>CM037476.1:10392119-10992119 GCA_021014325.1 Plazaster borealis | reverse complement strand
TACTGTCTCAGCCCTCTCAGGTTCCCATTTATAACACCTGGGTTAAGAGAAGCATTTATGATTAAGTGCCTTGCTCAAGGACACAAGTGCCATGCACTCTGATGATTCAGCAATCAGAATTTGAGTCCGTATAGTAGACCGCTTGGCCTTGACACACCAAAAGTTCTCCAACACAAAAAGCCAAGTTCTCAAAGACAAAAAGGCAAACACTAAAGTCTTTATCATTCACAAGTTTCTGTTCCTCAGCAGGTAACCATCGACCGCGATAAAACTGCAACGAATCCGCCTGATCAATGACCCTGCTTCAATCAGTTCAGCCCCACAGCGGCAATCAAAACCATGTATTAAGTCATTTTGTTGGGGGGGGCAACAGTAATCCAGAACAACTGGAGATTGGGTGCGAGTTCTGACACGGCCATGAGGCATACAATATCCGGATACATACATGGGGGGAAAAGGGGGCGATGGAAACTTACATAAAAATGTACATGTCCGCCTAGGCAAGCGTCCAATGTCGGCAAATCATTTTATTTATTACCTATATCCCCCTGGCATTACAAAAAACAATCCCCACTTATCTCTCAGAATTTGAAATTACTGTTAACATTTTTGATGGGATGGCAGTTCATCCGGATACACAGATGGAGGGAGGGGGGAAGGGGTGAAAAACAGACATAAATATGTACACGTACACCTAGGCGGGCGTCCAATGTCGTAAAATCATTTTATTTAATACCTATATCCCCCCTGGCATTACAAAAGCAATCCCCACTTATCTCTCAGAATTTGAAATTACTGTCATATTTCTTTGATGGGATTGCAGTTCAAAGTATCTAGAATTTCCTTTTTCAAGAATAACTTGGATGTGCGGAGGAGACATGTACAGGGGGATAGAGGTTGGAATGAGGGAGACCAAATTTCATGCAGGAAGACTGTCATACATACATTTACCTAGCCCAAAATATATGGTTGTGTCAGTGCAAAAACGTTGTGTCTGCTAAAATAGCACTTACGTTAAGCTTGAGTTTGAAATTGTCAAAACGTCGCATCTCGCTTAAAAATACGCGCCGAGATACAACGCTTTTGCACGGAGCATTTTCATGTGAGATACAACAATTTTTTGCAAAATCAAGATAATAATAACAATAATAATAAAGACATTTATAAAGTGCCTAATGCAAAAGCCTCTAAGCGCATGATACAACATTTTTGCACTGACGCGACTATATGGTGAAAGCCAATAATTTGGTTTTGTTGCTGTTCCCACGAAGCGACGTATGTTTTAACAAAGCAAAAATCTGGGAAAAAATCCGCACATTGGTTTTTGTATAAATCATTAATAGACTCATTACTGTTAAAATTGTCCTCCCATTTAAATGAATGTAACCAAACTGAGGCTGGAAGGGAACTTAGTCTGGTCCCTTTCTGGTGTGATGAGAACAAGATTCCATCATTGCATTTGCCGAAAAAGGGAACCACACATAGTTGGTGGCAGTATAATAAAGTTCTACTTGAGTATAAACACTTTCATAAAACAGTATTCCCAACGCTTAAAAACAAAACAATCGTAGCTTAATGTGTATGTTTAACCTGCATATAACCTAGCATACTCCCAATGTAATGGGAGATTATGCCATGATAGATGCCGGAAGTGAGGCGGTGTATGACTGTACAAACATCACTTGATATCAGCACAATCAGCAAGGTGGCTGTTGAGATTGCAATATTATCCAATTCCTTAAGAAGACCAGGGGTAGGCCTACATTTTGTCAAGGAGGAAGAAGACAAAAAGTTTAAAGGCACTGGACACGTTTGGTAATTGTCAAAGACTAGTATTTTCACTTGGTGTATCCCAACATATGCATAAAATAACAAACCTGTGAAAATTTGAGCTCAATTGGCCATCGAAGTTGCAAGAAAATAATGAAAGAAAAAACACCCGTGGTGCACAAATGTTTGTGCTTTCAGATGCCTGAAAAAGGCTTCAGGCCTGAAGTCTTTTTCAGGTTCAAATATTTTAGTGAGAAATTACCTCTTTCTCAAAAAACTACATTACTTCAGAGGGAGTCGTTTCTCACAATGTTTTATACTATCAACAGCTCTCCGTTGCTCGATACCAAGTAAGTTTTTATGCTAATATATATCTTGAGTAATTACCAAACGTGTCCAGTGCCTTTAAAGGTAGGGTCATAGATTGGTAAATACTCCAAAAATGAATGACCATAAAAGCTTACTTGGTGAAAAGCACTGCAGCTGTTGATAGTATAAACTATTTTGAGAAAGGATTCCCTTCGAAGTATGGTTTGGAAAATGTTTGACCCAAAAACACTTGAATCTGAGAAACAATTCATGCATGATTTCTGAGGATTGGTGTCCGTTTGCGAATGCTGCGGCCAGAGATGCGGTTGGTACCCGCTGTCACCTCGCTAAACGTGGATGGATTCGATGTTCTTGTGAAAATACTGTGACAGGTTTTTTGCTGTTTTCTCAGCAAGTAGACACTGTATTCAGCTGAAACTTTTACATGTGACTTTTATCGTATCTTTCTTTATCATTTTACCTATAAATAAGAATTACGTTGACAAAAACTAATCTATGGCCCTGCCTTTAACCCTAAAGCCGATAACAAAAGCTGCTCTTAAAGAAGAAGAAGCAAAACAATTTCCTTTCTGGTTGGTGAGACACACACCCTGTCACTACAATCAACGCACAAACAGATCGCTTGATCCTATTACTAGTCCCAAAGCTGCCCAGAAATTGAGTTAGGAGCGAGTCAGGCAAGTCCAAACCTAGACTCCTCTACCTGTGCCCCGGCTATTGTACAGTGACCCACCAGGCCGCTGACAAGGAACGTCGTCATGCAGGTCGTTTTTTATATGGTTGGTGGTTTATAATCATGGGGAAGATGGTCATTCATGCAGTTAACAACTCATTATGGAGTGAAGATGCCTGGTAAATTGAAACCGAGCTGAGGGTGATGAGGCCCGTGATGATGAGCGCATGCAGGGGAAGGCTGATTGGATGATGCCAGCACAAAATTAATTCCAACAATTAGTACCTGTGAAAACTCTCGAGTGGAAAACACGGTTGAATAGTCTGGGTGCTTGCAATGAACATAGTTTCATGTACATGTACTTTTTGTAAATACAGAGTATGGATAATAGATTTTGAGATACATGTACTGTGTATAAACCCCGTTAGTCCAATGCTATCATGGTTCCCCCAGGTTTTTTTCAAAACTGTGGGGCATTCAAGGCAAAATTTTGGGGATTTTTGGCCGAAGCGCGCTGAATTGAAACAAGGTCCTCGGAATGTTTTCTACTTGGTGTTTTTCTTGGTTTTCAAAGCCCTAATGTGCAATTTGGAGCATTTTATATGGTTTTCTTTTCATGTTTTTGGGGAAACTACCATATATAAAAAAAAACCAAAATATATATTTATATATCAATATATATTTATATATCAGCCGAAATTTGTGCGTATCCGCACGCAATTCCCTTGTACAGTTTGGTCTATACATGTATGTATTTTCAGCAGATTTAACATTTTGAAGTGTGAACTTGCCAGATACAACCCGCCTTTAAAGGCAGGGTATATTTTTGGTTATTGTCAAAGACCAGTATCCTCACTTGGTGTATCCTAATATATGCATAAAATAACAAACCTGTGAAAATTTGGGCTTAATTGGTCATCGAAGTTGCAAGAAAATAATGAGAGAAAAAACCACCCTTGTTGCACAGAATTGTTTGCTTTCAGATGCCTGAGAAAGGCTTCATGCCTGAAGCCTTTCTTCATGCCTGAAGCCTTTTTTAGATTCAAATTTGTTGGTGGAAAAATTACCTGTTTCTCTTAAAATACAATACTTCAAAGGGGGTCGTTCAATGTTTGATAATATCAACAGCTCTCCAGTGCTCTTTACCAAGTAAGTTTCTATGGTCATAAATTTTTTGAGTAATTACCAAAGTATGCCCTCCCTTTTAGCACCCACATTTTTATTTCGGCCATCATCAATTTGCTTAACTTGTCAAGATCAGAACAGAAGGTACACCATCAAATTCAATTTCAAATACAACTTAATAATAACACAGCCTTTAAATATACACTTGAAGGATCAATAAAGTTGTCTACAAGACTACCAGGGAAAAACACAGCATAGAATCGCACGACAGAGATATTGAAACAAAAAATTGCGAGACGAGACGAGGGACGGCTGCAGGGGAGTGCGGCGACCACCGTCAAGCTGGATCTCAGAGGTCAGCAGTGACAGCAAGCGTCACTTCAACATAGTGCTCAACATCTTGAGCGCCTGAATCAATTGCCACAGAAAAGCAGAACAGGGACAGAAGAAGGAGAAGGAAAAACAAAAATCAATCTCTCGTTCTCAAAACATTACAGGAGTCACGTTCGCGCATTTCCCCGGCTACTTTCCCAGGACCCGCAATTGACTTGAAACGTCCTGATTCCTTTTGTCTTGAGGACTCACTGACCGTTGAATATCGCGCCTCCATACTGCGACAGCATGGTACTTTACGGCTGGGCGTTATACGTGAGTGCGGTCACTTTGGTCAGAGTATTGATTTCGACTCAATTAGGGACCATGCCATTGTGTGTTTAAAGGGAAGGGGGGTGATTTATAAATAACTTCCAGGGAATTGAATTTCATGAGTAGTCTTTATTTTATTTTTTCCCCGAGCAGGATGAATGAAAGAAGGGGCAGGGGACCTTAGATGAGACAGGAGGGCAATTGATTTTTAAATCAAGGAAAGATAAATAGTCAAAAGTAACTTGGACAGTAAGACTGGATGGAAATTTGCCATGCTCACACCCACAGATAAATACTTGTGAATGGTTACACAGTAACCCTAACCCAACTGGTTACACAGTGGTTTACAATTACATTCAATTAATATTTATTTCCACAGTATCATTGAAAACACCACAAAATGCAATAGGGTTAATAACGCGGAGGCACATTCCGAAAAGGCAAGACTTGTCAAGGAAAAGCCTGTAAAAAAAGAAATATCAAAAACACACGAACTCAGCAATAAACCAACATACAAATAGATCCCCATAAAACAGAAAATAAGACAGAAAATCACAAACTGGAAAAAACAGCAGAAGACTTTTGGGATGAATGGCAAACATCATTAGTATACAAGTAATGTAAGAATGGGCTGAGAAGGGACCCTTGGGGTGCTCCATATCAAACAGTGTTGGTTTATCATCGCTTTTGCTTGAACTGTTCTGCCATCTTTTCGCTAATTATGAATATGCTGTATTATCTCTGATCTATATTACGTGTCTTGTGTCAGTGTAGCTATTTTCATATCCCGTGTTTGTCTGTCCTTTAGTTTGCGGGTCTGTTTGTTGGTTTCTTTGTTAGTTAGTTCGTTTGTTTGGCTGTTTTCCTTAAGCTTCTGCTTATCAAAACAGCACCATACTCTATTTATTAAATTTATCATGATTATTGCTACCTATTTTATTGTTGCTTTACTCCATCATTACTTGTATCTGTCGTTATTTTTCAAAGAAGTATGAAAATAAATGTGAATCTGCTTTGAATAGAGCTTTAATGGAGTAAATTATTTGTTCTCTCAAATGAAACACCGAATCAACATCATAACAACTGAACGACAGAATTACAACTTCCTTAAAATATTTACAGAAAAAATTGGTGCGTCTGAAAGCGAAACCCTGTCTTTAATGGCAGTTTATCCATGATCAGATTTTCTGTAAATGTTACAGGGTAAAGAAATTGGCAAATATTGACGTACACGTAAAAGAGTTCCAACATGTCCCGCATGAAGGAGGTGTACTTCACCTGCAAGCAAGTCATTATAACATCGTGTGTTACCTGAGGCATGGGGACGGTTTACAGATGAGTTGCTTTGCTACATGCTACACCATGAAAGTCTGTGCTATTTTTAACGCCTGATAATGAAGCACAACATTTACTGCCTATAAGACAGATCCAGCCTTGCAGTAAAAAGTACTTGTCTGTATTATTTGGTTTTTAGCCTAACACCGATGTGTATTAAGCACTGTACTTTTCCAAGTTCTTTGGAAACAAATCTACAGGCCTATCACTTGACTGGGATTCGAACTCTGACCTTTGCACTGCTAGAGCAGATATCTTACCACTAGACCACCAAGAGCAAGTTCGAGTGCGCACCATGGTTAACTAAAGGTTGACCATTTGCACTCGAACCCAGGCTGGTCGACCATAGGTTGACTGCTGTGGTCCACCATTTGGAACCAGCCTCGAGCCCATTGTTTCTTCACTGGTCCCAATAGCCTTGTTCTATGTTAAGTCGTGTAAACGGAGAGGGGAACCAGTGACACTGTAGCAAAATGGCGGAAGGGATAGGATCGGTAAAAAGTAAACATTGCCGCCGCCGTGGACGTCGCCATGTTGAATGGTTGACTGAACTTCCAAATGAGTCGTTCGCGTGAGTACGTCACTGCGCATGTGCGTTGCTAGTCTGTGGTCGACAGCGGGTCGACTGAATGTGCGCACTCGAACTTGCTCCAAGCTAGCCCAGTGGCTAGAGGCAGTTCGAACCCTATATTTTGGCAGAGGTGACTGCAACGATTTAATAGATGTTAAATTTGCAGTAAGGGCAAATACCAAAATAATATTCTTTATCCCCGTTGCAAAATTTACATCTATTGAATGCTTGTATACAAATCCACCACAATCCAAAACTTCTGCATAGAAAGAAATCTGTAAAGTTTAGCTTGTCTGATGATAGCATCATTACTTTTATCATATATTTATAGAATTGAAACTGAGGGACCCTCAAACGAACCTAGGACTGTGACCCGTAGGGCTTAAACATTCAAGAAATTGCTCAAGTCCCACTTGTTTCGTCGACAGTGATTTTTATGTTTGGGCCATCTTTGATTTTGATTTTTGATCTGTGTTGGACACATCCTAGTGCTTTGCAACCTCTGGAAAAGGCCAGCTTATTATTATTATTAAGATACCTGTGATGTAGAGAAGATTATGATGCAGAAATGACACTACTAAATGTAGGAATAAATCCAAATAGTGAAAACCTACACAGTCAGGGCCCAACTTCAAGGCGCTGCTTACTGCAAAATTCTGCGCTTACGGCCCATAGAATCATGTGCTTTACAGGGCGACTTAAGCGCAGAATTCCGTAGTAAGCAGAGCCCTGAAATTGGACCCTGATACGGACTACAAAAAAATCCACATGCAAGGCTCCTGTACGAGATTCGAGGCAGGGTCAAAGAGGTAGAAGACAGGAAGGAAACCACTGAATCAACTTGAAAGCCCAGACTGTTTCAAGAGTCAGTACTAAACGTAAGTTTGCAACCAGGTGATACAATCGTTTGTATTTTTATTATATTTTTTAATTCCTAAAGCAACATGTCAGGGTGAACAAATTTGATTAATGTTATGTAGTGCTGCCCAGCTTTAAGATGACACAACAATCATATTGCTGGTTGGTGAGGGAGGAGGCGAGAATCTATTGATAATTTCATGTTTCCAACTTCTAATTTTGTGAAAACAATACTTCTTTTATGTTGAATTTAAACAAAATTGACAACCACAGACTTGTTTACAATAGCTTCGTGGTGGCGCATGATGTCACAAGCTTCCACAGCGCCCTCACTGAGGTCAAAAGGGTCATTGGCTGATAGCTGTGTGTGGTACGTACACTACATGTTTCTCTCCGTTATTTGACCTCAGCAATGGAAGGGGTCTATTAGCTATTAGTCAATGATAAAATCGGTTTAACAAAGCTTGCTTAACCTTGTGATTAATCTTCCAGGGAATAAATTTAAGATGTATCTGATTGGAACAAATAGTACCTTAATACTTTTGCAAATCCAGTGGGGAACCTGCCTTAAAAAATTAAACATTGTGCTTTATTGTCCTGAAAAATGTGCGGACAAGCAAACCATCCACAACACGCATGAATGAACACAGCATCACGTTTAAAAAAATTCCGTGCACGGAATAAATTTACCATGAACAAAAAAAGAGATCCATACGTTAAATTGCTATTTTTTGCAAGGCCTGGAAAGTTATTAACTTCCAAATGGGACGCAGAGCGGAGAAAATTCATCGCTGCATGAAGGAACAGTCCGAAGAAAATATGAATTATTTAGAAGTTTGAAGTGTTTACATTGCACACTCTGATCTACTGTACTTTCATTCTGAAAGTTGTAAGCACTTTCATTTAGGGGGGAGGGGTGTTTTTTAAAGAGGGGTTCCGAGGTCAAATTGAGTTTTGTGATTCACTCATTTTCCAATAGATTTTATAGAGTCCTCATGAAAGTGGGGACAAAATTACCAGTCTCTAACCTCACGTTAAAATGGGGATAAAATGCCATTTTATTTGATACTCTTTCAGAGCGAAATTTTGTTAACATGACGTCAACGGACAGCAAAAAACAAATGGGTCTGTACATTTCAAAGAGGAATTTTTGCACCAGTCTTAAGCTCAAATTCAATGCCGTTTTGTTTTTAATATCATCACAATTCAGGAATGAACTGAAAATTCTCTGTCAAAAAATTGCACTTTAAGGATATCAAACACAGTGGCATTTTACACCCTTTTATACATGAGGTTGGAGACTTGTATTTTTTTTTCCTTGTGGCACTCACAGTGAGAGATCTAAGGATTTCTTCACCAATCTCCCAATTACTAGTCTCAATGTGAGCCCCAAGGTCAACATTATAACAGTACATAACAGTACACCCACTACATCTTGTCTAAACCACCAATGAAATGATGACAAAGTCTTGATAATTGGGGGTTGATCACATAAAATGGTATAAGCCTAAAGCAAGCCAAACAGGAGGATTGCACTGGACAAGCACTGCTTGTTGCTAACCCCCCTCCCTCCCTCCACATCATTGCCGATTTAAAAAAAAAAAAATCGCTATTTTTACATGTTTGCCATTTTGTTTTCTTACAGTTAATGATTCAATTTGTACTCTTTGACATGTAACTATGTTGATTAATGATAATGTGCTTCGCTGTGGAAATACAGTGAATTGAATAGAAAACAGTAGGGTTACCAAGGCGATATACATAATGTACACTGCTACAAACACTATCAGGCGAATGCCTGCTTTAAAAACAGACACATTTTTGGCAAGTGATGTTTGAAGCTTTGCCTGGTGTGGATAATCGGAAGTAACTATAATTTGTAAACTTGCTGGTACAACCATCAGTGAAAAGGGTCTCTCAAAACACACCTCATGTCAAAAGCATTTTGTTTTTCTTAATATTTTTTCTTCGGTTCCATTTCCGTTTTTCTTTTTCATTGTTACAGCGCCTTGAGCACCTTTGGTGTATATATACGCTTTATAAGTCTTCGTTTTTATTTCATTTTATCACAGCACGCAAAAGAAATATCACATTTTCCTTTGTGCCGGTAACTCCTTGAGTCGGGCTACGTCCCGTAGCCTTTGATCTCAAGGGTCTTTCTCAGGATCCTTGCTGTTCCCATCATTATTATTATTATTATGAGTTTCGGTTCTGAAAAGAAATGTTGTTATTGTCGATAATCTTCAGAAGATGAGCAGAGTATACTGTTTCAAATATCGAGTCCACAACAACAGCTCTTTTCAGAGCCAACACTCCTCCCATAAGAGATTCACACAGGGTTGTACCCGACAATTTTGGGGGGCAGACTTCCATGTTTCAATTTGTTTCAATTTGTCATTTTTTTGCCTGCTCTTTGTCTCGGAAAGATACCTCCACCTGGATGTAATTTCACTACATTGTCATGACAACCTTAACCCGGTCTGCGCTTACCGCTTGGTCAACTTACATTCTCCTAAAGTTGGAAATGCATTTGGGAAATTATTGGACTCAGTGATTCCTCCAGAGCCAAACCACCTCAGACTTTAAAGGAATCAAGTAACACTATATACTACCAGTATCGTTCACTTCCAGAGAAAACCATATAAAATGCTCCAGATTGCATAGTAGGGCTTTTAAAACCAAGATAAACACCAAGTAGAAAACATTCCGAAGGCCTTGTTTCAATTCAGCGTGCTTCGGCCAAACGTCCAAAAATTTGGGTCCAGAATATCCTACAGTTTTTGGGAAAAAAACCTAAGGAGAACCATGACTTCACTTCGCGTGTACCAGAGAGGTACGAAATTGTTTTTTTTTTTAAACAATGACAATTATTCCAAACTTCAAGTTTACAAGAAAAATATCACAAACTGACCATGCTATAAACAAATTCTGATATCCCTCAAAATTTGAATCTGAGAAGCGTTACTGACAGTAACGTTTCTCAGATTGTGTGTTCCAGTTGCAGATTATTCTTCCTGCGTGGACATAACCGCTCCAGATTTTCGGCAATATTTCAAAAACGCTACCACCTTTTGAAATGAAATTTTCACAGGTTAGTTTTATGGTAGGCTATATATCTACAACTATAGAGGATTGAAACAAACAGGGGGTTCCAATCATCAAACGTATACAATCCCTTTAAGTAAAGCAAAATTACTGTTTGCCCTTTAACAAATGAAAACCCAAGTTTGATGGGATCATGAATTCCTACACACAGAATAGCTCATTCCCGTTAAAGAAAATCTTTCTATTGGAGTAAGGGGGACACTATCTTGATCTGAAGTACTAATCCTAGCCCGGGGCGCAACTCTCATTCAACCAGTCACTATTGCATTAACATTCATCTCTCCATCCCAAAACGACATGAGAAGCTAGTTAAACATCCATGTTCAGCGTTGATGATGTGCGACGACAGGCTTGTACTTGCTTGGATCACAGATCCCGTTTGGATTGAAGGACAAAGCCTGATCCTCGATTCTCGGGAACTCAAACGAGTCTTGGAAAATAAATTACCGGGAGCTGACGACCAA
This sequence comes from Plazaster borealis, assembly GCA_021014325.1. Classification (NCBI taxonomy): domain Eukaryota; kingdom Metazoa; phylum Echinodermata; class Asteroidea; order Forcipulatida; family Labidiasteridae; genus Plazaster; species Plazaster borealis. The sequence continues at coordinate 10,981,243 of CM037476.1, read as the reverse complement.
ATGTAATGGAATCTGTTCCAGGATAAAGAAAGAGGGGGCGGCATCTTTGTGATTGGGTTTTGTGGGACATTGAGGCTTTGCCAGCAGGACGGAAGGGATGATGAAGACCAACTTCACACTTCATAGAAAGCACAAAATGTTTACTTCCCCCCTCTTTTTTTTGTCAGAGGAAAGCGGAGTTAGAGAGGTCAAGAAATCCTCATACTAAAACAAAGATGGTGTGTCTTGGCCGAGTGGTTAAGAGCACCACAGACTCAAGCTCTGGTGTTTATGATCAGCAGAGTGTGGGTTCGAGTCCTGGTTGTGGCACTTGTGTCCTTGAGCAAGATAATTTACCATAATTGCTTTGTCCTTCGGATGGGACATTAAGCCATAGGTCGCGTGTACTTGGATTGTAGTGACCATAAAAGAACCCATAACACTTATCTTGGAAGAGTAGGGCTTCATAACCCTCGTGTTTCTGGTTTTTATGGTTTTTATAACAAGCATCCTTGTTTACAGGTTTCCTCAGGCTTGTGAGCTCGGTGATTAAGTTCACTTATGAGGCATCCTTGGTTTCATTATCAGAACTATATAATAATAATAATAATAATAAAAAGATATGTTGCTAAAGACCTAAAATTCTGCACAAATCTATCCGCACACATTCAGACATTTAATTCACAGTAACTATTATCAGATCCGAAAACTGCTCGTAAGAAGTAAACAAATTCAGTTTTACACGGGACATTTATTTTTAGCTTTTCTGAAATATGATGACACAAAATCAGAGAGTAGAAATCCTTAATATGAGCTTAATATTAATATTACGACCTTATTGCGATTGTGCTTTTGCCAATATTTTTGCCGGGTTCTCACATTGGGAGACTTATGGGAACGCTAGGTGACAGCAGACTTACCAGATGAAAACCATTGTTCTTGGTACTTTGCGCATGCTTTGAACTACATCATAAATGGGAATTTACCCGATATCTCTGTTTACACCTAACGTTCCAAAGTCTCCCATCGGAGTCCATCTTCTGGGGGCATTTGATATAAGTGCCATTTTTTGTTAATGTACTCAAATTTCAATGGACGTTTATCATTGAGCAGTTGTTCCCAAGCTTCAAATGCTGATCTCGGTTTTTTTCAAGACTTGTTATGCTTCTCCAAGATGACGAATTCATCTTTAACAAATTGACTTAAAGGTATCATGTTAGACATATAATCTGCTCATTGAGGGCTTTACCGTCTTGATTCCCATATCTTGTTTATAAACCCATATCCAACAAAATATCCTTTTTCCTGAATCATCAAGGGCCTCCCAACCCCTTTTAGGCGACTTCCCCTAGAACCACGTTTAGATTTATTCGGTTAAAACGACAGAGCGAGTTGAGAGAACACTTCCTAATAAAATAACAGCGGCACTTCCCCCCTCGAGTCTCATACGACCGTACCCCCCCCCCCCCCGCCACAAGTCTTTGAGGACATTCCTGTACAGCTCCAGTAACTTCCACGACAGGAAACACAAGAGAATGAGAGATTTCTTGAATTACGGCAAAGGCCTCGGCTTTGAAAATAAGTCCAGCTCTCTTCAGGGGATGACATTAAATGACGTTACGCCTGATAAACGTTGAAACAGAGCACGGGGAAGGTGAGCAATTCACATGAAGCCGTTGGGATTGTGGAGGAGAGCTGAACTTAGCATCTATTTGGGAACTTGCCGTCTCTCTTCCCTCGCTGCCGTGTAATAGTAGTATTCTTGAGAAGCAATTACGGCCTAAGATTAACAATCTGATCGGGTGAAAGGGGATTTTTACTCTCCTTGTAGGATGATGGAATTTTTTCACGATGGATGTGACGAGTAAGGTACCCTGCTTGGTTTAATGTTGATGGACCTCTTGATTTCTCTAGCTTCTTATTCCATGATGGGACGCAGCTTTACTTGTTTGATTTCAAGAGTGTTTCAGTAAAATGTATCTCCTCAGATGATGAAGACTGTGCAGAAACTGTTTTAAAGCATGACCACATTAAAGGCTTGGTACATTGAAGACGACATTCGCTCAACAGCTTATATGCATGTCCCAATGCACAAAGCATTCTGGGTGAAATCCGAGTCCAAGCAATACTGGCACAACTATCATGGTGCGCTGATTTTGAAGCAATGCGGTACACAACTATAAAACCTGGCATAGTTTAACAAGTAAAACTACAGCATGGCGTCCATCTTGGCAGCTTGATTTTTTTTGAACTGTTGTTAGTTTCCCAAGCTGCATTGTGGTTTATCTTAAAGATAGCCCTAGTGCATAATGGGCTATTCCTTGTTTTCAAGAAGAAGTAACACACATTAAGTTAGATAATCCAAAGGGTTGCTATAGTGTCTGTCAGTAGCGCCACTAACAAGTATCACCACCTATGGCGGAATGTGTAACATATCCTTCCAAAATTTATGCAAATATATGTCAACTTATTCTAATTTATGTTAATTGTGACATCTGAGTGCGAGTCAGGTAACCGGACCGGATATTCATTGACAATGAACCAAGCTGACTTTACACCTCATGGGAAAGAGATAAACCGTGATGGGAACCGACTGCAGACCAGCTTAGACTGCCTGATCAGATACTGGAAAACAAAGAGAGATGCGGGGCAGAGATTATCTCCGGAAAGCATCTTCCCAGCATCCAGCGGCAAGATTAAGGAGACCGAGGATTAGGGTGGAGGAGGAGGGCTTGCAGGTGACAAGAGGCATCAATGATTTTTATCTTGACATTATGAAGATTCCTTCCTTGAACTTACAAACTTTATTATGTGAGATCACTGCCCAGATTTGAATTCAGGGGCTGTTTTAAGTACAACAGCTTGAGGAAAATTTTAAAAATGTTCTGAAACAGACCATGAGGAATGGTTGTCTGTTTAAAGTCACATATATATTCAAATTTGTTTCATACACACTGAGTCTTCACTACAGTGACTTTTCATGTATTGCAAGAGGTACAAAAGTTATTCTGTTTGACACACCTATCAGGGTTTGCCCGTAACTTTTTTCAGTGACTAGCCAGCAGGACCAGTTAGCTTTTCATTTTACTGGTCCGTCAGCTTTTGCACTTGTCCATAATTCATATTCAAATAAGGCTGCTTTTCAACACTGAACTAGCCAGCCTGACTACTTAGAGTGAAGTTTGACTGGTCCCCTCTGGTGTATTAACTTGCATTTGGCTAGCAGACCACCGTTAATGGAGAATGCAACAGAATAAACATACCAGTAAAACCTTATTATAGTCTTCTTCTTATTTTCGTATCATCAAAGCATCATGATCAAATGGTCATTTTCCATTTGTTCATGCAGTGTTTTGCATTGATGGTATAGCTCACGGGGTTTGTTGAGCTGCATGGGTTGAATAGTTATGAGCATTTGAGGCAGTGATCCGTGGTGTGGTCTGCATCTCTATACTCACAGTTGATATGGCCGGTCTTGTAACCCCATCGGGCTAACGCAGCTTTGGATCTACCAGTTTTTGTCCTCAGGCGATTGAGAGTTTTCAACTCAATTAATTTTGCTTCTAAACACACTCATTTGTTTTTCAGATTGTTGATAATTGGTGTAGTGGAAAGCTTTAACTTCGGTTGCGTGATTCATGTTTGAGTAGACTTGTCTCTGATGTCGTTAATAACAAATTAACGGTAAACTCAAACAGGAGACTAAGTATGTAACTTGGAAATTAAAAAAACAAATTTCTTCATCTGTTTGTTATAACATTAACTGATTTGTAGATAAGTTACAAGATATGTTTGTGACAAATACAAGAAATGTTCCCCCCTTTGAGGTTGTTTACATGTGTACAGTAAAAATAAAACACAGTATTTAGGTGTACCACCTCCTTTAATTGACTGTTTACAAGGGGTTGGTTTCTCCTCTTGTGTAGAAAACCTACCCCTGACCTAGTTTCCTGTCTTATTGCTTGTCCGACTTGCCGCCAATTCCCGTCCCTCCCCTCAAACACTTCCTCACGTTTTTCCCTCGATTCATTGATCCCGACCGAGCAAACACAAACACACACAGAGCAAACACTGAATGTTGTCTCCCGACTTGGGGGGGGGGGCGATGACGGGACGGCGAGAGAGAAAAGGGGAAAGAGAAGAGAAAAAAAGACGGGGGAGTGAGATGATCGGTTGGATGTAAGGAGACATCTGCGTCGGTATTGTTGCCCCGTTGACAGTGGTAGAATCAAGATTAGGTTTCTGTAAACGGTGTGATTGGTGACAATGTAAAAAAAGTTTGCTTGTTGGTGACGGGGGAATTGGGACTGGTCTTTGTGCATGAGTGGTTTGATTGGCAAGAACTTTAAGCTGTTTGGAGAAGCAGTGGAAAAGTGATATGGTTTCTGATTGGGTTTTTTTTTTCAAACTGTAGAAGATCGCATGAGGAATTTGTATCAAGTTTGCTCGTAGAAAGTAGTTTAATTTGTGAATTTTCATGGTATCAGAATTAACGGTAGCAGATTTGAGAATACACAGATTCTTAAGACTTAAAAGATTGGCTAAACTTGAGATTTAAGCAAATGAAAAAATGTCTTCATGAAGTCCTAACAAGTAAGGAAAAGAATTGGCAAAACATCACAAAAGGTGTAGGTAAGTTCAGCACTGGCATTTTAACACCGAGGTTCAAATGATGCTGTAGCTGATTTTCTTTCCAGACCAAAAACTACAACCCTGGTCATAACTCGTTTTGGCCCCCCGGCTCCCGATCAATGTTGACTCTCATTGCTCGGTCTGGTTACTATATAATTTCCATTATTATTATACTCATTATACTATTTATTCAGGCAAAGATTTCAACTAACATGCAACAGTACAAGAAAGTAATATTTGTTACTGTTCCGTTACTAATGATGTAATGAAACAGCAACAGAAGAACAACTGTTGGAATCAGATGACAAGACAAACCCATTCCAAAAATGGCCAAGATTAATAAAAGTGAACCAAACCACTGTGACTTGAAATTCTACTAATCCAATCTTAAAATGGGAACAGAATCCTAAACAAATAAATCTGACAACAACATTGAGCGGGTGGGGGGGTGGTGAGGGAGGGTAAATTTACTGTCAGGTGGTACAAATATTTTGGCCAGGATTGTAGCTGAAGTACGCTTGATGAGCGCAGAAGAATTTTAAACTTTCTGTTTTTGTGTGTGGCAATTTTTTTTCAGAATTTGATATTTTGCTTTTGCTTTTGGTTTGAAGAGCGGCATTTTTTTTATTCTGGACTTTTCCTCTTTGAATGTGTCAAGAAATACACCATATGGGTTATCTCTCTATCACTGCGTGGGATTCGAGAGCTGGCAATCGCAGAGTGGGATTTGGAGCTGCTATCCATGAGTGGGAGTTTAAGTAGAGTCCCTGATAAGAATAGCATCTTATTACCCTCCTGTATGGCTATAGAAAACTGCAACTGTTCGGGGAGAAAATCCATAATGTCTTAAAAAAGATTTCTTGGGAATTGAACGATTTCAAGGGGGGAAAGGACCTCACTGTGAAATACTGCATGCTGTACAATTTCAAATTATGCTCAACAGCTTTCTGCTCGGCAAAAAATACGCAGAATACCAATCACAGATTGTACATGTGACATGGTATTTTAGTTGGTAACCTTATTCTGGTAAGCATAATTTTGTTGTGCTTAGCTACTTTGTGTACTTGAACAGCTGTATGAAATTGGGCGCAGGTTGTACACGCACTGGAGTTTGGACACTGGGAGTTGAAGTCAGCAGATGGGCTATCAAACATCACAGTTACACATCCAACAGCGCAAGCTCCAGAGATGGTAAGAGAGGAAAACCACCAAATGGGGGGAAACCCAAGCAATCAGGTAGGAACCGAAAACCCAATCCACATGCAAGGCTCCGGTCTTAGGAGGGATTTGAACCCGGGTCCACAGAGGTGAAAGGTAGGGAAAGAAACCACTGAGCCAGCCTGATCCCCCTGATGTTTATGTAGGATTATAGGCTTTGGATGGCGGAAAAAGATAAGAAGCATTCGTCCAAGTAAAAAGTAAAGTCTGTCCCGAGCCAATATGGCTCATCGGGCCGGTGTGTATATCCAGTTTCCTTGGCATTAAACAACTGAGAATATTTATATTCCCCCTGGACAGGCTGCCAGTCCATCGCAGGTTACTCCCCAGCTCTCGTCAGTACCCATTTGTAATCCTGGGTGAAGAGAAGCAATAATGGTTAAGTGTCTTGCTTAGGGACACAAGTGTCATGACCGGAACTCGAACCCACACTCTGCTGATCAGAAACACGAGAGCTTGAGTCCGGTGCTCTTATCCGCTCGGCCACGACACGCCACTAAGTTCCAAGTACACCATGTTAATCTCCTAAGTCAAGGTGCTTGCTATGAAGAGGTCCGTTTTATCGTCATCATCATCAAATTTATCTCTATCTGGCATTGCCAGACGTCAAGTGGCCAGAACTCTGAAGAGTCAAACATGATTTAATATTCTCTTTTTAATAATTTCTTGTAAAATTCCTCAGCAGTGAATGTTCATTGCTCAGTACCCTGCTTTCCAATGTTGATTCCCATCTGGGTTTTGTTGCGTTATTGTTGTTTTGTCAATATTGTATCTGTTTGATGTGTATGTGAACAAGGTACTTCCGTTGTTTGAGATTGGTAAACTCACTTATATGTCCTCTGTCTGACCAATGCTGTGTAGATCCGCATTGCTTAAGACATCGTTGAGATTGGTAAACTCACTTATATGTCCTCTGTCTGACCAATGCTGTGTCGATCCGCATTGCTTAAGACATCGTTGAGATTGGTAAACTCACTTATATGTCCTCTGTCTGACCAATGCTGTGTAGATCCGCATTGCTTAAGACATCGTTGAGATTGGTAAACTCACTTATATGTCCTCTGTCTGACCAATGCTGTGTAGATCCGCATTGCTTAAGACATCTTGGAATTCTGTATCTTCTGACAATAATACGCAGTTCTTATATAGCAATGTATCTCGCCAAAAGGGCGTCCCAAAACGCTCTTTATTGTTTATTTACAGGTTTGCAGAGATATGCTTAAAATGAGAAGACCCATTTCAGATGTATATTTATACATGGCACCTTGTAACGACTTACAAGGTGCTGTGGCGTAAAGTTGGGGCTGCAACCAAAGTCGGGGGACTATGACTAGTGTCAGGGACTCCAGGTGCAATTAATGTAGGTCTCATGTGCATCGAGTACATTCATGAACAATAATTTAGAAATCAATTTTTTTTTTTTTTATCTGGGTCACTTCATCCCACAGGAATATTTAGTCGGTCAGTCAACATAAATATTCATGTTGCGCTGCGCTACATTGCGTGATTTAATTACGGATGCCATTATCAAATATGACGTTTTCAAACACTCAGGGAGGTTGGTCCAACAAAATAATATCAGGCAATGAGCTGGAATTGCGAAAGATTATTATGACTTCTGCAAAGGGGGGAATGAAGAAAAAAAAACCAGGAAAAGAACGTTGGAATGCGAGTTTGTGTTTCTATCCGACAGAGGGACGAGTGGAAGACTGCAACATGATATCACATATTTTTTTGTAAAGGTAAATATTATCCTTTCCAGCACACTTTATTCAGATATTTCTTGTGGTTGACAAAGGGCTCACTCAAACATGGGTGAAGATGATTACACAGAGAGGCCAATCGAAATAAATACTCACAACCCCTAAAATGTATATTTAAATTCCTTGACGCATTACCACAGGCACAAAATGTTTCCAATGAAAGCTGAACTTGGCTGTTCCTAGAGTTACGAGCATACTGTCGCCCCCTCTTTAAATATTCACGAAATCAAGTAAATCACAACAAACTGAGAGGTACTTAAAAACCCATACATCTTCAAAGACTGCCCCTGCTCACCTGTTCCACCTAGCCACTACCATCATACCCCTAACCCCCCACCTCTTGGACTCTTGTAAAACCCACAGAAGATCATTACGGCACAGGATTTCTAGTGGTATCTTTAATTTGTTTGCTGGCAGAATTCACCTGTATCCCCAAGTCAGTTTTCAAAAATGCCCTGGAACTCTACCAGAACAATTCAAAGAGGTCATAATGAATGCAACTCCAAAGAATCTGGTCCTGATCTAAGCTGACGTTATTTTACCCCCCCCCAACCCCTACACCCTTCAACCCTGCAATGTCACAATAATGACCACAAAGGTTCACCCTCTCTCTGCTGAACACAACCCAAAGCAACTCTGCAAAGATCAGAGTGAGTATTAAATTTGTCTGCAGTATCGATCTGCAGATTTTTTCTTCTAGTTCAGATATTGCAACAGGCTTCACAACTAAAAAGCAGACAGGGTTTCCCTTATGGCAAAGCCCATCTTCTCCATCCACTACTTTGCATCTCTCATCCTAAGCAGCATGCCCTCCATACATAAACCTCTTCCAGTGGCTTCTTACGTACGCCACTTCATAAAATAAAACAAGATCAAAGAATCAATTCAAATGGTGTTATAAATAAAAATGAATGCAACGTTCTGAGCTGAATCACATGTTCCCCCTCAAGGGATGCTTTCTTTGATCTTGTATTCACTTAATCCTGTTACTCGTCATCGTCTCTTCTTTTCATTACCCTGGCAACCGCAGCCCGGTTAAAAATACCCTTCTTTTCAAAAGCGCTATATATAAAAAAGAGCCTCACTACAAAAGCTTCCCTGCATCAGCAGGACCGCTCTCAGAACTCAAGACCCCGTGTCCACTTGAAAGAAATATTTTCTTCTCGCGGAAGATCGGCAAAGACAACGTGAGGCACTTCAGCCAGGCCATTAATCTGTTGTGCCATAATAATCGGCGGGAAATCGGCGGAGAGCAAATTGCGGAATCACCTCTCAAAATCCGCATGATAATTATATTAACACTGGATGAGTCACTCGGGTCTTGTTTTCATAGCCTTTTGGACTACAATGTAATGACGCTTTGATGAACAACTCGTGCCATGTACACTACCACGGCAGTGGAAGAGGAAAAACGAAGGGCTAATTGGCTGAGGACTTCAAAAGGAACTTCATTATGCAGTCTGGGGACTGATAGGTTGATGTTCAAGAGAGCAGGGCCCAATTTTATAGAGCTGCTTTTAAGCACAAAAAGTCGCTAAGCATTAATAACATTATGCTTATGAGAATAGGGTTACCAGCCAAAATAGCATTCCGCATGTATCATTTATGACTGGTATCCTGCTTCTTTTGGCTTAGCAGAAAACTTCTAAGCAATGTTTGCTGATGAAGCAGCTCTATGAAATTGGGCTCTGCTGTGTTCATAATTAAACGCAATTGCCTAAGATTGGGTTTACCATTGGTAACAAACCACCATACCAAATGGGCATGGATTCACCCATTTACTCCAGACACACACACAGATATTGAAACCAGCGTTCTCCCTTAACAGAGGTCGGCTGGCCAAATGCCAGTTAAAACACCTAAGGACCAGTCAAACTTCACTCTAAGTGGTCCGGCTGGCTTGTTCAGAGTTGAAAAGCATCCATATTTCATTTGAAATAATATGGACAAGTGGAAAAACTGATGGACAAGTGAAAAAACTGATGGACTAGTGAAATGACAAGCTAATGGGGGACTTTTGAAACGCTAGGTGGCAGCAGACTTAACAGGTAAATCCATTGTTCTCGGTAATGTGCGCACGCTCAGAACTATGTAAACAATGGAAATATACCGGGTAAGTCTGCTGCCACCTAGTGTTCCAAAGTCCCCCATTTGTCCTATTAGCCATTCACTATTGGGGCAAGCCCAGGAAACTGCAAGCAAATTCTTAATTATTAATTCCTGATTTCTCAAAGAGGAAACCTCTAGAGATGTAAGCTCATTAACTGATCCTGCTCATTAAGAGAAATCTGACATGTACCAACACAAATCATAACGACCATGGTGGAAAAAAACAAAAGCTAAGATAAGTTATGAGAAATCACGAAAGGCAATCAACGCTTCACTTATAGTATGAAGTCCATACCTGATAAATCCGCCACCGTTTTCACGAAGAGCCGCTTGTCTTAAGATGACAAATTATTGATTAAAACAGGAAGGGGTGTTCATCTCTATAATTGCATTTTGCATTTTCACAAAGAGACACACATCCTGAAAGATGCATGTTATACAATGCAACAGAAGAGCGTAATATGTGGGTCAAGTCGTTTTGGAGTTCACACAGAGCCACAAATACCAGTGTGCGCATGATCACGTGACATACGCGTCCCCTTCCTATGTAAAAAACACGTTATTCAGTTGGGCATACAAGTAGGTCATCTCACTTTTGACGTCTTCATGAAGAGACACATATCTTTGACTAATTACCAATGGTAACTGGTCAATATTTTAAAAGAAATTATTTCAATTATTTCAATTTGTATTTCTCTACCACATGTATATATTCTGGATTTCTTCTTAGCTTAGGCTTACGTTTCCTTTTTGATTATTGTAAATGTATATGTTATTGTTTGTATTAGCGCCATGAGCACTTTTGAGGATTTGTGCTCTTTCTAAGTTTTTACTATTCTTATCATTTTTATTTACTCAATGGAGAAGTTCAACATTTACAGAATCATATGAGAGGTCTTTAACTGCAAACCGTGGCTTTAGCTTTGCAGATTTGCAGTTTGAAGTTAAGCACATTGTACAATGTAAATCGCAATCGCAATCACACACGATTTGTTCTTGTTAGGGAAAGGCAACTTTTCCTTAACCAAGCGGGACCTCTATAAGGGAAATGTCAATCAGTATCGGACCATTTCATAGAGCACCAAGTATCAGGCTTGGAAATTTAGTCCAGTACAAGTGTCGTAAATTAGTACCGGAATATAATTTTTTAAAAGGACCAAGTATCACGCGTCACGTGTCATCTTTACTTTGCCATGTATTAACTGCAGCAGAGTTGGACCATTGTAACCATCGTATATGGAAATAAATATAGGACGGTGTATAGTTATTTTCGATGCTTGATTCTCAGCCTCGTTCCCAAAACAATCGTTACCTGCTCGATCGTCCAAACGAGGCAAGGTCATGTCACGGCAGACAAGGTTGTTGTCTACATCGAGTCATCCACGTCATTTAGAAAGCTTTTTTGAAGAGTTTTCAGACTGTTGGGTGGACTTGTTTCCGTGTCTATTAGGAAACAAAAATCGGCTTCATCTTGTGAATTGGAATAGACCAGATTTCAACCCGTGATTAAATTCTGTGACATTGCACTCACATGCATTCAATATTTATATCATATTTGTCAAAAGATCACTTACTGTCAAGGTTTAACCTCACCCAATGTTTTTGTTTATATATTTCGTGCTTCCCGCATTACCCAGAATGCAGTTACCACCTTCATGGTTCAGTAATCCACCCTTTCACATTGACCATCTTTTCGTCCTCACTACTTTACTCTGATTGGTTCTTAGCCACCCCATTGTTTGTAAATTAATAACTTTGATTGGCTATAATATTTTCCCACCTTTTTTCTGGACATCTTCCATTAATCCTTTGCTCCTCTATTTGCTATAAATGGATATGTTTGTGTTAGTGCTTGGTTATGCCTCTGACGAAGGTACGGTTTGGATCGAAAGCTAAGGCCATCTCCCCTACTAATTTTATATATATTATCCGGTTTGGATCTAAGCTAAGGCCATCTCCCCTTATCCCTACTAATTTTATATTATATTAATAAATAATAAAATATAACATGCAGTGGTGGATACTGTTGGGTTCTCTAGTATCAAATTAGCGCACATCGATAAATATGCTCCAACTCCATTTCAACATTGTCTCTTAAAATAATAATCAACTTCATATTAAACACTGGAAAGAAATTTATTATCCAAAAGACCACCATGAAGGTATAATATTAAGGCAATATAAAATCTGCAACGAAATTCATGACACTAGAACACACAGCCACAAAGTCAGTACAGCCGATTTACGGGTCCAAAGTACACGGGAAACCGCATAAATTAATAAGAATTGGAAAAGCAAAATGGACTGGTCAGCTCTTCTATTATGACCACAGCCTCACAAGAGTGTCATTTACCTGCTCTCACTTTTGTGTTGTCATGGAAACTGTTCATATTGATCCCATATCAGAAAAAGAGCGCAGTGTGTGTTTACCGGTAGATCTTGTATGCAATTTGCGCCAGGAGTGGTTTTAGCACGTTGCTCAGTGCATCAACAATGAAAACAGTTTCGCTTTACACCGAGGGAAAGAAGGAAAGAAGGAGAAAAGTGAGAAACTAGCGAGTTGGGAATTGCTGGCTTTGCAATTCTTCTCGGCAATGTTTTTTGCGTGTGCTATTTTAAATAGAGAGAGATTGTTGTATGCCGCAGCAATCATTTTCCTGATCAAGTTTGATTTTGTGTTTAGTTTTCATTCAGAAAATGGGCTCAGTCTGCCAAGTCAGTCTTATCAAGTCAGCCGCAGCCGGGCTCGGAGACATCGCCATAATGTCTTCGCCGAATCTGTCTTACCAAACAACCTGAAACCTTCCCAACCCATATTTCGCCATAGATCTACGGTTTCACCTCCTCATTTCTTGAATCAAATCAAGTATGCACGCTCACACTAAACCCAGTTGATCAATTGGCATTAACTGTATAATGACTACAGAACCTCAGCCATCTGTAAAGAGAGACGTACTGTTCAAGTTTCAACGGAGGGGGGGGGGGGGGGTGTCGCTGTGAGAATCTTGAGATGGGGGAGATTTTGTCTTGAGACAAGGTCTGTTGAGCAATTATCCCAAGCTGTGCATGGACACTCAGCTTGAAGCTAATGAGGCTATTACCACTAATGGTGTACAAACTGCCTGGCGTAGAGCACTACGCTCTATGATCGTATGCATATATCCACACTGATACATGACAGGAATTCAAAGCAACCGTGGAGTACGTGTGTGACCGTCGATAAAAGAACCCACCATGCATGCACGGTGGGGATGTGAGATGAATGTTCTTAACTGAGGATCTCGGAGATTACTTTGATTAGTACAAGACAAGATTTTTGGTCATGTGCACAAGGCTCATATTGAATATTTGCATATGTTTTTGTTATGTGTGCAATGTATACATTTTAACTGAAAGTTAGAGGCAGAGCTGCCAACATTTGCTTCTTGCAATCAGGGAGATATTTCTATTTCTATTCCTGTGATGATTCTCATCAAAGCCTGTTCAGCATCTAGATGAGGCATATGCGCATTGGATGCCAGAAACACCGGGGCAAACCCCTTCTCTAAGCGATAAGTGTACTGGGGTCTTTTACATGCATTGATAGTTTTTAATACAGCACACAGGACCTCTGGCTTTACATCCCATCCGAAGGATGAAGCAATAATTGGTTAAGTGTCTTCCTTAATGACACAAGTGTCAAGACCGGGACTCGAACCCACACTCTGCTGATCAGAAACACCAGAGCTTGAGTTTGGTGCTCTTAACAGATTTAGAATTACATTCAACATAATAGGAAAAAGGTTTCCACAATCAGAGAGACTTTCAAATTTGTTCATCAGAACATGGAGAGATTGGTTTATTTTCAGGGAACTTTCTGTAGAATCAGGGCAAGTTGGCAGCTCTGTGGAACCGTAACATGGAACCATAACATTATTATCCTCAAAGGTTTCAGGACGCGATCAGGTTTGTGGCACATGCATGAACAAAGAACATTTTTATCTGCGAGTGTCCTTCATATTTTGTGTGCGTGTACTAAAACTGATGCGCATATACATTCGAATGGCTTTGGTTACAACCTCAGTTAAACTACACACATTAACCGATTGAGCATCCAATTTCTTGTCACATTGATTCTGTAGCACACAGGTAAAGAATAACACACACTGATACGCAAATTGTCCTACAACAGCCGTACACAGTTTCAAGCTATTACGTAGTTTTGTAAACAAACATGGATGCGCCCACACACGGCTTCAAAACGCAGCAGGAGCTCTATATTTTTGTAACTTAAGAAAGTCTTCTTGTAAATTTGATTGGTACTTCCTCCGGGGTAATGAGCATGTTCATAATACTAGTCAAACTGAATGCATCATATAGGCTTTATACTCTACCTCAATTTTGATAACGAATGTAAAAACTGGGTCCAATTTTATAGAGGTGCATGTGCAGAAAACAAATTTTCTGGGAAGCAAAAATAGGCAGTATACCAGTCACAGATTATACATGCCACATAGTATTTTGGCTGGTTACCATATTCTGGTAAGCATAATTTTGTTGTGCTTAGCTACTTTTTGTGCTTAAGCAGATCTATGAAATACAGCCCACAATAGATTTCTCTATGGAGTATCAGCTTATTTCATTGAATTATTATGGCTAACATTCAAGTATGTGGACCAAGAGACTAACCGAATGGCAACCTAGAAATGGAAAAAGAAGAAGAGGAAGACAGACGAGAAGATGAAGAGACGAAATCCAAACACATGAACACAACAACTTGGGCTAGAATAACAAGAAGGAGAAGAGAATGGAAATTGCATGAGGAGGACTTCATCCAACAATGGATGATGATGACGATGATGTGAATTTAAACAGAAATTAATTTTGAAAAACCTATGTATGATCTCGGTCGGACTAAAGATTCACTTCATAAATTGGATTTGAAACTTTGCACGGTGAAGATACAATCAAGTGAGTTTTGCGGAGATACCATATAATATATAATCTGTCTTATCTGGATCTGGATCTGGATCTGGATCAATATTCTCAATGCTCTTATTAGAGCCAAAGGAGAAGAGCTTGTTATGAGCTGTGGTGGTTCTGAGACAAACCAGTTGGTTGAGCAACTCTTCCCTCACTTCCCTCACTTGAGTCACTTCATGTTTTTAAATGTTGGATGATGTTTCTCTGTACCAAGTCAATTAAGAGTCCATTGGTTGGTGTACCGTACCAGCATTAATATAGACATGTGCACATAAATCTTACAGCTTGCTTTCCACTGGTACTTAATTATATAATGTTAAATTCACTTACAGTTGTACATGTACAAGTAGCTTAAAGCCAATGGTGGTATCCCATGGCGAAATAATCTGGAATATCTGCTCCGTAATTTTCAATCAATATCAAATATTTTCCAACTTCAATTTTTGTTTTCCGAAATGTATATTAAACATCTCAACTTGCGGGACCTTCCCTCTAGCAGTTGTACATGTATGATATTCATATCTTGATTAATTCAAGCCTAATCTCGACCTAATTTATTCAAGGACGTCAGTGTGAAATTCATACAGCCTTATGATATACCTGAAAATCTAAATCGGCTAGAATCGCGATGAAACAAATTAGGAAACATATGTCGGATGCCGCTCGTGGGTACGTTATGAAGCCGTCCAAAGTGTTACTTTTTATCCCAACAACGGGGCGCTAAACCATATGGCGTACCACACAGCTGTCCTTAAGTAAACATCAAATAGTGAAGTTATTATTGCCCCGCTTAACGGTAAGACAATTTCCAATGATAAATTAAGACTCTTAGTCTTACACGTATACAACTGATCGCTCAGCATGGACAGCCTTGCTGAGGTTCTAATGAATGACAAAAAGTCTTATGAAAATTTGTGATTATCAAATGGATTGTTTGCCATGGTAACTCACCTCCGGTATTTCACATTCATGTTCCCGGGGATTTTAACGTTCTTTATGAATGCCGACTGTTTTGTAATCTCAGTGATCGTCAATTAAATGTCCGGTCTCGTTCCCCGTTAACTAGAATCACATGTGCATGCACTGCACACGGTACTGACTCAGTCCACACACACACAACAACACACTACTACTACTACTGCTGCTGACTAGACATTGTGAGTGTTGCCTACTTCTCTGGTCTCAATATTCACAGGGCTCTATTTATTCCAGCTCATTGCCCATCGATTTCTTCCCATGTCTCTCCCCTCGTGGATCAATGGAGGAATCCCAAGAGGAAAGCATTTCATTTGCAGCCTGGGAGAGTTCATTCTAGTTCATAGTGTGGTAGAAACATGAATGGGGGGGGGGGACACGGAGACCGCAGCAATAGAAAAAGGTGTTAGACAAATAATAAGAGATCACACGTAAAGTGAGAATCTATGTACGTGTACAATGAGGAGGCTGATTAATTAAAAAACCGGCATCAGTCAAGAGCATTCCAAAATTAAATATCTGACAGATACTGCTACGCACTGAATTTTCACTGACATGTCCCGAGGATTCATTTCCACCGGTAGATTCCATTTCCAAAAGTGGGTAGAATTATTGGGAAAAAAAACCACTGCCTTGAAAATGTGAAATTGTAATCCATCACCCGAAAATGACAGTCCATAAAATCATCTGTAATTAGATGTTGGAATTGCAAACTCTGTGGAAGTACATGTAAGTGAATCACAGCCATAATTACCGTCCTTTGAAAACAAACAAAATAACGCAAACATCTTTTAATTGAACGAGTTGTGAAGACGATGTTGAATACTATTTTTAAACCCAGTGTGACCATGGGCAGTACCAGAACATTTTCCTAGCAGGCAGTGCTATTTTTTCTTTCTCCAGATAACATCATCCCTTGCAGGAGGACAGCTAAAAATCAGGGCTCAAGTTTGGGCGGGAAAAGTCCTCAAGACTACAGGACTTGTAGCTCAAAAATGTTTGATGCACCAGACTTTGTTTTACAAGACCAGAATAAAAAATGAGAACAACAATGTTCAACAAGCACTATGAGACATTTATCTCCTGGATAAGTATACTTTGATATAGAATTTGAGGCATTGCATGGTGAGGTATCAATGTATATTTGGCTTGCGGTAACACCACGTGTAAATCTACTTTGCTGTGTCGATTTTTTTTTCTTTGAGAACTTGTCTTGCTATATTCTACTGCCGCAGAGTAGATTTCGGAATTCGGGAGACTATTCTACTGCCGCAGAGTAGATTTTTCGGAATTCGGGAGACAACTAAGTTCAGAAAAGAACTGTCCTGCTTCTTAACTACTACCTGGGCGGAAGGTAGGAAATCGGTTGGGACTACTACTTTTGCTTAGTGGATGGGGGGGGGGTCCTCTCGTTATAAACTTCACTGCCGCGGAGTGAGTTCTTAATTGGTCTCAACGTTTTGACTAGCTTGCTCTAGTCATCGTCAGGATACTTAACAAAACTTATGCACAGTGAGTTTTTTTATTTATATTCAATTTTTTAAAAACAAGGCCACTGGACTGGTCCAGTCCTACACTGGCCCAATTCTAAAATCAATGGCCTTGGGCCTGCAGTCCACTGTAAAATGTGACGCAATAAGTAGGTTCATGTGCTAGGAAGGTCGTAAACAATTTAAAGGGCCAACAAGTGTTATTTCTAGAAAGTTGAGTGAGAAAGTTTGGTCATTTTTAGGGAGCAGTATTTGTAGCAGTAGCTACTCCAATTATCCACTATTGTTCCAATGTTTCTTGCTGATGACCTTCTACTGGGATTGAAGTTAATGCTAGGGTGCCCAGCAGGAATCATTTACCTGGCACCCAAGGCCTTTATCCGACCAAAAAAATACATTAACTGAATACTATCTTAGAAATCCACCTGACATGGAGTATAGTTATAAGCCCGGTTTCATTTCATTTCATTTCATTTATTCTAGTTGTGAAACCAAGGACTCTCAGAAAAGCGAACTTAATCACTGTACTAGCCAATAACCAAATGGAGAGAAGACAAGGAAGGAAGTTTCAGTTTTAGATGTGAGAGGAAAACCCCAGAGAATTATTCCAGGGAAAACCCACGCAGTCAGGTAGGAACTGAAAACCCAATCCACGTAGTGCCCCGGCGTGATTCGAACCGGGTCCCAGAGGTGGAAGGCGAGGAAAGATACCACTACGCCAATCCGACCACAGGTTGGATATGGAACAATTGAAGTTAAGCAAACCAGATTTGCTATTCATCAACTCCATTAAAGGAACGTTACAGAACTGGTAATTAAAATTTTCTTTAAGATCACAGATTTACATAAAACTTACACGGTCTAATGATGATGATAGTAGAAAACATCCCTAGAAATATTTCTGTCTGAAATGCCATATTTGATGAGAAATAAATAAAACTAATTTCCGATTGGAGTTTATCGCTCATGAGCGTTTTATTCATGCATTGTATAACACATGCAAATGTGTAATCGGTTTTTCACTATTTTCTCGTGACCCAGATGGCCGATCGATCTGAAACTTCAACAGGTTTGTCAGTTTATGTATATATGGTGGATTATATAAACTGCTTAACTGTTTTGTTAGCAAAAACCAAATCTGTAATGTTCCTTTAAATTAAACACAGTGTATGTGTTAACACCCTTCACAAAGATTCTGCCTTTTGATTGGTTTAGAGTGGTCACGTGATATGTCTTATTTTTACTGGTAAGTTGCATGAACGTGACGTGCTACACACGCAGCAAATAATGTACTAAACCCAAAGCAACAGCAGCTTCGTAGTACCTAGACATCTAGGCACAATATTTGTTTGGGTTGTTATAAAACAAATATTGACTGATTTTACTTGTGCTAAGGTTAAAACTACGACTCTGTCGGTGATCCTAGGAGCGGTCCATTTTCCCTCGGCTTCAACATGGGAAAACAGAATACGTCGAGAATCACCATGGGAGTCGTAGTTCTAACCATAGCACTCGAAGCAGTCAATATTTTTAAACTGTCAAAGATATCCTGTGCAACATAAAAACAGTGTTTCGCCAATATCACCACCTCAATGTGAAAATTTCCCCCAAAAGAAAATACAAATAAAACAAAAAATTATTTTCTGTGTAATTTATCATCTTTTATCTTGACCTCTTTGTATCAAGTACGCACAATCTGGATGTGTAAATGGAATCATCACGCATTTTTGTGAAGCTGCCTTCTTTGTCAGTTTCCAGGCTGCGTAAATTTTTGCTTTAATCCTCAATTTGAAACTGTCACCACCTCGCTCAGTTCATCAACCGGGAGAAACACCGAGCAGAAACACTGCAAATTTGTTTGCCTTCCATACATAACCGCAAAGCAAGTTTTTCTTTTGCTAATAAGTAGCTTTATGAGTGTGAATCAAACCCTAATTGCAATATGACTCAACTTTGGCCAGTCACACGAAAATAATCCGGTGAGATAACACTCCGCTAAATTGACACGACTGACTCCTTCCAGGCAAAAACTCAAATCTAACACTCACCCACGCGTCGACGGTACATTTTCGGGACGTAAAGTGAAATCAAAATGTGGGTAAGTGGTGCCTCATTGTAATCAGATGCCAGAACAGCATTTTTAGGGTTGTTTTTGGCACGCTACAGGAAGCCGCCCCTGGGCGAGTGTAGACAGTTTAGTTTTCTGCATTCATTTTTTTTAAAGGCTTTATTTGGAGACTTCAACCTAATGGCACTGCATTGCATTATCCGCTTGAGGGACTGTGTTAGCTTGACTAGTACTATCCCCAGTCCCTCTGGTCTGGGAAATGGTAAAGCTGTGCAAGCTTTTTAACCTCACATCTTAAAAGGACACAATATTTTATAGTATTAAAATGTCTATGAAAAAAAAAACCCATAGGGGTATGCTTTTATTTTGAGCGGACATCATCGAGCCTTGTTCTCATGCCAGGCCAGGGCCCAATTTCATAAAGCTGTTTCTAGCAGAAAATTCTGCTCAGCAAATTTCTTTGCTAAACAAAAAAATGAGTGTGGTACCAGTCACAGCAACGGTAACTGTATGGTATTTTGGCTGGTAACCTATTTTTCTTAAGGAAGAGTTTTCTGTGCTCAGCAAGTTTTTGTGCTTACATGCTTTATCAAAGATTATTGAGTGCCGAAGGCGCAAGATGCGGAACTCGGGCTGAAATGTAAAATCCCACTGGACGCCATTTCGGCAAGTAACTCTTTTGATACAACAATAGATCAGTGCCGATCAGCGCAGACAATGACCATTCCTATCAATGGGAAACAAAACATTTACTTGCTGAAATGGCGCCCATGCGTATTTCACGTTGAACAATAGATAAAGCTTCAGTTCCCTATCTTGCGCCTTCGGCGCTCCATAATCTTTGGCTTTATGAAATTGGGCCCTGATACTTCAAAGAGGCAGCAAGGGGCAGTTGCCTCCATGCCTCTTGTCATTGCCTTGGTGCCCTCTGAAAAGTTTCCTTGGTGTCCTTTGAAATGTTCCAGAGCACATTTCCCTCATAGAGGTGCCCTTGAATCGGGAGAAACTGCATTATATTCATAGAGCTGCTTAAGCAGAAAATATTCCTTAACACTTTTCTGCTCAGCAGAAATAAGCAGGACACCAGTCACAGATGGTACATGTGATATGGTAGTTTGGCTGGTAACCTTATTCTGGTAAGCATTGTGCTTAGCCACTCTTTACGCTTAAGCAGCTCTATGAAATTGGGCCCAGGCCTTCCCATTTTATTGTATGCACTTGACTGAGTTTTGATAGCACTATAATAGGCTATCAAAGCTCAGTCAAGCGCTTACAATAAACTGCACTTGTACATTGGCGTAACCAGACATTTTCATTCTGGGCCCAATTTTATAGAGCTGCTTAAGCAGAAAATATTGCTTAACAATTGTCTGCTGAGCAGAAATGAGCAGGATACCAGTCACAAATTGTACATGTGACATAGTAGTTTGGCATGGCAACCTTATTCTTGTAAGCATAATTTTGTTGTGCTTAGGTACTCCTTGTGCTTAAGCAGCTCTATGAAATTGAGCCCAGGGGAGCTATCGGGCGCAATGACATAATTTGGGCGGCTATTTAAGGTATCAAACTATTCGTTTGTGTATTTTTTTGAACTCTTTTGGGAGAGCAGGGGAGGGGGGATGGGGTTCTGAGCAGGGGGATCCTGCATTCCCTGCCCCCTCCCCCTTCCCTCTGGTTATGCCACTGCACTTTTACCACATATCTTTCCCTAATAGAGAAAAAAAAGAAGACGAAGGGCAGAGAATGTCTGCTACGACTCTCCAAAACTCATCCCTTCAGCGTCGGCAAATTCTTGTCAAAAACCTGCGCCGCGAGTATCAATCAAGCCTGCTCTCTCACACTTGACAGTACAAGTTTGTGTAATTTTTCTGTTCACACCTCGGCAGTTTAATGTATCAAAGAAATGACTGATTCAGTGATTGTGACAAGCTCCATATTTGTTAAGAGGTAGTTTACGCCACGAGATATTGACTTGATCGAAGATGATAAAGATGCTGTTTGACAGCGTTTCGTGCGCGCTATTAAAAAGGTGGCTTTCAAATAAACAAGACCCCAGAGCTTTAGGTTCACTGGGGCAGGGCGACTTCTCCTGTGTAAAGGGCACTAAAAAATATCATAATATCCAAGGGAACTTTGTTCATGTATTAATGCTAGGCCTGTATATACTGCTGCCATCTTCATCTAGTTCCCAGTGAGCAATACATAAATGATAACTGAATTCTTATCATCCTTTTCTCCCCCCCCCCCCTCTTCAAACCTCAGATTGGCTACATTTGTTTGAACGAAAGTAATATACGAGGACCTATGTAGGCTGCCGCCATCTCTGTCTAGTTCCCAATGAGCAATGCGTGATTGATAACTGATTCTTATCACACCAAAAGGCACCATCCTTTTGTGACAGTGATTTGAATGGGAGTAAGACAAGCACACCAAACCATATCTACACTATTGTGTAATATCATACTAACATGAGAATGTTTGCAGGGAAAACATTACGCAGGGAAAAAACAGCTGCACTTACAAAATATGAGAACCCTTGGGCAGCTAATTACACTAGCTACCCTTTGCAGACTCGGCTATTTGACTAAACAGACATGAACCCTTTTGCTAATTTCAACCGAACCACTTGATCATTGTAAGTGCTCCACCAAACGGACTCCCGAGTCTGACAGCTCTTTGATATTGCAATCAAACAACAAAGAAATTAATCCCAACTGAAATGTATGGCATGAGGAAGAGAAAGAAAACAAAACGGGTCAGAATTGCACCTTTGTTGCAGAGTTACAGTCAAACATATAGGCTGATGAAAAACGGTTATTACGGGTCGTGCTTCAATTTTCCGGAGACACAATCAACTTGTTTTCATCATTAAGGGAATGTTTATGGGTGCTAGTAAGTAATAGAGGTCTGCACTCTGGTAAAACATTTACAGAGTTCCTAGAGTGTCGTCCACTTATCCAGCTAGCGAGTTAACGTTTCTCGCCAACTCCACTTACTTATTTTTACGGAGTAAGCTGACTTGTCTTGATAGTTTAACTTGCCAAGACAACTTACTGAACCTAAGAAGTTGACTAACCATCTCAGTCTCCACCAAGTCTTCTTGGTGAGAGAAATTATCACGGCAAGTCAATCCTTCTTTGGTTCAGTAAGTCATCGTGGAAATGATAAGGACAGGTCGGCATCTTACGCCGTGTCCAAATTGATGGCTGCAGCTACAGCTGTTGCTAAGGTTGTCACTAAGGGTATTGATATGGGGATCATAAGCTTAAATGCTTGTTCATGTGACAATCAAACCACATGTATGAGGAGCTATGTTCGAATGATGAGACCAATTTATTAGCATAGCACCATGTAATGGTTTACAAGGTGCTGTAGCGCAATCTGCAGCCAACCATACCAGAAAGCACTGGGGCAAACCCCTTTTTTAACGAAAAGTGCACCCTTGTTTTTTAAACGTGCATTACACAGCACATGGAACCTATGGCTTTATACATCGAAATGGCTTTACGAAGCAATAATGGTTTTAAAAGTGTTTTGCTTAAAGACATATGTGTCAAGACCAGAACTCCAACCCACACTCTGCTGATCAAAAACACCAGAGACCTTAAGTCCAGTGCACTTGACCGCTCGGTCAACACATTGACACTTTACCATAAAGTGTAACAGTGTCAGGAATTGTTCAGAAAGTCGAGGTACCCATGTACATGTAACTCTCATATCCAAAATTCCTTCCTCTAGTGTTATG
The DNA here is from genome assembly GCA_021014325.1 of Plazaster borealis. Classification (NCBI taxonomy): domain Eukaryota; kingdom Metazoa; phylum Echinodermata; class Asteroidea; order Forcipulatida; family Labidiasteridae; genus Plazaster; species Plazaster borealis. Next base: position 10,958,302 of record CM037476.1, on the reverse strand, counting down.
TGCATTCTACATGTACTTCAGTTACTTATAAAAAATGGATGGCATCTGATGATCCTACTATGCATGTTACAGAGACTTGTGGCAACACCTAGATTGTATTACAATAGCTCACACATCTTAATTACTCATAAGGGACTCTGAAAGTCAGATCACTTAACAATAACATGCAGTGCTACCTGCATACGGGTTATTCTCCTGTGGATCTCGTAACCAAAATCATAGCATTTCTTTCTGGAGACGGAAATTCAGAAAAAATATCTCCGGTTATCGGTGTGGAAAAAACTCCTCATGACATAAAGCTAATACTTGTGCACTGCCAACAGCGTCATTCGGTTACATGCTAAATTGTACGAAAAGCTGTATTTAGCCAGAGGCAATCTTTAAGTTTGCTGTGGCGGGGGGGGGGGGGGGGGGGGTAGTGCCTCAGCAAATTTTAGCCATTCAACGATTTTCCGATACCTCCACATGCGTATTGTTGGTCTCCTTTGTCATGTTCTGAGGGTGTTACACTATCTCCCGTTTGCTGTCAACATCTCTTGAAACTCGATCAAACATTGAACCATCTCAGGTCAAATTTCAAAGAGCTGCTGCCCAAGAAATAGTTGTTTTAAAATGTTGTTGTGGAGAGAAAAATATTATGGGAAATCCTCACGAGCAATATAAGTCACGTAGCACCATGTCTGGACATCCAATTCCACTAAGAATATTTATGCACAAAGAAAAACTTCTGCATATGTACATGTCACATTAAGCATTAGCTCAAAATTAGCCCCTTGGATCAATTAGTCTATGTACAAAAATTGTGCTGATGAGCACTGCACTGTAACTTTGTTCAGCAGGATCAAGTTACTAACTAAATGTACTAATTATCCATGTACCGATGGTTCCCTGAAGATTTTTGAAAATGCTACAAGCCAAGCGTAAGAGATTTGTTCTGCCTGTAAGCAATGTTTTCTGTGTAAGAGCTCTATAAAAGTGATTTAAGTACGAACAGTAGCTAAGTCCATTGAGAGCTAAGTCCATTGTGAGCTAACCAACATAAGGTTATCAGCCAAACTACATTACCACACGAACCATTTTTGTAATTGGTTTCCTGTTCAGTTTAAAGTAGCTAAGCACAACAAAAACATGCTTACCAGAATAAGGTAACAAGTCAGAATACCATGTCACATGTAGCATCTGTGACTGGTACGTTGTGTTTGCTTTGCTGAGCAGAACATTTTACAGCAACATGAAACTGCGCCCTGGTCAGTGGATAAATCCAGACACATTTTTGAGACACTGGATACTTCCTGATCCAAGGCATTTCCCCCAAATAAACAGGGCGTTCCACTGTAACGTAACCCTCCAAGTGGCTATACTCTGTGGCATCCTCCCTTCAGACTATTGTAATACTATACACCACTGAACACAATGGTCTTTCCCATTCATCTCTCCCAACAACTTCAGATGGTACACAAATATGTAACGCACACCCACCAAACACTTTCTGCACCCTATAAAATTACCGTCTCCCAAATTGAGAGTCAAGACTGCATTATGTATCCAACATGAGATATTCACATTACTCTAGTTACAGTAGGAACCGAGGGTTTTTCAAACTGGAGCTTGTTTAAATTGCTGCTGGAAATCTTTTGAAGTTTGAGATTGTAAGCTGATTTGTGATGGGCAGTTGGGCAGATAGGGGAAATAGCTAGGGGCAATTGTGCCTTTGATGATACAAGCATGGAGTTTTGCACACCGTCAGAGCATATCATGAGAAAGATATTTGCTTCTGCCTGTACACTCTATGCTCTCCAGGTCCTGGAGAGAGAGAGGGGGGTGGGGGGACACACCTGTAGGCTACTTGGCTGGGATTTGAAACCATGACCCATGCATTCTAGAGGAGATGTCTTATACCACTAGACCACCGAGTGCGCCCGGTGACAAGCGTTCAGTCTAATTTTTAGCAAATAATTTCAATAGACGTGATGATGATTAAGAAGAGTTAAAGATTTGTTTTTATGCCTGTTGCGCATCTAATGATGTCTGTTTCTTTGATCTTTTCTATACACCCCCCTTGCATATGATGTCAAAAGCCCTCACTGAGCGCCCTCACTGATGTCAATGAAGACCTACCATTGGCTGAGAGTTAGGCACAGCGCATACACGTTTCCATTATTTTGACCTCAGCGATGGTGGCTAATGCAAGGGGTCTAGATACATCCTTCCAAATAGAGAAGTCTACATGTTGACGATTTAAATGTATTTGCTCATTTGAACAATAGTAATGATGAGAAATCAATGCCGAATTGGATTGAATGTGAAACTCGACCTTTTAAAAAAAACGCTCACCGCCTCGGCAATATGGTAAACAATGCCGAGCAATGTGTACTTAGCAGACAGCCACTCGCAGGGAAGATCTCACTGACACATCCCCACCGTGTTGAATTACCTCACATTGATTACATATTGTGCACATAGTTCAGAAAGAATAACCAAGCAGAGGGAGACATTACCTGTTATACAATGACCATCTGTACAAACAACCCTCCGGTAGATGGGGGTTTTCAAGTCGTACTTGCCCAAAACAGAAGATGTTGTGCACAGATCAGATAGTCCGATACTTAACAAGTATAAAATATGGGCTGCACAATTTTTACGCTCACTCCTTTAGCATGGATCTCCCGAGATAACATTTCAAACGGAAACTCAACACTCAAAACTGTTGGCCTTGTGGATGTGTGCCACACCCAATGTCAAGCAAAACCAGGGGATGGATTTTGATGGATCGGGCCTGGAATTACACAGAGGCCATGAAGGCCATGGCCTCTGTTGCCCTGGTCTTGGCCGTGGTGCCCCTTCAAAAGTGTCCCATAGACTTTAAGAATTTCCAATGGAAGTGCCCTTTGCAAAATGAAAATGGCCTTGTCCTCATGACATTCCAGGACTTGTAAATTTGGTCAACTTTTACTATTGTGGCATTTGAGTGCACTTGATCAGCAACATTTGGGATCACAGAAATATATCACTAAAATATATTGCATATAATATACGACCATACAGATCAAGTTCTGCAGTATTTCAAACATCTATCAAAACAACAAAACAGATTGAAAAAACCAACTTCAAAAGCAACTTCATTTTTCTCTGAGTTTCTAAGAGGTAGCCCTGAAACATCGCTCATCTCAAAGAAAGCAGTTGTGTTTTCTCATCCAACAAACCATGACCAGACCCAACTCATCAAGCCACCTCGTACAAACGACGACTGTATCAACTTGGCTCCACGAAGCGAGTACAAACACCAGCCATAGATTAATGAGTTCTAATTACTAGGCTAGCATTACTCTATCAACCTAATAAATCAACATGCTTTGGCGGCAGCAGCGAGGAGCGTTCTGGTTTCGTCTTTCAAACACGTCTCCTGATGATTACGGCACCTGACAAAAATACTGCGAAAATTAAGACCCTAGGGTCGAGACTAGAAATGCAAGTAAGATCCCCCCCCCCCCCCCCCGAAGGCAAGGAGAGGAATTAAATTCACACTATCATGAAAATAGTTTGGGAAACGGGGGAAAAAAACCACCTCTGGATTGTGTCTTTGTAGCACCACTAGAGGGCTCACTTTAATAGTGCAGTGGAGAGTAGAGCATTTCTACACTGTTTTATGAGCACAAGATTACAAGGTATTTGTGGAAGTTTTCTTGAAAACACTTGGATGAAATACTTGGAAAATTACACAATTACTATCTGTGTAGATACAAGTTCATGTTCTCTACATTTATCATAGAGTTCCGATACAAGTTTTTAAAAAATGAACCTTGGTTGTACAGTTATACATGATCTACACCTACTTGACAAAATTTTTACTGTCTACTATGAACCTTCCTTTAAACTAAGACATGATTCCAAGATTCAAGAAACAACACGATGAGACGGCAGGCAGAAATCCCAACGAAGACATCATCATCACTGACCTCCAGACGCTAAAATCAATGTCCTTCTGAGGTCTGCCAGAGTCTCGTCCAACAGTCCCTCATGTAATAGGATTCATTTATGAGGACATCATCAGTCAAGCTCCTCAGCCTTATCTTAGTAATGATATCAGCTTATTAATAATGTGATCATCAATATTTACTCGCAGACAAATGAGGGAGAAGACGACAAGATTAACCTTAAAGTGGGTTTTGTTCCCCCTCCCTTCTTTCAAGAAGTGAGATATAACATGGATAATGATGAGAAGTTTGCTACAGGAAAGTGGGATTTGAATATAAATCCAACCCCACCCCCCCCCCCTCAAAAAAATAAAAAATAAAAAATAAAATCCAGTAACTTGAAATCCCCTCCCAGCTCTTTTTCCACTCTGTGAGGATCATTCACTATTTAAGGAGAGTTCTGTAATGGTCTTGTGTAATCATTTATTTTTTATTTCTATGGAATGTGGTATTTCCTAGCTTTTTACCAAACTGTTTGGTGTTCATTTTGTGATTTTTCCTGTTTTTAGCTTTTTAATCATCTTTTCATTTTCTGTTGTTGCTTATTGAATTAGTATTTATTATTTTGTTATGCGCCTGTGTACATTTCATGGAATGGGCGCAATAAAAATCAATAAATTATAAATTATTTTAAAATTACTCTAATGATTTCATTTGAATTAGGAAATCCTAAATAATTTCGTTCCTTTTTTCTAAGAAGTGTAGACACTGTACGGACCCATTCTGAACAATTTTATATATGTATAAAATCCTTCTTTTTTTTTCTGTGCAAAAGTGAAACATTTAATCTGATGTGATGTGAATGAACAACAGAGGGCAGCAAACATGCAGGCTTGTACATACAAGTAATTCTGTGTCCTTACATCCTTAAAAGGGGTTTACTCCAAGATACAATTACTGATAAAATGAATAAACCCAAGGTTGAGGTAAGGTTATGGTTGAATAAATGAAAATGAATATTCATCATACATTATGAATCAACATGTAATAGTGTACTAGTACATACAAAATTCATGATGCTGTTCTCCGTTGCTGTTGAGTGTTAGAACTTCCAAAGAAAACGGTTGATATTGATCCTGTTGACCTGAGGTCATTGCAACAATAGTCTTGGTTGCGCCATTTTGGGAGTCAATGTCCCTGTGTGTTATACAGTGTGGTGTGGATTTTAGGCGATGCGGCGATATAACACACTTACCCTATTTTGTGCGAGCAATACGACTCCTAAAATGGCAAGCGTGGCAGACAGTTGCCGCTTGTGACATTGGTGCAAGGGTCGATTGCAGGGTTCTCCTCAGGATTTTGTTAAAACTGTGGGACATTCTGAACCTAAATTTTGGAAGTTTGGCCAACGCCACTGAATTCAAATGAAGTCCTCTCGGAATGTTTGCTCCTTGGTGTTTATCTTGGTTTTAAAAGCCCTACTGTGCAATATCGGGCATTTTAAATGGTTTTATCTTGATAATTTTTTTCGGCCACAATTCGCTTGTATCGGCCTGGTAAGCTAGCTTGTGCATGGGGAGAACCCTGCATTGTACAGTGATTCAGTGGTATCAATTTACTAAGACTCACTAATCACAACTCACTGGATAGCCACACAGTCAATGGGGCTAGTTCTATAAGTATAACATCAAAGATTCCCCCTCAGGCAAGTTACTGTCAATTCAACCTACCTTGAGCCGATCCTCCTGTTGTGAGAAACTATCAAAAGCCCCGCCATTCAGCTCCCTGGACTCCAGCACCTTCATGACCTCTTGAACTTTGATCCACACCCTCTCCACATCCTCCAGAAACTCCACCACTGCTGTGGGCACCACCATCCCATCCTCTTCCTCTTTGAAGAAATCCGCTGCCTCAATGCGGGCCTCCTCCTGCAGTCTGGGCACCAGGGCGTCATCCAGCTGGTACGTGGACTGGATTGTGGTGACGGTTCGCTCGATGATCACTTCCTCCTCGACAGGGCGACGATACTGCTGGAATTGGGACTCGATGTCCCGCCATTTGGAGCTGAGCTTCAACTGCATGGGTAGGACAACCGTTTTGGCCCCCTTGTTGGTGAGCTCGTCACCTTCTTTGGTGAGACGTTGGAGGTCTTCCCGCTTCTCATCTAACTCTCCCTGCAGAGCCTGAAATGAAAACCAGCACAATGTATTAATTGTTTAGGTAACAGGCCTGACATTTCATCTTTGAGAGGGCAAGGCCATTTTCATTTTGCAAAGGGCATTCCATTGGAAAAACTTAAAGTCTGTGGGGAACTTTTAAAGGGGCACCAAGGCAAAAAAACAGGGGCACGGAGGCTATTGCCTCCGCGTAATTCCAGGTATATGGGTAACAAATTTTCTTACACATCTAACGAGGCTGTTTTTATGTGAAATAAGAATTTATCATAAGGTAAAGATAATTACAAATGGTACAGTGTAGAAACTTTTAGCAAGTCTGTTTTTTATCAAACAATTATGCGAAGACTTTAAAAGCAACTTAACTTAACTTTCTACTTCTTTCTGTTTTTATCAATCAATTCACCAATGGAGAAAAATTCTACTTACAATAGATTTGACAAATTTGTTTGCAAACACAAGTTAAACACAGCGATGCATACATAGGATGTACAAAAATACATATCATAAAAACAAAACAAAGTCTTTTGAATCATCTTTACTACAAACTTTTCAGAAATAGATATTCGAAGGTAAATATATTTTTAATGTGTATTTATTCTTTGTCAGAATAAATCATCTCGAAATCCCACACTACAGGCGCAATCTGGTTCATTATTTTACTGAATTTTTACAACTTGAAAAGAATAAACATTTTCTCAGAATACATGTTCATCTGCCACTATATTTGATCCTAATCAGCTTTTACAGCAAGATCTGGGCCCAATTTAATAGAGCTGCTTAATCAGGAAATATTGTTAAACAATTTTCTGCTAAGCAAAAACGAGGCAGGATACCAGTCATAAATTGTACATGTGACATGGTATTTTGGCTGGTAACCTAAGTCTGGTAAGCATAATTAATTTGTGCTTAGCTACTTTTTGTGCCTAGGCAGCTCTATGGAATTGGGGCCTGTCTTTAGCCGGACATATTATTTGGTAAACAGTTCAGGACAATTGGCAATTGAGTACCCAATTTCTGAAAGCACAGTGTTGTGCACATCAACAGCGGATGATGGACTACCCCGAAGAAGAAGAAAAAAACATAAATCTGTACAATTTCACAGTGCTAGCCACTGAGCTGCTCAGCCTATGTGTGTGCCAGGCAGTATATCAATTGCAAATTGAAGACAATTCAAGGCAGGTGTTACCCGACCCATTATAAAGACAGTGGGCAGTAGTTGTAAGAGGAATATTTCACATATCACTGTCATACGATTACGAGGGCAATATCCGCTGAACATACTAAGCCGGTTTACTGTCAGGAATTACAGAAAGTCAGAGAGGGATTTGTGGATTGTTTTTTTTTTGGTCTCTGCTGGTCAAATCGATACCCAACTTGGGACCAACTATAAACAGCTGCTAAGCAGGGAGTCCTACCCTACACAAATTTGCAGAGTATTTTCTGTAGTATTTTGAGTTGATATTTTTAGCTAGTAGTGCGAAGCACAAACCATCGAGCCTAATTATCTTCAACAGCAGTATCTATCTGGCTCTTCGTTGTTTTGAAGGCATCATGCAACTAGACTATGACATAGTAAACTGGCTTTATTACAGCCTGCCGGTTTAAAGGGCTGTATACGTTTGGTAATGACGTGGATAAACCGTTCCAGATTTTTGGCAATATCTCAAAAACGCTACCACCTTATGAAATGAAATTTTCACAGGTTAGTTTTAAGGCCACACCACCGTCAAAGTATTGTCATTTTGACGCCAACGGCAGAAGTGTTTCTAGTTTTTTGAAACCTTGAGGTTGGGGCCTAATTTTTTGATCGATAATTACAAAAAATTCAGAAGTGTACAAATATCAAAATTACATTTAAATGATAAACAAACACACTATAAACAAGTTTAAATAGCATTCCCGTAAAAACAAATTCGCTCAAGTAGCTGTTTAAGGAAGATTCAAAATGGCTTACATGTTCATTAATTCACGTACTTTGTGCTTGTTTTATTGATAAGTAGGTTTTTAAAACTGTAACAGTGTTCTGGGTTAGTTCAATCAGCCTGATGTTTGGACTGTGCACTGGCAGGGCAGATTAACACTATGTGACCTTTGTGAAAGTTCAAGTTGTGACCAAAATAAAGTTTGGGAAGTCAGCTTTGAACTCGTGTACATGCCCTGACAGCATAATTGCTTGTGGAATCTGTATTTACAATTTCTAAAAAGAGTAGTAATTTACACCTTAAAATGCATGGCATTGCACATATTTAAGGAGAGGGGCTCCAAGGTCAAATTCAGTTTTGTGATGCACCCATTTTCCAAAAGATAGATTCCTCATGAAAGTGGGTGGGGGGGAACATTTCAAGTCTCGAACCTCACGTTAAAATGGTGTAAAATTTCATTATATTTTATACTTGTTCAGAGCGAAATTTGAAACATGAAGTCATCGGACAGCAAAAAACAAAATAAGTCATTTCATTCCAAAGAGGAGTTTTTGCACCAGCCAAAGGGTCAAAATCAATGCTATTTTGATTGAATATCATCAAAGTTCAGGAATGAACTGAAAATTCTTTGTAGAAAAATGTACGGACCACATATTTGAAATGTGACATCGTCTTACGTTTTGGGATTTAGACAAAAATTGCACTTGAGGGTATCAAAAACAGTGGCATTTGACACCATTTTAACATGAGGTTAGAGGACGTGTAATTTCCCCCCCCCCCCAAACGTTTTAAAATTAAAGATTAGGTGGGGTATCATTGTTAAAAAACACAAGACCACCGGACTTCTCCGGCCATAAGTTTACTGGCCCGACACTAAAAACCACTGGCCTCAGGCCTGCGGTCCACTGTTAATTTTGAGCCCTGTTACACAGCAATATTATTATACAGTTTTTCTCCAACAACATGTAGGGCCTACATGTGTGTCCTTAGTGAGGTGGTACGACTACTGTGTAGCATGCGTCAAGTCTCTCAGAATGAAATATTCAGAGATTGCATCAGATAAGTGAAAGGAACAGAGATTATGAATTTAGTTTGTCAATGTAACGATAAGCCGTGGTGAAGGTCTTTCCAGAGGCAACTGACCGACCGGAGGAGTTCAGTTCCTCTTTCAAATCCCCTGATGACTAAAGGCCGAGATAGTCAATACAAAGATTACTTTTATTGAAAATAAAAATAATAAAATTGTAAACAAGTTAATGAAACTATTGAACATCTGTTTATAGAGTGCAACAAATGCTATAATGCTTGGTTATTTGTAGAAAATATCATCAAAAAGTACTTAGGCAATCCGCATTTTTATCTATTTGATTGTGCTAGAATTCTTGGTATTCACATTACAGACGATGTAGTTTTACTTTTAATTGTTAAATTGCATAAAATTATTTGGAATATTCGATGTGAAGTATTGATAAAAGGTAGTAATGATCAAGCTGATATTCTTAAAGTTTACAAAAGAAAACTGAAAAATTTCATTCTAATGGAAAACATCAGATTATGTGAAGAGGCCTTTCACCAAACTTATGTTAAAAACAGTGCTTTGTGCTATTTCGAAAACGACAAGCTTAAATTTTCCTTCTGATGTTCAATAATTAGTCTTCTGTTTGATATTTGAGTAATATTGTGCAGTTAGTTTTTGTTCTGTTTTCATTTTTTTAAATTGCCCACCAATTTTATTTGTTGATGTCCTTGTAAGTTATTTTCTTTTTCAAATGTTCAACATTTGCATGTGTTCTTTTTACTTTCCGTATGTTTTTGTACCTTCTGTTGTAAATAGGGAATGATTGATGTCAATAAACGGAGTTTAACTCCACTTGAAAAAAAAAAAATAATATTAATAATAATAAGAAAATTTGTTTTTACCCTCACCCCGATGTGGATCTATTAAATCGATGTGGTACCCGCTGCTAACACATAGGATTCGAACTGACTCTAGCCACCGGCCTAGCTTGGTGGTCTAGTGGTAAGACATCTGCTCTAGCAATGCAAAGGTCGTGGGTTCAAATCCCACCCGAGTGATTTGCCAGTGGATTTATTTTCACAGAACTCGGGAAAGTACTGAGTATACAGTGCTTAATCCACATCAGTGTAAGGGTAAAACAAGTTATATAAATTATATTCTTTATCCCTGATGCAAAATTAACATCTATTAAATAAAAATAATCATTAAAAAACACCCTAGTGTTTGTCTTCCTCCTTTGTGTGATATGCAAAGTCATTTTATTTATCAGCAAAATCAATTTTAAAATGTTTGGATGGAAAAAATAATATACAAATAATGATTGTTAGTCCACCTTAGTTACTATTTATCCGGGCATACCTACCACAAGCTTTTGCTTTTCTGGCCATGCCCCCAAATCTGCCAACATTTGCATCTTGCAATCAGGGAGATTTTGTACAACAATCAGGGACATATTCAGAATTACATTCAAGGTAGTAGGGAAAAAGTTTGTTTATCAGAACATGGAAAGATTGGGGGGTTTTTTAGGGAACTTTCTGCAGAATCAGGGAGAGTTAGCAGCTCTGTGCCCCCACTTTTACTTTCTTTACGATTATTATGATGGGGTTTTTTCTGTTGGAGTGAAAAAAAATGTCTTGAAATTTAAATGAATGTTTATGAATGCAATAGCAAGAAAAATTTCATGAGTTGAAAGAGGGATTGTTCCGAAGCCTCGTTGAATGGACTGAATGAAAATATTCTCTCCATTGCATGAATGCAAAACACTCATTATTTGTTTTATATCAAAATTGTACAAAAATGCACAACTTATGATGAAGGCCATGTAATGGTTTGAATATTGAAAGCAATGTGACCAACAATCCTCCAATCAAAAGGACAAGGATCTACTTAGGCGTTAGATACAAAAAGTTTAACTGTACGATACTGTGAAATTCTGTGCAAATTATCCAATGTTACCCAGTGGTCAGGAATAGATCATCATACCGGGTAAAGTAAATCTACTTAACTTTGGAGTAAATCAAACCTAATTCAAGAGAACTTTTTATGCAAAATCAATATTGTTTCGTGTTTAACATACATTCACAATGCAGTGAACGACTTCCTTCGTATAGCGTAGCAAAATGCTACACAAAATTTATCAGTTCCTACTCAAACATCATCATTTGCTACTCAATAACTAGCATTCAGTGTGCACAAAACTTGTTCTGTCTAAATATTTCGCTATTCAAAAAATTGCTGGACGAAATAATTCCTTGCAATGTACAGTATATAGGGACCTATAGAAAGTAATTATTACTGGTAAACTTGCGGGTACAACCGTGTGTGACTCTCTTATGGGTGGAGTGTTGGCTCTGAAAAGAGCTGTTGTTGTGGACTTGATGTTTGAAACAGTATACTCTGCTCATCTTCAGGAGAATGTGCACTCCTTAAACACAACTTTCTCGTACATTGTAGGTCATCAATAAAGGTCATCATAAGGTCACCTTATCAAAACTATAACCACACACACGCACAGTCAAAACTATTTGAATGAATGTATGAAAAGGGCCTTACTGGTCGATGGGAAGAGAAGCTACGGTTGATCCAAACAGCGACTACGAGAGAGAACCAAGCAAGAAGATATCCAAGTGTTAGTAACATATCCGAATCCTTGTGCTACAAATAGCTGTCAAGCGTATCCGTAGTGTCCAAACACACTATCAAAGGTAGTGTTGCCTCTCTGTAGAATTCAGCCTTTCAATTACAAAAGTTATGGCATTTTCCACTGGATATATAAATCATATATTGAAAGTTCCTGCGGAGTGTTTTATCTTTAATTTGCACAAATTGTTTCATCTGAACGTGCCGAGATCTGCCACCACACTTGAATGCAGTTACACAAGACTATCTTGACCGCTGAAAAACATGGTGTAAAGTTGCTCCTTTTCAAAAGCAAGGCGGAGGAGTGTTCAACCGAATGCGTAGGGACTGACTTCACTCTTAAGTCAAGCGTAAACAGAGGAAGGAAACGAAGAGGTCGCAGGCACGAGATGAATACAGAGATGTCTAAAACATCCACCTGGGCAAACACGGATGGGGAAGTTTCTCTCGCATCTTGGTTCAGACAACATAAATGTATTCCCAGAGCAATATCGCTGTCGTCTCAGTCAAATAAATGAGACACGGAGAACTGGTCACGAAAACAATGAAAAGCAGTTGACTGATTACAGGTTGTTTTTTTTTTTCTTGTTTTTCTCTCCCCCTCAACTTTTCCCAATAGAAGAAAAATACACATCTAAAATGCGCATGTTACATCCTACATACATTTGGTACATGTACATCAAAGGATAATGCACTGTCTTTACATTGGTTCAAGTACTGTCTGATGACGACGCCCACACTGCACACTTTGCAGAGAGCGGGGTCAACATATTCCGATCTTATTGAGAAGTCTTCACAATAACAAAAATAAGCTTCTCCGAAATATCAAATGTTGGCGGGGTATAAACACTTCTGAAGACAAGCTACTTTCGCCGGACAAAATGCAGAACTCAAGACGGCCATTAACAAGAAACATTTGCCGCTCAAATGGATAAGATACCTGTACTCATACAATGGACACTCGGATTTGGAATCCCGTCTGAGTTTACCGTGTTTTCTTGTGTACAATTTTTCTGTAAACCTCAAGAGCACTCACTGCATAGTATTGTTGATAATAAAATCCTTCACTGCAGAGTTTTTTTACACACAAGAGACTGATGTTCTACATATGTCTGTTGCATGCTTCTCTTTCCTGATCAGAAATATTCCATTATCATGCGAAGATATTTGACGCAGGTTTGCTATGGTACACATCCGTTTATCAGCAATAACATACATTTCTGGCCCCCAACAGAAGTTAGTGTTGAGCTGCGAGGGACTGTTTCATGCTTGAAACACGTCAATGTCTCTCTACATGATACATAGCCACGTGGGTGCTGCAGGTTTAATTGATGTATCCTTTGTGGGCAACCGGTGTCTGCCGTGCCGTTGCATTACCTCATGTCTACGTAAAAAGGCTATGAGTATGTCGTAGCTATCTCTTTATAGGACGGCCGGCTGCGTTATCTTTGTGCCGGAAGCACTGAGTCAAGCAAGCAAGTTGGGTCCGCACTTCACCCATAATATGATGAAGTTTTTCTACTTCTGAATACCAGCTTGGATGGCAATTTGGTCAAATGAAGACATGTATTTCATTTGAATTTCAAATAGGTGATTCTCTTAAATTTTGTGTTCAGGTCAGCATGTAACTTAAATGCAGTAATCCCAGTAACAGATAGGGAGGGCAAAAAGGAACAGAAAACAAACTTGAATTGCTCTAAACCAAATTTAGCAGTTCCCGTTTAAAAGTTTAGATACAGATGTAGGTGAAGGTCTCTCTCTCTTGCTATGTCTCGTTGGGAAAACAGCAAAATCAATGTTTCAATCCTCGGGCTACGTTGTCATGGTAACGCTTACCACAGTTTTCCATCCTCATACACAAACCAAGTACTATGGCGATTTTTTCCATCCTATCAAATTCTCTGACTGCATCGTTTGTTCTTCTCCTGCCCACATCACCTCCTGTTCCGCAGCGTTGCATCCTTCCACGTGAATCTCTTCTGCATCATTCGCTGGCATCCTGTCCCTATAGTCGTGTCCCTTCATCTGCAATTCCCTTGCAGCATGCCAGAGGGATGCACTCTGTGCTGACAGCTCTGGTATCTCATACCCTGATTTCTTCAGCGGTCAAAACAAAAAAATCACCTCACAGTAGGAATTCATTAGGGCCTAAACCGGCAGCACATCAAAGGTGTTTTTTCGTGGATGACTTCATCGACAAAACTCATGCAGTTTTACAATGTACTAAAGAGCTACACTAAAAAAATCTTTTTGAAAATTACAATCATTTCAGGGGTCAAAAAAGTAGAATGGACACTTGATCTCTTGCACACCTATTCCTAGTCTGAATTGAGTTTGTTCTCCAACAAGCTTGACTCGAGGGGCAAGGAAACACAACACTGTGAATTCCGCTTGCTTCAAGATGTCAGGTACATCATGGTTTAATTGAATCGGAAGTTACTGGACGACTCAATGTCAACATGCATTGAATCCCAAAGTTGCCAGCTTCTTCTATTTGATAGTGATGCATCTCTTGCATTTGAAGACGCTTCTATCAATCAATGATGGATCTCAGCGAGGCCATTACTCCCGTGATAATCTTAGTGTGTATTAGACCTGTCACATAGTTGGGATGGCTACAGTGTCGTTGGTAAAAGCCCGCACAATCTTCCAATGTTAATAGATCCATACTTTACACTTGAATGGAAGTGATATGAAATTAACAAGCACATGTGAACGATTTTCAAGTTTGCACATTTTGATGTCCCTTGTGGATTGAATAGGCCATATGCACAAGCACCATCTTAAAAATATACCACATTTGCACCTTGGGAAACCGAGTACTGGGGTGCGTTTGGAATTGGTAACCAATAACCGTTTCAAATGATTAACCAAAGGCCAATTCAACCAAAACAGTTATTGGTTAAGACCACCAAAACACATCCCAGTTTCAAATTAAATCAAGCTGCCACCAAGATGGATGCCATGCTGTACTTTACCTGTTGCCACGCCAGGTTTTATAGTTGTGTACCGCTTTGCTTCAAAATCAGCGCGCCATGGCAGTTGCCAGTGTTGCTTGGACTCGGATTTCACCTAGAATCCTTTGCACAGAGATCATGCACATTGGAAAATGCATGGACTGTTGGACAGTATGTAGATGTAAGATCGAAGCAACTTTTTAACCAATGCTTTAAGTTTTCTGAGCATTCTATGAGAACATTTCAGTTTCATGCTCTCACCATACTTAAAGGCACTGAACACGTTTGGTAATTGTCAAAGACCAGTGTTCTCACTTGGTGTATCCCAACATATGCATAAAATAACAAGCCTGTGAAAATTTGGGCTCAATTGGTCATCGAAGTTGCAAGAAAATGATGAAAGAAAAAACACCCTTGTTGTACAAATTTGTGTGCTTTCAGATAGGAATAAAAACTTCTTGCAAGAAGTTTTTATAATTTTAGTGAGAAATTACCTCTTTCTCAAAAACTATGTTACTTCAGAGGGAGTCGTTTCCTACAATGTTTTATACTATCAACAGCTCTCCGATGCTTGTTACCAAGTAAGTTTTTATGCTAATATTTGTTTTGAGTCATTACCGAACGTGTACGATACCTTTAGCCCAAGCTACATATGTACATCAACATGCATGTGTACAAGTTATTATGTACAAATCTGGGAGCTACATGTAGGATGTACACAATTAGAGCAAGGTGAAATAATTAAATGTGTCCATACTGTATGTACACATGATTAAACACAGGTATGCCGGTCATATAACCTCCAATTTAATTGACTGAAACAATTTACAATTAGTTAATTTGTAATTAAGATTTCATTGGAGGAAAGGAGAACTGTCACATGTCGTAGAGTCTCATGTCCACGTATGTACCTCACCACAGTTATAGAAAGATTGTTTAAAACGGCACATTATACAGTGACACATATGTAAACATCTTTCAAATTGCCTTCAAGCCTACAATTACTTTGAGGGCACAGAGACCTTGCCCTGGTATCTCATATTAACAGGAGTGAGAGTCATTGATGACAAAGCAGTCTGAAACCTGGATCCAGATCTTGGAGGAACATTGAAATGATGGCATTACCACCTTTTGGTAACCCCTGGAGTTATAGATTCCAAGGAGTGTATGGAAACAGTATTATCAGCATTAGAGAAGTAGAGCAAAGAGCATGACTTAATATATTTGGAGAAAAATACAGCATGTTTTGTTTACAAGGCAGACTTTTAAAGATGTTTCAAAGTCTGAATTCAGAAAAAAATCTGAAATTTCTCGCACCTATTTAATCCACTTAAAATGAGGTATGTTTATCATTGGCAACATTTTGTATATGAAAAGATCACCTCATCAAAGCTGACTTGGTGTGCAAGTACAGCACAATAATCTTGAGAATGTTTTGCATACAAAGTTCATTCATCACAATCTCCATGTACATAAACTCTATGTCATACTATATGCAGGTATGATGCTTCACTGAGGCAATGGCCTCCATTGCCCCTGGTCTTGCTTTGGTGCCCCTTGAAACAGTCCAATAGAAATTTATAATTTCCTCATAGAGGTGCCCTTTACAAAGGGAAACAAAAACGCCTTGGTGCCCTTGCCCTTTAAAGATCAAACCATCAGGCCTGCTGTATGGACAATCAAAACATGGATTCAGATTCAGCCACAGAGAGGTATCAATGTTTCTTGCATGGATTTTTAAATGTTTAATTTGCAATGTGTAAATTTCACTTCAATGAGAGCTGGAAAGAAGAGACTGGAATGCTAACCCAATCACTCCCATGTGCCTGGGGATATTATTCTAAGTTTCAATGTCAGGTTTGTTATGGCATAGAGCATATGCAGACCATACAAGGGCCTTCAACCCAATGGGTGCTTTCTCCCTATACTACACACGCTTTGATCAATACAGGTCTTGAATTGGGGGGGGGGGGAATCCGCAAGACCACAGGGCTTGAAGGTCAAAGTGTTTACTGGACCAGAATTCTTTGTATAAGACCAGAATCAAAATGAGAAGTAGAAAAGAAAACTACACAGTTTAACATATAAAAAGTTTTTTAAACAAGTCCTGAGAAGAACAATTTTCTCATTTGTACTTTATGCAAGTATACTTCGATACTCAACAGAATCAAAAGATATCTATCATTTGAACCTTTTTTTTTATTTTATTTTTATAGATTTTACACAGTGATGTATTAGTTTTATGTTGAAAATCCCAAAAATGCTGGACCCTGCAAACCCTGTCACTGATTTCAAGGCAAAGCTTTTACTGTTTCAAATTCAGTAAACAGTTTGAAGTTTTTTTATTGTGGCGATATAATTTCATATTTTAACACAATGTTCATTGGTACAATGTGCTAAAGTGAGAATGTACAAAACGATGAGTAGGAACATTCAAGGAGAAAATTGTAAAAAATAATAATAAATTGCTTTTTGTTGGATCATGTTTCAGCTTGTAAATTTTTATTACGTTTGTTTAATTGAAAGAACAGTTTTACCTTCAGTGTCCTCATAGACTTGTTTTAATAGGTACTTTGGTAAGGTCATTTAATTTGTGAAAAAATTACTACTGTTGGAGATGTGATCATGTTTTTTTTTTAAATACTAGCCCCTCATTTTAAGTCCGTTATTTGTAACTCCACTACAAATGGAAAAACAAAATCTACACCGTGCAGTTTGTGATTAAGGTTATTCTCAAGATATGAAACACAGATGCAACTTCATAAATTCAAGGGCAAAGACATTGCTGACAAAAATGTCTGAAACTTGGATCCAAATGTTAGAAGGTATGTTAAATTAATGGCATTACCACCTTTTAGCAACCCCTGGAGTTATTAAAGGAGCTTCTGGGAACAGTATCCTCAGCGCTAGACAAGTAGATATAACTTTTTAATTTGGAAAAAATAACATCAGATTTTCTTCACCATGCAGAAACAAAAAGTCTCAAATCAGATAAAAGTCTGACTTATTGTAAAAAGTCTAAAAGCTTGTAAATTGCACACAATAATTTTTACACTGAGGTTTTCTTTTCAGTATTTTTTAATGGCAATATTTAATTTTTGAATTAGAGGCAATCTGGGTCTTATGTCATGGCTCTGCTTACCATAAGCAAAAAATCTGCATGGAAGCATGGAATTCCACGCTTACGTCAAGGGTGTTCCACAGGCTAGCAGGGAATTTTTGCTTGTGCGCGTGTGTACTCAACATTACTAGGCATTCTTTGCCTACACAGCTAACGCAGAATTTCTGTGCTTGCCCTGTAACTTGTAAGCGAAGATTGGTAATCGCAAGTGCAAATTCGGTGGTAAGCAGAGCCATGAAACTGGACCCTGCTCTTTAGCTGGAAGTTGCGAGCCTGATTAAATCATCCTGCACAGCTTGGGATGAACAATTTACAGTGTTCAATTTGAACATAAGATATCGGTTCACTGCACTGGGCCCAAGTTCATAGGGCTGCTTATGCAGGAAATATTGATTAACCATTTTTTCTGCTAAGCAAAAAATAATAAGCTTACCAGGTTACCAGTCATAATGTGGAATGGTGTTTTGGCTGGTAACCTTATTTTGGCGTGTACAATTTTCTAATGGTTAGCCTACCTATGGTGCTTAATTTCACAGAGCTGCTTTAGCACAAACAGATGCTAAGCACAACCACAATAAGGGTACCTGCCAAACTACCATGTTACAAGTACCATTTGTGACTGGCAGCATGCTCATTTCTGCTTAACAGAAACTTGTTAAGCAATATTTTCTGCTCAAGCAGCTTTATGAAAATTGGCCCTGGTCATGGCCATCAACACCAAGCCGATACAAATTCCTATGCGTCATTAAGCATTAACAGTGGGTAGATTATAAATGATTTCTGAAGATGCTTGTGTTTTAATAACCTATTTGACCTGCCTGTTACACCAGTAGTGTATTTACTATCAAAACATCCGCACTGTGTTTACACTGCGGTTGGTCTATAAAAACATCCTTGGAAAACGTCAGGGGAGCTTCTGTTTTATCTTTCTTTTAAGGTACAGCGTTGGATGTAATCACACAATCGCTGCTGAAGGCCAACTCTTCATTTGTAACAAGTCGTTCATTATGGCTTAAAGTAATTATCCATTCACAGTAACTGAATCAGTCAATCTCTTTAGCGATCTAATTAAAAGGCAATGACTTAGTTTTGCATTTTCAGTGGACACTTTCCAATGGCTAACAATAGGAACGACTGCTTCAGGGTAGCTGGCAACTGTACTTGAAGCAAGGTTATATGACAAAAGTCTGGTTATGTACTTTCTAAATTGATGTAATTTTGTTCTGTTATTTTGCATTTTCAGTGGACATTTTCCAATAGCTAACAATAGGAACGACTGCTTCAGGGTAGCTGGCAACTGTACTTGAAGCAAGGTCTAAATGACAAAAGTCTGGTTATGTATTTCCTAAATTGATGTAGTTTTGTTATGTTATCTTGCATTTTCAGTGGACATTTTCCAATAGCTAACAATAGCAAATGATTTGCTCTGGGGAAATAGTGACTGTACTTGAAGCAAGGTTTAAATAACAAAATTCCGGTTACGTATTTCCTAAATTAATGTAATTTTGTTCAGTATTTTTGCATTTTCAGTGGACATTTTCAAGTTCCTAACAACATGAACAACTGAATGGCAAATGTACTTATAGCAAGGTTTAAATGACAAAATTCTGGCTACATCTTTCATGAATGTATGTAATTTTGTTCTGTAATTTCAGTGGACATTTCCCAATAGCTAACAATGGCAAATGATTTGCTCAGGGTAGTACTTTGCATTTACTCGTTTCCAATGTGGTTGTTGTATTTGCAAAGCGCCCTGAGCATTATTAATTTGGTGGACACCGGCGCTATACAAATTTACATTATTATTTATGATGATTTATTACTAAATGGCGACAAGACTTGTCAGAACTTTTAAATTTTGTTTTGTTTTTAGAAACATGAGAAACATTGGAGAATGTCAATTCAGGTCATGACCTTTACTTTGACCTTTTTTATCTTGCAGCCCATTTGCAGCCGCTATGGGCATTTTGGTACAAGCCATTTGTGGCTGCTGTGGTCTCTAAAGGATTAAGAGTGTAGTGCTTAGGTCATAGTATATTGCTGTACAACCAATCGTAATCATGGGGGGGGGTTGTAACTGACGAGCACTGCTTTCTGTTAACCCCCTCCGCATCTTAGTAATTGTCTCATCTACACCAACAACCTGTCATCTTATTGTTAATACTTCTATTTATACTTCTTTACTTTACTTGATGTGGAAATGTAGTGAATTAAATTTTGGGGGAAAAAAACCTACAAACACATTCCCAGTGTTATTCTCCTCACACCATACATCATAAAAAGGATAATGCTAGCAGTATGACCAAACTGTAAGTTTGTCGGCTCAGAACTACAAGGTTGTTAGTGCAGTTTGTATAAATTTCATAAAATTGCTTTAACAGTTCCTTGAAAATGGGGTTTATTGATCAAGAGTGGTCTTCAAAATAGTTGTTTGGCACAAAGAAACATCCAGTTAGGTGAAACATTCTTTTGTGGATTTTTTAATTATTTTTTCAAGTTTATATGCATTTTTCTTTTAATGCCCTTTTGATCATTACGGATATGGAATTGCAATTAACGACCTTATAGCACTGCTCCGACGACTTATTATGTGATTCTTACCTTGAGTGCATCTTCATCTCCCTTGCTCTCTTCTATCCTCCTCTCCATCTCGTCCATCCACATCTCCATCTCCCCCGCATCCTTGTCGTACTCCCTCCACCTCGGCACCGCCTCCATCAACGTGTCCTTGCGCTTGCTGGCATCCCCCTCCAGAGTGTTCCAGCGGTTGCGGAGCATCCCCAGTTTCATCTGGAGCTGTTGGGACTGCTTGGGGTTGTGCTCCTTGGTTTCATTAAGGAGAGCCTCGCCTTGAGAAATGAGGTTCTCTACGTCGGGCTGCAGCGAACCAATTGCTTCATCGGTATCCTGTAACAAATACAATGAGAAATGTTAATAAAATGTCATGTTTTTTTAGCGTGTGTGTATTCATTCAGGGGTGAGATTCATTGCTGACAAAAAAAGTCTGAAACTAGGATCCACATTTTAGGAGATATGTTGAGATGATTACATTACCACCTTTTGGTAACCCCTAGGGTTTAGATTTCACATAGGTTTTAGGAACAGTATCCTCAGCATTAGTGAAGTAGATCGAAGGGCTAGATTTCTTTGTATGTGGAAAAAATAACAGTTGGATTTCTTCTACAGACTTAACAAGTCTGAATTCAGATAAAAGTCAAAACAAAATTCATTCCTGATTCATTGTATCATGTAGCCCCACAAGAGTCTGCATGTAATGAAACATAAATCAATGGCTGAACTTGCTAGGCATTCAGGTTGGCGTGGTGGTTTCTACCCTGCCTTTCACCTCAGTGGTCCCTGGTTCGAATCTCACTTGGACCACAGCTTAGCTTTGCATGTGGATTGGGTTCTCAGTCCCTACTCAATTCTGGGGGGGTTTTCCCCAGTTAGACTTTTCCTCCCACATCTAAAACTGAGATTTCTTCAACATCCTCTCCTCACAGGTATCTTCAGGCATACAGTGCAAGGCACTTTTGAGGGATCCTTGGTTTCGTTACCAGACAGATATAGCAATACCAACTTGTTTCTAGATCAGATATCACATCCCATAAACTTGTCTTTGTCTATGTGCTTTTCCTTGATCATGGTTACTTCTGTATTAAGCCCGGTCCATACTTCACGCAAAAGCGAATGTGAAACGATTATTTGACGCTAACAATCGGGTACGCACTACCTTTTCATTTGTTATTACTCTGTGTTTTTTCTCTGATTCACTTATTGTTAGCGCTGTGGTTTTGTTTACAAAAGTAGAGTGTTTATTACTATTATTATTAATTGTGACGCAAGAAATTCGCTTCGCTTTCGCAGTTCATGTGATGTATGAACAGGGCTTTAGAAGTTTTATCTACATCTATTGTGAAATCTGTGGGCAACAACATGGCTGGGTGAAGGGGGTCGGAGGAGGGTGTTATCTCTTCTCAAAAAAGCAAATAAAACAACTTGAGAATCTCACCTGTACACTTTCCTCAACATCCTGCTCAAAGTCTTCAGGCCGCAAATCCATTCCTTCAACCAGTCTGTGGTCACACAGATCGATTGCTTGGTATGTCTGTTCCAAGATGATATGGAATTCTGCGACACGTCTCCGCTCTTCTTCCTCCCCTTCGTCTTGGTCCGGCTCTTCTGTCTCATCATCCATCTTCGCGAACATCGCATCCAGATTCATCTCCGCTTCCTCGGTCACCACTATTTTCATTTCACAATGTTCACTAACGTCGGCATCATCTATGTTTGACTCCTGAACCCCGTTCTCTTGTTGCTCTTCTGGCTTGCTCTCCTCCTCTACCATAGCTGTCGGTGTGATCCACTGTAAAGAGGACACGTCTGCCTGGGACTCTAACTCATCACCTGAATCATATTGCACCATATCATCATTCAACTCATCTGAGATTTGGGCGGATGTTTCTATGTCCTCAGGGCCGTCAAAGTGATCAGGGCAGGACTCGACTGTGTATTCAGTCTCCATGGTGACAATCTGTTCCTCTTCTTCCATTGAGATTATTTGGGCAGCAGCAACAGCTGCAGCAACGGTTGCAGCGGCGGCAGCTTGACGCTCATCCTCCTCTCTTTTCAAACGCTCCTCTCGTTCTGCCTCTTCCCTTTCTCTCTCTGCTTCTTGTCTCTCTCTTTCTGCCGTCAGTCGTTCCTCTTCTTGGCGTTCCTCATCTTGGCGTTCTTCCTCCTTCCTATGCTCTTCTTCCTTCAACCTTTCCTCCTCCATCTGTTTCTCTATCTTCAGTCTCTCCTCTTCCTCTGCCTGTCTCCTTGCCAGTTCTTCTTGTTCCTCTGCCAATCTTCTTGCCATTACTTCTTGTTCCTCTGCCTGTCTTCTTTCCAATACTTCTTGTTCCTCTGCCAGTCTTCTTGCCAATACTTCTTGTTCCTCTGCCCGTTTTATTGCTAACACTTCTTGTTCCTCTGCTAGTCTTCTTGCCAATACTTCCTGTTCCTCTGCCTGTCTTCTTGCCAATGCTTCTTCCTCAGCCTGTTGCCTTGCCACCTCCATCTCAGCAACTATCCTCTTCTGTTCCAGCTGCTTTTCCTTGGTGATCAAGAAAGGAATTGGTGGAATGTCAATAACCTTTTCCCTTTAGTCATCAAACCCTCTGATTGGCTCATTTCTACCTTATCTTTCAAGACCCTCAAATCATTTACTTTCTATGATATTTTTTTTGCGGCCACACACATTTTAGACATGTTTCTGAAATAAATCTAAAAAGTTTAATTACCAAAATGTTCAACAAATTTGGAAACAAGATGAACATCTTAAGGTGCTTGAACTCTTGAGGTCAAAGTGCATCTCGGGAAGGCACACAACCTTCAGTTTGTTAGTAAACAAAGTCCTGACAAGGAAGGACAATAGCATTTTCCCAAAGTACATTGTTTACTCAACATGCACTAAAAGTCCTTTTAAAATTCCTAAGTAACCGAACTGCATACAACTGAAACAAATTTAACAAAGCCCATCTTTGAACTATACAACATCGAGCCAGGACAACACATTTCCACAACAACAACAACAACAAAACAAACAAACAGAAGAAAATCGATGTCCTTGCTGTCCTTACAAGAAACAAGATTTTGTCTGGCAAGTATTTATACCATGCCTTGGTTACGATAACCATTCATTCACGTCTGCCCGTGGAGACAGTTTATCATCCCAGAGCATGGCCAGAATCTGACATGAGATATGACATGTTTAGATTCCGCTACATACAACATCTGGTTTCTCATCGGGCATCTGGCTTAAAGATGCATTGTAACAAGGAGGACTGACACCAAGAATTAGCACTCTGAATTTATACTAAGGAGAATGGCAAGACGGTGTCAATTCGTGTGTAGAATGTATGAGCCAAAGGCGAGTTCATTGTCTGCAAGAAATTACGCTTACCAGTCTAATCTCTGACTTAAACTGCTTAAACTGCTTAAACTGCTTAAACTGCTTAAACTGCTTATACTGCTTAAACTGCTTAAACTGCTTAACCTGCTTAAACTGCTTAAACTGCTTAACCTGCTTAAACTGCTCAAAGGCACTGGACAGGTTTGGTAATTGTCAAAGACCAGTATTCTCACTTGGTGTATCCCAACATATACATAAAATAACAAACCTGTGAAAATTTGGGCTCAATTGGTCATCGAAGTTGCAAGAAAATAATAAAAGAAAAAACGCCCTTGTTGCACAAATTTGTGTGCTTTCAGATGCCTGAGAAAGGCTTCAGGACTGAAGTCTTTCTCAGATAAATTTCTCAGAAAGTATTTTAGTGAGAAATTACCTCTTTCTCAAAAACTACGTTACTTCAGAGGGAGTCGTTTCTCACAATGTTTAATACTATCAATTGCTCTCCGTTGCTCGTTACCAAGTAAGTTTTTATGCTAATATATATTTTGAGTAATCAAAAACATGTCCAGTGTTTTTTAAACTGCTTAAACTGTTTAATCTGCTTAAACTGCTTAAACTGCTTAAACTATTTCCCCCAAACCATTGATTTCCATCTGTTCATTTATGTTTTGTTTTTTGATGTATTTTAAAAATGTGTTTTGTATTCAAAACGTGTTCTAGCAAATATTCAACTTTTCCCTTGATTGTAATTCTATATAAAGTGTATTTTGTTTTGAAAGGTCTTTTCCAATTGAACAGTTTTTTGCAGATCACAACAAATCTACAGCAAACTGTAGATTCATGTTGATTCATACAGAGTCAACTAATACGTATCGATTTACCGAAAATGTATAATGAATCTATTGTTACATATAGATTCAAACAAATAATCTAGACTTACGTAAATAGTGTGATGTCATATTCTAAGTAGTTTTAAAATTGATAATATAGAGCTTGGTTTTAGCTTTTATAGATTATATCATTTAAAACAAACTTATTACCACTTCATAAAACAAAAAGAGGTTTAAACACATTTATAACGTTTTTACACATATTAATTTAAAAACTTCAAGCAGGAACATTACTCAGGATGTTTCGCATTTGTAGCGAGTTCAATGAAGTGAGCTACCGATGACTTGTTTGACATTTTAGATTGTTGTACTGATGCTATACATCTCTTTAATGATACATTTCCCCCGACAAGGGCTGGCCTTTTAAATATCTGATAAATCTCTGTGAATACATATATACATGTAGATGGTTAAAGAGGAATTGCCAGAAATGTTCCCCCTTTTAAAATTGCACATAGCTGGCGTCCAACAGGTATTTTCCCAAACTGTCTAGAAAATACCTGTTGGTATGGGATGAGATTTGACGAGTGTGAAAATTCCTGAAAAATTGCCTGGGGGCCTGGGTTCCCCCTTTTCTAGACCTAGAACCTCCCTGATGTTACAATTCAGGGTGTTTACAGACACTGTGCGTCACCAGGAGTACTACAGTAAACTACAGGTTTGGACACAATGTGGACTATTTCTTTTTCCTATTGGGCCAAAAAATACCAAAAAACATGTTTAGCATCCCTGCCCGCTTCCTTTTCAGAGGTAGCCTGCTTTTCTTTTTTTTTAAGTTAAAGATAAAAATGATAGATTTTTATTGATCCCTGACGAAAATAATAAATTATAAAATAAATGAGACAATATTTTCGACTTTAGCACACCAAAAAAAGCTGGCAACTATCTATAAAAGTGGACCGGCCGGTTGTCTCGAAAAATGAATCAGGCGGCAATTTTGGGGGAAAGAAGAGAAAGAAAAAAAAGGGCCCTCCTCCTTCCTTGATTTCAAAAAGGCAGGACGCTAGACATGTTTTTTTTTTTTTTTGGCCTTGGTGACTGCTTTTCTTCTTTCAAGAAAATGTGAAGCCTCAAGAAGATTTTGACAAAATCCTGAAATCAAGAAAACAACTGAGAAATCACATGCCTGGACAAATGTTGCAAATTACAGTTATTAAAATCCACACTGGTGATCCATATTTTACAAAAGCATTTACAGCAAACACTTGTCCACTAATGTCTTTTGATCAATAACATTTGACAAAAAAGGAAATTCACTGCAAATATTGTGAACATTTTGGAAGGAATTGCAGTGTTCTCACTTAACAGTGGTCCACTGTCAAAAGTTTAAAACACCCGAGGACAAAACAAAATTCTCTCCAAATAGACCGGCTGGATAGTTCAGTTTTGACAAACATCCTATTTAATACGAATTATGGACTTGTGAAAAAAGCTGACAGACTAGTGAGATGACATGCTAACTGGTCCCGCTAGCTAATCACTGAAAAAGTTAACGACAAGCCCTAAATTGAAAACCCATAAAAAAGTAAGGGTTTATTCTCCTCAAAGTTGTCATTGTGAGGCACTTTTTCGCTTAAGAAAATACAAACAAAAACCATGTACAAAGTTTTCTCACCGACAGCGAGCACCTACTGAGATTTAATTTTAAAAATAAGTAAGCAAAAACTGTGACACTGAATGAGTGTCTGTTGTGTGGCTGTTGTTCCTTAAAAATGTGTATTGCTTTAGATTAATAAAATTCTGAATTGAAACAAAAAGTTGAGACCTTAAAAGCACTTATCCTTGATGTGACAATTTTTCTGCCTTTGGTGGTAAATTTGATGCTTACGTTATCAAGTCCTACTTTACAATAACAACATTCCAAATGACAGGAGATGAATTCTATATGGGTTGACTTTTGTTGGTGATAACCTACTGACAAATTATTTTACTCATCCTTCCCAATTCTTAGAAAATTTGAAGACAATAGTTTAGTTTGGTGTATTGAATATCAATGTTTAGCAATCAATCCCACAGCAGATGTGCAATGTCTTCAATCATACAAAACCAATTTTTTGTTAACAATACCGAGTTCTTAAAATATATGTTTGACAATCATAAAAGGTTATTTTGGCAATAGACTGTGCAAGTCTAGCGCGTATTCAGAGCAGCAGATGTTTTACCACTACACCCCGAGCTAGCCCGGTGGCTAGAGGCAGTTCGAATCCAATTGGTGTAAGGGCAAAAACCAAGCAATATTCTTTATCCCTGATGCAAAATTAACATCTATTAAAGGCTGTGTATACTGTTGGTAATTGTCAGAGACCAGTATCCTCACTTGGTGTATCTCAACAATACATAAAATGACAAACCTGTGAAAGTTTAAGCTCAATCGGTCATTGGAGCCGAGAGAAAAAAGTGGGAAAAATCCTTAAGTGCTTTCAAACATTGATTTTTGGTCTGGCAAGATCAAAACTAGTTGAATGACTCATTTCTCAAAAACTCTTGCATTCCAAGCAAAAATATTTCAAGGGGAAATTCCCACCATGACCATCTTTATACCATGTAAGTTATGTGCAAATCTGTGAACATTTATATTTTTACTCTTACCAATGCACACCCTTTAAACTTTATATCGATTAATTGATTGTTGTTCAAACATTAACATGAATTTGTTGATATGGAATTAGGGTTAACAGAAAAGTAATGAGACGGAAACGGCATGTCTTACCTTAGCTCTTTGGCAAACGTTCTCCCATCGTTGGTTCAGATTAATCAGATCAGGCTCCGTGGAGCGGCGGCAATCACCACCCAAGCGAAGCAGCTCCAATGCCTGGTCTCGGATCTCTTCAACCCGAGTGGCCAGGTCCTCCGCTTCTTCCTGTAATTTCTGCAAAGACGAGATGATTTGATAATCAAGGTTTATTATTTTAATGGCTGTAATAATTGCATCTAAGATAAAGAATGTTGACTATTTGGCTTGCGGTAACACCATGTGTATATCTACTTTGCTGTGTACATTTTTGTTATTTGAGAACTTGTCTTGCTATATTCTACTGTTGCGGAGTAGATTTTGGAATTCGGGAGACTATTCTACTGCCGCAGAGAAGAATTTTCGGAATTCGGGAGACTACCAAGTTCTGAAAAGAACTGCTCTGCTTCTTAACTACTACCTGGGCTGAAGGTAGGAAATCGGTCGGGACTACTACTTCCGTTTAGTGAATCGGGGGGACTTCTCGTTATTAACTTCACTGTCGCGGAGTGAGTTCTTAATTGGTCTCCAAGTTTCAAATAGCTTGCTCTAGTCATCGTCAGGAGACTGAAGAATGTTATTAATTTATTATTTATTTTGTCACCCTTTACACCTAGTGTGATAACTGTATATTCAGTGCTTCCCCCATGGCACAGCTTCAAATCACAGGGCTAGTTAGCGCTCTATATAGTTCTATGAGTTGTACCCACCATGCATTTAGCTACTTCCTCTTCACCGATTCGTTCCTCTCTGGGTATTTTGTCCGAGGCATCAAGTATCCTCTCTGCCTCACTCAACCATGGCTTCACCTCATTCAGGCTGCATTGAAACTCTGCAATCTGCTCAAGGTACTTCTGCAAATTAAAATAAAGACTTCTATACTTCCCGTTCTTGTACTTCCTACTGACCACTTGCACTGACATCACACGCAGCCACTGTCTGCTAATGGTCTGCCATTTGGGAGTAAAGTTGCATGGAAAGATACGGTGAGCGTGTAATCACTCCTCTTCACCTTTAAAATGGGCACATTGCAGTTTAAAGGCAGGGTATACTTTTGGTAGTTGTCAAAGACCAGTATCCTCACTTGGTGTATCCCAACATATACATAAAACAACAAACCTGTGAAAACTTGGGCTCAATTGGTCATCGAAGTTGCAAGAAAATAATGACAGAAAAAGACCCTTGTTGCATAGAATTGTGTGCTTTCCTGAAAGGCTTCATGCCTGAAGCCTTTCTCATATTTAAATTTTTCGGTGAAAAATCACCTCTTTCTCTAAAAATACATTAGTTCAAAGGGGGTCCTTTACAACAATGTTTTATAATATCAACAGCTCTCCAGTGCTCTTTACCAAGTAAGTTTTTATGGTCATTAACTTGTGGAGTAATTTCCAAAAGTACACCCTGCCTTTAACACATAGTGAAACTTACCATATTAAATGTTTACGCACAATTTACCTCCAAAAATTATGTGTGACGTTGGTGCAAGGGGTAAATAGCAATGAGTCGGCATGGTGTTGTTGTTTTTTCTGGGGGACTAACAATTTAAGTTTGTACATCACAAAGGCGAGGTCCTTTATCGCAAGGCCACGACCCTGCAATGTTTTAAATGGCCGTTTAAGAGTGATTCACCACTCTTTTATTCCAATTCATAAAAACCTTTCCAGTAAAAACGTCCAAAAACTCTTACAATTTGAGAACAAATCTGAGATTTTAGCCTCAATTCACCTCAACTCTGCATTGAATTTCTATCCATATTGAGCGCTTAGTAGCTCCTCGCGTAAGTTTAGAACTTGCGTGCTTGAGTTTCAAACCATCGCATGCAAGTTTCAAACTTGCGCAAGCCAACTAAGCTATCTACCAACTAAAATTGGGCCGTGAAATTTGCGCGCTCTGCGAAATCATCTCTTAGCGCCCTCTTTTTAACTAAATCTCCCCGGGCTATTAACCACTCACTGTGTTTATATCGGGAGTTTAAACATGGCCACGTGATCTCCTCCTGACCAATCAGAATGGATGAATTGTTCCATGTATTTATGTTTTTTTTTTTAATGAACTAATTTGATTAGTCATAATGTACAAACTATGTCAATTAACCAATGTTTACGGGGCACCCTTACCTTCAGTACACCCTGCCTCTCTTGAATCGGACTGGAGAGGGCAGTAAGCCTCCTCTCCAATGCCTCACAATCATCCTTGACGGACACTAAGCTCCCTTCTTCAGCCAGACTTATCAACTTGTCTGCCAGCTTCTTGCAGTCCCCTAAGGAGTTCTTGCGTTTCTTGACGTCATGCTCAAGTTTCTGTGTTGATGAAAGTGAAGGGATGAAATTGCATGAAAATAAAGGTTCAAATAGGTTACAAATTACAAAAGTGACCTTTAACAGTATGCATTATACTCTTTTCATGTCAATTATTAACCTGTTATGTAACATTTCCAAAGGAGCGTAATCATTGACAAAAAATATTATCAACTCTCATCGGTTCATAATTTTCTATAGTTCTAAAAACAGGCATGAGATTTGAGGAATTCGAAAAATCAGAAGTAGGTTGTGGACCTGGGTTCCTCCTTATTTTAGACCCAGAACCTCCCAGATGTTACAATTCAGGAGGTTTACAGACTTTGTGCATCACCAGAAATACAAAACTACAGGTTTGGACACTATTTGTTAGAATATGAGAAATCATATGCCTGTAAAAATCAAGTCCAATGGCTTTTCGATGGTAAGAAACCTGCATGGATCCTATTTTAATATCAGTCTATCTTAATAACTTACTTTACACCATTCTATCTCCTGATTCAAGCTCTGTGGAGTGGCCTCCTTGTCGTCCTCGCATCTCTTGCTCAACTCCGCCTCCGTTGTCTGCACCCAGTCACCCTGAGCTATTAACTCCTTCTTGACCTTACGACTCAGCGACAGGGCCTTCTCCAGCTCATCCCGACCTTCTGTCACCCTCTTGCCGAGTTGGTTGTACAGCATCTTGAGGCTGTTCAGGCGTTCGGTGAGCTCTACTGGATTGTCCAGTTGGCGCCGCTCTACGATGCTTCGCCCTGTCTTGATGACATACTCCACTTCGTGTTTGATTTCACTTAGCGTCTTATAGAAACCCTGAGTGTAGAAGCATAAAGTAATATATAACAAAGAATACCTACGTCTTAAGACTACAAACTTCTTGTGCATGTAGGTTACAATCTATTTAACTCATATCAAACTGTCAGTGAAATATAGATATTATCCAGACCTGATGCTACGTTTTTGAAAGTGAAAGGTCACCAGTGCGTTTTCCCCTCGGTAAAGGGCGCCTCTATGAGGAAATTGTAACTTTCTTTTGGAACATTCAAATGGCACCAAGGCAATGACCATGGACATGGAGATAATTACCTCCACAGCCCTTTGTGGAGTATCAGGCCTGATTACGGATCCACCACAGTAGTCATCATGTTGTATTTTGTTTCCATAAACGTTCAGGCTTTTGAGACGTTCCCTAACTCACACTTACATCAATAGACTGTGCAAGTCTCACGCATGTTCAAACTTCCGGGAGCATTGTGGTCCCAACCATTATGGAGTTTTACGTGGGCCGGATTTTGTTTCGTCAATTATTTTAGTTTAACATAGTTCATGACCATGAAAATTACATATCATGTTGGGAATGTAATACTAAGTGATAAACAATATGAAGGTAAAACCAATTCAACAAAATAACGAAGAAAACCCGAGAATAAGACTTGACCTCCGTTTCCGGTTACTTGTGAAAAATTAAGAATGCTGCCCAACTGACGGTCATGTTGTCATTAAACCTATGTGATAAACGCACACATTTGGGTGTTAATGGCAAATGGGGTTTCTAACAATAAGCATCCTCGTCCCAAGTTTTAAGTTTTAGTTTTAACAACTTGCCATTGTTTTTTGTTTTTTTTTCAAGAATTTTTGTATAAATATA
The DNA here is from genome assembly GCA_021014325.1 of Plazaster borealis. Lineage (NCBI taxonomy): Eukaryota > Metazoa > Echinodermata > Asteroidea > Forcipulatida > Labidiasteridae > Plazaster > Plazaster borealis. The sequence goes on along the minus strand of CM037476.1, from coordinate 10,927,091 downwards.
ATTTTACAAGAAAAGATTTGATTTCATAGAAAAATATTGTCTTCGTTCAAGTTTTGTTCTCGTTTGCGATATGCGCGAGACTTGCACAGTCTATTTCTTATCAAACTTAACTAGATCCATCCAACTCACCATGCAGGCATCCTGCTGTGTCTTGATGACTTCTGGCTCTCTGTTCTTCACTACTAAGACACCGATTCCTTCTTGCACATTGTCCATAATGCCCTTAACATGGGTCATCTTGGGTTCAAAATCAGATGGCTTCTGAAACTTGCGGAACTTGTGCTGGAGTTCGTCAATGTTTTTCTACATCCAACAAAAGTATAAGAAGTTTATTAATTATTTCAGAGTCTTCCTGTTTCACAACTTCATTGGGCCCTGTCCTGGATGGTTTATTAAAATGCTCCTTTATTAACCCTTTAAAGACCATTCTGTATAATCATCACAAAACGCCCAGACATTGCTAATATGTTCATTTCTTTTAAAAATTTTGTCAGTAAAAATGTCAACAGAAATAACATGAAACAGAAATTTTAGTTCTGTGTTCAGAAATTAGAATACCATGTTAACATTTGATCCATCACTCACCCTTAGTATCTCTACTTGTTGATGTAGTCTCTGATTGGCAGTGCTGCTTGTCTGATCCATCAGAGCTCTGGCTCTACCGTCAATGTTGGATAGGACTGTCTCATGGGCTTCAAACTCAGACTTCAGTTGCTGCAAGAAATATTGACAAAGGCAGAGTGTAAGATAAAATCAACATCGTGAGGTGTCGTGGACGAGCAGCGGACTCAAGCTCCGGTGTTTCTGATCAGCAGAGTGTGGGTGTACATAATTACTTTGTCCTTCGGATGGGACATTAAGCCGTAGGTCCCGTGTACTAGGATTGGTAGTGCACGTAAAATAACCCAGAACACTTATCAAGGAAGAGTAAGGGTTAACCCTGGTGTTTCTGGTTCACATAGCAAGCACCCTTGTTTACAGGCTTCCTCAGGCTTGCGAGCAACAGTGATTAAGTTTACTTATGAGGCATCCTTGGTTTCATTACCAGAAATATATAATAATAATAATAATAATAATAATATAATTATAATTCCTGGAGTTATAGATATAAAGGAGCATTTAGGAACAGTATCCTCAGTACTAAAGACGTAGATCGAAGAGCATGGAGAATATAGCCCCTACTTTTTGTTCACGAGGCAGACATAAAAAAGTCTGAATTAAGATAAAAAGTCTGAAATTTCTGATCCCTGATCAATACAAGTTCTCCCTTGTTACCTCAAATTCGCTGGGGACATCCAGCGCTGAGACCCTAGAAGCTAGCCTGCCATTGAGGGTCCGATCAACCACGGTGATCCAGCTCTGCAGTACCAACATATCCTTCTCTAATTGCTGTAAAAGTTGGACATTCTTCTCAAGCCTCAGCTGACACTCCTTTGCCTGTCAAATAAAAAAATAAAAAAATAAAAAAATAATGAATTCCCCGAAAAGCTATAAAATAAATGTTGCTGAAGTTTCACAGGTTTTTTTATATAAACAATATTGTCTGAAATTATAAAGGCTTCATGGACTTTGTCTTTCAACCTTTTACCTTTAATAATGGCTGGTGAAATACTAAGTAAATTGTATAATATGTGGCTTCTTATATAGCGCTCAAATCTGTCACTCAATGACGCTCATGGCGCTCCAACATTATTGGGTCATTTATTAAAATTTGTAGAACCATCTCAGCTGCCTTTGGAGTATACAGCCTGTGCTGCCAAATATGTAGCGCACCGAGCTAAATCAATCACAAGAAACCATCTCTGCCCTCACAGGTACCCATTTACCCCTGGGTGATGAGAAGCAATTATAGTAAAGTGTCTTCCTCAAGGACACAAGTGTCATGACCGGGACTCGAACCAACACCTGATGACTCAGCAACCACAGCTCGAGTCCAATGCACTAAACCGCTCGGCCATGACACGCCAACGTAAATCAGGGAGAGTTGGCAGCTCTGACACTATCTTGTTAAATGCTTTTGACTCCCACAATGGCAAACCCCGGTTCAGAGAGTAGCAGCGTGTGACGTCAGTGAAAGGGGTCTAGGAAGAACCCCTATGACTCACCTGACTCTTGAGATCCTTAGCCTTCTGGTTGTAAATCTTAGTCTCTCGTTCCACGGCAGACACCATGATGTCGTTAGCCAAGAGCCTCTGGCTCAACTCATTGATTTTCTTACAGTTGTCAGTAGCATGCTTCTGAACAGCCAACTCCAGCGTCTAGGTGAACAACAATACAAGAGGAGTTAATCACATAAGGTTAACACATTACAGAGGTGACATATTCAACAAGGCTAGAGCTTCACAAATCAAATCACACAGCTATTGATCTTCAACACAATGCACATTATTGATGTAATCGTCACTGTAACACTTTACCAAGAGATACAAGAAAAGGGCATCCAATTTTCCTTCAAGTTTCATCATCTAAAGCGTCTTGCATTTACATTTTGATCACTCTTGAGTTAGACCTGTTTGTTCTGTGTTCTTCTTTTTGTGTGTCCAATTGGTAGGTCCGTTTTTGTATGATTATTGTATTTCAAAGGCAAGCCGCTACAAACTTGGCTTATCCTGGACCTTGCCTCCATGGGTTATTATATTCCTTTATCATTACTCGTACTCCATTATTTAGTGAATTGTGTGGAAATAAATGAAAAGTTGAATTGAATTGAATTGAATTGTAGCTCAGCATACCTGCCAGACAAATAGACCCCTTGCATTGGCCGCCATCGCTGAGGTCAAACAATGGAAACTGTTTGGGCTTGTAGCGTCATATGCAAGGGGTCTATAACAAGTGCCTTGATCTGTCCGTTCGGCTGTGATAAAGTGCTATATAAGAACTGTGTATTATTGTTATTATTTTAAATATTTTTTGAAGGGCATTTGAATTCATTTTCCTATGAAGCATGAAGTTCACACAATTTCTTAACAATTATTCCCATAGCATTCAAACAACAGTCCTTGAACCTTACATTGATTTCTCTTTTAGCATTAAAAACAAACTTTGCTAGGGTCGAAATATCAGACCATTAACAAACATTTCTACCATAGGTCCTTTTGGTTGGTAAGCAGTTTGAAACAGCGAATTCTATTTTCCCACTTACATCAATCTCCTCGGAGATTTCCTCTGCGTCCAAACTCAGTGATGGGTTCTTCAGTTTCTTCTCAAACCCTTCAATCCACATAGTCTCCTCTTCAAGGAGTAACTTCAGCTGCCGCCAGTTATCGGCGGCGTCGGTGAGGATCTTGTGTGCGGCGGATAGCTTTTCTTGGCGGGTCAGCCAGCGGGCATACAGGGCTTTGTACTCGGCGGACAAGGGGTCGGTGGTGTCTTGTGGGGTGTTTGCGTACATCGATGTATGGCTCTTAGTTGCCGAGGTCATGGTGGATTCTTTCTCTTTAGTTTCATCAATAGCTTTCTAATATTGAAAACAACAGGATAACAAAATGGGCGTCTTAGATTAAGCTGAAAATTACACCAATTTATTATATTAAGTACCGTAATTTTATGAACTAAGCCATGGCTTATTAATTGATTTTCAGGCCTTCAACGTGCTACGCGGCTAATATTTCGGGCGGCTTAAACACCGACATGTAAAGTAAGCTTCGGCAATTTTAACTAAAATTAAAACGGCAAAGTTCTCCAACTTCAATATATTTACCTTTTTTTTTTAATAATCGGGGAAAAAATAAACCCTGTTTTCTGTGCATATGATATGAACATCGAGCGCTTTCTCATGCAGCTTACATTTCAGTTAATTCACCTTGTTTAAAAGTAGAAAAACTATTTGATTGTTTTCTCACCTTAACTTTCTTAAGCTTGGTCTGGATGTCAGCAGGGTCTTGGATGGACGCTTCTTTGCTGATGTAATCTGCCTCATTGGCATCCAGCCAGTCAACCATTGTTACCATGTCGTCTTTCAGCTTCTTGCAAACACCGTGTGCCTGCTCAAGACTCTGTGAACGTCAGTAAAAATGCAGGGGAAACAAAAATTAGCTTTCCCTGTAAATATGGCCGTTGGCCCTTTTAGAGGGCTGCAAAAGAAGAAGTGATCAGAGGCCAATTTCATAAAGCTGTTTAAGCAGAAAAAGATGCTTAGGATAAAAAATGTTTTGCTCAGCACAAATGGGTTACCAGTCAAACCACTATTTATTCTGCACTGCTTGTGACTGGTTCCCTGCGTAATTTTGCTCAACAAATAAATTTGTTAAGCAATATTAAGGCGTGTGGTGGCCGAGCAGTTAACAGCACCGGACACAAGCTCTGGTGTTTCTGATCAGCAGAGTGTGGGTTCAAGTCAGGGGCACGCTTTTGTATAGCAACCTCCAGACGGGCGATCCCTGGTGCCATGGTGTCGTACAAATTCATTCAGAATTTTGTTGGGGTTTTTGCCGTCTTTTACGTAACTACACAAAAGCTTGCCCCGATTCGTGTGACATAGCAACTGTCTCTATAGTCCAAAGGATTCAAATTTAGGCAGTAACTTGTGACTTATTCCAGACATTGTTACAATCTAAATCACAAATGGCTTATTGAGACACAGCCTAATTAGCAGTTTTGTTTTGCAACATTCTTGTAATACTGATCTCTACTAAAAAAATACATTGAAAACGTAAGGCAGTTAAGACACCAGTTAAAACGTCTACAGAGTTTGACTAACTAGAGAATTGATTATTTGACTATTCTTTCTGACCTGTCTTTGTTCTCTGGCCAGTTTGGTAACTCTAGTCCACTTGGTCTGCAGCTCCTTCAACTCATTGGTGATGCGAGTCGTAAACTGTGGGTCGCCCTCTTTAGCCAGCTTTTGTCCAGTCTCATTAATGTTATCCATGTTCTGCTGCAGCGTCTGAATGTCATCAGTCAGCGCCTGAGATCATCAAAGAGTAAGACGACAACATTGGTGTTTAAAGAAACAGATCTCATACTGGTCAGTTTACTAAAAAAGCTCACAGTGGAGATGCTCTTCCCTTCAAATATGATGTAATAAGGGAAGAAAAGAGTAGGCGACCAGGTCTTAAAGTTCTGGTGTTTCTGATCAGCAGAGTGTGGGTTCGAATCCCAGTCGTGACACTTGTGTCCTTAAGCAAGACACTTAACCACATGCTTCGTCCTTCGGATGGGACGTTAAGCCGTTGGTCCCGGTGTTGTGTAATGCACGTAAAAGAACCCAGTGCACTTATCGAAAAGAGAAGGGGTTCGCCCCAGTGTTCCTGGTCTGATCGGCAGCATATGTTGCGCCACAGCACCTTGTAAACCATTGCATGGTGCTATAAATGACTAGGCCTCTAACTTCAAACGTACCTCCACATATACCTTGCAGGAAAAAAATTGTAGTCCCAGCGCTTTGCATCCTCTGGTAAAAGGCGCTATATAAATGTCATGTTTATTAAAGGGCCATTTAAAACTAAAAGGGGTTGTGGCCGTGCGATAAAGGACGATTCCAACATGACCTTGAAATCATCTACCTAGGCTGACATTGGTCTATAGCATTCCATCTCTCTCTAACACTATAATTGATAGAAACAGATGGGCACAACTCGTCAAGTCATTTTGGTAGTGAATGAACAAATGAGATGAATAAATAGTAATTCAAACCAACCACCTTACCTGCCCTTGTTCTAACTGAGCCTGTAGTACATCAATGTCTCCCAGAGCTACCTCCTCGGCTGATAGGAACGTGTCTACTTCAGCCATCCAACTCCTCAGGCCGCTGACTTCATCCTGTCCACAAAACCAGAAACAATTACAGAATGTAAAAAAGAAAGCATTTACATAGAGTAGAGTTGTCTTATGCAACAATTTCAAGTTTTGATAGCACCAGCAATTGGGCTAAAATACTGACCTGATCTATAAATACACTTGTTCTCATAAAAATCAATGGCTTCTGACTGGCACCCCTAACAAAGATATTGACAAAAGAGGGAAACTGCCTACATAGGGCTAGATAGCTCAGTTGTCACGACATCTTACCTGCCACAGTTTGAGCTCACTCAGCGCCCTCTCCAGTTGGTTTTGTCTCTCCTCGACTAAACTGGTCACCTCACTCCATCCCTGGTTCATTTTGCTCAAGTCACGTTGAAGGTTCTCAGCCTGTGTGGGTGACGGGGCACCAGACACCAGATCCTTGCCCGTCTTGTTGACAAAGTCGTAGTTCTGTTGCTGCTGCTGGATGGTGGTTTGAAGTTCCTGTAACAAGAACAATTCTACTGTCAGTCCAGAGAGTCCACAAACAAGATATATTTTACTACAAGACTTTACTCCTAGTTACGCTCGATAATTGTAAAGTTTGGAGTTGTACTGTGTCAATAAAAGCTCTCGTGAGATACTCAGAAAAACACAAGAAGAAGTCTCCTTGTCTCCTTGAAAACTGTGTTAACCTAACAAGCTCAGCCTACGGTACACAACTTTATCATACCTTGTATTTCTGCAGTTGATCTTCAAGATCATCGATCTCGGTCACAAAGAACTCCTCCGATCTCAGCACCGCCTCTACACTCTGCAGCCACTGGGTCAGCGCCCTCATTGCCTCAATGTACCTCTGGGGAGGGGCAGACTCCAGCGCCTTGGCCAGGGTCTGTTCCTTCTCCTTGATCGCAGCTGAAGTGTTGTCCCAGGAGAGGCGAAACGCCTTGATGTCGCGCTGAGCCGAGCGGGAGATGGTTGCATCGCCTGTCAGGTCCTTGCCAAGGGTTGTGACGCGCTCGATGCGGTGGCTGTTAATAGTCATCTCCTTCTGCTTTGCCTGGACAGGAAATACAAATGAGACTTCTTTAGGGGCTTGCACTGAGCCATATATTGAGAGAGTTGCAGGATGGCGCTCGATATACGACATGGTGTACCCCCCCGCCTCCTATTGTTTCTTCATTGTGTTCTGTGAATCTCAGGAATTTTTTAGGTGATAGCGTGTCGTGGCCGAGCGGTTTAGTGCATCAGACTCAAGTTTTCGTTGCTGAGTCATCACGGTGTGGGTTCGAACCCCGGTCATGACACTTGTGTCCTTGAGCAAGATACTTAACTATAATTGCTTCTCATCACCCAGGGGTGAATGGGTACCTGTGAGGGCAGAGATGGTTCTTGTGATTGATTTAGCTTAGTGCGATAGATACTTGGCAGCACAGGCTGTATACTCCCAAGGCAGCTGAGATAGTTTTCAAAGGAATGAAATATATGGCCTAGTGACCGGGGTTAATAATGTTTGAAGTGCAATGATCACTCTTTGGAATTGCGCTGTATAAGAATCAATATTATTGTTATTATTATTATTGTATGATTTTAGGGGGTACTTCTGTACAAGAGGAAAAGAGTGTGTTAAAGTTTGGGAACATTTGGGGGGGGACCACACCCTCTGCCACATATCACATATATGGTATATTGAACTCACCCTGCATTGGTCAAGCTGGATCTGAATTCCCCGTACACTGCCAGCTACTGTAGCCTCTTCCTCTAACCACACCTGTACTGACCGTACCGTCTCCTGCAGTCTCTTCAGTTCATCGGAGAACTGCTTCCTCATGGAGCTTTGGTTCAGGTTGCATTTCCTGCCGTCCACCATGACGCGGACGTCCTCCCATCGCTCCCTCAGGTTCTCCAAGGAGTGTCTGATCGGCTCTGTTGATGTGCCCTCTGATTAACAAAGAGAAAATGAAAACGAGGTTCTTGGGATATGATTTTCAGTCCTTCTTTTCGGTCACCTCTTCCTTCAATAATACTTGGGCCCTTTTTGAAACCACCGCTTGGGCTTGGGATCCACCTTATCCTCCGTCCGGCTGTTTGAAACCTCGTACCAAAAGCGCATGTTTTCAAGATAACTGACGTAGCCTAAAAGAACCTTGGTTTATTGGTTTACTAAAAATGCAAACATGCTGGCAAAAACGCCCAATAGCGGATGCAAACAAAGAGTTAAAACTTTTTTAAAAACTACACAAGGAAACACATTAACAATTTTAAAACAAAACCAAGGTAGAGTGAAAAAACCTGATTCTTATATAGCGCATATATCCTAGTAACTTGAAAATGTCAATTCAGTCTGCTACCTTTTCTTTGACCCTCTTGTTTGAGCAGAAGTAAGTCAAATCTTGCGGTCATTACGGGAATGTCGGTACAAGCCGCTTGCGGCCACTATGGTCTCTAAAGGGTTAAAGGCAATGTATGCGAGGTGTTCTGGTGAATCTGGGATGAAACCCATACTCAAGACCTCTCTGGATTACTCATAAGCGGAACTTACCAATGCGGGTTTGAGTGATCAGCTTGTTGCCAAGCTCAGATACATTCTTCACCCTCGCTTTTCTCTCGTCAATGTCTCTCTCCAAAGTCTGCAAAGGAGAAAAAGATACGAAGTATACATGTAAGGAATTAGATGTAAAGGTCTTGAGAAATTGGTCTGTGTTACGCTCAGAAGTATCACCCCCACCCTGTGCTTATATGTTATTTAAATTTACTGGTTATATAATAGAGAGCTGCCAACATTTGCATCTTGCAATCAGGAGGATTTTGTCCAACAATCAGGGAGATATTTAGAATTACATTCAGCATAATAAAGGGAAAAGTTTCCACAATAAGGGAGATTTCAAAATTTGTACATTAGAACATGGAAAAATTTCTTTATTTCCAGGGAACTTTCTGCAGAATCAGGGACAGTTGGCAGCTCTGTATAATATTCCACTGCCTGTAAAATCCTCCTTTTTTAAATAATAAATCTACCGAACTGGCATCATAGTGGTGATATACATGTAGTGGAGGTCTCTTCTACAGGAAAAATTGATGTTACATTACAGTTCTGTAATCTGTATATGCACTGCTTCGCATGTCTGGAGAGAAAATCTGCAGATCATTCCCTTTGAAGGTAAGCATACCTTTAAAGTCTTAATCCTTGTTGTTGTCCAACTTGTACTTTGAAATCTACATCTCTAAGTTCTTAAGTTGTATTGTACCTTATCAATGTATGGCCGTGTCTGAATTGGCGGCTTCAGCTACGGCTACATTTCCGCATGATCATGCATTGAAGTATAGGACGTACTTAGCAACAGTCATAGTCGTAGCTAATTTTGATACGGCCTGAGACTATATGAACAAAACCTATATTGTAAAGCATGGGGCACTCAATTTGAGAGGTGACTTACACTGTAAAACTTGATTTGTTCATCCAGGTTGTGGTCTTCAGGGGACGGTTCCCCCGAGGACATCAACTTGTGCTCCGTGTCCTCCATCCACGTCACCAGGCTCCCAAGCTCCCCGTCAAACTGCCTCTTGAGTTGGGTGTCCTCATGGGGGCGTTTCTGGGCCTCGGCGCTGGCAGCTGGTGCAACATGGACAGTCTGGGAGATGGTCTTGGTGACGTGGGTCTCAGTGACCTTGCTGCCTCCATCCCGGTACGTCTTGGTGGTAGTTGTAGTGTTGATGGAGTCTGTGATGGGGATGGCATCCAGATTGATGCCACTCTCTGCAATCTGTTGGTGGATCGGCAAAAACCGGATTGCATGTTATCAAAAGACAAAATCAAGCGAAGCTACTGCTCAGCTTAAAAATATTGCTTGAAATGTATGGACATATGTATGCAAAACAGTTGCATCCAGTTAAAATGAAGTAGGATTTTTGGAGGGTCAGCAAATGAAATCTCCCGAGCCAAATGTAAATATCCTTAGCAAAAAGTGCATTCAAGTTTGCAGCTTCTTCAAATTGCAAAGCAAATGTAACAATACATCACGTGGAGCAATCTTATGAGAGGTGGAAGGGTTATTTAACAAAAATTAAAAAGATGACACTGAATATGGAAGTCATTTATGCAAGTCATTATACCAGGCATTATTCAAATCTACTGGCAGCGTGTGTGCATCCCAAGATGTGACATACCCATTTGGAGTGCATCTCCATCTGTTGTACCACGCTGTCCCAGCGCTGTGAGAACTCATCTAAGACAAGCTGGATGTCCTCAACTGCTTTGTTGTTCTCCTCCAGATGCTCCACGATGTTCTCCGCACTGCGATTCAGTTTGTCAAATTCGTTTCGTTGGATTTCCAACTCTTGCTCTAGGATCTGCTGAAAGAGATTAACGAGAAGGATTAGCCAAGGAGAGACCAAGAGGTTTGGATACAAGACAATTCATCGGACATCAGCTTCAAGCTCGATTGGAGGACAAGGTCTATGAATGATGAATGCTCACTATACTTTGTTGTGCCAAGAACGAGTCACATCACTTTTTGCCTTCTCAGTCTATGGACCCAAACTCTGGAATAAACTTCCAAATAACATCAGGGACACAACATCCTTCACACATTTGAGACACTTCTGAAAGCCCACTTGTTTCAGGAGGCTTACCATCAATTACTTATTCATTTATTTTGTGCCTCAGCGCCTTTGAGCAAATCTTTGATTTAGGCACTAAATAAATTGTTTATGATTGATTGATTGATTGATTGTCCACATTGAGCTAAAGGTGGGGTCACACTTTGGAAATGACACCAACAAGAAATTGTGTCATTTTTATACGAAAGCCTATTTGTTATAAAGATGGTTATGACAGTAAGCATCCTGCATAATTATTTCGTATGAATGGCCCCTGTCGATTAGAAATCAATAAAAGTATGTGAACAAAATTTAAGATGCAGTTGGTACCAAGCAGCGCCATTTTGATTAAAACCACAAAAATACAGTGACAGTTTACTGCTGGTTTCTCAACAAGTTGACACTGTATTCAACTGAAACTATCACAGGTGACTTTTATTCTATCTTTCTTAACAATGTTCCTATAAATCAGCATTATGATGACAAAAAAACAAACGGTGACAGTACTTTTTATTACTAACTATTTCTTTAAAGATGGGATGCATTGAGTTGATCAGAAGGCATTTTATACATTTATAACTACATGTATAACGCATAGTCAAAGTCATTGTTGTCAAAGTCATACCCATCAGATAGTAGTCCACATTTTGCCATCAAAACAACATGTTGAGGTGAACATACAAATACGATCAAATCAGGTTTATCAAAATGAATTTTTCAGACCCCGGTCACAAACTCTTTCTGACATTTCTCAAATGTCTTCTGTTACTAACTTTTTGTGATGTCTCACCTTGAGTATCTTAACTCTTTCAATGGCTTCCTTGGTGGTGTGTATATCGGCGAGTCTCATTTGGGCCAGGACAGACTCTTTATCACTCAGCCAGTCGCTGAATTGTCGTTGCTCCTCTGTGAAGCGTTGCCAGTGAGCAGACACTTCTTGGAGGAGGGCCCAGCGCTGCTCAGTCCATTGGCAGACCCTAGCCCAGCGCTCTCCTAGGCTAGTCAGCTGCTCTTCCAGCAGGGCTGTGGCTGTTGGTTCAGAGAGTTTTGGGTTTTTTTTATCATTATATATTTCTGGTAATGATACCAAGGATGCCTTATAAGTGAACCTAATCACTGTAGCTCACAAGCCTGACGAAACCTGGTAAACGAAGGTGCTTGCTTTGTGAACCAGAAACACCAGGGATAACCCCTACTCTTCCACGATAAGTGTTCTGGGTTCTTTTACGTGCACTACCAATCCTAGTACACGGGACCTAACTCAACATCCCATCCGAAGAACAAAGCAATTATGGTAAAGTATCTTGCTCAAGGACACAAGTGCCACGACCGGGACTCGAACCCACACACTGTCGATCAGAAACACCGGAGCTTCAGTCCGGTGCTCTAGACCACTCAACCACAACACGCCAATCCTTTTTGAAGGATTGTAATCAATAGATATTTCCCAACTTGACGTTGCACAGTGATAAATAGGCCATCTTTACGGCTAATGTACATGCGGCTGGCCGCTAAGGGTATTTTAGTACATGCGGCTGGCCGCTATGGGCATTTCAGTACAAGCAGCTGGCTGCTATGGGCATTCTAGTACAAGCCGCCACAAGTCGCTATAGTCTCTAAACAGGTTAAGCAAAAAGCAGGCCCCTGTACAATAAACAATAGATGAAGTCAGGGTACATACCATTTTCTGGACTACTCTCATCCACTACGACCACCATGTGCGTAAGTGAGTTGACTTGCATTTGTTGCTCTTCTAAAGATTCTTGCAGCTTCTGCCAAAGAAAAACAAAAGCATTCTGAGAGCAGTGTCTTTGTCATTTTACTTCTAACGCACTCTTCTCATAGGAAAAACAGAGTAACACAAATTTACAATATTTTTTCAATGTTTAGCAGGGAGGTGCTTGATGGCAGTAGCTTATTAATTTTCTCTACAATAAAAAGACATCACATTAAAGATAAGTGGTATTTTCCCAGCAGTCTTGAGACAATAAATACTGCATAATATTTAACTACAGGTTTTACACCACCTACCTTCAAAACAATTTTTGTTTTTTATAATTGGAAGTTGCCAATCACAAGGCGTTAAAACAGGCCACTCAAGCTGATGGCTAAAAAAAGGGGGACAGGGGTTGTTACAAGAAGAGGAAATCAAGTAGAAAGAAGACGATTGATATTGCGTTTGAATTGGGACAGGTTATAAGAGGCCAGGGAAGCAGGGTACAGATAGTGAATTGCAAAGTAAGGCAGTACGTGGGAAGAAGCTTGATGAGTACCACTGAGTATTAGCTTTGGGGACAGTTACAGTGCAAGGATGTGAACGAGCAGAGAAAGGTGTGGTTCGGCCAAAGATATGATTAGGTGGAACAACCAGTGAGAGTCCATTGAAGCACCTGCCATTATAATACCTGTAAAACAGTTACGCATAGTTGAGCGTTCAAAAAATGATTGCATTAAAATTCCTTTCCAAGCTACTTGCACAATCTCACTAAAAAGTGGTCAAATTGTTCGGTAAACTTAGGTTGTCAGATGAGCGTGTTTGCCTACATGTCTGACTGTAGTGGCTGGCTTCAATAATAATAATAATATACCTTTAACGTCTTACTCCTTTTTCGTTGTCCAACTTGTTCTTTGAAATCTACATCTCTAAATTCCTAAGTTTCATTGTACCATATCAATGTATGGCCATGTCTGAATTGGCCGCTTCAGCTATGGCTCAGGCTAGATTTCCACATCATCATGCAGTGAAGTATAGGATGCTTCAGCAACAGTCATAGCTGAAGCTGTAGCCACCAATTCGGATACAGCCTAATAATATAAAGGCATATACAAGAACTTGGCCACAGTTGAAGTCAAACTCCAAGTTTTTGGACAGAGCCTTTGTTATGAATCAATATTTGTCCCAATACTTATAAATGTACATGCTCTTACCCTGTGATCTTCTGCCTGTTGTCTGACCTGGTCCAGATGGCTACCGAGACCCTCTTGCCTACCGATGACCTCTTCTGTCTGGTCCAGCCAGGTGGCTAGGTCATCCAGCTGCTTCTGTTGTAGCTCCATTAACACTTCATGAAGTCTGATGAAAACAATAAGGAACCAAAATTTCCAGTAAAACGAAAAACATTCAGAGACTTCCGTTTTCTGTTGACATGGTTAAGATTTAAGGTTTTGGAATATTTTATGTATCCACCCTATTCACCTGACGTCATCATCACAATAAACTTGGTTGCACCATTTTGGGATTTGATGTCACCGTGTGTTATACAGTGTAGTGCGAATTTTAGGCAATGCAGCATTTACACGCTTACCTGTTGACTCCCAAAACGGTGAGTGTGGCACAGTCGCCCCATGTGCTGTGCGAGTAAGGGGGTCAATACTAACAAAGCAGGAATTCAATCCCACAGCCTTCCACATTGCCCTAAACCGTAGACCAGTGACCTTATGCAGTGATGGTAACCTTATATTCAAATGCAGAGGTAGGGTCATCAGTTGGTTTTTTGTCAATGTTTTTATTGGTTTCTAATCAATAAAGCGTTTCAGGCAAAATAATTTCGCAGGATGCTTACTACCATTATACCATCTTTATAACAAGAAAGCTTTCGGATAGAAATTACAACAACAACAAATTCAGGGTCATTACCAAACGATGACCCAACCTTTAACCTCACGAACACCGAGCTTCCCTGGTGAAGCGGGACCATTTCAAATCCTGCTATCACAAACATCTGTGTTTTAGTAATGTTTCGTGCATTTAGTTTTTCTTAACTGAATTTTCTATTGGTTCCTTCCCCTATTGCTTTTTCTCTTCTTTTGTTTCAGCCCCTTGAGCACCTTTGCTGGATATGTTCGCTTTTGTAAGACGTTGTTATTTCATTTTATCACAGCATGCAAAAGAAAGATCACATTTTCCTTTGTGCCAGTAACTCCTCGAGTCGGGCTACGTCCCGTTGCCTTAGATCTCAAGGGTCTTTCTCAGGATCCTCGCTGTTCCCAAGAGCGCCGCCTTCTGTAATAGATCTACCCTCACATTTATCCTTTTTCATCTAGATGTTTCCCCAGTGATCTGGGAATGGTACCAAGTGCTCCAACCACCACAGGGACTACTTTTACCTTTACCTGCCAAATCTTACGAAGTTCCCTGGCCAGGTCTTGGTACTTATGGATCTTTTCTACCTCCTTCTAAGCTACCCTTATATCACCTGGCACAGCTATGTCAATGAGATGACAAATCTTCTTTGTCTTATCTAAGACGCCTATGTTCTATAAACATGATCAGTCTGAATGTTAAAGTCCCAGAGGATCTTGACCTGGTCGGTCTCTACAACTTTCTCCGGAACATGGTTGTACCATTTCACAGGCACTTGGACACCATACTTATTATTATTATTCTTATTATTAGACCTAGACTTACTTGGTCTGTCTCTCCATGGCGGCTATCCTGAGGTTTTCCCATCTACTGTTGAGTAGACTCATCTGCTCTCTGATCTCATTCTCCTCATCCTCAGACACCTTGTTCTCTAAGATCAGATAGTTGCCTTCCTGGAGTGCATTACCGACACTGTTCTGGTGGGATGTTAACTCCATCATAAACTCCTATTATGTAGGAACAAATTTGACCTTAATCATTTAACCATCTGGTAAAATAAACTGATGATTATACCGTCTGCTTTCAAAGAAATAATATAAAGTGGATAACAAGCTGTATTTGTTGAATCATTGTGTAAAGGAATGGCAGATGATCGGGCCTGAACATTTTTATCTTGGAGAGGGCAAGGCCATTTTCATTTTGGAAAGAGCACTTCCATTGTAAAACCTGAAAGTCTAGGGGAAAGTTTTTAAAAGGCAAGGTCAAGCCAGGGCAACAGAGGCCATGGCCTCTGTGTAATTCCAGGCCTACATAACAAAATAGTTTGTAAACTTCTTCCAAAATTTCTCATTAACAATTTCTTTCCAATATGAATTGATTATATAAAATTCTTTGATGAACATTTGATGCTCCTCAAAAACAGCTCAAGTAGCATGACATTCTTGTTTTTATTACACAAACAATGAAGAAATATCTATATACCAAGTTTCCAATCTCTTACCTCATGGGTGTGGAACTGGTCTTTGACTTTGTCCACGTTATCTGAGATTACATTCTGATGGCTGAGGTGGTCCTCGGCCTCTAGTAGCCAGGCCAAGACATTCTCCATGTTACCCTGGTAACTCTCTAAATCTACCTCGCTCATGTCAGAAAAAGACTGCAGAGAAATAAAGATAGTAGGAACATTGAAATAGAAGCGTAATTATGGCATTTACAATCAACGGAGCAATCGGCATTGTAGCAACATCTTCTGAATCACGCATTGTAAAGTAGAATGAAAGGCCTAGCCATTCTTCTACAACCCCCAGCGATGGATATTCCTCCCGATGGAAACCTCCACCAGGGCCCAATTTCATAGAGCTGAAGGTAGGAATTGATACTCCTCTGAACAGTCTAGATTGTAGGATGGAGGGAAACATGCACCAGGCAAGGAGTTCCAAAGAGATGCAGTACGTGGAATAAAGCTGTTGGAATGGCTCTTTGTTCTACATCTCAGCAAAGCAAGAGTGTATGGTTGAGAAGAAGCAGAAAGCCTGGTTTCTTTTAGTGTGGAAAGGGCTTAGGCCACTAGCACAGACTAAGCCCTATTCGAATTGGCGGCTACAGCTACAACTGTTGCTAAGAGTGCTGCTAAGGACGTCCTGTACTTCAACACACATAGCCATAGCTGAAGCCGCCAATTGGGACATGGCCCTACATTCAATGTATGATACAGGCTCCAATATGACACCAACTTCCATACAGAAACAATTCTAATTTACTCACAGCTTCTGATGATGGAGTCACAGGTGTGTGCTCTGATGAGGAGCTTTTGCTGACCCCTGACCTGGCCTGACCCGACCTACTGGATATGACCTCTGTCTGCTGCGATAGGACTTTGTACATGTCGATCAGGTAGATCATGATAGACTTCTTGTCTGGAAGCTCAACATTTATGTCTGTGTGGAAAGATGATGGGAAAATAAGTGTGTAAAACCAACAAGGACTAAATAAGAAATCATTGTGTCCGGGGAGGGGGGGGGAGTTTGGTGACCATGACCAGAAGCATGTTTGGGCTTCGCTCATTGTTGAAGGGTTTTTCGAGCGTTCAGTCGCGGTGATGCAGCTGTTCCGACCAAACCGTAACCGAGTTGTTGGCTCAGTCAGGCTTGGTTTAAAGATGAAGTATTCTACAACTAACAAAAATGTCACTGGAATTCCTTTAAAAATGAAAAACCATTAGCATACATGTACCAGGATAATAATACGCGGTGCTATGTACATAAATGGGTCTTATACTATGAACATAGCTCCACATACCTTGTAGAAAAATAATGAACACTTTGAGATGGCCTCGGCGGTGATAAAGCGCATATAAGAACTGTGTATAATTTGTATTGTTATTATTTTAAACCTAAAGGCGAGTGGTAGTTCTACTCACTTCACACTTATTTAAAACCATGATATTTCCTGTCATACACCTCTCCTTTAAAATGAAGAGAGAGAGAGAGTGAACCCAGCAAAGAAGTCACTCCAAAGCTTCAGGACAAAATTGTGACTCTCAAAGACTAGAACAGGAGACACTGATGTAATACAGGAGATTACAGTAAGACACCCAATCCTGGACCCTGTCTGGGGGTAGAGGAACGACCAATCAATCATAGCCAGGCCAATTTGTCACAACCTTACAAGAAACCCTTCAATGCCTTTCTCGGATTCCTCGCTTCCCCTCAAAACCGTTAAATTGAGCCCTGACTGCCTCAACTTCTTAATTGTGCCCCAGGTTGTACTTGACCTAGGTCACATGACGAGCCTCTCCTCCTTAATTGTACCACTCCGCTACCCAGTCTTCTGATAACTCCCAAAGGGGAATAAACTGCAGCTAGTGCTGTTAGCACAATGTCTAGGTCTTGGCAATTAGTCTTGGCAATTATTCAGAGTCAACTTGAACAGAAAAAAAACCTTTAAAGGGTCTGTATACGTTTGGTAATGACTCTGAAAATTAATGGCAATAAAAACTAACTTGGTAAGAAGTACAGCAGCTTTGGATAGTATAATGCATTTTGAGAAAGTTTTCGAAGTACTGCGGTTATGGAAAAAAATATCACTTCTAAACCCAACAAATTTGAATCTGAGAAGCGTTACTGACAGTAACGTTTCTCAGAATGTGTATTCCAATCGCAGATTATTCTTCCTGCGTGGACATAACCGTTCCAGATTTTTGGCAATATCTCAAAAAAGCTACCACCTTTTGAAATGAAATTTTCACAGGTTAGTTTTATGGTATGTATATAACTATAGGATTGAAACAAACAGTGGGTTCCAATTACCAAACGTATACAATCCCTTTATGGAGAAGTAAAGAAATTCATGTATCTCAAGTTTCCCCCCTTGTGCATGGCTTGGGTCATTCCACATGTTGCCTTTCCCATCAGGCATACCATGTTGGATCCAGATTTTCTTATCTCATTGAAACTGTAAACTCCCAGAGGAAAATAGATTGAAGTAATTGCAGTTAGTCCCATGTATAGCTCTTGGCGATAAGCCCTTCCCCAAAAAGATGCTAATTACATTCACGCATGCGTACAGACAGACACTATTGGTGTGCAAACACCACAAAGTTGTGCACAAACCTGTGAAAATTTGGGCTCAATTGGTCATCGAAGATGCAAGAAAACAATGAAAGAAAAAACACCCTTGTTGCACAAATGTGTGTGCCTTCAGATGCCTGAAAAAGGCTGCAGGTCTGAAGACTTTTTCAGATTCAAATATTTTAGTGAGAAATTACCTCTTTCTCAAAAACTACGTTACTTCAGAGGGAGTCGTTTTATACTATCAACAGCCGTTAAGCAGAACATTCTGCTTAGCAAAACTCTTGGCTAAGCAAGAAATGACCGGGGTACCAATCACAGAAATGGTAACTGTATGGTATTTTGGCTGGTAACCTGTTTTTGCTAAGCAAAAGTTTGTTGTGCTTACAGGCTTTATGAAATTGGGCCAAGCCTTGACAGAAGAGTATCTGATAAGCAGGCTGCCTCCTCTCCAATCCAACCCTAATCCAAACAAGTTTTTCTCTTGAAGGATCGTTTTTCTGTAGTTTTATTGTCTGGAGTAACCAAAGTTATGTGGCTCCGCTATTTTTCAGCCTGAGTGGGGTGTCATATTGCTCCAGTGTGATCATAAGAAGTAACCCATAAAATTGCCACAAGCCCACGGGGGAACACTAGATGTAATGCACAGATTATGTGTGGCCAGAAGAGCAACCAGTGGTTGGATAATGGGGCTTTTTGTCAGAAATGCTTGACATTATTCATTGTTGATTTGAAGATGTTTTTGAGCAAGTTGTTGATAAGCACCAAGTAAAATGTTTACCCAGCAGTTTGTTTATTGTTTGTTTGTTTGTTTGTTTCTTCGTTTATTTATTCATTTGTTCTTTTGTGGAGGTATTTTTTTATATATGTTATTTAACATTATTATTTTATATTTATTTATTTTTATTTTATAATTGTATTAATTATTTAATTTCTTGATTTATTAATTCTGGGTTTATTTGGGGTTTTTTGCTTTTGTTTTAGGGGGTTTTGGGGGTTTTTGTTTTTATTTTTTTATAAATAATCACATTGATATGGGAAAGTTACTCATGACAGATACATACTGTTCAGTTGCAATTTGCTCAATCAGCAATATGAAAAGCCTACATGTAGGTTTTTTCATCCCGTCTTGTCCAAGTCCAAGATACTACAAAGATGTACCACCAAACTTTTCCATGAGACACTGACTACCCAACAATAAACCTTTCGCATGAAATATGCTGATTACATTCACGCATGCATACAGACACTATTGGTTGGCAGACACCACAGAGTTGTGCACAAGGCAGGTGCACAAACGCATATGCCTCACGCCACCATCAGCCCCAAAGAGCGCAATGTTCCCTCATTTTGCCCACCAGTAGCGTTAGTGCGCACATGCAATGTGCAATTTACATATTTCACAGGAAAGGTCCATTGAAAACTGCTGAAGAATACTCTAAAACAAACTTCCTAACTTGATGATATTATATATATCTTGAATTCAATAAATCATGCAAATCATCTAGTGATAGCCTTAGCCTAATAGCACAAGAATAAAGTACCTTCAGGCTCCAGGTATTTGTGGACCCTGAACTCTTCGTGAGCAACCTGGAAGGCATGATCCAGACGAGCTTCAGGATCTAACTTAAGAAGTGCATCATAGTCAAAGAGGTTGGGTCTGCAACAAACAAAAAGTAAAGCAGGATGAAAAAGGAGGACTCAATCATAGGCCGTTTTCAAAACCATGGCTCCGGCTTAGGCTCCGGCTTGGGCTCAGGCTTGGGCTCCGGCTTGGGCTCCGACTTGGGCTCCGGCTTGGGCTCCGACTTGGGCTCCGGCTTGGGCTCCGGCTTGGGCTCCGGCTTGGGCTCCGACTTGGGCTCCGGCTTGGGCTCCGGCTTGGGCTCAGGCTTGGGCTCAGGCTTGGGCTTGGGCTCCGGCTCCGGCTTGGGCTTTGGCTTGGGCTTTGGCTTGGGCTCCAGGTTGGGCTTCGACTTGGGCTCCTTTGAAACCCCATAACGAGGGCACATGTTTTTTAAAAAAACAGAGCACAAGCCCCGGTCCAAGCCTTAGCCGTAGTTTCAAAAAACGGCCATAGAGTAATAGAACTAGAGGGCGTACAAAACCATGTGACACCGCTCAACAAGAAGCATTTGTGGCCATTGAGAATTTGAATTTGACCTTGGAGCCCCTCTGTAACAAAAGCAATGTTGTTGGAAAGCTCGATACAATATTAGTTATCACACAAGCACAGGTGGAATAAGGGAAAATATATCACCTCTGCGTCCTATAGCCAACGAGGCCGAAGGCCGAGTTTGTTGTGGGATGCAGAAGCCCAATACATGTATTTCTCTTTATTCCATACGCCCGCATGTGATAACAAATTTATCTTCAAACAAACTTGAAGCTCAGCTTAAAGGGTGCAATATGTCGAGTTAGAACAGCGCAATAAGCAGGGTGCGATATTGATCAAGCCATATGGTATGATACCACACTTTTTGTTGTCATGGATCGACCAATCTGAATCAAGGATTCAAGTTCAAAATGGTTTAAAGTGTTCATTTTACTCAGAGAAATGTTTGAAACATTATTTATCAATTCAAATACAATACCTTCCGCAAGAGTCCACGAATCTTCATTTTTACATTTGTTGTGCTCCTTTGGACTATTGTGTGTAATTGTGTTAGATCAATAATAAACCTGAAATTGAGTTGAACTTAATTCAACCCACACAATATTCATCCCTTCTTTG
The DNA here is from genome assembly GCA_021014325.1 of Plazaster borealis. Taxonomy (NCBI): domain Eukaryota; kingdom Metazoa; phylum Echinodermata; class Asteroidea; order Forcipulatida; family Labidiasteridae; genus Plazaster; species Plazaster borealis. The sequence continues at coordinate 10,906,384 of CM037476.1, read as the reverse complement.
CAAATGTGGACATTCCAGTGCAGAACTTTCTTGTTCTTGACTCCTCTCACTATTAACAGCTACCCAAAAGCATGAGATAACTTGATATCATTTGATTATCACATTCCTGGCATAGAGGGCATATTAAGTTACAACTAACCTGTATTTATGTAACAAGGCATTGAAGGCAAGGCCGTCTCTCCAACTTGTAGTGAAATTGCGGATGTCTACATTTCTATACCTGGGGAACAAAAAACCATTGGATGACAAGTGCTCAAACAATGAGATTGGCTTCCACTTATTTACTTCTTTATCATTTTTAGTTGATGTACTTTAATTGTCACATCCATGGAGAATGCACAGGCCAACAGTGGTAAACCCCAAACTTGTACACAAACATGATTGTATAGAGCAATAAAGTATAGACCAATCCATTTTAGTTCAATTTCATAACCCATATCCCAAGCAATTACTTTTTATTCAATGATACACAAACCCTTTCAATATTAAAACTGCAATGACATGGTTGGTTGAGCTCTGCAAACATTAGAGAGGTTTTGCAAGCGTACGGATACGGATACAGATACGATAACCGTATCCGTTCTTGTTGGATGCGCGTCAGATTTTGTTTCGCATTCATAGAGTTATGTGTCAGGCCTAGGCCAAATTATACATACAAGTTGTCATATGTTTTGCAAACAAAACAAATCCAAAAACATTTTGTATATGTTCTTGTTACGTTGGAGAATTTGATTGAATAGTTCTTTTGTTAAAATTTTTGTTATAACGTTGTAACGCATGAAATGAAAATTTCCAGCAAGCATGGCAAAATAGAGACCCTGTTTACACTGCATTTTGTAATTGTTTGCTCACAAATGACTAAAACATTTCTATGTATATCATGAATGACATCATTAAAAGCAATACCAGGAAATATGTTTTCAATCTAGGGTAAAAATACAACTAAAATCAGCAAACTGGAATCTGTTTTTTAACGTATGTTCGTGTATGAACTCCCATATACGTTGTCAACATGCATGCAAGACACGGAAGTCGCGGTTACGGTTACGCGTCACGTGAACACACAAAGTGTTGACGTATCTGCATTCGTATATGCGTAGCCTTACGAAACCTTTCTAATATATCTAGGGGAGACTGAGGACTGTTTGATCAGTGGTAACTCCGAGTTGTCTCACGACACCAACTTCAAATATTTTATGTTCGGGGCCAAATTTCATAAAAGTTTTTTACCGGTAATTAAATTTGTTGTACTTGTTATAACAGAAAAACTTGCATAAGCAAAAGAGTATTTCATATTTGATTGAAAAGATTTGACAGCGCGTTCACATTGCGCCACTCTTCTGCTTACAAAAACCGCCGGCGAGTTTGCATGCCATTTGCTTAAGGTTTGCAGTGTTTATGATTATAGAAATTCTGCTTATGGTTGCTCCGTTAAGCAGAAAATGTCTGCTTACAGGCTTTATGAAATTGAGCCCAGGTTGTTTTTGTTGCTGTGTACACATTGCACACTGTGTACACAGTTGCAAGGAAACATTGCCCATACAAAGGGTGGAATATCTAACTCTATACTAACATAATAATAAGGGAATAAAAGAGTGGTGACGAGGTCTTAAACGGACGTTTTAAGACCAGCAGGGTCGAGGCCATGTCATAAAGGACCAAGCTGAATCATACAGCCATGATCCTGCAAGGTTTTAACCGACCATTTAAGACCAAGTCATTACTCTTCTATTCCCATTCATGAATGCCCATTTTGTTAAAAAGCGTAATAATATATTAAGAAAATCTGTCAAACTCCAAACACATATTATGGTATATATCTACAACTATATAGGATTGAAACAAACAGTGGGTTCCAATTACCAAACATATACAATCCCTTTAAGGTTTGATTAGCAATATGCCTCGTGGTTTTCTCACACCGCTAATTTCAACAAAGCTTTAATGACTTATTTTCCCCAACACGTATGCTGTGCATTTACCCAGTTGCCAATAGCAAAGATACTTTTACCAACTAAATATTGGCATATAATGGGCTGAAATGTCAAGCTCTAATGATGTTAAATTTGGATCAGCTGTGCTAGTAGGTCATGTCCGATAAGGTTGGCCATCGGCTTGATAAGCTATACCTTGCGTTGCCTAATAAAGCGTAGTAGAGCAATTTTCTTATTGGTGTCAATTTTTACAGTGCTGCGTATCGTGCCATTTTATGTACAATTTTCTGCTTCCTAGATTAACAATGAATTTCTGTGTTATCTTTGGAACCAAGGTGTTCTGTTTTAATAATTAAAAAAAAAATTATATTCTTTATCCCCAATGCAAAATTGACATCTATTAAATCGTTGCTGTACCCGCTGCTAAAACATAGGATCGAACTGCCTCAGCGATATCTCAAAAACGCGACCACCTTTTGAAATGAAATTTTCAAAGGTTAGTTTTATTGTATCTACATTTATATACATAGGAATAAAACAATTGAACGGTTCCAAAAAACAAAGGTATACTTTCCCTTTAAATGTATAAAAAAAAACCATAATTGAAATTGCTATGTAAACCCCAGACAGTCATTGAGGTTGGTTATTGGTTTGCTCAGCCTTACCCCTGAGTTGTCTCACGACACCAATTGAGCACCGTCTTCTCTGTGCTGAGCTCCCTGCTATCAGTCATCTTGGAATTTGACAGCTCTTGTGCCTAGAGAAGGATAACATCAAACAAACTAATATAAATCTTGGTTTGTCTAGAATTTGAGATGGGGGGGGGGTAATAATATAAACAGAGAAAATACATGTGCATGGTACCTGGTGATCCACTCAAGCTTTTTGTTGATGAAAAGTCAATATTGATTGGAAAAATGATTGAAAAGATCATCATAAAAGTATATTAATGAATACCTCGGAGAGTTTATGCATTCTGATTGGTCGAAGACTGGTCAGGTGAGGGTGTATTAACATGTGATATAAAGACCGGCTCTGTGAACTAGTGCATACCCATGGCCGCTAACCAAGCATATCGCTGTGTGATCAATCTGTATGCACTGTGTGGTTGTTGTGCAGGAACTATCAAATCGACTGTTTAGTTTGTGCGGGCAAGAAGAGATTGTGCCGCGTGCACGCGCATACCACGCGTATGCAGGAACGCGCAGACAATGAATCAATTTAAGGTAGCTGGTACACGCATGCAACCAACACAATGCAAAGCATACAGTCGACCACCCACCAAAGCATTTCTGTTTATGATGCTGTTAATTTCCAAAGCTCATAGTCTCGTTCTTGAAAATTGCATAGTTAAGTATGTGGGACTGCAACAAAATGGATCTGGCTGTTTAGACAGAGGATGTCCTCGCTTCACTTTTGTGTACAAAACCGACGGGGATGCCTCTAAAAATACTGTCAAAACAATGTTTCATTTACAAAGCCATCAAAATCAAGCAAAACCATGCAACAAATTAAGGCCAAATGGTGACAATTGACTGTAGAATATTTGGAGTTGTCCATGTTCTTTAACTAATGTATTTACTTTGCTCCATGGCAATGCAGTACAAAAACACCTTCTAAACCCTTATGAGGTGCCACGTAAATCGGTCTCATAATTTATAAAAACTTCAAATCCTGTCTTTAATCATGTCTCTATTTGTTCAAGCACATTGAGCACCTTATTGGTGGATAAGTACGCTATATAAGACTCAAATATTATTATTAAATTAGGAGGATTCCAAACGGCTACCATTTTCAAGAGCATGGCCGTATCCGAATTGGCGGCTACAGCTACGGCTATGGCTGTTGCTGAGGATGTTCCTAAGGATGTCCTACACTTCAGTGCAAGATGATGTGAAAATCTAGCCGTAGCCGTAACCGTAGCCACTAATTCAGACACATTCATATCCCTGATAAAGAAAAAAAATAATAATAACAGTAGGGTCAACTAGACTGTGCAAAGAAGTTGATTTTCCACTCTGTTGTCCCGGTGTGGAAACTGTGCCTCAAGTGCATGCATATCTTTACCGGCGCACAGTTTCAATGTCGCCTTGAATTTATACATGATAAACGTGTTAATAAGATTTCAATAGCCAGGTGTGACAATACGGATGTACACGTATATATGTTCATGCATGAGAACCCGGTGTTCCACTTGCATTCATACATTGTAATTGTACAAGTACAAGGAGTAACGCATTAAAAACGTGTTCTAAACGCATTCATTGTGCATTAGTATTTAAACAAAACATGATAATCAACCCAGCACTGATAATTTATACCCGTGTTCCAAATGCATTTACAATCGCGCATAAAATATTGTACAATCAGGCATGGATGGCAGTACGTGAATGTCCCCATTGCATTTTATACACGGCTATTGCATGAATGCATTAAACATTCATTCAGATTTGCATGCTGAGAGTGGTGTCTCTCTGTGAAAAACGAGTTGGGAAAAAACACAACGAGAAGTAAATGCGGGTGAGATTTCAGTGGAAGTCCAGAGGACAAGGAATGCAAAAGATCCAGGGCCCAATCTCATAGAGCCTGCTTCAGCACAAAAAGTAGCTAAGCACAACAAAATTATGCTTACTAGAATAAGGTTACCAACCAAAATACCATGTCTCATGTAGAATTTGTGACTGGTATCCTGCTTATTTCTGCTAAGCAAACAATGGTTCAGCAATATTTTCTGCTTAAGCAGCTCTATGAAATTGGGCCCAGGATGTTTTGGCCATAGACCTTGGCCCAATTTCAAAGAGCTGCTTAAGCAGAGAATGATGCTTAACAATATTCTGCTAAGCAAAAACAAGCAGGATACCAGTCACATATCGTACATGAGACATGGTATTTTAGCTGGTAACCTTATTCTGGTAAGCATAATTATGTTGTGCTTAGCTACTTTTTGTGCTTAAGCAGCTGTATGAAATTGGGCCCTTATCACAGACCCTAGTCAAAGGAAATGTTATGCAGGTCTTGAATTCCCCAAAAAGATGTCTCAACTTTTGAAGAAAACAAATTCCCAATTTTTTTTTGTAGGAATGAGTTTGTTCGAAAATGAAAAATCCTGAAAATTTAATATATAACAATAATCCTCTTATTCTGGAGATGAAGCTCCCTGAAGACATGGAATGTTGGGTTTCAGAAGTTTATAGGCTAATGTCGAGCTGGAGAAGAGGATGGCCAAGGCTAGCATGGCTTTCTGAGGATGATATCAAAGACTTTGGAGTAACCACCATGTATCATGATTATATACTTCTGGTAATGAAACCAAGATGCCTCATATTAAGTGAACTTAATCACTGTAGCTCGCAAGCCTGAGGAAACCTGTAAACAATGGTGCTTGCTATATGAACCAGAAACATCGGGGTTAACCCCTACTCTTCCATAATAAATATTCTGGGTTCTTTTACGTGCACTACCAATCCTAGTACACGAGACCTATGGCTTAATGTCCCATCCGAAGGACAAAGCAATTATGGAAAAATATCTTGCTCAAGAATACAAGTGCCACAACCAGGACTAGAACCCACACTCTACTGTCAGAAACACCAGAGCTTAAGTCCAGGGCTCTCAACCACTCAGCCACAACACGCCACAAGAGACAAATGTAAAATCTACAGGGCAATAGTTTTGTCCACTCTTCTGTACAACAACGAAACATGGACTGTATCCAGAAGTCTGATGAAAAAATTACATGCCTTTATGATGAGACATCTAAGGGTCTATAATGAAAATCACCTGGCAGGACATACATGTAGGACCCGACAAGGAGGTCCCAGAGCTTGCAGGTTTATCCTCAATGGAAGATCTCCTCCTATTAGAAAGAACCTCCAGTGGGCAGGACACCTACTGATAATGCCATCTGAAAGACTACCAAAACAGATCCTCTACTCCCAACTCTCTGACAGGTCGAGAAGACAAGGCCGCCCGTGCCTCCGCTACAAGAATACAGTAAAGAGAAATCTGACATGGAGGGAAATCCACACAAAGTCAAGGTCATCCCTAGCAACCCAAAGAGTGGACTGGAGAGTGGCTGTCAAGTAACGGAGTGTTCTTCTTCACTACGCGAATGACAGCATGATGACGTTGATGATAGACTCTGTACATCGACACTCCTACAGAGGTCCATTGGTTTTACCATAGCAAGAGCTGTAATTTGCCTCTGTAATGGCGAGGTTGCCTCTTTCAAAGCAGAAGGCAGAAGGCCAAGGAAGACAATTAACAAAAATCCTGAAATCAGAAACAAAATCATGACAAATCACAGGTCTAATATGTAAATGCTTACATTTAAGAGATTCTGCTGTTTTGAAGTCACAGTATTTGCACTTTTTTTCTCAAACAGTAGAACATTTCCCACGAAGTGTTTGCTTTTCCGCTGTCATGCAAAAAGGTTTTAGTAGTCTATGCACAAAGCAATAATGAGGGACAAAACAGCAGACGTGTTTGAATTACTATTCATAAGGTCTTGTTCCCCAAACACTCTTGCCTGCATTCCACGCCCAAGCTGATAAAACCCAGGGTGTCTGACCGCTAATTTCTAAGTCAAGATGATGTCTGAGCACAGCTCAACGTGAGAGCACTTACTGCAGTCTTTAGCAATCCCTGGACAAGGAGCGTGTATAAACACATATAAACACTAGTGGGACTTCTTCAAGGAAAAACACCAACCCACTTGAAAATTGCCTGTTACGATACTGTCTGGCCCATCCATGGATAAGGCCTGGGGATGGTCGGACGGCGTGCTGGCAAAAACCCAATTTATTTTGTTTAAAAAAAGAAGATAACCATTTAAAGGGTTGGCATCTGGGAATTCATTGTTTCCTTTTCATTTTGTTGTTGTTATCCCATGAATATTTATACTGTGAAAATTCTCAATAAAATGAATCCTAGATGGCAAGTTGACAATGGCAACCAGAGGCCTAGGGAAGAGTGACGTTCTTCCCATTTTTATATTTTTAGCTTTAGAGAAAGTTTTCAAAAAAGAGGCAAGGCACAACATATCACGAGCTTTAAACTGTTTCAGCTCAAGGTGTTTAAACCAAAAAAGCGGCAAAGTCTTTTCAGTTCGGGGCTCGAATGACAAGTGGACCACTGTCCAGTAATTTTAGCACTGAGCCAGTAACGCACCATGACAGAACAAGTCCCGCAGCATAGCGTTTTTGCAAACACAAACTTTCAATTTGGAGCCAAAAGATTTTGGGCACAGTAACTCAGGCCGAGGCATGGCATCATTACTTGATGCTTACTTTAGGAATGCAACAAATTCTTTCTTGAATTACTGGGTATTTGAATTTTGATTTTTTATTTCCCCCCTCCCCCCCTCTTTTTTCCCCTATCAGACCCAGTCAAAATGTAGGAAGGATGACAGGGTGATCATCACCATGCCAACTCTAAATGGATTACGCCAGGTGTAAATACCATTGGAAGTCACGTCAGCCTGTACTGTAGCAATCCAGCATACCTTGAAGGCCTATATCCTTATAGTGACTGAGTGGCAACATTCACTGCGATAATCATGTCACTAGGCCAGGGCCTTCAGAGGTAACATGTCAGCAAATGCTTTCATGTTAAAGAGGAGATATACATAGGAGCATGTTCGATAAAAAAAATTCTTACAACGAACTATTCATTTCAATACTTCTGGTATACTTAAGCCCGGTTCATACTTCACGCGAAAGCAATTGCAAAGCAAACTTTGGTGGAAAGCAAACTTTGGTGACGCAATAATTGATACGCTCTGTTTTTCCAATTGTGATGCAAGAAAATTTACTTTGCTTTGCTATCGCGTGAAGTATGAACCGAGCTTTATACTAGTTCCATACTTTCACTTTCAGTTAAAAAAAAAAAATCAAAAATTTCATGCAAACATGTTTTACTATGTTTGAACTGGTTTCCTAGTTTACAATTATACCTCGTGCAAACTTACACACTTGCAAACTTACATAAATGTGTTTATTTAATTTGGGAATTTGGGCAGGACGTTCAGATATAAATTATGTATACCTAATCTATTTAATGGCTTCGTTACATTTTGGTACACACGTGTATTCAAAATTTGATCATCTTTTGTTATGAGTTTAACTATTGCTATGAACAGCAAAAACAGCAAGCCATATTGAGTTGAGTGTCTCGTTTCCCAAACGCTACTAGGCAACAGAGGGCGCCATTACTTTGTGCGGTAGCCAATCAGATCACGCAACATGATCTGTGCGCCGTGATTCCCTTGAGTACAGCCGGAATGAATGACAAACTTCAGAGGCATAAGTGCCTACACAAAATGTGAATAATTATTGAAATTTATCATGGAATATGAATGAGTAATAAGTGATACATAAATATTCATGAATCAAGTTATCAAGTTGCACACAAGCAATCGTTTGGACACAAAGGCGATTCAAAAACATGCTGTATACAGGCACTTTCAAGGCCACTGCTAAAGCGTGGGGATTGCAAGGAACGCAGATCACTTACTAAATCGATAATAGTACCAACATGGATTTGTCATGAAATGGCATGATTTTCGTGAGAGATTAACTTGACTAGATGTAGAATCATACACTAAGTGAACAAATTGTGCAGACCATTCCCGCCCCTCACATTTTAACACACAATGTAAGGAATGATGATTGTGCCCATTCCATTGTACACACCTCTCCTGCCCCTGCCAATAGGTGGCGCTCTAGTGAGACATTTTAACTCAATATGAAATGTTCGCTTTCTATTAAAACCAAGAAAACAGAATAAGCGGTTTCAAAACGCTTACCAACTAAAAGGAACTATGGTATAAATGCAAACAAATAGTTTAAGACCTGACGTTTCGACCCTAGCAGAGTCTTTCTCGAAGGCTAATAAAACCGACATTGAACATGTTTGTGTGCCATCCCTTTAAAATGAAAACAGAAAAAAATGCTGCAAGGAGATAAAAGGAGTGAAGAAGGAGTAATACTTTCTCTGCTGGAGATCAGAGTGGAAGTGAGGGCTCTTACATTTCCTCTGGCCATATTCTAAGGAATGACTGGAATGTAAGAGGAGATGCACTGACCCACAGATGGAGATATCGCTGCGTAATGGCATGGAGTGAAAATACCATGATGCCAAGGAAATTGCCAACTGGCCGTTGAGAAAAGGAAATCGTCTGTGGTCATGTGTTGTTGTTTTAGTAGGTCAGGGGCAATATTGGACTAATTGATTATCAAACTTGAGAAAAGGGCAAGTACTACTGAGATTTGCACAGATATTTTTAAACAGTTCAACAAAACAATTGTAAAGAAAGTTTACAAGACAAGGTCCGTGTAGTGGTGGGGCATCCGTCTAGTGGCGGGGCAGACAGGGGAAATATTTGGGGGAATCGCGCCTTTGATGACAAAAGTATAGAATTTGGCACACAGTCTGAAGATGTCATTGGAAAGATATTTTGCTATAGGACCATCGCAGATTTGTCCTTTGAAAAAATATAGGTAGAACAAAAAGCAATTTCAAAAATTGTCAAAATTGCTGGACCATTGCTTGTTAATCAACCTATTAAAAAAAAAATTTTCAAAGGACCTGCAATGGCCCTATAGCAAAATATCTTTTCTCATGGTATACTCCCGACTGTGTGCCAGATTCTATGCTTGTATCATCAAAGGCAGAATCCCATCACCTCCCTACCGCTCTACTCAACAGTTTGCCAGAATCTAAACAAGATCATCAGGTGAATTTAAAATCTACATCCAAAATAAAAACAATTCCCCAAAATCCAATACATTGAAAAAATCTCTTTTACAGAGACACTGCATCTCGTGTAATTTATCAAGATTTTAAGACTGCAACAAATCAAGAAAGTATCGCCTGACATCAAGCTCATATAACCACCTTTGCTAATCTAGTACCCTGTCTCCTTGCAGGCAAACTCAAATGATAGACTAATTGATTCCTTTTGGCTACATGTATGTCTTCAAGTGCGACAGAAGTAGAGGCGGACAGGTCAAGCACGCTCTCTGACGCTGCCTTCTCAAGATATCATCAGTTTTCAATTTCTCTTAGCTCAAAGGTTGGAATTTGCCCAGATCATCATATGGAAGGCACCACATTTCGAAAGGGAAATGAATATTCTAATTCCATTCTCATAGTTTAAAGGGTGTGTACAACATTGGTAAGATTGAAAATATAAATGCTCACAGATTTGCACACATGGTATAAAGATGGTCATGGTGGAAAACCTCCCTTGAAATAGTTTTGCTTGAAATGCTACAGTTTTTAGGAAATGAGTGAAACAATTAGCTTTTATCTTGCAAAACCAAAACCCGATGTTTGAAACCACTGAAATCATATAATGAGGGTTTTCACTGTTTTCTTGTGACCCGAAGAACGATTTAGCTTAAAATTCACAGGTTTGTTATTTCATGTATGTTTGGTAACATAAAGTGCGGATACTGGTCTTTGAAAATTACCAATGTTATAGCCTACATGTGCTTTAACTGAACAGAAAATTATTAATCTGTATTTATTTAGTATCTGACCTACATGACTGGTATCAAAATATTGTGATATTGGGTGGGTTTTTTTAACTTGTGAACTTGTGTTTTACCAAGAAAATATCTGAGTGCGTTCCCCTCCGGTGAACAACGCAAACGTTTGCCAACTTACGCGCACATCTTCAGAGGGGAACAGACGTTGGGCGCGAAAGGCGTTTGCAACATTGCAAAATTCGGCAAATGGTCTTGAGTAGGAGTTCGCGTATGTTCACCAACTTAAAAAAAAAATGAACAAAAGCATTTGACAAGTCCATGAAAATTATACTTACATGTATCTGACCATAAACCTACCTCAAACAAATCAGATTGTTTATGATGAAGTGTTTTAATTCGTTCATGTTAAATTGTACTTAAACAAGTTTACGAATAGAGTAAATGCATGCAGTAATGAAGATAGTTTAGTTTTATATTTTAAAAGAGCAGAAAACAAAAATATTACCCAACACACACAATAGTCATTACAGATACTGCAAAATGATTGGTCTGACATATTTAAAGCAAACGTGCTCACAGCTTTTGAAAACAGCGCGTTCCGGTCGAAACTATTTCAGAGTCTTACTTTTATTTTATTTATGTAGTTCTTACAATTTTTTGTCTTAACAAGTTGAGTTATTTCTGTCTTGATACATTGATAGCAGGCCTGTGAAGTATCAGGCCTTTGACATTACTCAGGTTTTGAGTAATAGATGTGTCTTAGGATTCAAACTGCCTCTAGCCACCAGTTTAGCTCGGTGGTCTAGTGGTAAAAAATCTGGTCTAGTGGTAAAAAATCTGCTCTAGCAATGAAAAGGTCTTGGGTTCGAATCCCACCCGAGTGATTTGCCTGTGGATTTTTTCACAGAACTCGAGGAAGTACTGAGTATACAGTTCTAAATACACATCTGTGTAAGGGTAAAAACAATAAATATTTCTTTTCTCCCCGATGTAAAATTACCATCTATTAAAATTAACAATAATATATGTATTACATGTAGATGTGTCTTCCTTATGCAAAAACAAATAGTAATCATTAGAAAATGACTAATACCATAATCTTCAAAGCAAAACCTACAAGTTAAATGTCCTGTAGAAATCTCATAGATATCAAGGCAATGAAGCCCCCTTTAAGGGTAGCTAAATAATAGGTCACCAATTATTTGCCACGGACAGGGAATGTTTAATATACTCCATCTATAAACATTTTTTATCTCCACATAGTACATGCTCAGCCTGACAAAAAAAAACTGAGCCGGGCTATAAAACATTCTGTCTGAAACTTGTAATCAACATACACCGAGACAAAAAGTACGTGTCTAGATACCTAGAAGTAATTAATCATTTCTGGGCACATAACAAAAATTAGTATGGGGCCTGGGCGCAAATAAAAATAAGCAAGAACGCCGAATGTAATTCAATTCGTCGGAGGATCAGGCATGCCATTAAGACTCATGCATATTGCTTGAATATTGTTTTCCATGCGCATACGTTTTTGTGTTATCAGATATCAGTCGTGATCCGATCTGAAGGAGAAAATGCATAAAAATTAAGGCCCCCCCCCCCCCCCGGCCCAATGAGTAACCAAAGCAGTTCTTCCTGATGAGGCCCGAATTAAATTGTTCCCAAACTATGCATCTTAAAGACAAATTCTGTCAGATTTGCCCTTTTTATATTATATCATAACAATAATAACCACTTGTAATAAAGAGTTTTATCTGACGGACGTCTCAAAGTGCTTATTAATATCTATTCAAATTAGGTATGCTAAGTTTCTGAATAATAGTCCCACTTCTCATTATTTGTCCACACCCGCCATGCCGATAGATTTCTTATATTTACTTGTTGTAATATTTATTGTTGTAAAGCGTTGTGGTACCTTCTGCGTAAGAACCCTATATAAGTGCTTAGATTATTATTATTATTATTATTATTATTATTATTATTATTATTATTATTATTATTATTATTATTATTATTATATTTTATTTCTTTGTTTGTAGTCACTCTCTTTCTCCCTCTCTTGCAGTATTTTAAACAACTTCTCACCTCTTTAAAGGGATTGTACACATTTGGTAATTGGAATCTACTGTTTGTTTCAATCCTTTATAGTTGTTGATATATTCCATAAAACAAACCTGTGAAAAATTCATTTAAAAAGGGGGTAGCGTTTTTGAGATATTGCCGAAAATCTGGAGCAGTTTTGTCCGAGCAGGAAGAATACACACTCTGAGAAATGTTACTGCAGTAACACTTCTAAGATTCAAACTTTTGGGGGATAAAAAGTGATACCTTTTTCCATAACCGCAGTACTTCAAAGTGAAAAGTTTCTCAAAATGCATTATACTATCCAAAGCTGCTGTACTTCTTACCGAGTAAGTTTTTATTGCCATTAATTTTCAGAGTCATTACAAAACGTATATTGACCCTTTAAGATTTTTGCAAAGATACATTTCTGATCGAAGGCAAGCCCATTGCCTCAAATTCACTCAGTCACTGGCAAATTGCAAGCAGAAAATCTCATCCCTTTAAGAGGAAAAACACACATGGCAGGAATTTGCGTAATTCAAACTACATCTCATTGCCTCCTTGTAGACCTAATTGATTCAGAAAGAGTCCGATTCCTCACTTCATTGACCTATTAACTCTTAAAGACCATTCAATTCTGTATAATCATCACAAAACGCCCAGACATTGCTACTATTGCTCATTTCTTTCATCAAATTTTGTCAGTAAAAATGTCAAAAGAAATAACATGAAACAGCAAATTTGTGTTTAGAAATTGGGATACTATGTTAATATACTACATTGGAAAATTTCATATCCGGACATGACCTTTACTTTGACTTCTTTATGTGAATGGAAGTAAGTCAAACCTTGCGGCCGTTTGCAGCCACTATGGGCATTTTGGTACAAGCCGCTTGTGGCTGCTATGGTCTCTAAAGGGCGAATGTTTGATTGTACTGTGTCTCCAATAGTGGGTGTTTTTGTGCAATTTGTTAACCATGGTGGATGTGCCATCCCCTTTTAGTGTAGTTCCATTTTTATATTTGTTGTTAGCTTTTGTTTATCTGTCTTTATTTATTGTACGGCGCTATTTAATTTATCAGAGGACTTGTTTTGGCAGGACCATAACTTTTGCCTTTTAACAGCATTGTTCTGATTCTATGTTATTGTATTTTTGATTTTGGATATTTTTATTTTTTTTGCAAAATATTGAAAGTGGCCTCAATTATGGGGTTTTTATCGTAACATGGTTGTAATTTGGCCTCTGGGTCATAAATTGAATGAAAATAAACCAATATATATATATTAGAATTTCACACAAAAAGAACATGCTTGAATAATAATTAATGTATTTTATGTTTTCACTGAAGGGTGAGATCTAGCTTTTTCACTATAAACTATAACAGAGCTGCCAACATTTGCATCTTGAAATCAAGGAGATTTTGTACAAAGATCAGGGATATATATAGAATTACATTCAACATTATAGGGAGAAAGTTTCCATAATCTAAATCAGGGAGATTTTCAAATTTGTTCATCAGACCCAGGGAAATATTGGTTGATTTTCAGGGAACTTTCTGCAGAATCAGGGAGAGTTGGCAGCTCTGCTATAATATGAAAATAAACAAACAGGCATTCTTGACAAGCAATTATTTTATTGAGCTTACTTACGGACACAAAATTATCAAGTTATTCCACCAGATATTTATTTATTAATCAACTGCTGGAGATCAACTTGATAAGGAATTACACCAAATATATTAGACGCTATCTTTACATCTTTAAATTTGTATGCCATTTGTTGGTTGCTAAAATGTAAAGGTCTGGTTTGGTGTTCAGAGTCAAATATTTTATCAAAAGTCTTCACCTCATAGAAAGGTCCATTTACAGTTTGCACATTGGAACTTTGGGGCACTTCAAGTTCCTGATTTTGTTTCCATCGCAAGTTGAATCAACGGGCATGGGAGCTGACAAGTTCCTTAAAATGTTTGCATATATGCGCAAGATTCGCACGGCTTATTGTGTCCTACTGTGTGTAATAAAATTGCACGAATCGTGTAACCTTCCTAATGTAAAGTACATGTGTATAGTAGAAGCACATGTACTTTGCAGACTAACTCTGCACTGCACAATAATTACCCGTCTGCAATGCTGAGTTACACGCATTATACAGCATGTCCCATCTTCAACGAGTCTACTACTACGCAATGTATGCATATACAGTATGCAGCTCTCTGCATATTTGTCTGTGCCCATGTCATCAATTTCGCAGGTCCCTATCCCAGTCTGCAGCTTTGATAACTAAAGATATTTCACCACACCACGGATATTATTACACATTTGAAGCTCAAGTTATTTGACCTTTTAACCTCGGCTTCTCAGCCCGAGATTGAAGCCATCAGATTTGAGTCAACAGAACGCACTCATTATAGTGGGAAGAAATCAACTAAAGGACTCCTACTGAAGGGTGAGCCCTTGCATCCAGAAAGGGGAGGAGTGAGTGGGTTGGGTTGACTCCTATTGAGTGTGACCTATGCCAAGGGCTTTAGTAAGGGATCCAGAGAGGGGGGTGCAGTCGAATTTGTGGAGTAACTGAGATGTACTAATCAGGCACTTATTTAAAGGTAGAGTCATAGATTGGTAAATACTCCAAAAATAAATTACCATAAAAACTTGCTTGGTGAGAAGCACTGCAGCTGATAATAATGTAAAGGATTCCTTTTGAAGTAATATGGTGATAATTTTTCACCCAAACACATTTGAATCTGAGTAATGATTCATGCATGAATTGTTTCTGAGATTTCTAAGGGTTGGCTCCCGTTCACGAATGCTGCGACCAGAGATGCGGTTTGCACCTGCTGTCACCTCGCTGAATGTCATACATTCAAAAAAATTGGGGAAAAACAGTGACAGTTTTTTGCTGTTTTCTCAACAAGTAGGCACAGTATTCAGCTGAAACATTCACATGTGACTTTTATTGCATCTTTCTTTATAATTTTGCCTATAAATCAGCATTACGTTGAAAAAACCCAATCTATGACCCTACCTTTAAAGGGTCTATACAGTATATGTTTGTTAATGACTCTGAAAATTAATGGCAATAAAAACTTAATTGGTACAGCAGCTTTGGATAGTATAATGCATTTTGAGAAACTTTTCACTTTGAAGTACTGCGGTTATGGAAAAAGATATCACTTTTTATCCCCAAAATGTTGAATCTTAGAAGTGTTACTGCAGTAACATTTCTCGAGTGTGCATTCCAATTGCAGATTATTCTTCCTGCATGGACATAACCACTCCAGATTTTCGACAATATCTCAAAAAACGCTACCACCTTTTGAAATGAAATTTTCACAGGTTAGTTTTATGGTATATATCTACACTATATAGGATTGAAACAAACAGTGGGTTCCAATTACCAAACATATACAATCCCTTTAAGGGAAAGTACATCAGTAGTTTTGGGAAAAGAGACTGAAATCCCATCTTCTAGTTTTCAATCAACACACCATACATCCAACCTGTGCAGATTCGTTTACAGATTAGAGGCACTGGGCAACTGGGAAGATTGATGAAATGTCTTCATAATTTAGGTCTGTCTGGCTTTATGAGGAATGGGAGGAGGTTGGATCTTAGGGAAGATTTTCTGAACACAGGCATTTCGCTTACCATAGACAAGTTCAGGCAATAATTAATTGTGATGTGATTGGTTGGCTTGTTGCTCACCAGGGCAAATATTGCTTTACAATTTTCTGCGAAGCAAAAATGAACAGGATACCAGTCACAGATGATACATGCAGAATGGTATTTTGGCTGGTAACCTTATACTGGTAAGCATTATTTTGTTGTGCTTGACTACATTTTGTGTATACTTTATAATCAGCTCTATGAAATTGGGCCCAGGGTCCAATTTCACAGAACAGCTTAAGCCCACGAAGTAGCCAAGCACAACAAAATAATGCTTACCAGAATAAGGTTACCAGCCAAAATAACATTTCCCATGTACGATTTGTGACTGGTGTCCTGCTAATTTATGCTCAGCAGAAAATCGTTAAGCATTATTCGCTGCTCAAGCAGCCCTATGAATTTGGGCCCTGATGTTGCTAAGCAATGATTTCAGCATACAAACTCTATGAAAAATGAGCATTTGGCATGACGACGCAGTCCATGGATAAAAGGCTGAACAAAATTACATATCAAGCAAATAGTGCACATACCTGCCAATGTGATATAATACTCCAGACAAGTCCGAGCGTCAGTTTTGGGTTACCATCAACGATGTCATTGTTACTGATGTTGACAAGACGAACCTATGGGGAGAAATAGTCACACTATCAACAAAATGTTATCAAAACAGTCCTACACAAGACTTGTGGTGCCCTGTTAAAGGATGTGTGTGGGTGTATGTGTGTGTAGCATTGATAATTGGCATGTCGAAATGACACGTTGTCATTATTGTCCCAGATGTCATCCTCACAAAGTGATGTCATTCGGCATCAATGTCATCACTTCACATTAAGTCACATAACAATAGACCCCTTGCATATGACATCACAAGCCCAAAACAGCCCCCTCACTGAGGTCGATGAAGAGCTATCAATTGGTTGAGAGTCGTGCGCAAAGCGTACAAGCATGCACGTTTCCATTAATTAACACAAAAGATGGCAGCCAAAGCAAGGGGTCTATAACACCACTTGGTACAGTTCAGTGCCGGTAATATACACGTTTAATCCAATCCCTCTGGCTGACTCCCAACAAAACCATTAAATGGTCTGACAAATGTTCACCAAGTCCTCTAGTACAACAACCCTCAACAAAACCATTAACAAGAAATAACACTGAACCTCAATGGTTTAAAAACATCTTAATACAAAGAGTAGAAATTTAAAAATCTAACTTTGTATGAAAGCTGGTGGCATTAAAGCTTCTCAAGAATGTAGTTATGCCTCAAGTGTCGATTTGAATACAGTGAAAGGTTTCTAAACTTATCCACAACGTCAGACCATTTCTTTTGATGGTTGTGTGATGTTCACAAAATTTAACCTACCTTGAATCGCACAAAATCAAAGAGAAAGAGTAAGTACAGGAATCGCTCTTTACAAATTCTCCAATCTACATAAATGAGCACTGTTCTTATCATCTCTTACCTACATGTTTATTCTGTACAAAACATAAGTAAACAAACAAAAAATGGTTTCACAATCACATGTTGATTGTTTTACGATCATACAAACATGTACAACATGACAAAATAACAGAACATAGGCAAACTGAGTGTGGCTAGAGTGGTCTTTCCAGCATGGCCAATGCCAATGCCATACCTTTAAAGACTTATTCCCAATCAATTATACCTCTGCCATACAATGACCCTGCCTAATACAATTGTCACTTGGAATTACACACAGCCGATTTGATTACAACCACTCACCTGGCATGAATACAAGATTTTCAGTCCTTTTGATGGCAGCATGCTATTGTACACACTACCACTGATTATCGGACGCTATTCAAAACATACATGCGCAAACGTGTATCCCACGCCAATTACTTTGTGTATGTCTCCTACGTCACCCGTGGCCGTATTACTCTCTCTAATTATTAGGCTTCCAAACGAATAGGGGCACGACTTCCAAACATGTTCAACAATAGCATTAGTAATAATGTTATCTTAAACAAATTTAGTAAGATTGAAAATAAAAATATGCCACAGATTTGCACAGAACTTAAATTGTATATGTTATAGACGGTCATGGAAGAAAACTTCCCTTTAAATATTTTTGCTCAATAGTTTTTGAGAAATGAGTAACAGCAAGTGTATTTACACTTTTTATGTAGGTTTATTTTATCATACATGTAGTATTGTTATTATTATATTTCTGGTAATGAAACCAAGGATGCCTCATAAGTGAACTTATTCACTGTACATGTAGCTCGCAAGCCTGAGGAAACCTGTAAAGAAGGGTGCGTGCTATGTGAACCAGAAACACCGGGATTAACCCCTACTCTTCCACGATAAGTGTTCTGGGTTCTTTTACGTGCACTACCATACACGGGACCTACGGCTTAATGTCCCATCCGAAGGACAAAGCAATTATGGTAAAGTATCTTGTTCAAGGACACAAGTGCCTAGATCGGGACTCGAACCCACACTCTGCTCATCAGAAACACCAGAGCTTGAGTCCGATGCTTAAAACTGGACGGTCTAAATTCATAACATATAATTTTCAAGCATGTTATTGGTGGGTGTTACGTTATAGGCTTTGTTTTTCTCAGCAGATTTGTGTGCGCATGCGTAATGGATGCATGTAGGTAACGTAGATGGGTACTGGGTTTTTTTAGTATTCGTTTGCAAACCAAGAATGAACAACCTCTTCAATTCAACAAAGGACAAGACCTATGTCATCAGCAAAACTTGAAAAGAGTTTTAAAAGCGATTTCAACAGATTGAATTCTCCCTTCACAGTGGTCTGCTGGCCAAATGCCAGTTAAAACAGCCAAGGACCAGTCAAACTTCCACTCTAAAATGACCCGGCTGGCTAGTTCAGTGTTGAAAAGCATCCCTATTGAATAATAAAAAGCTGATGGACTAGTGAAATGACGAGCTTGCTGGTCCTGCTGCTTTGTCACTGAAAAAGTTAAGGGTAAACCCTGCCATCATAATAATTATCAAGCCTGAGAGATGATAGACAGTTCTGCGTTCCTCACATTGTTTTTTGGGCTTTGTTTTTTTGTTTTGCGGTTGGTGGGTTTTTTTCTTTCAAGAAACCCTGTATGACAGCAATTTCTACTCTGAAACGATTCCTTGAGGGATATGATAAATGTACAATGTTGATACATCAAATGAAGCATGATTGAAAGGGATTCTCATGTGGTAAATTTGAGGGTAATTGAGGTTGTAACATGCATTAGCGCTCAGGTTTGCGACTCAGAGTCCATTTGCAAGACAGTCACACGGGCAGGATCAAGTGTTACTACAGGTGAGTGCACTATTATGCTGTACCGTGGTTACCCAAAAATGCTGAAGATAAGATAGAGCCGTCCGTATCATTTATGTCAATTGCCACCAGAACTTATTTTAATTCATGGCACAGTTAAATAGCATCCGCGAGTAGAATGTGAAGCATTTTTGGATGGTTTTAGTTTACAAATTTGTTTTCTATTGAATAAAAGCAAGAAGATGTTCACGTTCACTTGGTCTCCAAATACAGCTCTCTGTGCAGTGTTAGCCAGAGGAGTGCCTGAGTGTCTTTTTGACGCCCTGTCTTTAATTTCAACACCTAAATAACTAGATTTCTTTATTATTGTTACATCTTCCTGGTAATGAAACCCAGGAACCCTCAAACGTGCCTTACACTGTAGGCCTGAAGATACCTGTGACGAGAAGATGATGAAGAAATCTCTGTTTTACTGTTTAGATGTGGGGCTGGGAAATCCAAACCGGGAAAAACCCATGCAATCGGTTAGGGACTGAAAACCCAATCCGCATGCAAGGCTCCAATACAAAACAGAGTTCAAACCCGGTCCACAGAGATAAAAGGCAGGAGAGAAGCCACTAAGCCAATGAATTATCAGGCATGTACAAGTATAGAGATAAATACTGCAAGTGAACATTTTGGATTCCCTCAGTTCCAGCACATTTTGACAGTCTATTTGCAGATCCTCTGTAAATATTATGTTCCTTTGAATGCACAAAATCACCTAGATGTACTCATACTCATGTGACGACCCCTAGGCTAACAGGGAAATATCTGGAATTTTAAGCCAGGCCCTGTGCGTCCAAACACTGTGAAACATACACCCAAATAAGAAAGTATTCACTGGGAACACAAACTAGACAACTAATAACATCTCATCAGGATTTTTCAAAACTGTGGGGCATTCAGGACCCAAGTTTGGAAGTTTGGCCTACACAACCTGAATTGAAACAAGGTCCTCGGAATGTTTTTTTAATTGGTGTTTATCTTTGGTTTTAAAAGCCATACTGTGCAATCTGGGACACTCTGAAAGGTTTCATCTTTATGCTTTTTGTGAATTTGACCTGAAGTCAAAGAAAAAAGGAACAAGAAAATTATGTTTTATTATTTTTGATTGCGCATTGGCCGCAATTCTCACGTATCGGCCTGCAATTTGTGCGTATCAGTACGATCAGCTAGCTTGTGCGTGGGGAGAACCCTGCCATATTAAGGACACTTGGATGAGAACCTATTCTTGCACTTTGAATCATGAATTTATTTTGAATTTCGTTGACAAATTGGAAGTCCGAAATTGGGCAGCATGAAAATGTTTAAAAGCATTTGCCCCGGCTTATCACCAATGCCACAAGGAAAATCAACAGGCCCATACTGACCATTACCAACTTACAAAGAAGCCGACCAACATGCCACAAGGAAATCGGCTGACCCATACTGACCATTACCATACCAAATTACAAAGCCACCGACCGACCAAGACAGTGACTGACTTCTGATAGTGATACCATTGAGTAAAGCGATACCCTCTAGCCAGTGGTCAGTGGCAGTATGTGTGGTCATGGTCATGATGGCACGATCCATACAGACCCATCTGCCCCCTAGGGATCCCAGAATTGACTCTCTAATTGAACCCTTCCAGTATGATGATTGGCGTCAGCTATCATGTTTATATTCATGTACAAAGTACAGCTATTCTCTAATAACTTTATAATTGAAACCAGTAGGGGTGAGAATACAATTTTCCAAACAGTTTTTGGTCATGGAGCAGATTTTGTTCAAAGACATCTGTAATCTTCAACTTTTGGTCTTCTCAAAGTCTTCAAAATCAAAGCAAACTAATGCATATTTTAACAACACCTTTTTCATGCAGATAACTTGCACCAATATGCACATATTAATTCAAAACATTTTTCCAACCAACACATTGTCATTAAAGTAAGATTTTAGAGTCCAGCATTCTCCTGAAGACGATCGGAGCATACTGATCAAAACTTCGAGTTGTTACACCACTTTGGTTCTGTTTAGAACCACCACTACTCAAACAGCATAATTACATGGTGTTCCCGCAAACCATACTAAATCCTCATTTTAAACTTAGAAAAGCACACAAATTGCATTAAGTTTGCAAATTGATCCATAAACAAAATGTACAAATGCTTCACATCAAACCACCTTGAAGACCACTGTGTACTTAAGCACAACGTCCTTGATCAAGTTATCAAGGTTCAAAATAAATATACACTACACCTGATCCCAATTTCATAGAGCTGCTTAACGGCCAATTTTGTGCTTACTGCGTGCGTCTCCATTTCATAGCGCTGCTCACCGTAAGCACACAAAAAGGCATGCTAACATTCCAGTGCTTACTGTATGAAAAACAACAATGCAAATCCATAGTGAACGAGCAGCTGGTCGCCTAATTGTCTTGCTAACCCTGTGAAATACGCTTACGCTTATAAAAGCAAATATGTCTGCTATAGTTAGCACGAAAATTTGCTTACTGTTAAGCAGCGCTATGAAATTGGCCCCTGGATGTGTCCGGCAGTTTAATTGCTTCATGGGGGGTTTATTACCTGATATTGGCTTAATATTTGCAGAGCTCTGTTGACGTTGTTCAGGTGATGCAATCGCATATGACCCTTCTCTCTTTTCTGCAAGAAAAACAAACATATTGGGTGAGAATTGTTATCTTTTCAGTCTACTTGGGTAATAACATCAAGACAAGTAAAACTATCGTTGCCAAGTATGTATATGTATATGTGATAATCATAAAAGGCCAAGTAGCCACTTCTAAGTTGCAATTTTTTATTATCATTATATAATTAAATTCTGATCATAAAACTTAATCACTGTAACTCGGAAGCCTGAGGAAACCTGTAGACAAGGATACTTGCAATGAACACTGAGGAGATAAACCTCTCCTCTTCCACGACAAGTGTTCAGGGTTCTCCTTGTGCACTACATACCTATCCCTAGTACATGACACCTGCAGCTTAATGTCCCATCCATAAGAAAAAGCAATTATGGTTATAACTTGCTCAGGGACACAAGTATCATTACCAGCCAGGCCAGGATTCGAACCCACACTCTGTGAGTAACAGAACTCAAACAGTTTTCATTGACCACCTCCTTTATTTTTTCGGCCAATATTAAATCTTGACCGTAAATCTGTATTGAAGATAATCATGGATTAAGAGGTTCGCTTTTTTCGAATCCAACAATAATGTTGATGTTACTTACATATTATTTAAGTTATGGTTCACTCCTAAGCAAGGAGCTTCTTTAGACTAGTGACCATGTCCAATGGCGTTGAAGGCGTGGTTTGGACTAGTTGGTCAAAAATGTTCTGGAGCTTGTATGCCAACTAGTCCAAACCACGCCTACAATGCCCTCTATGACCACCAAGAAAGGGTACAAAAGGCAGCTGCATTGGACATGACCAGTCTGAAGAAGCTCCTAGCTTAGGAGTGAAACGTAACTCAAATAATATGTAAGTAACATCTACATTATTGTTGGATTCATTTTACAGGTTCATGTTACCTCAAGCTTCTAAAATAAATAACAGGTTGACATTAATACACTCTTCTGATGGCGCTACTTCTCTTCAAAAGTAAAATGCATTAAACAAGCAATTACTGAATATGGGGCTTCTTTTTCCCCAAAGACAACAGCACTTGGAGAAAAACATTATTTCTCGGCTAGACTGGTTGTTATTGTACCAGTTTCTAAAAATAAAGCTTCTGACTTGACATTTTTAAAATTAAGCTGTTACCAAGTCTCTTCATCAGGCCTGGAAATTTACACGAGACCATGGCCTATGTTGCCCTGTCATTGGCCTCGGTGCCCCCTTCACAATATTTGTATAGACTTTTAGATTGTCCAATGGAAGCGCCCTTTGCAAAAAGAAAATGGCGTTGCCCTCTCACATGACATTTCTGACCTGCTGCACAGGTACCTTCACTTTACTTGTCCTCAAATAAAAAATAAAAATTCACACTCATGTGCGCTAAAGAAACTTTACTAATGGTACAGAAAGCCTTGAAGGTATTTATTCTGTGGATGTTATCTTAGGGTGGGTACTTACTAGTTTTTGTCCACCGAGGACTTCTAGCAGGGATAGGAGATGGTTGCCGTCCCTCAGGTCAAGAAAAAGATCGTTCACCAGGGTAGTGCTGCTCTGTTTGTCCTGAAGCAAAAAATAAACAGAAAGTAAGAAATAGTTGTGTGCAAATTCATCATGATATACCATCTAATGTACCTTCCAGAAAAATGAATTTGAATTTGTTTGTGCACTGCAAGGGATCCAGGTAAACACCATACGTATAATCAACACACACAATGCTTCACGGCAAAGTTGACATTTTGCCAATTCAGTATAGAGTGAATACAAATTGCATAAAAACCAGGCCTGGAATTACACGGAGGCCACTGCCTCTGTTGCCCCGGTCTTGGCCTCGCTGCTCCTTCAAAAGTTTCCCACGCTCCGTCCTTCGGATAGGATGTTAATACGTACGTCCTGTGCATTTTGAAATGCATGTAAAAGAATCCAGTTACACTTATACTATTATCACTAAGAAAAGAGGTTTGCACCGGTGTTTCTGGCAGTTACTGCACCTTGTAAACCCTTATAAGGTGCTACATAAGTGGGTCTCACAATTCAAAAACTTCAAAATCAGTCTTTGTTTTTCTTTGTTAAAGCGCCTTGAGCACCTCATTCGTAGGTACGTGCTCTATAGTATAAGACTCACATTATTATTAAAATGAGTGGAGGTCTCCTCTTGGTGGAAAGTAAACCCCATGAACTTCTAAGGTGTTTCAACTGTTTTTATACAGGATTTCTCTTTGCATTACCACAAATGAGAAGCGGCGAGACGCGGCGTCATTGGCTGTGTTCAAACGCCTCATCAAGACACTTCTGTTCCCAGAACCATTTGGTTTGTTTATGTAGTTGTTTTTGTTATTTGTTTCCCTCCCTTTGTTAGGCACTTTGTTCTTAGCATAGCGCCTTATAAATGCTTTGTGTTATTATGTAAAACTAGAGATTTGGACACAGCAGTAAGGGCTGTGTCTTCCTGTGTTTTTTCAAGCAAAGTTTGAAGGCAAAGAAGGTACAGTAGACGAAGACAAAATCACAGGCTGACTGGGACAGTTTCATAGAGCTGCTTAAGCAGAAAATATTGCTTAAATATTGCTATTTAAGCAGAAATGAGAGGGATACCAGTCACAAACGGTGCATGTAATGTGACACCAGTTGTAGTTTGGCTGGTAACCTTATTCTGATCAGCATAACATGTTGTGCTTCCATGTGGCTACCTTTTGTGCCTAAGCAGCTCTATGAAATTGGGGCCTGTTGTTTGTTTTGGAATTGTTTGATACCATTATCATATATCCAAGGCAATCAACAGTCAACATGGGCATGAATGTGATTGCCTCCAATGAATCCGTTATCTTCGCTGTGTATCAGGCCTTAAAATTCCTATATCCAGGCATGATATTTGGTCCTTGACAGGGTTCTCCCCAGGTTTTTTCAAAACTGTGGGGCATTCTGGACCAAAGTTTTTTATGTTTGACCGAAGCACCCTAAATTAAAACAAGGTCTTCGGAATGTTTTCTACTTGGTGTTTATCTTGGTTTTAAAAGCCCTCTGTGCAATCTGGAGCATTCTATATGGTTTTCTCTTGATGTTTTTTTGTTCAATAAAACAATAATAATAATAATATTTGTTTTGTTTTGTTTTTTTGCGTATTGGCCGAAATTTGCGCGTATCTGCACGCAATTCGTGCGTATCAGCCCGATACGCTAGCTTGTGCATGGGGAGAACCCTGCTTGGAAAAAAGTAGAAACATTTCATCGACCACAAGGGTAACTTACATATACACATGGTGTAGGCTAAAACAGACTTTTCAGGCCTTATCAGTAACAATTTTTCAGAATTTTCCAAGGGCCAAACAATCAGGAAACAGACTAAAGTTGGAAGAATATTGTGCCTGTATATCTTCCCTTCGTCAAAGCCTCTGGGAGTTGAAAGATGTTGAAGACCCAAAAGGAACCTTTTGGCCATCTTGACTCAAATTAAATAGACCATAATAATAACATCAACATGACTGGACTTTAACACCTGTCTGCGAGCCTGCTTGGGGCATGCACATATATAAATTCGTCCTTGGGCAGGCAAAACTATAAAATAACTTGCTGACAAGTGCAACTCTGGCAGCTGCTTTTAAATGTGAGCTGAAAGTTTCAGACAAGTTCCTGTATAGTGCTTTAGGGAAAACATTTAGCGCTAATAGACCCCTTGCACATGGCGTCACAAGCTTAAAACAGCGCCCTCACTGAGGTCAATGAAGACCTATCATTGGCTGAGAGTCGTGCGCAGCACGTACACGCATGCAAGTTTCCATTTTTTTATGGCGGCCAATGCAAGGGGTCTATAACTTTGTTATAAGTATGTAAGTTCTTACTGCCTTTGAATAAAAATACATAGAATCACAAAATTACTGACAGATTTATAACAAGGAAATTTGAAACAAATATCTTTTCTAATTTAAATTGTCTTTTTTATTGGCAACAACTTTAGTTTTCCAAGAACAACATTAGGGTTCAGACAACTTTTCCTCTTGCAGTGATTTTTCAGTTATGGTAGATTAAAAATAAGGCATACTTTTACTCTACAAATTTACTTGCACCATGTGCACATGTACATGATGTACGTGTAGACCTTTATCATGCTGTGGTCATTTGTGTCAGGTACCCTGCATACTTTGACTGAGGCAGTTCTATTCTCATATCATGAAAGGAACCAGACTATCGTTTCCTTCCAGCCTCAGTTTGGTCACATTGGGTCAAATGGAAGAAAATTGAGATGTCCGCACCATGATAAAGGTCCATTGCATGCTACATGTATAATCCTAAGTGCTAATTAATGTTTAAAGGGTCTGTATACACTTGGTAATGACTCTGAAAATTAAAGGCAATAAAAACTTACTTGGTAAGAAGTACAGCAGCTTTGGATAGTATAATGCATTTTGAGAAATTTTTCACTTCGAAGTACTGCGGTTATGGAAAAAGATATCAGTTTTTATCCAAATTTTTTTTTTGTTACTGCAGTAACGTTTCTCAGATAGTGTATTCCTTAAATTCCATTTAAATTTTTAAATTAAATAAATGGGGAGGGGGGGCTACATACTTCCTTAGGTATGTACATCCTCAAGCACAAATGTAACAACATTTCAGTGTACAAACACACGCACAATTTACAATTACAATTTTATAATTTGAATCCAAAATAAGAAACAAAAATTCAACTCAATTACATTACGCAGTTTGTGCAAGATAATTTGCATATATGCAAGATACCATCAATACATAAGACCAATTAAGAACTCACTCCGCGGCAGTAAAGTTAATAACGAAAAAGTCCCCTCAATCCACTAAGCGAAAGAAGTAGTCCTGACCGATTTCCTATCCCCCCACTCCCTCCCGCCCAGGTAGTAGTTAAGAAGCAGGACAGCTCTTTTCAGAAATAAGTAGTCTCCCGAATTCCGGATTCTACTCCGCGGCAGTAGAATAAATAGCAAGACAAGTTCTCAAAAACTAAATCTACACAGCAAAGTAGATGTATACACATGGTGTTACCGCAAACCGAATATATTCATTGATACCTCACCATGCAATGCCTCAAATCCCAAACACATGACTTGGCATAAATACATTCTAAACGATACTGCTAAATGTTTACAAGAACATGTGTACATACACGTACATATTCAAATACAATTTATGACACCTACTGGCACGGTATGACGGCGACATGAATATTCCGACCCTAGATCCTGAAGGGTCTGTTATCAATTCACGGAGGAAAGAATTCATAACATCTTGTACATGTACCTCAACTTTCTCAACCTTTAAAGATGTGCGGTAGCCACGGAACTTTCTCTCCAGTGGTATCAAGGCTCAAAATTTTCACTGGGACCGAGGCCAGTGATACATTGTAAGTCTGTCACAAGCCATATGGCTCATCAGGCTGCCTGGTGTTTATATCTGGTTTCCTTGGCATTAAACAACTGAGAATATTTCTAATGAGAAGTAATTAAAAATAAATAGTAAACTTGCAGGTACAACCATGTGTAAAAACTCTTTTGTGGGAGTGTTGGCTCTGAAAAGAGTCGATGGGGTCTCGACGTTTCAAACAGTATACACTGCTCGTCTTCAGGCTGCCAGTTCATTGGCAGGTTACTCCCCAGCTCTCAGGTACCCATTTTGAAGAGAAGCAATAATGGTTAAGTGTCTTGCTTAAGGACACAAGTGTCACAACCGGGACTCAAACCCACACTCTGCTGATCAGAAAAACCAGAGCTTGAGTCCGTGCTCTTATCCGCTCGGCCACAACACGCCATAGTATAGATTTTAGTATAGGGCCAGTAAAATCATGACCGGACAAGTCCAGTGGTCTTGTGTGTTTCAATTCAATATTCTTATTTTCAAAAAATTATGTTCAAATGTTAACTTTGAGTCTGATAAAAGTCTTTTAATTCTGTTGGGGGATCAAAATTTACTTTGACCCATTAAGACAAATGAGATAAATTTTCTCTTACAGGTAGTGCTGGTTCATATAAAAACAGTATATACATAGGCCTACAGTTTAAACTGTGTTGTCGTTTTGTTTTCTTCTCTTTTCAAGTCTTTTCCCATTTTGATTCTGGTCTTGTAAAAGAATTGGGTCCGGTAAAAATTCTGAGCTACAGGCCCTGTGGTCTTGTGAATTATTCCCAAAGTTTGAGTCCTGGAAATATGTGCAGCCTCATGCAATTGATTAATAAAATATAGTGCCCACACAAATAATGCTTTCTACTACGAAAAGGTTGCTTACTTATACTACTTGTTTGCATAGACATGCACGTATGTAAATTGTAAATCTTTGAGGCAGAATTTGTACTCTTTCTTTCTCAGAATCAAATTTACATATTTTTTCTTTTTCTTTTCTTCAAATAACATCATTTAAAAGATTTCTTTCCAGTGACAGATTTATACAACCCTCCATAGTAATATTTGGTTTATAACCCCTCCCCCTTATAATCCAAGTGTTGATCTCTAATTGTGCTTATAACTGGTATACATTTAACTCTAAAGACTTTTTGAGCAGATCCCTTTGTATAATGCCCAGGCACATTATTGAGACATTCCAATAAATTCCCAAATGAATTGCTCAGGATTTGACATAACAGATGAAACTCAAGGATGTCTAAGTTTGTTTCCATTCATTCTGCTTCAGTTGTGAGGCACAACGAAGATGTCCTTGGTTTGTCACCAGAACAAACAGCCCAATCTTTAAGTACAGTTACACTTATGTTTAAAAAAAAACCTTCAACCCCCATAGTTATTTCATGACTCGTAACAAGTTCTTCATCTTTCAATGTTGGCCCTGTCTCCAATTCACATTTTGTCAAATTATCTCCCAAAAAGATATCAAAACTGAAAGGTGTGGGAGGATGGACAAATTTCGGATTGACTTCCCGGACATCAGTTTTACAATTTTGCTGTATCAGGGTATGCTGTCAGGGCTAAACATTTACACTTAACCACAGGTCCCAGGCCAGTAATTTTTGCATTGGGCCAGTAAACTCAGGACGTGACAAGTCCGGCAGTCTTGTGTTTTTCAATTAATTAAATTATATTTGGGTTTTTGCTCAAATGTTGTCAAGTATACTTTCAATTTTGTTGAGTATTGAAGTATATTACCCATAAGGCAAATGAGATAAATTTTCTTCAAGTGCATGCTAAAATTATTTTATAGTGTGTGGATCAATTCTTATCATTTCTATTTGTAATTTCTATTTCTATTGTAAAATTATTTCTGGGTTTTTTAGCCACAAGCCCTGAAGACTTGTGGATTCCCCTCCCAAATTCGAGTACTGCGTGAATAGAAATGTGAAGATTGTTCCGGGTAGTTATACATGGGAAAAGAAGGGATTCAGATAAGGGGTTGTCAGATACAAAAGATTTCTCGACAGTCTTCACAAAATGAATGTTCAGATTTTTTGTTTTAAAGATTATGTAGATGTTGTTTTGGGAATTCTGCCACAAGGTGATAGAAATGTCAAGCTTGTTCCAGGTTTAAAGAAGGAGGGTTAGCATATATATTAGATAACGTCGGGTCAAGAGGGAAAAAAAAGCTGTATCTCCTAAAATAGCACTTACAATGTAGGTAACCAGCGAGTTTGAAATTGTCAAAATGCCATACCTCGCTTAAAATACCCCGGATGTACACACAAAACAAGTACACGCCGAGATCCAACGTTTTTGCAAAATCGAGTGCAAAATTTTTGCACTTACGTGACGATAAGGGGAATCGGATTAAAAAGATTCCCTATTTCATCCCCGAAAATGTTCAGATTTTTTTTTGGTTTTTAAAGTATACACAGTACGTATTGTGTAGTTTTCAGGGTCTGCAAAAAAGTGATTATCTATGTGCCATGCACAATTTACCAATTTACTAACTCCATTAGTAATGTCAGTCACGGCAGTAAACAACCCCCCTAGTTGGAAAAGCTGAACATGAAATTTCAACGTTTCAATACTGTATTGTGTATTCAGGTCCTAGTATCCCCCATGCCAAACATGGTTCAGATGGCTGTGATTGTTTAGACATCAGAGCTTATTTGATATTCAAAATTAGTAAAAAAAAACGTAATGTCAGTCACGCTGGAATTGCCCTAATACTTCTGTACCCCTGAGCTTCCTTAATGCCTTGTGATTATGAAATAACTCCAGGAAACAAAATCTATATCAAAAAAGCTCCTCAACACATTGCATGTCATCCCGTGAACAAAGTTCACGAACTGAAAAAACAGGTAATCTTAATCGCCATGGCAACCGGAGAGAAGACAAGGACGAAGACTGCGTCTTCCTCCTCGGCATTCCTCCACACATCACGCCACCTTGTCAACACAATAAAGTTCATCAATCACTGCTACATCAACCTCTGAATACCTCCGGACCAGGTCTCTACTATTGATTTGTCTGTCGGGGGCATGGTGACGCTAATCGCATCGTTCCGCTGAATTCAATCCTGGCACATGTGCCAGTTCAGCGCTTCAAAGACTGGCCACTCCCACTGTCAAGTAACGTACGATAGGCCTACTGTATGAATTAAACATACATGCTTGAACAAAGTACAGATCTGTATTTAAGCAGGAAAGCTTGAGGGATGCGCCACACAGACTCATGAGCAGATAGGGACCAGTGTAAAATCTGACAGACTCATAAACAGATAGGGACCAGTGTAAAAGTTGACAGACTCATGAGCAGATAGGGACCAGTGTAAAATCTGACAGACTCATAAACAGATAGGGACCAGTGTAAAATCTAACAGACTCATAAACAGATAGGGACCAGTGTAAAAGCTGACAGACTCATGAAAAGATAGGGACCAGTGTAAAAGCTGACAGACTCATGAAAAGATAGGGACCAGTGTAAAAGCTGACAGACTCATGAACAGATAGGGACCAGTGTAAAAGCTGACAGACTCATGAACAGATAGGGACCAGTGTTAAAGCTGACAGTCTCATGAACAGATAGGGACCAGTGTAAAAGCTGACAGGCTCATGAAAAGATAGGGACCAGTGTAAAAGCTGACAGACTCATGAAAAGATAGGGACCAGTGTAGAAGTTGACAGATCATTAAAAGACAAGCTAACTTGTCCTGCTGGCTAGTCACTAAAAAAGTTGCGTACAAAAAGGTTCCTTCCTCGTAATGTCACTGCTCCACTAAAACAGGTCAACTACATGCATGTAAGTCTGAGGCATCCCCAGTTCAGTCTGTTGTGACACTATCAAACCCTGGAGTAGGAAGCACTTAACCACCCACTATAATCCCTACTGAGACACGCTGGAATTGCCGCTGCCTACACAGTAATTTAAATGATCTTTAGGTTTGGATGTGGTCAGATTTTAGAATCAAGGTAACAACATTTACATGCAACAATTGCTCGTAACAGCTGACATCTTTTTATAGAGGTCTGGATTAGCTGCTTCGCATATATGGTTGACACGAAAAAGCAAATAGTAGGAATTTAATGTCATAAGTGTATAAATATATTTTTTGTGTTCATGTATGAACCTGGATTATATTTATTTTCGGTGTAGTATTCCACATTTTTCTTGCAGTTGATCATTCACAGCATTGTATTAGAACGTAAAACTTGGGAAAAACGAAGACATGCAGTACATGTAGAGGAAAGGATCAGGCATAACCAATTAAAAATTACTTCAAAGAAAATTATTCAAGATGAATGTATCCACCATATAAAAGGCAACCCCTGTTTCATTTTTGATGCATCATAACCTATAGGCCTACATGTTCAGTACAATTTGGGAGGAAAATCCACAATACCTCAGGGCTCGTGGCTCAAAATGTACCAGAATTGTTTTTACAAGACCAGAATCAAAATGAGAAAAAAACTTCCAGACATGGCTTAGCATAAATTTAACTAATTTCATAGAGCTGCTTAAACAGAAAATATTGCTCAACAGTTGTCTACTAAGCAAAAATAGGCAGGATACAAGTAACAGATGGTACATGTGATATGGTATTTTGGCTGGTAACCTTACTTTAGTAAGCATATTTTTTATTGTGCTTAGCCACTTTTTGTGCATTATAAGCAGCTCTATGAAATTGTCCCCCTGTTCATTTTTCACTGAAGCATGTGTTAAATACAGAGGTTGGCTGTGAAAATTACAGCCTCACTTTCGTATTGGTCGGCAACAAAGAAGCAATGAAAGAAGCTGTTGCCTTCACCTCCACCAGACTGCATCTTATCACGAATCACAGCTTCGTGTCACTCCGTACTGGTAAACCTTTCACTAGCCCAAGCTCATGCTCCAAATTATAGGAAGAAATAGGTCGTCTCACACACAGCGGTGCGTTTTGGCGGCTGTAACCAATAACTGTTTCTGACGTCATAACCAAAACGGTAACCGAACTCACAACTCGTTTATCGTTCAGTCTGAACAGAAGAACCAACGACCAACAACCGAAACAGTTATTGGTTACAGCCGCCAAAACGCACCCCAGGTAAATAATTGAGGGGAATGGGGACAAGTGAATTTGAATGGAATTAAATAAGCACCAAATCATGTTAGAATTCAAGACCCTTTTTTTCCTCTTTTTTTTTAGTGACCTGCATTTGGTATTTGTACAAACAAGTCTTTAGAAGGCCCAGGATTTTGGTCATTATCCCCCGTTCTAAAATTTATTGGAAAAAATGTACAAAATGCACTGACTGTCTCCTCATTGCACACTAATTATCTATTGACAGAATTCATATTGTTGACTCTCAAATGAATGATTTTTCATTACGTTTTACAGTCAATGCAACTGGGAGAGGGAGTTGATTGGATTTTATTTTTAAAACAAATTCCCAGGACCTCATTTCACATCAGCGTGCTTCGGCTAAACTTGCAAAATTTGGGTCCAGTTTTGTAAAAATCCTGGGGAGAAATCTGCAGGTAGTACAATCCTACTTATGATTGATCATGAATTGATGTACCGTACCTTCATCGTGTACCTTTCATTACACACTGTGTGATAGACTTACCTTTGATAATTGCGAGTTGACCCACTTTGTAAATGTCTTCTTCTGTATGTCTTCTCGCTGATCTGCAGAAACAACAAGCAAGAAATTGGGGGGGTTTTATATGTCGGAAAACCAGAATGAAATTTGATTGTTTATTTTTAAACCCCATGACTTGTGTGTAATTTGTTATGACTGCTAAAAATAAGCCAGATTATTTATCAGATGATTATAAATCTTTGTTGATTTACTATCTGAAGAATTAGGGCCTACATTTAATAAGTATGGAATACTTTATCTGTAAAATGAAATATTTGTCATTATATTTATTCATTGGCTGATGATCAACTTCAGATTCTAATAATTTAACTGTTCCTTTTTCCTTGAGATTGAAACGCACCTAGCAGAGATTTTAATGGAAAAATGCCATATCCGACTTACATTTTCTGAGGTCTGTTTTAATAGGGGTGTATATTTTCATTAAAGTGCTGGACTTTATTTTGCTTTCTAAAAAAAAAATACCCTCTAGAGAAATTGATAGTAGAGACATGTAACTATTAACCTTTAAACAAATAAATGCAAGCGGACATTCCATCATGCGGCCGGAACTCTCGTGCACGCATGCCCAAAGCAACTAAAACGGCGTTCAGCAAGTAGCCTGTTAAGTCCACCATAAACCTGCAAAAGGCTAATTCAAAGTGTTCGTCTCTCTACACGTTCTGAAAATTCTTTCAGGTAAGTGTATTGTATAACTTATATTAAAGGCACTGGACACGTTTGGTAATTGTCAAAGACCAGTATTTTCACTTGGTGTATCCTAACATACCAGTATGCATTAAATAACAAACCTGTGAAAATTTGGGCTCAATTGGTCATCAAAGTTGCAAGAAAATACTGAAAGAAAAAACACCCTTGTTGCACCAATTTGTGTGCTTTCAGATGTCTAAGAAAGGCCTGATTCACATATTTTAGTGAGATATTACCTTTTTCTCAAAAACTACGTCACTTCAGAGAGTCGTTTCTCACAATGTTTCATACTATCAACAGCTCTCCGTTGCGCGTTACCAAGTAAGTTTTTATGCTAATATATATTTTGAGTAATTACCAAACGTGTCCAGGGCCTTTAACAGAGAAAAACATACATAGTGTGTAGGTCGTATACGGCATTTTTGCCCTTTTGTCTTCACTACTCTACCACTACTAAATATAATAACAAATAATTATAATTTTTAAAACATTTTAGCAATTTTTTTTATAAAAATCCTATTCCCAATTTGACAAAATGATTATGTACAAGTCATCCATGTAAGATTTCATTTGTTTGAACAGTTAAGAGAGTAGTTTCCTGTTTTCTTGAGTTTCGCAAGGGGAGGGGGGGGACACCTTCATATATGAGACATAAAAGCCCTAAAAATAGTCTCAAGGTGTGATGTTTATTTAGACACACAAATTAACCTCAGTGAGAGTTTGCCAACTTCTTGTTGTTGGGATTATTATACAGCCTGCTTTAGCACTGGATCCTATCCTGTCCAACTTTGAATTCTAAATCATGCCCAGAAGCAAGAAAAGCAGACTTTTTTCCATATCTTTTTTTGTTGTGGGGTTAGAATCATCTTCCTCCGATCCCCTCTGGGGATGATAGCACTAAGGAAATTCCCTATACAATCAGTAGGCTTAGAGAGTCAACAATTCCCCTTAACACTCTCTCTGCCCGCAACAAAAACATCTTGAGACTCCCCCCATGGCTTGTTTCCCTTGAATCTTTGTACATCTTGTAGTCAATGTATTTTTAGTGTTCATGGGATGTGAAGTTACCGGCTGATGTTGCTGGGTGCAAACACAGCGCAGCAACCAAAACACAGCTTAGTAGTGCACATCAGATGTGATTTCTGTTAAACTGGGAAACATCATATTAATATGGAAACATCTTGGTCCAGATGAAGTATATCTTTTATGGAACTTGAAGGAGTAAAGCAACCTCCAGATGGGCAAACCCTTGTACCATTGTACCATACACATTCATTCAAAATTGTGTTAGAGTGTTTGCTGCTCTTATGTAACTACGCAAAAAATGCCCCGAATCATGGGATATAGCAATCGTCTGAGGAATTCAAATTTAAGCGGTAACTTGTGACTAACCAAGTCATTGTACCAGACATCATTTAAATCTCACTTGTAAAATGGCTTTTTGAGAGAGTCTTCTTCTTCTCAGAACCACCATTACTCCCAAAAGAAATACATGTAAGTTATCCACATGGATGTCATCCTTCCATAGCTAATTTCTTATAGTGCTTTACAAAGTGCAAAGCTTTAAATCTAACTTACATACTAATTTGTAAATTAAGACAACTAGAGTTATAAGCTTTAAACAGTTTATCGAGCATTATATTTGGTTCTTGGAAAAAGTAGGAACATTTTATTGAGTACCAAGGCTAACCAACATGTACACATGGTATAGGCTTCCATAGACTTTTTAGGCTATTTAAAGGGTCTGTATACGTTTGGTAATGACTCTGAAAATTAATGGCAATAAAAACTTACTTGGTAAGAAGTAGAGCAGCTTTGGATAGTTTATTGCACTTGAGAAACTTTTCACTTTGAAGTACTGCCGTTATGGAAAAATATATCACTTTTTATCCCCCCCAAAAAATGAATCTGAGAAGCGTTACTGCAGTAACATTTCTCAGATTGTGTATTCCAATTGCAGATTATTCTTCCTGCTTGGAAATTAGGCCTACCGCTCCAGATTTTCGGCAATATCTCAAAAACGCTACCACCTTTTAAATTGAAATTTGAAATGAAATTTTCACAGGTTAGTTTTACGGTAGGCCTATACATCTACAACTAGGATTGAAACAAACAGTGGGTTCCAATTATCAAACGTATACAATCCCTTTATTCTAATGTTTCTGATCTTGCCAAGGGCAAACAAATCAGAAATTAGACTAAAGTAGGATGAATATCATGCCTGGTGTTTACACCTGGTTCAGGAAGCCATGGCATAAATATTACAGCGTATTTTCCAACCTCATACTCTTGACTGATGATGCGGCAAATGGTCTGTCCCGTAGACAATCATTCAGTACTTGCACTAGGGTTGCAATGAGTGTGATGAACCGGGGGCCCTTACAAAATCTTGACTCTGGCTCAAGATCTTTCTGAAGCCCCATGCCAAAAAGTAGACAAAATATGCAGGTCAGACCTAGGAAGTTAATAACAGAGGCGATGGCTTCCATTGCAATGGTCTTTGCTCCAATGCACAAAAAAGATTTTTACGTTAGTAGGTTAACTTTATGATTTATAGATCTTCAATCAAATCTGCGCAGTTGTTGCTAAATGGAATTCTAAGGGCAAATTTACCTTCGAAAATGGATGAAAAGGTGGCTGTGAATAGAGGGTCAGATGTCGATTCACCTGTACGAACAGGTATGCAACTTCATGGAAAGCTAGACTCCTATGCAATTTCA
This sequence comes from Plazaster borealis, assembly GCA_021014325.1. Taxonomy (NCBI): domain Eukaryota; kingdom Metazoa; phylum Echinodermata; class Asteroidea; order Forcipulatida; family Labidiasteridae; genus Plazaster; species Plazaster borealis. The sequence goes on along the minus strand of CM037476.1, from coordinate 10,869,900 downwards.
TAGAACACTACACTCCTATTCCTAAATACACACCTGGGTACTTTTTTTTTAACTGTTTCACCATAGAGATACAAATTGGTTCACCTACATGAACTACATACATGCACGTGTTACATTATGTAGTTCAGGGCCAAATTTCATAGAGCTGCTAACCAGAAAATATTGCTTAACAACTTTCTGCTAAGCAAAAATTAACAGGATACCAGTCACAGATGGTACATGTGACATACCAGTTTAGATGTTAACCTCACTTTGCTAAGCAAAAAGTGGTTTATGCTTAGTTACTTCTTGTGCTTTCTCAGCTCTATGAAATTGGGCCCAGGTCTACACTATGATAAGTCTGGAATTTTCTTCCTGAAGGTGGGAGGTCACTTTATTGAGTGACGGTATCTCCATTTGATTGTGAAAAAGTCTTCTGAGAATATTTGTAAGCACCCCGAAGAGCCTTTCTTTTTGAAGGACAAAACAAGATAAAATGCTTCAATGGCATTTGCAAGCATTTGGTGTTTATCAAGGGTTGTTTTGTTTAACATTAAATGAAAAAATCAAAGATTTAACTGGAAGTGATCTTATCAATGATCTACATATAGCAGATGGTCCAGTAGTATAGATGCCACCATCACATACAAATGCAGGCTATCACATAATTCCAATTTATTGATATTGTTACCTGGAGTGTCTTAATTAATTTGTTAAAGTGTAAAATCTGTTCCTTCCACAATTAATTCCCTAATTAGTTCATTTCAAGTTTTACTTTTGGAGTTTAAATTACTGTTTCAGAACGTTACTTATTTTCCTATTTAATAAAGAGTGCAACCCCCCAAATCACTCCACCCCCCCCCCCCCCATTCCATGACTCGAATTTTACACCGAACCACAAGTGTCGGGCCAGTAAACTCATGACCGGACAAGTCCAGCATTCTCGGGGTGTTTTCAAGTGAATAATAAAAACTAACTGTGTGTAGGCCTAATAACTTGAACAAAAAAAACAAATTATGTTCCAATGTTGACTTTGAGTCTGATCAAATACCTTTTAATTCTATGAGTCATGAAGTATAAAGACAAATGAGAAATAAAAACGTTAAATGCATGCTAAAGATTTCTGGTCTTGTAAGAGCAGCAATTCTGGTCCAGTTAACATTTTGAGCAACAAGCCCTGCGTGGTTTTGTGGATTTTTCTCCCAAATCCGAGCCCTGCATCACCATGCAAGTCATCACATGACAGGTATGGCATGGACGTACATGTACATGGGTATGGTAAGGAAAACAATTCTCTCCCTTCACACAAACATCATGGCCTTGACAAGGAGTCCAACAACCCACTGCTAAACTAGTTGATGTACAAACTGGTTTACATCATCCCATACAGTGCAAACCCTACCTGTAACGCACAGACATTATGCCTATTTTATTGTACACACAGTTGTCTATGGACAACTTGCATTTTTTTTATTTTCAATAAATCAACGTTTGCACACTCCACTGGATCAGCTTGACAAAAGAAATCAATAATCTTGACAAGGGGATATCCTACCTAAAGTAAACACAGTGGAACAATAGTCGGTATTTCTTTTATCCCGTGCTCCAGTTGAAAATAAAAAAGCCAGGGTGGGATAACCTTTGGCCAATTCGGATGTTTACTCTCACAGGTACTAAGTAACAGCAAGTACAGGTACCAAGTATTTGAAACATAATTGAATGTTGGACTTTGAGTGACCTTTGGCATAGTCACATGACCTTTGCCTGAACATTCTTGATGTGATTATGGATGACTCTTTATCTTCTCTTTGCTTGGGTGTTGTTATTATCATGGTTTGATTGGATTATCACATCATGTCCAACTAGTTTAGACTGACCATGAGAGAGTGTACGATATTTTAATTATACCATTACCACAGCAAGAATGTGTTTTTCCTCCAAAACATTCAAAGTTCTCTTAGTCTTAGTGTTAATATCAGAAATGTAACTTTGAAATTGCAAAATTTGTGATGGATTAGAATTTACAAGAACATCCCGTGGAAATTTCCATTAATTCACACTAACAGCCTCTTATACAAAATCAAATGCATTTAATAAAGTTCAGATTAAAATAAAGCAGCATTCTCCAGGTAAACAGCGGTCTGTTGGCCAAATGCCAGTTAAAAGACCTGAGGACCAGTCAAAATTCACTTCAAGTGGTCCGGCTGGCTTGTTCAGTGTTGAAAAGCATCCCTATTTAATGTAACGCATGGACTGGGGGAAAAGCAGACAGACCAGTGAAATAACAAGCTAAATGGTCCTGCTGGCCAGTCACTGAAAAAGTTGAGGGCAAACCCTGTAAAGTATGTTGAATAATGTTGAACACACGAATCAAACCAGCCCTTGACTGAATCTGTGGCTTGAGAGGGTTGAGACACCCAAGGTCCATCGGAATCAGCTTTCACTGGTTTGAAAGTTGAGAAATTGCATTGGTTCATGCATGATTAACGTTAATGATTCATGTTTGTGTTTGAGAGTGTGTGGAAGGGTTTTTCAGGGAACGATTTTGTCCCACAATTTTGCATATCGCAATATTTAGACTGAACCAGTTTTGTGCACACTGAATGCTAACTATTGAGTAGCAAATGAAGATTTTTGAGTAGCAAAATGTTACAGCATTTTGCTATGCCTTACAAAGGAAATCGTTCACTGGTTGTTCCTGCAGCATGCATGCATGAGGAGATTGGAATTTTACAGTACCATCGATGTAAAATCAAAGAAATTTATCAGAAACTCAAGAATATGATTTTAATATGAATCGCGAAACGGAACTCTGAATTATAGAGAAGTGCTCACAGTATTTATGTGTATCATAATTGATAACAGAAGATGTTAGCATTAAAATTAATCAAACATCAGAAAATGAGTCTCATAAATTCCAAGAATCCCTTCAAATAGAGTGAATCATTCCCTGCATGAGGGAATTCTTCAATGCCATGCCAATGGAACCCAAACACACCAGCAGTGGTTTGAAGTCACAGTCACTGATACTGCCAACGTATACTTGGGGTCCAGCAACTTGAGTCCCTGGGTCCACAGCAAACAACAGCCCCCAATGATTTGCAGGGTTATACCCATGGAGTGGGTGAGTGAACTGTTGGTCATGACTCATGCAGAGAACCCATCCATAATATTCACACCAATGCTCAGCCCCTGTCTGTCTGACTGACTGAGGGTGAAAATGGTGAATGAGTCTGGTTGGCAGCAGGTCAGATTTCACACCTGTCTTATTTCCAATAAATTTAGAGTACACTCCATGTACACAATAATGATTGCTCTATGGTTTGATGGATGGACAGCCTAGCTGGAACTAGCCATTTGCATACAATGATGCATGTAGCTAGGACATCAGTAAAATACGGTATTAATGTTTTAAAAATATATGCATAGAAGATGAATAACACATGAATACTGTACATCAAGTGTGTCAATTTAGGATTGCTGTGTTGCCTTAGAAACCTAAACTTTCAAAAAAGAATTACGACAACCAAAATGTACAAATACATGAATACATATGATGTACATGCTGGTACACATTAGCTCTGCTTAACTCTTTCATGCGCCAACCGGTTTAAATCCCTTCAGAAAAATAGTTGTAAAACAACAAATCGCACGGCCACACAGTTTTCAGAATGGGAAAGAGGACTCTTGAGGGTGCTATTGTGACCTGGTTTTTTGGGGGGTCGCCATTTGCAAAAAAACAAGTAAACAATTAATGTGTCCATATGATCAATTTATCACTAAAATAAATGGTGCATGAAAGGGTTAAGTCTTGTAGGAACACTTGAATCAAGTTCCATATTGAAGTGCAGAGTAATTCTCCTACATTGTTTTAATGCTTTGAAGGAATAAAAACTGTACACATTATGATTGATACCAATTACGTACATTTACAACACCTGGGTTCTCCCCATGCACAAGGGAGCGTATCGGGCCGCTACGCAGAATTACGTGCCGTTACGCAGAATTGCGTGCCGATACACGCAAATTTCGGCCAATACGCACAAAATTCGGTCGATACGCAAAAAAAACAAAAAATGAACAGACAACTATATAGAATGCTCCAAAGTCCACAGTAGGGCTTTGAAAACCAAGAAAAACACCAAGTAGAAAACATTCCGAAGACCTTGTTTCAATTCACGTGCTCCTGCCAAACATCCCAAAATTTTGGCCCAGAATGACCCACAGTTTTGAAAAAACCTGGGGAAAACCCTGAACACATACTTGAGACTCCCAAAGTCATCTCAAAGACCTTTTGTAAATGTTTCATATTCATTTCCTTATTCAAAAAGGAAAAGTCACAAATTTCACTTCAAATAGAATTGGCTGTTGCAAACTGCTTACCAACCAAAAGGACCCATGGTATAATCGCAAACAAATACACTGATAGTTCAAGGCCTGACATTTCGACCCTAGCAGAATCTTTCTCTAAATTTTACTTATCACATTATAACCTTACACACGAACATTCAAGCATGCCACTGGCAACTCTGCTCAAAATTGCACATGTACGCATGCATGGCCTCAAATAAGGACAATGTTGAACACTGTCTTACACATGGACAATGTTGACTGTGTGTAAGAAGGTGACAACATCATTTGCAAGATGTTACTGGCCACTGTACGCTTACAAACTACGTGATTACAATGAAGGGCCCAATTTCATAGAGCTGTCTAACGGCTTATTTTGTGCTTACTGCGCGAGTTTCCATTGCATAGCGCTGCAAACTGTATTTATAAGCACACGAAAAGGCTCTTGCTAACATTCCGGTGCTTACTGTATGAAAATGAATGACGTAACAATGCAAATCCATGGTGAACGCACAAGCTGGCTGCCTAATTTTCTTGCTAACCTGTGAAATATGCTAACGCTTTAAAGCAAATTATTCAGCTATAGTAAGCACGAAAATTTGCTTAGCATTAAGTAACACTATGAAATTGGCCCCAGGGCTCGAAATTTACACTGGAATGCAGGCCCGAGGCCTGTGATTTTAGCGTCGGCCCAGTAAACTCACGACTGGACAAGTACCGCGGTCTCATGTTTTTCAATTTAATAAATATCTTTTAAAACAAAAATTATGTTCAAATGTTGACTTTAAGTCTGATAAATATCTTTCAATTTAGTTGAGTAAAAGTATTACCTACATGTGTAAGATTGAATGAGATAAATCCTCTCTAGTACTTGTTCAAATAAAAACAGTTTATGCGTGAAACTGTAGCTTTTTCTCAGATGGTCTTGCTGGTCCAGTAAAAATGATGAGCCACAAGCCCTGAGGTCTTGTGGATTTTCCTCCCAAATTGGAACCCTGCTAATGCATGCAAGGTGAACATTTTCAGGTAGGACTCCATAACAACTGCAATGAGAAGACAGTGTAACGAAAGACTACCAGTTCCCCTAGATTCCCAACGACGACACAGCGAGGGTTCTCAATGCTGATTTTCAGGCATCAGTTTATTAATTAGATAAAGCCTCCCTTATTGATCTGCTTTTGCTCATAATGAATTTTTTTCTCCCCCATTCCATTCCTGGTCTAATAAGACTTGTGACAATTCAATAAACCATCATCACACGCACTGACGTGTTTTATGTACTTAAAACCACTCATTGGTACACGTATGTTTATGTACTACCTATGTGTAAATTGTACATACACCGCACCACTGAAAGAAACTGGGATTGGCCCCAGCTCCAGATGAATGTAAACACACTTGAATCTAACAGAACAACAATCAAATGTATCAAATATTTGAGAGCCGAGAAAATGAAAGGTAATGGGTTGTTTGCTTGAGAGTACATTGGGGTGGGTGTTGTAAGAAATACTCAAACAAGTAAGATAAATTTGCTAAACAATCCTAATTGAGTGTTCTCCCTTAACAGTAGTCCGCTGGCAAAACGGCTGAACGTTATAATTTCTGATAACCAGTCAAAATTCTGTCCAAGTGGTCCGGCCTGCTAGTTCATTGCTTCCAATGTAAACCACTGCCTGCACTGGTTTCAAAAACTGAGGTGCCTTACGAAATGACAGTGATGAAAAAAATCTGTAAAAGATGTGCACCAGTGAAAGCTGGCACACTATTGAAATGACAATCTAACTGGTCCCGCTGGCCAGTCACTGTTTAAGGGCATACCCTGCAATCCCAATCTGAAAACAGTTTGTCCTGTCCACCTTGCCAGTGGCCTTCTGAAAGAGAAACTGTTTTTTCAAGCCCAACTGTAAAGAGCACCCAGTATGCAAGTATAAAGATCATGCAGAACTCTGGACACAGGGATGACACAGGAATGGGGGTCACCGCCCCCCCCCCCTCGCCGCTCAGACCAAAAAAACAATTAAAAAAAAACATAACAGCGATTTTTTTTTATATAAAACATAAAGAAAAAGAAAATTTACCCGCGTTGTCGATCTTCCTCATGTAGTCTGATAAAAAATAACCCCCACTGTCTTTCGACTCCAGCCACCGCCAATTAAACCTATTCTTTACCCCTCGATCAATTTGTTTCAAATTAGCTTCTCTTTCAACATCCCTAATGACTCAATGTAACGCCAAAAACTCAGTCGGTATGTCTCAATGGTAACGCCAATCGTCCGCAAAACAAAAATCTCAGAGCGATTTCATGTATGGTCCAAAGATCGTGTATGGACAAAATACATCGATACATACCATACGGCACCACGCACACATTCGACAGAAAAGTCTAGTTTTCGCTCAATACTTCCGGCATTTATACATGTATGAACGCTTGAGGGCGCTTTCAAAACATTATCATTAAACACGAGTCGCTCCAAACGAGCGCCGGAAATCTGTTTTCAATAAAATATATTTTCTCCGGCCTGATGAAACACGGAGCGCCGGAAAAATTTGGGGAAAATTTTAAAAAGCTGGAATTCCGGCAATAGCCAGAAAACTGGCACCCCTGTGGACAATACCATCCACAATGTAAAAGATGCTGGCTTCATCCTATACCCTAAATGCTGTATTTGTTAGAATACATATTAGAAAATGTCTGCTCTACATGTAACTGTAAGTGTTTTAAATTAAAGAATTTGGGGTTGAACAAAGAAAGATTGACTGGACTTGGGCTTGAACCTACGACCTCCACATTAACATGGATTAATCCGGAGGTCACAGGTTCAAGTCCCGCTCTAGTGAATTTGTCATTGTTCAACCCAAAATTATATAAAATTTACCCAGTCACTTTCTCTCATGGTTTATTACTTGATAAAATTAAAGTATCCATGATAAATCGTGCAATTTGTCAAACATCTTGTCAAACATTTGTACAAAATGTACATCACTGTACAAAAGAAATTGCGCTGAAACTTCATTCAATGTGAAACACTCTACATTCAGACATTGTTCAGTGTGGTACGAGTGAAGATGAACAATTTCATTAATAAGACGACATGTCCTTGCACATGTTGAAATGGCTGCGCTGCTGCTGCTTTTCTTTTGATTGCTACGGATTAGCTGTGGGAGATTGGTATAGGAGCCTCTCCAATGACATTTCTTTTGCACAATGGTCATGATTGGGACTACTACTCTACGGGAGGACGAGTATTCAATCACAGATGGAATCTAAACAGAACGAGCGTTCTCCCTTAACAGTGGTCCGCTGGCCAAATGCAAGACCAGTCTAAATTCTCACCAAGTTGTCCGGCAGGCTAGTTTAGTGTTGAAAAACATCCCTATTTCATTTGAAATATTGACTAGTGAAAAAGGTGATGGACTTAGTGAAATGACTTGGTTTTAACTGGTCCTGCTGGCTAGTCACTGAAAAAGCTGAGGGCAAACCCTGAGAACTATTTAACTTGTTCCATCAATGATTTAGGACAGGTTACTCATTTCTTCCGGTAATAAATTCAATGTTGAAATGTCCATGCGCAAGAATAAATTTGTACACAAAATTTATTTTAAAGACAGCCTGTCACCACTTGACTCAATTCTTTCTAATTTATTATTCATTTGAGTACAATTTTAATTTACTTAATCTGCTTTAACTTTAACTGCTGAAGTGAGACATTTTGTTGTACATATATATGTATTAACGTTAACATGTATGTTTTACAACTAGTTCTTGCTCAAGTAACAGCTGTCTATCGAAAAGGCTGTTGCTTAGCATTATTTTTATAGGACATTCTATGAGTCCAGTCATGTTATTTGGTCCTTGGGAAAAAGTAGGAGAATCAGTGTTCTCCCCAGGTTTTTCCAAAACTGTTGGGCATTCTGAACCCAAATTTGTGGATGTTTGGCCGAAGCACGCTGAATTGAAACAAGGTCTTTGGAATGTTTTTTACTTGGTGATTATCTTGGTTTTAAAAGCCCTACTGTTTGGTTTTGTTTGCGTATCGGCCGAAATTTGCGCGTATCGGCATGCAAATTGGCCCGATACGCGAGCTAGCGTTTCAGCCCGATACGCTAGCTTGTGCATCTGGGGAGAACCCTGAGCATATTATCAAGTACAGGGGCTGACCTACATGTACACATGGTGTAGTGTCTAATAGACTTTTCAGGCCTTATTAAATAACAAATTTTCACTGACACCAATGAACATGTAATCTTACTACAACATCCTTCACAGCAAATTCAAATATCCTGGACAAGGTAATATTCCTGAATATTACTTCCTTTGCTTTTCCTGTAGAGGATAAGCTCGGGCAGTTACTCGGTATCCAGGGTTGTTGCGCGCTGGTTAACAATACATGTGCAAGTATCAGCAATACAACTTGGTGTGCGAGTACCAAGAAACCAATTGCAGGGCTTAAATTTTACACTGGACCATTGGCCCGAGGCTAGTACATGTAGTTTTAGTATTGGGCCAGTAAACTCATGAGCGGACAAGTCCAGCAGTCTTGTGTTTTTCAATTGAATAACACTCATACCTCACTGTAATATCTTGAGCAAAAACAAACTATGTTCAAATGTTGAATGTCACCTTTCAATTTTATTGAGAATGAAAAATACAAAATACCCATCTCTTTTATACACTGTAAGGGGGTCTTAGTGCTTGTTCAACTAAAAAATAGTTAATTTTTGCTGAGAATAAATCTGTTAGGGACTATTTTCTGCTTATGAAATTGAGCCCAGAGCACATACGTCTAGTGTACATTATTACACAAAACAGTGTGTGGTATTTCTATTTCTGAAATTGAATATTTGGGCATTGAAGCGTGAGCAATACAAAAGAATTTTACAGAGCTTTACACGTAAGCTACATGTAGTTAATAAGAGCGCAATTTTAAAAAGATGTTAATAACTTATCTGAATCTGAATTGTAGTCGGCAAAGCATCCTAATGGAACCATCACACCAACTATTTAAAGAAAGACAATGAAGACCCCCCCCCCCCCGATTAGTTGTGTTACACATTGTATTTCATGTCCATGTCAACTATGTGGATTGATATTTGAATGAATAATCACACTACATTGTACACCCTACATGTATTTTTTTTGTTTTCTAATCTTTCACTGCCTTGATTGAGCCAAACTAAGAATTTACTGTAGGTATGTATGCAATAAGCCATTTTGAGACAATTATGGTGTCAGACACAATACTAAATGATAGCCTACTATTAGCTCAGTTGGTAGAGCACGTTAAACTGGAGGTCGCTGGTTCAAATCCAGCTCTAGTAATTTTTTCTTTGTTCAACCCCATAACTTTTAGGTTGGTAAATTGGTCTGGCACTGTATACACCAAAACCAAACAGTGCACTCCTAGATAGTGTAATACAGTAAAAAAAGAAATTAAACTTAAAATCTGTCACCTATTTTAAAACACACAACGTGCAGGACACCAGCTCATGGGGGACAGTGCATTTGGTGCATAGTAAAAAGTGAGAACCAGTATTTATTTTGTTATGTTTATGCACTACATACAGTACATGATGCACAGTAGCACCATAGGTTATGATGATGACATACATGAGTGTTAAATTTCCAACACTCTTCAGGGCCTCACCGGAAAAAAAATATGTTCACTGGGCTTTGCAATGTAAAATTCCCCTTCACTGCAACATTACTTCCAGTAGAAAAAACATCACCTCAATTTGCATGTTATGATATCGAGTAAAATGACAGGTTGTTTCAATATAATGCGAGTTCACACATTCCATTAATGCAACATTCCCACTATGAAATAACTTACATTTGTTTCCATTCAATAACTTAATTTCCTAATCTGAAAGATTTCCTTCACATTGTAGGGATTCCGGGCATAGCTCATGAGGCCATACCCCACTCCTACCAACTGTGACAAACTACGTGCATTTCCCGTGCCACCAAGCCCAAGATGCCTTCCCTACCCAGCAGGCAGGAGAAATGGGTCCACAGTGACCCCGGGAATCCAAGCCATAATTCCTAGCAATCGTAGCTCTGTCAACAATCGCAATGCTTGACAGCATTATTATAATTTTGGCAATTGTGCATGTGACCATGGTTGATTCAAGAAGCCTTTTTTTCTTTTCTGCAGCACATACATAACTCCTAAATGAAGGGAGTTTGTTACAACAAGGTTACAATACTTAGTAAGTGTCTAGCTATACAAAATTGAATTTACTGTTTAAAAAAAAAGGGGGGAAACTGACTGGGTAAAGCAAAGCTACTAGTGTGAGCAACAGGAGACTACATAGGAGGATGCAGAAAATTGGGATAAGACACAAAATTACTCAGTGAACATACACACTGTTCTGAAGCACTAAACAATCTCTCGGATGACCAATGACCTTTGAGAAGTCTTATTATTGAGTCCAGGGTGGCTGAGCCTTACGACAGACTGACCTGTAAATCACAGACCTTCTGCTAGGAAGGCATCCAAAGGAAGAGTCTATTCACTTGATACTTGTTTTTACGGACTGCCCACTGTGCACGTATATCAAATTGAATCAGTGCCACACTCCTTTAATTAATGAAACATCTCAGACTTTTTATTCCAGAAATGTCAAAGAGCAATCAAAAAGGCGCAACAGCAACCTTACCCCCATGGTCTATAAACTCAATGCCATCATTGGGATCTTGGCAGGATTCATAGAGCAAGGTTCCTTGCTCTACATGGTAGGATGTAGTGGAGATGTGTCTAAAGTACAAAACATGAACAACATTGGTTAACAAAAGAAGCAGGCCTGATACTTCTCGTTGGTCATTGCTGCATTGGTTGGTACCCCTATAAATGTTCAATTCAATTCAACTCAACTTATTTCGAACTTCACAATTATTTCCATACTTCATGAAAATTTCTAAACGATACATTAACAAGCACACAAATGAATCAATGAAGTAGGCCTAACCATCGATCCAGACAGGATAGAAACCAAAATAAGTATGGAGGCATCTTCTAGAAGCCGGGGCTTGTTGTGAGAAACAGAACATAAGCAGGAACAAGAGCGTACAGACAAACAGGTTGATCAGACAGAACTGAAGAAACACAGAAATCATTAAGTTTCTCCAACAGAGAGGCTTTTTTACCACCAAGGAAAAATTACCATGCCCTTACATTATCAGTGATCAGTTTCACAAAGAGCTATGACTGATCTAACGCTGTCTTAATTGCTAAGTAAAGTGTGATGTCACAATACAAATCACTATAGAATTAACAATCTTAAAAGATAAATCTTAGTGTTTTGTGAAAGTCGAGCGCTGGTCTTTGAAAACCTACATTGTGTACCATGCAATTTATATATTTATTCTGATACTGCTATCCTGCACATGTATGTTACAGTCATCTTCAAGAAATAATGTACTCCATACGACGTAACCTGTGACTGACATCTTCATCACAATTATAAAGAGAACCATCAAATGTACTACAGTGCCACTAACACGTGTATTACGCTGCACAGTAGGCCTACACAAGCATGTTAATGTACTGGTCCTCCACCTATAAATTATTAAGTAGTTCTTAAAAACATAAAACTTGTAAAATACAAGGTTTCCAACTATTTTTGAGAATAACAACATTGATTCATGTTGTTGTTTGTTTTCTTACATAATATGTAGTAAGCTTACATGCAATTTTCCTTAAAACGTGACAGCAAGTTCTGACCAGTTAGTACCATGAAAGAAATGTATTCCAAGTACTACAAACTTTCAGATCACCAGTAATTTTTTTTAAATAAATTGCATTCAGTACAATAGGCTTACTTTCACTCACACTTACAATTTTTGGGAAATGAACTCATGTTTACTGAGGACTCAAATTCCAAAATTTATGTCGAACAGATAAAAGTGGAAACTGGTCATACACAAGAACTTAATTGAGATGGACTTTTTAATATCTGAAGTGCATAGCTCTGAATTTACAAGTGAAATTACAAGTGTAAGGAAAACAAACTGTGTAATTTTCCATCATATGTAAACAATGTATCCTTTTTTCCCCCTTCATTTCTTTTAGTAATGGCAAACTATTCAGTTGAATCTTTCATTGTTTGTTTAAGGGATTAAATCAACCAGAGTAAACATTGACAAACACTTTCTCACAGGCAACTTATTGCAACCATTACAAAAGGTCTTCACTACATCTTTTAAACACAGCCACAGAGCCCTGAAAATACAATGGCTTATCCATGTGCCTCAACAATAACAAACATGAACTCAGATCGGTCCACATGGACAAACTAAAAAAATGCCAGGAAATGTTAGATCTCTTTTTTTCCTCTCTCTCTCTCTCTCTCTTTCTCCTTTGTGCCACAAGTTCCATTTTGCTCGTCCCAAAGGAGTAACCCTCACAATGGGGGTGATTGTGAGACAGGTTGACAACCCAGAAGATGTACAATTGCAGGGAGAGGCCTTGAGGGAGATTATGTTACCACTGTGATATTGAAAGTACAACAAGGTTCTTTCATTGGACTACAAGCAGGCTGCTCTAAAGAGACCTGTCTGAGTACCGGTGCTGGGAAAATCACTCTGCAAAGTAGTTTTTGTTATTGTCTAAAAACTACAAGGAATGATTTCATTTAAAAGCAATTTTGTGTAACCTACATAATTTAGACAAGGACCAGGAGCCGATTTCACAAAGCAATAAAATTCATCGCAAGACAAATTTTCAGTATCGCCATAGTGATTTGTATTGTGACATCACACTTTACTAAGCAACTACGATTGATTTGCAGTTACGATCAATCTTAGATCTTTGTGAAATCGGCCCCAGATATGCTTGAATAGATGGAAGGTACTGTTAAGTACACACTCTATACAACATGTAATCATCTTGAAAAAGGGTATTTGCTACAAGTATGTGTACAAAAGAACGGAATGATAGACTGCGTTTACTGCCAGACCTCTGTGCTTATTTTAAAACATTTTTGTAGGTGGAAATATCCATTAGCATTCAATAAACAAGTGCCTGCACACTTATGTAAACATGATAGATATTGTAAAAGGGGCTATTCCTTAGGCAATACATGTACATCCTGTATGTTTACAGTCAGTCTCAGACACGTCTACAACAATACTTTGGGGAGTGTATTTAAATTCTAGTCCAACAAGTCAAGGGGCAAAGAGATAGACTAGCCCTTTTCACACGCCAGCAATTTCTATAGCAAGGGTCCCTTGCTTAATTTTAGCATGGTTGCGAAATTGCACCTCGTGTGAAAGGACTTCAATGTTTAAACTGTCCGTAAATGATGGTCAATACATAAATGACGCAAATTTGAGAAGATTTCACTAGGGACCTTGAACAGTCCAAACTACATTGTCCTTTCACACGAGGTGCAATTTGGCAACCATGCTAATTTAACCGAGGGACCCTTGCTAAATTGCTGTCGTGTGAAAAGGGCTTTGGAGATCAGGGGACAGACAGATTTTGAAGGCAGTGATGTCAGAAATTAATCAGTAAAGTTACAGGAAATACAAAAGTTATTGTACATTCGTCGGTGCGTAGGCCTACAAACAAACTAATTTGCGTCTTACAAAAAATAAAATACACAGACCTGGCAAAATTTCTAATGCAGCAATGACCTAAACCCTCCAGACTCTTTCTGCACACACATTGAAATTTCAACCACTATAGTCAAGTTGTCTGATTTTCACCACAAGTAAACAAATCAAAACACCCATTAAAAGTAAACTGCATCCCTATCGATACAGATCATTCAAAAATCTAAGTCAGAGACTGGTGTAGGGTTACAATTATGACAACTAGAACATTATCAGATTATGTTGCTTTATAATCCAATTAATTTAAAGGTTGTAAAAAATTTATAAAATACAAATGTTTCATTAAGAATATGGCAAAAATTGCAACAAATTCATTGTGTAAACTGTAAATATTGTTATAAAGTGTCATCCAAGATACAAATGAACTAGGACAACCATTCCAATCCGAGGATCAACAAGTTTGGGAAAATTTCCATATCCAACTAGCTGCCACTTTTTCATTCATTATGAAATAAAATAGTGTCCGATTTACTCAAATGAGATATTGCTTTTGGTAACAATGAGTGAAAACCTGTCAGTCAGATACGGAAATTTCTCCAAAAGCTTCTCCATTTTACATTTTAATATAGCAAGCAGAGTAGTAAGGTGATAATTCATTTGTCAATGACTGCAACTGTGTGTGTGTAAACACAGAGCAAAGCTGTAACGAATTCACTATTCAGAACAACGAGTGCTGATTGACTTATGACTAACACAACACCACTCCACGCCTGACTCATCCAGTCTAGCTAGGGTTTCACTTAAACTCGATCCTCTCTCGATCATGTCAAACCATCACCATTACCAACCATCAAGAAGACTGAGTGACAACAAAAAAACCTCATCAAACAAAAGCAAGACTTACCTAACGTACGGTTACCTCCTAAACTGCACCACTACAGGTAATTTTTGGTGTACAAATTCCGCTAGAAATACCTCTAAATTCCTTAATGATCACACCACTTCACGCCCTGTGCCTCCCTAATTCTAGATAACAACACTGATCAACCTGTCTCTACTATTATTTATTACTAGCCATGGCTTCTGCATGTGTGTGCAGTGTGTGCGATCGACGTGTGGGGGGATCAATGTTTTGTGGAGGCATACCTCAATCATTTTTAGGTTGTGAAATAGCGCCCTCAAGAGTTCAAATGTTACCAACCAACAACTTAATTTTTATATAAATCAACCCGAGAAAGTCCCCCCCAAAAAAAAAAACAAAAAAAAACAAAAAAACAACAACAACTTGTTGTAAACATAGGAAAAACATATTATTCCAAGCTACCTTATTATGACATAAGGGAATTTACAATGACCATAATCTATTTTATAATTTTCATTTCCTAGTTTGATTATTATTTTTTCAAAAAAAGACATAAAGCATTTAACAAATTCAAATGATTTTTATGAAATTAATTGTGCTTTCAGCATTTTCTTTTTAATCTCTTTTTATAACAATTAACCTTCAAAAATGTGTGTATGGGTGTATGTGTTATCTTGCTATTTTTACAGTAGTTTTTGGTAAATTTAATGTAATTTAAGGGTATTCTTTTTTATTGCGTCTCCTGTAACTGAAGGTGTTTCGCGCTGTTGGTATAAATATATTATTTGAGTGATTATTGTTGTTTTGTGGAGAATTTTAAGTAATTCTTATCAATTATCAATTTTGTATAATTACCAGCTGAATAATTATGATTGAGCTTTGCCTTGGGGATGACTTTGTAATTTGAACAATATTTGCATTTTATTTTGATAATAATGTAAAAGAACAAGGTCCTGTTGATTTTCAGAAGTGGGGGCACAAACTTTGAATGGCTAATTTCCAAGATAAACATTTACAATAAGCTTGCTATTTTTTTTTAAGATAAGTTGATTATGATGTAGGGTCCAGGATAATTTTTAAACATTAGATGTTTATTAGAAGTAATTTTTTTGATATTTTTAAAATTAGAAATTATATTAATTATTCATTTTGCCATTCAATAAATTTTGTGTTTTTAAGTCGGCGGAAATTAAGGGTGGGGGAGTGTGTTTGAAGATGTAAGATAATAACTGACAAAAGTCTTCATCACCTAGGGTCTACTGTGTTGTAACATTTTTATTTACGAGAAAAAAGAATGAGCTGTTGCAAACTGCTAACCAACCAAAAGGACCTGTGGTATCAATGCAAAAAAATACTTTGTTGCCTGACGTTTCGACCCTAGCAGAGTCTTTCATTTTTATTTATTAAACTCCTTTGAATCGTCTTTCTGATGTGAATTATTCACTAAATGTTAATAAATCATTTCCTTTTACTGTACTATTTGTCTTTCTTCTTTTTTTCTATTGCTCACTTTTACATTCAATGCTTCTCCTCATAAAAAAGACGTGATTTCGTACAAACTGGTTCCGACTATCTTTTTTACCCAGTTTTTTCATCTTTTTATCTCACTTTTTATAAGGTACATGTAACTTAGCTTTTGCTCTTTTTAATCAGTGATGGGAAGTTTGAAAATTGTTTTCACTCTTCTTTTTTTAAGTTTGCTTTTTAATTGTGAAAAACTGATTTTTATACTTGTATTGTATTGTGTAGGCCTATTTAATTTGTAATGATTTGTCTTTTTTAGTCAGTATTGTACTTTAATGTTTTTAGTGCACAACTGGAAAACCAATGTCACTTTTTACTTGTAAACTGTGATGAAATAAATAAAATTAAATTTAATTGAATTGAATTTCCGACTTTTGATTTTTAAAATAATATGTTTAAAAAAAAAAACAATTATTAAAATACAATTTAACATTAAAAAATGTTTACAAAATCAATGTTTGTGTTTTCTCTAATGTAACAAAGTTACAAGACAATGTTTGGATACATTCACTAAGAAAAGAAAGCTTTAAAAAATAATAACAATTAGTCTGTGAACTAAGGGCTTAATTAATTGTCATACATTTTTATAATTTTGGTAGAATTTTCAAATGTTTTTGTTTTTGTGTTTGTCTTTTCCTTTGGGAAGTAATTATTTTTGAAACACTTTCTATAATGGGTATTGTGGCAAGTCATGGCTGGGCGGTCAAGCGCACCGGACTCAAGCTCCAGTGTTTCTGATCAGCAGAGTGTAGGATCGAGTCCCGGTCTTGACGCATGTGTCCTTAAAGAGACACATTTGCTTCGTCCTTAGGATGGGACATAAAGGTCCCATAAGTGGTGTAATGCATGTACAAGAACCCAGTTACACTTATCGCTTAGAGAAGGCCCTCAACCCAGTGTTTCTGGCAGTGGCTAGGTGCTGCATAAATGGGTCTCATATTTCCAAAACTTAACAACCTGTATCAAACATGTGCGAAACAGCTAATAATTTTTATGCGCTTTGAGACGCCCATAGATTAAGCGCTGTATAAAAACTAGTTATTATTAGGCCTATGCTATACAAAAAGACATTTTTACAATCAAAGCTAATTGCTACAGATAATGCCACAGCACAAGTACAGTCCAAGTCTAAGACAATACTTTGATCAAGTGCTTACACTTCTCCTTGCAGAATGAATGAGAAAGTGCACCCCCCAAAAAAAATCAAAAAGTGTTCAATATGTTGATGTTGTTGCCCTAACCTACTGCACAGTGCTCAACCAGTGATGCTAATGCAGAAGGCACTAAAGAAAACCCATGATCATGTACTAAAAGAAGTGGAGTGTAGACTGATCGCCAATCACTCCTGTTGCGTATCTCCCCCAACCCCCCCCCCCCATCCTTCTTACCAATTGACAACTTGCACTCATCGTCCGTACCTCTCCGCACAAAACACGACCCCGCTTCAACAGATATAATCCTATTAGCAGGTGCAAGACGTGACACCCCGATCTGTCGACGTGAAAACGTGCGAGTGGACGAACTCGCCATCATGAATCCCAAGAAAGCAAACAATATAATATCCAAATCAACAGAATCTCCTCTAACGAAATTTCAACGGGATGCTGACTTTACGAGAAGAGGTAGCTGGCTGCACTGACAAGGTCAAACAGATACAGCTGGTGAAAATTGCAAAGACAAATTTAAGATTGCATTCTGCTCAATTCAGTGAAGTCCCATGTCGGTCTGGATCCTTGGACAAATGTTTTTCCCATGTCGCCCAAATTAAGATCCGTGAGCCTCTCACGCCTTGCTGAAACTCAATCTCGTTACTTTGGAGCACTAGAGCCAGTCACAAAATGAGTGATTAAAAAACGCAGAGAGACGATGAAATGTCTCTATTCTCAATCCTCCCCTGACATGTCTCAACGGAAATAAAAAAGCGTCGACTGATTTCTCATGAAATGGCAGCAATTTTAAACAGAATCTCCCTACTGCACATTTCAACTCCTTAGATAATGGCCGATTCCAAATATAGCTTCGGCATTTTGCTGTCCGAGGCAAAGCAAAATAAACGAAAGATTCTCTGACTGTCAAAACACTTGATTGAGAGGAAAAATCAACTGTGCCTATGATTTGTTGAGTTGGATATTTCCATGCGGCAGGCTCTTCTAACTGGCCTGGCATATAGCTCAGTGTATACAACGTACATACTTAGAATCCAATCTGGTTTCTACAGAGTACCGGTAGTGGTACATGTCAGGAAGTCACTCTAAAGAAGAAATTACTTTTGTTTCTCTAATACGTCTTTGATGTCCACAAAAATGTTTCATCAAATGGAAAGTCAATTAAGGTTTTCATTACTAGAAGAAAAACAAATAAATCGCACATAACAGGTATTGGGAAAAATTACTATGTAAACCATATCCTGTTTTTGTTTAGCCTAAAACTGTGAATTGTCATCATAATTGTTTTTCTCTGTGAATAAAAAGATAAATAGGAAAACATTCACACACCCAAAAATGTGTCAAACTGTGTGTCCATTTAGAGTCTAAACAGATAATAATTTAATTTGAGTGGGCTTACAATACTCATCGATGTGATAAACTATAATCCAATGAGCCCAACTAACACCAAACCACACTGCATTATGTAATATTTGACAAAATATCATTTTTTTTAGCCTTAATTTACTATTATTAATAAAAATTACAACAACAAAAAAAGTATCAGTAGGTCCACAAAATCTCATTCCGTCCAAATTCAGTCTCAATTACATCAGACTTTCCACTTCATCCCAATCTAACGAGCTGAGCTCAACATAACCAATTAATAAGATAAGTAACACTGCACTAATTTAATTTCTCAGTGAATTATGACAATTTGATTCGGCTGTTGTCTACTATGGTTAATTTATAACACCCAACACCTACAAAACCATAGCTCAAGGGGTCCATAAGCAGAGAAGAGAATATTTATCAGACAACTATCATCTTAGGTTTCCCGCCTCCTTGCGCGTTTCTCTTCTCCGATGGCCTTGAATAATTGATTAGGTTGGTGAAAAAGCCATCCTATACCTGCCTTGTGTGCTTGAGATATTTGCAGAGGGAGGTTGGGCATGTATCGTATGCTCCCATGAGTGGATAATTGGATCCCAAAAAAGATGGGAACAAAAAAAAGTGGAGATAACAAAAAAATATTGAGAACATATTTTATTAGTCATTTCGGAAAATGGCACACTGTTGTTTGAATGTGTAACACATTATTAAGGAAATTTGGAAATGGTTAATACAACAAAACTGTTAAGCCTATTTTTAAAAAAAATTCCTCTTCTGCAATCAGCTATTGTGTTTCTTATAAGGTATCCAATCAAGAATTTTATGTGATTAGAATCTTTCAATTTCATATTAGAGCAATATTTGTAAGCTGCACACGTCTGATCTTAGTCAATTTTAGGGAATCTTTAAAGGCAGGGTATACTTTTTGTATTTTTCAAAGATCAGTATCCTCATTAGTGTATTCCAACATATCCATAAAATAACAAACCTGTGAAAATTTGGGCTCAATTGGGCATCGAGGTTGCAAGAAGATAATCATAAGAAAAAAACATCCTTGTTGAATAGAATTGTGTGCTTTCAGATGCCTGAGCAAGGCTTCATGCCTGAAGCCTTTCTCAGATTAAAATTTGTTGGTGTAAAATTACCTCTTTCTCTAAAATACATTTCTTCAAGGGGTGTTGTTTCTAACAATGTTTTATAATATCAACAGCTCTCCAGTGCTCTTTACCTAGTAAGTTTTTATGGTAATTATTTTTTGGAGTAATTACCAAAGGTATGCCCTCCCTTTAAATTAAATAAAACCAACAAAGGTATTTGCCTCTGTTGCCCCCGGTCATTGCCTTGGTGCCCCTTAAATGTTCCAATATAAACTTACAATTTCCCACTAGAGGTGCCCTTTACAAAGGTGAAAACGCATTAGTGCCCTTTCCCTTTCAAATGGAAGCATCAGGCCGGGAACCTCATTCAATTTCTTCTTTTTATGGCAATACTGTTCTCAGTTTACCCTAAAACAAATGTGACCCACCACACCAAAACCAGGCTTAAGTCAAAATTTTTCATATGAGAGATTTTTATACTGTTGGATTGCTAGCGCTTTAAGCTTTAAAATGAGCTATAGTGGACGCAAATAGGTGGTATACTTTTGAAGTTACATCTTTTTGAAGTTAGGAAGTGTCAAGGGATGCTTTTGAGATAATGAGCGCAGAAGTCGTTTATAATTAATTATCATACATATTGGGCCCCCAATTTACCTTAGCAACCACCTAATTTTAATTCATGAATGCAGACCCTTTTAACCAACTTGAAATTTTAATTTCATGCCGATAATGACAGTTCAATCGCTTTATTATTTTTTATTCTTTTTTTTAATTTTTTTTTTTTAAATTAATGCTGTATCTCGAAATGGCATTTGCCGACTTCCGCCTGGTTTTGGCGTGGTAGGTCACAAATTACAATGAGATGTCTAAAAACAAGCTCTGTATAAGCAACTTTTGATGTGTTGTTCAGCCAAACAATTCAATAACATTATGATTATAAGTGTTTCCAAGTTTTGTAATTTGACAAAACTTGACACAGATTACTCACAAGGTTGTACCAATAATTGCAAACCTATATAAGGTCATCTATAGCAACCAATCAGAAATGCCGAAGATGAAAAAGACACCATCTGCATTATGTTGAGAGAGAGAGAGAGTGTGTCCAACAAAGTTATAAAGACAGTGCAAGTCTTGCGCATATTCAAACTTTTTTGGACCACTTTGGTCCCACGTACATTGCTTTAACCCGTGAAGAAAACAAACTTGCATACTTTAACAGGTCCCGATGTTTGAATATTATGCACAAGACTTGAAGAGTCCATTGTCATAATGATCAGATTGGTGTTCATCCACTTTAAATGATGTGGTGTTGATCAAAGAAAAATTGACTAGAGTGGGATATGAACCAACGAGCTCTGAATTAATGTGCCGGCGCTCTCCATCAGTCAGTTTCCATTGTGGTTTATTATTTGACATACACTTTAAACAAACACTAAGTAAGATTTTCCTCAGAAAAGGCCAACGTTCAACGTTGTAAACATTTATTTGAAATCCATTTTAAACTAACACCAAGTAAAATTCTCCTCAGAAAAGGCCAACGTTCAATGTTGTATACATTATGCAGATTCTCCAGCTTAATTTCTCCCCTGGCGGTGATTCCTGGGAGCTCTTAAATGTTTTAAGGATCATAATTGTATTCAGATTAAGGACTTTAAATGGGCGAAGAAAAAAAAAGCTTTTACAAATTGTGACTCGCATTTGGAGTGACTTGTCCTACATGCACATACCTCAAACCAAATTAATGGACATGTTCTTAGAGTTAGACACGGACCTAAGCTGCAATTGCTTTTACTAAATTTGCAGTGGGTTGTGCATTATGAAAATCTTTTTAAAATTACGGAGGTTTGGTCCTGTCATGATGGAGATGACTATTAAAAGTCAATGTTTTATTTGAGCAAAAAAAAATAAAATAATCTATGGTGAATTCACAATGATTCAGCTTCTCTAAATAGGCTATAGTTTGTGTAAGGTTAAGACAAAATTTGTTAAGCTTGTATTTTCAAGAATCTTTTGGGACAAGATGCATGTTTGAGGGTTTTTTACCCCAAGTTTAGAAGACCACTTGGCTGAAATGTCTGAACTTAAAAACAATGATAGTTGTCTTCTTCAGACACAGGAAGTTTTGTGAGAAGTGGTTCAACCTATTATAAATGTTAACAAGGGGCTCCAAGGTCGAATTCAGTCTTGTGATAATGCAATAATTTTCCAACAGTAGAGTCCCCATGAAAGTGGAGAAAAATTACAAGTCTCTAACCTCACGGTAAAACGGTAAAATGCATTGTACTTTAAACCCTTCCAGTGCGAATTTTCGCAACATCCAAAATCATCCAATGACGCCACATTTTAAATATATAGGTCTGTATATTTGTGTACAAGAAATGTTTAGATCATTCCTGTATTTTGATGATATTCTATCAAAAAGGCATTAAATATGACCTTTTGACTGACAACAAATTCCTCCTTTGAATGTACAGACCCATTTGTTTTTAATATCCCATGACGTCAAGTTTCAAATTTCGCTCTAAAAAAGTACAAAATAAAACCATTTTAACGTGAGGTTAAAGATGTTGTCACTGGTCTATATGGTCCACAGCCAACAAATATGTGTTTGGAGGAAATCATATTTGAAGTTGAACTATTTTTCAGACTGCTGTTTCTGAACTTCTTACTACTGTTTTTGTTATTTTTTAAGACAAAAATATAGCCGACTTCTTCATTCAGACAGAACTGTCGATGTGTTTTCATTTTAGCAACTATTTCATTGAGTAATTAATTCCTAAACACATTTTGTGAAAAAGAAAAAAAAAAAGTTTTTGCCCAAAGAGGACTCTTTACAAACCAATGCATATTGCGACGACATTGCCATAGGTCACTTGGTGAAAACGCTACGCTTCACTAGGTTCGACAGATAGTCACTTTATGAAAACGCAAAAGTCGTATACGCACGAGCCAAAACTGTGCTGTAGCACTATGTATATCATGGGTAAAGTCACTTCGTGGAAACATAAAATGGCAAATCTCGTGATACGTCATTCATACTAATTAGTGTCATTATGAAACTCTTACGTATTAGGTACTGAAACTTGCTAAAAATGTTAACCTTCCAGCGCCGCCAACATTCTGAAACGTCATGCTGAATATCCATCCACAGGCCGCCAACGTTCCCTTACGTTTAGACTGGTTCCTGTCTTTATCCGCAAGGATAATAATACACTTTATTCACAAGCCCTGAAGTGTGACGTTAGATGTTCAGGCTACCTTACATGTATGTTCTACCCTTCAAGAGTGCCGCCAACGTTCTGAAACATCATACTGAATATCCATCCACAGGCCGCCAACGTTCCCCTACGTTCTAAAAAAAATGGCCGGCCTGTGGTTACAGAATTACCAAATCGCGGCCGGCACTGTAAGGGTTTTAACAGTAATGAGTATATTAATAATTTGTATCCCCCAAAAAAACGATTAGCAAAACTGTGTGATTTTTGACAGATAGGTCACTTCATGGGACCAGTGACGAATGGTAACTTTGTTTCCACTTTCATAAGGACTCTATCTATAGGAAAATGAGTGCATCTCAAAACTGAATTAGACCTTGGAGTCACTCTTTAAGCAACTAGATTTTTAACATTGCAACTTTTTGCAAATGTATAAATAAATCTTAATTGGGGTTACCCACAGACACTCATTGTGGTTCCTAATTGGCCCACTAGTGTTGGGGGGAAACATGAAGATCAAAGGAACCCAGATTGGTAGGGGAATGACCTGAATGAGGACACAGGTCTTCAGTGTTGAGTTGTTTATAACAACCTGCCACCTGCTACATAACTGTTAACTCAGTTATTCTTTCCCCAAGGCAAAGGCTTGTGGTCCATTATTTAGAGACAGTTAAATGCTAATTGCTGTCAGTTGTTTATCCTGCATCAGTCAAGACTGACAGGAATGCAGACCTGATTCTTCAGGGGGCATTTGATAATATCCTAGACTTTAGTTTGTTTTGCACCATGGTGGAACCCCAGTCCTTTATGACCTGCTGGACCTTCTGTTCTGTTTTGTTTGACCACTTCCACTAAAACAAGGTTTCAGTAAAATGCAAACAGAAACTACAGTTTTAAATGGCCAGAAGTAAACCCCTAGAAAAAATGGTGCACCCCCTGTGCCCCCTAAAATGTTACCCTAGTTTCCAGCACTGGTTTTGAATACTGCTTGTCAGAGGTTCTCTTTTCAGGGGCGGGTTGGAAGTAGGGTGGGGGGGGAGACTTTGTTGTGTGATCAAATCCCACAACCTCAGCTCCCTCAGATTCAACCACTTGTTTAGAGTGAAAGTGCACTATTTCAAAAGTTGTGTTTTAATGCAGATTTTTCGCTTGAAGATCCATTTTAAATACCTTGCAGCTCCATCAGGATTTTTGAGTGTGAAAGCTTTGAAACCCAATAGGGGCGTTGTTATTTACAGCTTAAGCAATCTGTATTGGCCCATCAGCTACTATTTGATTTCCCACTGGATGTCAAAGTGTCTACAATGTAATATCTCATCACACAGTGCTGCTCAGTTCATGCTTCATTTACGCTCGTGTGGGGGGGGGGGGTTAATTTTTAAATCACTACCCCGAATAGAAGGTACACCACCTTGCTTGAGGGTAATCAGACCTCGATGGGGATATAAGGAACGCTAGTTTGGGAACATTTTGAGACTGACACTTTCTGCATCATTAACCACATTCAAGCTGCACAGGCTAGAGCTCTATAGAGCCACCTCAAAGCACTAGAATGGTTAAAAAAACCTCGCCAAAGGTGCGTGACTGGGGGGGAAGCAATTTTGAACAAAGGATAATCACTGGTTCAGAAGGACTTCTGGGGACCCCCAAAAAGGGATAAAGAACAGAGGTACTAGAATCCTAAAAGAAAGTGGAAAACTATTGTACAACCTGCAGTTTAGGATAAATACAGGTAGGAGTAGATAAAAACCTACACACCAGGCAATTTTAACCACTTATTCAGGTGATAAAATTACAAAACAAGATAAAATATTAAATGATGATAGTCCTCTAAAAAATATATATATATAATAAAAATGGAGGATGTTTATTTTGCTTGTTTTTTTACTTCATAAAGACAAGAAAAAGATAATAATTTGAATTACATGTTTAGGCTTGTGTAGATAGACTTTATTTCAAACAAGCATAGTCCTGAATGACATTCTTATAAAAACTGTAGACTTCTTCAAATCACACAGAAGGCCCTAGCTCAACTGTAAAAAAAATGTCTAAACAAAGACAGGTAATGTTTTTCGCATATATGGTTTATCAGCCCCAAAAAACAAAATTAAAAAGAAATATACAGCGCTTGTGACTGGTTTGTTGTTGTTGTTGTCATTGTTGTTGTCGTTGTTGTCGTAATTTTTGTTGTAGGCAATGTATTCTGATTAACATTGACAGCTTTATAACTCGTCCCCAGGTGTGAGGCATAATCAGGTAATGATTTTGTTTGCCTTGCAAAATATTTTGAAATAAACCTGTTTTGTCAACACTGAGTGCTAATATTGAGTAGCAGTAGCAAATGCTGAGTTTTGAGTAGCAACTGATACATTTAGTGTAGCATTTTGTTACATTATTCAAGGGAAATAATTCACTGATAATTAGTTGGCCTATACTTTGGCAAACATGTGGCTTAAGGACAAGAAGCCACAAAGCCTTTTAGGAACTCGCCCAATAAATGTCACCTGAATGTTTGATATGTAGGCCTACTCACATTTGTAAATTATCAATATGTTTGATATTGTCTATATTCACAACGTTTTAATTACCCTGTATTATGCTATATAGCTTGTTGAAAGCGTAGTATTTGGTTTTAATATATAAGTAACTCAAGCCTTTCACAGTGATTATGAAAATCTATAGGTCCTTCAAATGATGCAAAGCCATTTTATGTTATATACAATAACCCTCGCCATAAGTTCCAAGTTGACAGAGGCGTACAGCGACTGAACCACACATACCCATTTCCTCTCATCATCAACATTATGTTTCATCTTTACACAAGGTTCAAAGCTGGGTATATGCATGGCATTTATCGATCCAATCTGGCTGCTCACCAAGTCGTAACCTTACGTTCATCACGGTCCGATTGAAACCAAATGCCTGCAGCCAGCTTAGGAAAATAATTCTGGGCTGGATATATTGTGAGGAAATTATATATCGTGTAAGAAAATATCTACAGGTACGGTGGCTGCACGCTTGCTTGTACAGGCATGGTACAATATCGCAATCATCTGTACCATTAAGTCAAGCTGCCTCGTCTTCAGCATGGCTAGAGTAGTGGTCACGACCACTAAGGAAAAGTACTGTTGTGAAAACATGGCTTGTCTACATCACAGTTATCTTTCATGTGGAAGAGGGGGGTTTCTCTGAACAAAGCTTTGTTATAATGTCAATTGGAGTTTAAACAAAAAGATGGGAGAAAAAAGTCAATCACTTGAGCTCTGTTTGTTTCAAACAGTTTCAAAACAAGCACTCACTCTCCAAAGGGGGCGAAGGTCCCCCTGAAAGCCCCCCTCTTTATTTTACTATCAAAATTCGTTTACATTTTCATTTGGGGGTGGCGGGCAAGTGGGAAAATTATATATTTTATGTATTTATTTATTTCGTATTTATTTTTTATATTTATCATGGGTTTTAGGTTTAAATTTTTTGTATTATCATTTATTTATTTTCGTTATTATTACTATTTTTATTTTTTATTTTTTTGGAGGGGGGTGGTTAATGTGTCTTATAATTCATTGTTGATGTATTTTTATCTCATTTGAGGGGAAGAGAGTGGGAAAGGCTCTGAGTGAGGTGATGAACACTCTCCACAGACCCCCCCCCCAAACCCCCTCATCTCCCAACCCCGGAGAGTTAAACAGAGTTTTTTCACTAAAATGCAAATGAAAAGTTATCTTAATCTAAGACACCCACTTTTTCTGTATGGTCAATTTCATTCAAATCATAGACGGGAAACTAGGTAATTTAAAAAACAAATGCAATTAGTATTCATGTAGAAATTGCATTTTTCTATTTTAGGTATTTATTTATACATCAGGTAACATTACAGTAAACAATAAAATTACATCAAAATACGTTTAGGAAAACAATTAAACAGGACAGAAACAGGAGAAAAAACATTCTGACATTGAATACAACAAATAGTTCACAATTTTTACTGTACCGGAATTTTGTTCACAAGATTGTTCACAAGACCAGAATCAAAATGGTTAAAAAACATTCTACACAGTTTAATGTGTATATCTCATGTGTAACATGTATGGACAAGTATACTTCATTACACAGAATTGAAAGTTATTTATTAGACCTAAAGTAAACATTTGAGCATCTTTTTTCAGGACACAATGAGGTATTGTTACTCAAATGAAAAACACAAGACCGCAGGACTTGTCCTGTCGTGAGTTTACTGGCCCCACACTTAAAGCACTAGCCTCGGGCCTGCAGTCCAGTGTTAATTTCAAGCCACATAAAATAACAAAACATGTATTAACAACACAAGCACTTCCTTCACAAAGATTGTTGAGGATTCCCGTTTATGAAAGAGACATTCAAGAGAATGTGCCCTTTCTTAAAACGAAATGTTTGCGTCCCTTTAACAATTTACTCCTAGGTAAAATTGAGTAAAAGTGAACTTATACCCAGGGACCTTTTCCCCTTTTCCCTTGATGAATTTTTATGGGTTGTCATCCTGGGGCAATCCCCTCATGAATTCGCAAGGGGTTGAAATCATGTAGAGTACATGTTACACTGAGCATGTTGTGTAAAAATAACATCATGGACAGTCTACCGAAAGATTTATGTATGGCAATCCATAGTGAGCATCACACAAAATGGACGAAGCGTGTAGCCTGATCTGCAAGAAGCCTTGCACAACAGCTAATGTGGCATGACAGGCACAACTCCGTAATATATTTCAAGAATCATCACATATGCCAAGCATCAGACAGACAGGCTTTTGTCACATTTGCAGAGCAACTGATTACAGGAATATACGCCAGTTTCCATGGATTCACTAATGAAGACAAATCTGTTTAATTTCTAAAATGAGTCTTCTTAAGGGATCTGGCTCCAGATCAGCATAGCGACCTGACCTCGCTGGGTAAATGTAGAATAACAAAAATTACTCGCAAGACGACAATGAGACGACATGTTTTAAGGTAGGGGGGGTGGTGCTTAGATGAAACAAGAAGAAGAGGAGAAGATCGTGACTGGAGAGTTATCTCTCATCAGTAAAGAGCAGTAGAGGATGCAGGAATGGATGGACAACTCGTCAAATGACAGTAAGGCACTCAGCCTTCTCATAGGGAATGGCCAATGTGCTAATTGGCTTGGCTTCATTTAAGTGATTGGAGTGCGAGACAGCAGAAGCACAATGGCAAGCCTTTAGGGAATCGGGGCCTGGTGATGCACACACTGCTGTGGTGCTTGCATCCAGAGATTCAGGCTCACTAGAATAGATTTTCAGATATGATTTAATTCATCACTCACATTTATATTTAAAGGCTTCTTACGTGTTTAAAGGTCATATGCATATTAATGCCATTATGTGTAAATATTTTGCACACAGCACCACATTAGAGTTACAAATTTACTGTACAGTTGGGAATAATCAACAGGGACTTTGTCAATTCAGAGAATGCCGCATGTATCATTTCTGTCAAAACACATTTGTCAATTCACAGCTATCAGAAAAGGGATACTCAGATGGTTTTTGAAAGAATAGTTTCATTCCTGATTGTCAATCAAGACACGATAGGCTACATCCAACCAGTGAAAATTGTCCTGAAATTACATGATTAAATATTCAGTGAAAACAAAGCGAAAACAACGCAAAAGGTTTTTGGCTATGACAGGGATTATATGTTGAGCTCATAGTATCTTTATTTTAATTGCCAATATCTAAATAAGTGATGAAGATTTTGAGTGTCGTGATATTCTATTTTCTTACAGTATTTCTGAGGGAGACATTTCTGGTACTATAGTATAAACTTTGTTTTCTGAAATTTTCCTGTTTGAATCTAATTATTTATCTGATGATGACCAATCCAGTATGTATTTTGCATAGTTTTGTTCCTTTATAGAAGGATGCTTTTGACAAATATAATATTATATTAATTAGGCCCTACAAAAAACCACTATGTTTATAGCGAGAGTTGTTCTGCAAGAACAGTATTCTACTACAGCAAACAAGTTTCACTGATTACTTGATTTAAAATGGGTACAAATACGAATTAATAATCTATTATGATAAATTGATCCATTTTCATTTTGTGAGAGAGGTTTTGTTGGCACTTACAAGTTGGCCTGAAGACATGTTTTTGTGTTTTAACAATCTTTTACTTTCTCCAAAAACTTTTTAATAAAACAAAAGATCTTATGCCGGGGTGAGGCAAAGGTATTTCCCCCTTTTTTTCCTTTTTTTTTTTTTTTTTTGGGGGGGGGGGGGTTTGTATGAATATCTGTTGGACAACTCGCAGACACCAATGCTCTTAACTAATTCTAGAAAGAATGAACCTCCAAGCACAAAACCCCACTGTATTTATCATGTCAAAGCAACAAAGCGTTTTGGCAAATTAGTGTGCTCAAAGGGAAACAAAATGGCTTTGTTTTATCAATCTTCTATATTTCAATTTCAACAATTTCAACAATGTTCATAAAAGTGCTATCAGCACAAAAATTTAATATTGGGTAGTGTTAAAGGGTGAAGACTTACCCCCTTTCACAGAGGTATATAATAATATAATGCAAACTAAAATTAGCAACCTTAGCAGACAGTATGAATGTCAATAAACCGTCTGTCAAAACAATATTAAATGCATTTCTAACTTTCCATTTAGGTCAACATTCTTAAAAAGGAGACTTTAAAGACAGAGAAATGAAAACAAGGGCTCTGAGTTTAAAGGGTTGTGCTTGTCATTGGTAAGATTGAGATTATAACTGTTCATTGATTTGCACATAACTACATGGTATAAAGATGGCCATGGCGGGATATCTTCCCTTAAAACATTTTTGCTTGAAAAGCACTAGTTTTTAAGAAATGAGTAAGACAATTAGTTTTGATCTTGCGAGTCCAAAACCTGATGTTCGAAAACAGTGAAAACATTAATCAGGGTTAGTTTTTTTCTCATTATTTTCTCGTAACAACATCAACAGGTTTGTCATTTCATGTATATGTTGGGTAACACAAAGTGCGGTTACTGGTCTTTGACATTTACAATGTACCAATGTTGTGCGCTTGCTTTAAGTAATGTACACTTTGATTCAGTCCTAAGGTTTTTCTCCGTTAATATTGTAAGGGCCCCAAAAAGGTCCAGATACATGTATGGTTACATAGGAAATAAACAAGCAACCAACAAATATTACGTTTTCTTTCCAATTTCAATAAAACTGGTAAGATCTATACTGTCAATTGTTTTCTTCAACCTGCAAAACCGCACAGTGACATCAAGAGTAACTGTCGCAGGTACGGTTGTTTCCTGTCTCTTTCCTGACATAGTAAATATAAGGGTGTGTTAACAGACCTTCCTTACGTTTTCATCACCTCCTTTAATATCTGGGGGCCCTATATGTCTATTATGAGAGCAAACGGTCCATAGCAATGAAATTAAAATAGTGTTCTGGCTTGGGAGATGCAGTGATTATGAATGGTTTTTAAATCAATAATGAGCCAGGCAGCCTTTACCACTGCTGCTGATAAGATTCAGTGTTTGGAACATGCTATAGCTCCACAAGGCTGGACATTCACTTTGAAGTGCTTGTTAAATGCAAATACAAAATAGCCCAAAGCGAGTCATGTTTTGGCAGTGGAGGGCCCATGATTGGCCAACGGGAGTCAGGTGCTTCCATTTTGATCATCGTCAAGGCATTAAAAATAACACAATTTCCATTCTTATAAAAAAAAAAATGTGGCCCTGTTTGTAGCTCTCTCTGCACACAATATCCCTTCGCTTGCACAACTGTGCCTCTTATTTTATTTCTGCATGTTTTACTGCATGGTATCAAAAGAACTATATTAAAATGCATAAGCACTTCACTGAACTGCACTAGTTTAAAAACAAACTTGCTTATGAATATCAAACCCCACAACTCAAATTATGTAAAACCTCCATTGTTTTTAAAAAGGTCATGCATTTAATATGTTCCTTGAAATAAAGGGGTATTTTCTTTTTTAAGAGTTTCATACTGTCATCCGAACTTTGAAACTCAAGCATCCCTGAGGACCACCCTGTGACCTTAAAGCTTGAAAATAAACCTAAAATTAAGCTGTTTTCGGGTCACAACACAGAAGTTTCCTTATATTTGTTATAATTTCTGGCATATCCTCTCTTTTTTCAATTAATTTATTTAAAACAATAGGCATATATAGGTTAAACACAGCTATCCTAAAATGTTGGTAACTTATAAGCAATAAATACTTTTAATTTACTGTCTTTTTGGCAGCAGGTAAACATATTCCTTCTAAGATACCTCAATACATTTCAAAAACTACTCATCTTTAATTCTGAAATTAAATATGGGGCATTTCCTGTCTTTGAATGGTCAAATAAAAAGTAGACATTTTCTAATCGAGTTTGACAATCTCCCCTTTAACAAGAGAAAACAAAGAAGGAAAAAAGAAAAAAAGCCAAGATCCTCTTGTACAGATTCATCACTCATGAGGTATTCATTATTCACTGCAACATCTAATTACCAATGCATTGGATAAGGTAATTTACTGCCGTCACCAGGGACAAAATCTGGGGGGATCTAAACCTGTTCTTAAAATGCAATCCAATATGAATAACAAAGATTATATGCGAACAAAGTGATTTTATACAGAAACATGGCTAAGGTGCTAAGAGGCTTGCGGAAATGGAGTGGAGGCTGAAAACATTAAAGGTGGCTACAACCTTCAAGCAGTTTAAATTTTTCTATGATTTGATTTCCATTTTATGTGAAACAAGCTGTGCCTTTGTTCAACTTGGTTAAATTAGTCTGTCATGTTTCTTGGATTTGATTTATTGGGAATTTGTTAATACTGTGTAGGCCAATGTGGGGTTTTTTTTCACTGCAATAAAATATCAGCTGCAACCTGCTGTTAATGACATAGGGCCCTATTATCATACTGTAAAACTATGATGGGATGTTTTTATGGTCCCTTGTTTTTCTTCAACATTAATATACAGAATTAGGGTGTACTTAATGGGATAAAAAGCATAGGACTTCACCATAAGAAGCTTTTCTGTCTGTGGGTGTGCAGGTAGTTATATATTGATGGAAGGCTTCAAAATGCTTTTCTTAACTTGAAACTAAAATTTCAATGTTCATTGTGATTGTTGGTACAATGTTAACCACCTTCTTCAAAAATTACCTCTCTGCGGCAACTCTGAATGGAAAACTGAATCACGAAACCCGCACATTAATTAATAAAGTGGTTCTCAGCTGTCAAACTATCACTTGTCTATCATTCTTTGTTTTTTCTGTCCAAACGGGAAAAGTACAAAAGCTTTTTGCTTCACTATTTTCCTACATACTGACCTTTAATATTAAGGTACACATACATGCAGGGTGTGAAATTAAGAAAATTTGCTGGTTGCCCCAGGGCAACCAACAACTGAAAATCAGGTTGCCCACAAGTGAGTTTGGTTGCCCAAATATGATAATCTTATCAGTGGTGTGAATGTTCTGTCCCAACTATAGATTCGTAAAGCTTTATGTGGAAAATTAGAATGATATTTGGAGCTGGCACAATAATAAGCAGGGTAGACATAAATTCTTGTTTTTTATAAGGTTGCCCGACGGGCAACGACGGTTTGATCACAGGTTGCCCGGATTATTTTTTGGTTGCCCCGGGCAACTGGGCAACTGTTAATTTCTCACCCTGACATGTAAGCCTATTTTCATATTGCTTTATTGTATATATACCCTTGAGTATTGCTGTACTACAACGTGAATATTGCATGTTGTTGTCAGTGTAAAATCAACGCTTGCTCGATCTATCTATTGTGAAACGGGTAGTCAGACCAAATTTGAGCATATGTTGTTATACCTTAAGTTTCAATAATTCACAGTAGGTGTAAAATCCCCTGAGAGAAAATTTACACCATGGCTTTAAAATATATATAATATACCATGGCTTTAAAATATATATCTACATGGTAGTACGAATTCTGTCAGCGGAGCACACCAATTTATGGCCATCACGTAGGGGAGAAAGATTCCAGAGAGGTAGCCAATCTATCCTGGGATTACAGGAAACATGCCCGGAAATCAAGACTGAAACCAATATAGACTGCTCACTGTACAGGATCATCCAATACTCAGAAGAATTATGCAATGACATTGGTCATTTGTAGCATGCTTGGATGTTGAGGGTCCTCACTGTCACCATAGTAATTCCACAAGACAGATAGCAGGCCAGATACATCTTAGATGTAAACATACAGAGGCATTGGAAATTGGTAGTTTATTCATCTTGTTCCAGGAGTGATGAAAAATTGGGCATCTGAGAAAATTAAACAAGGGCTTTGAATCACAAAAGGTAGGCAAGTCTTGCAGCTGTACTAAACTTGCAGTGTTTATAAATTATTTAGATTGAGATTAGGCAAGGCAAAACATAATACATGCTTAGCGTCCCTGCCCGCTTCCTTTTGGGGGTGCCGCATGGATTTTATTTTTATTTTTTACATTTTTTACTCGGTCTTAGTTGTATCAGAAGGGGGGTGGGTCAATTTTACTAGGGTATCATTATACATAAATTAACTTGTAACTTGGCAGAACTCAAGTTTAATACCATACCGATAATGATATATGATTAGTAAAGACTAGGAAAACAAATGGCTAATCTTAATCTGAAAGATTACTCTTTATAAACTTGATACTGCAGTGTACATGTATATAGGCAGCTTCTCCTGATGTGTAAATACTGTTTAGTGCAATAAAATTGTACATAACATTCCATTTGTATTGAAGTTTACCAATTTGAAATAAGCACTTGAATACCCTGACACCCCTTTTGCTCAAAACAAGACCACTTAAGTTGGTTATGTTTTGTATCTGAGAACTAAAGGATTTGAAAAATGTATTCAAAAACCAATGATGTATACATATCTTGCAATGAAATGCTCTTCCTCAAAAAAATCTTTATACTCTTAATAATATTTTGTATACTTTATTAAATTCCAAAAAAAACCTTATTGCTCACAATTTCAGGTAAATAATGATTTGCAAATGTTTAACAGAATGTAAACTATAAACGAACCTCTTATTTCCCCCAACGTAACTCACTTTAGATTAAAGGTAGGATCATACTTTAGTTATGACCCCCAAAATAAATTCTATGCGAAAGCTTACTTGTTATAAAGATGGTAATAGTAGTACACATCCTGCCAAATTATTTCAACTAAAATGCCCGCATTGATAAGAAATCGATAAAGACATCTGTATCCGAAAAACAATTCATGCATGAATCATTTCTCAGATTTCTGAGGCTTGGTGTCTGTTTACGAATGCTGCGGCAAGAGATGCGGATGGTACCTGCTGTCACCTTGCTAAACGTGGATGGATTCTACGTTCTTGTGACAGTTTTTTGCTGTTTTCTCAGAAACTAGACACCGTTTTCAGCTGAAAATTTCACATGTAACTTTGATTACATATTTCTTGATAGATTTGCCAATAAATCAGCACTACATTGAAAAACAAAACAATCTATGACCCTACCTTTAAAGAACCGGTATTGAATAACAACTGATTCTGATTGAAGTTAAAGTAATATTCCAATCATGCAATTTACATCAAATGGATCATTACCCTTGTGACCCAGTTCATTTTGTATTGAAAGCTCTAGGCCTATGATTTTATGGGTATTTCTCCATAGTGCTGTCTGGTTGATTCAAAAGCAGAAATTAGTTATGACATTAAAACTTTGTCCCATGTTAATTGTCTGATAAAGTTGCATTTATAGTTCATGCTAAACTGCTCGATTTCTTTGACATCAACATCAGTCCAAATTCTCAATATCTAAGCCATATCACTTGAAAGTAAATTATAAATATTATACAAACAGAAACAAACTTATCTACAGCAGATTTGATAACCCACATGATATCTTTGAAATTGTCGGCTTAAACTAAAAGCAGATAATTACTTTAATCATTCTTAATAAGGTCATCATAGATTAATAGTTGGGAAGCTCTGTAACCCATGCTGGTCTTTAAAGGCACTGAACACGTTTGGTAATTGTCAAAGACCAGTGTTCTCACTTGGTGCATCCCAACATATATGCATAAAATAACAAGCCTGTGAAAATTTGGGCTCAATTGGTCATCGAAGTTGCAAGAAAATGATGAAAGAAAAAACCCCTTGTTGTACAAATTTGTGTGCTTTCAGATGGGAATAAAAAACTTCTTGCAAGAAGTTTTTATTATTTTAGTGAGAAATTACCTCTTTCTCAAAAACTACATTACTTCAGAGGGAGTCGTTTCCTACAATGTTTTATACTATCAACAGCTCTCCGTTGCTTGTTACCAAGTACGTTTTTATGCTAATATTTGTTTTGAGTCATTACCAAACGTGTACGATACCTTTAATAGGACTTTTTCAATGTTAAATTGTCCATAATTCGATACTATGTGATGCCCCATTCCAAAACCAGTCGCTTCCTGTAAACATTCAAAACTGGGTTTATTTGCTCATCAAATAGATAAGACTGAAAGCTTTCAAATAACGCCTAATGCCTTAAAGGTAAGTATTTTTAAACATATAGATTGATTAAAAACATCACTTCACATTGATATCGTGGCTGATGTTTCAATTGTCTGATTATATTTTTTGGTTTTACCCGTACACCGATGTGTGTAAAGCACTGTAAAGCACTGTACACACATCGGTGTACGGGTAAAACCAAAAAAAATATATAATATTCTTTATCCCCGATGCAAATTTAACATCTATTAAATTGTCTGATTGTTTAATTAATGCCATTTCACAATATTTCTGAGATCTGCCTTGTTTTTTTTGCATAGGCAGCTAGGGGAGGGTCATCATACGCAATCCTTTGGCAATAGGGGAACACTTTCAACGGAACACTTTCAACAGAAAATTTCAACACAATGCAATGCAGGGCATCTTTTGGATACCATTTTGATGTGTGGGGTAATCTTTTAGATGACTCATTGATGCCATTGTTTTGGGTTTTTTTTTTCAATTAGTGAAATCGATTTTAGAGATAGAATCTCTCCCAAATGGACTATTCACAGGTGTTAGTATTCTGTGTAGAGAATGCAACAAGCCCCACAGAAAACTTTCAAGATACATCATAACATGGGATTTGACTGTAACTCTGAAGACCTTTTCAAATATCTTTGGTATAAATGGATTTAGCTGAAACTTAACTGTATTCCTATGCTTCATATTGTTGAGTACAAATGTGATATGTAATGTTGGCATAATTATTTGTGAAACAAAAATCTTTATGCTTTAAGGTTTTTTTTCCACAGAACTCAGGGAACATACAGAGTATACAGTGCTTAAAATACACATCGGTGTAAGGACACAAACCAACTAATAATCTTTATCCCGATGCAAAATTAACACCAAGGAATCTTTATGGCAATTTTTGTCTTTCTGTTTTGAGCGGAGTGTACAGAGTATGGACATGTGTCATATTATTTACTTTTTATTGTAGCATTTAAACTGTGTAAAGCCCAGTGTAGATCTGACCACACATTATTATTTTGTTATCGATGCAAATTCACAATTATGTTTTGTCAAATTAAAAGTACAGATATTTTAGCTGTTAATTGATTCAAATGTAGAGCCGTGTATGCTCAGCTGTTACTGCTACACCTTTTATTTGTTCCGAACTTTGAGCAAGTCTACACGTCCTCATCTATATCATCTGTACCGTAAAGCATACAATAATGTAAGGCAACAGTGACAGCACTTCCGTGCTTTTAATAACTGCACTCTCAGTGCAATCAGTTGCCAGGGTATTCTATTTGTGCCCGCATAAATATATTGGACCTTACCATATAACGTGACATGTTTACGACTCATCATAGTGATTGAAAATGCTCGGGATGTTTACTAATGGAGTAGACCATAGAGAATGGAGAATGAGGAGAGGACAATCAAATTACTGGAATAATGATAATTATTTTTCTGTGAGACCTTGATGGTAGCCTGCTTGTGGCAAACAGAATAAAACAATTTCAGCAAAAAGCATTAATTTGACAAAATCACACCACATGTCAATAACTGCATTTGCTAAAATCAGAATTATTTTATCATTTTAGAGTAGTTTACTTTCAAAAAGTCATTAATATTGAACATTTTAATAATGAACTGAAAATTGCATTGTATCTAATTCTAAAATACCAATTTCCTTACAGATTATTGTAACATCTGCTGTTTGTAATCTGAAATTTCATGATGATTATTTTGCAAAACCTTGACTTGCTCTGGAGGTCAATTCAATGCAGTGTGTAAAATCAATAAAGTAAGGAAACATGCACAAATTTGCTTTCTTTTTGTCATTTTGGATCTATAAAATGATTGGACTGCTGCAGTAATATATTTTGAATGTCATCTAGCTGCCTCAGTGGGTTTTTAACTTTACAGATATACAAACATAAATAATACGATTGTTTTGGCTTGCAAAATAATGATGTACCAGTAATTATCCTAGCGTTTAAATTATAAATGCGACATCTGTGAGCTGTTTCTTTTTGTGTATTAGATGACTGGCTGTGCCAATGCCAGTGTTTCAATAATTCAGTCCCCTGAAGACGAGTGCTCCTGGAGCAATCCCTCAGTCTCATTCTATGAAAGCTCATTAGCTGGAGCCAACCAAAATCCCATCAATTCAACCCAAGATTCCAGACTCCTTTACGCACTAATGAACCAGACACCAAAGATGAATGATGAATTACCATCCTCTCTTTCCCTGTCTCACTTCCTCCTACTGCTGCCTGAGAAGATTGCCCCAAGGGTGTGTATGGCTGATATTTCCCCATAAAATTACTGCCAGGAGGGCCACTCATGTTTAGCAACAAAGGAATTGGTTGGTGTGGATGAAATGAGGACATTTTCTGTACTTGAGTTTCTGGAGATTGAGGAGCAAGGATCTACCTGTTTCTAGAGTACCTTAATCGTGGTTACTTGTGATAAAATTGATTCTCACATTGTGAGGGTCTGAACAATGACAATTAAGTAAGGTTCAGTTTAATGCATGTATCGTAAATATATCCAATGTGCTTTTGTAAATATGTATGCATACCTGGACATAACATTTAAAACATAACTAATGTCACAGTATCAACTTTGTTGATGACTACAAGAATTCAATTTATTTTGAACATTCTAGTTTTGATATAGGAAAGCTTCTTTTTCCCTTCTTTAAGTTGGTTTTAATTTTAACTACAATTAAAAATGACAGCACTTGAAAAAGGGGATGGTGGCAAAATTAAAGTATCTTTGTCAATGGACTCAAAGAAACTTGTTTTTATTTTTTCGATTTACAATTTACCAAGTTTGATTTACATTTATGTTTTTAGGATCTTGGTCTTTAATGTGTCATTCTCTATATATCTCTTGAAATTGTTTTTTTTTATATATATATTCTAAATCCACACAAAAATGCTTGTCATGCATTTGCAGACGAGACTTGTAGGCCATGCTCTGATGAATCTAATCTCAACATTGGTTCATCCCATTGCCGACACTTCAACAATGCTGTTTATCACCGTGGGTTGTTGACATTTAAACTGCAGACATTACCATTGCAAATTAGGTAACATGCACAGGTGTTGTTCTTCTACAAAACACGCACACCATTCACTGCTCAATCCAGATATGTATTTATCAAATTAATTCACTCCATTTCCCTGATGTTGAAATCGAAAATGTGTTTGTATTGGAGATTTAGACAGTTTATCTGAATGTTTTCCTTTGAGGTTGTACTAAGGAGCAAAGGAATTAATATAAAAACATTTTAGACATTTGGCATATTTTCTATTTTCTCCTTCAAATTTGTTTTTGTCAAAGTATGCTTTTGTAACAAAGTAAAAATGAAAAGAGTTTGTGTGAGGACTTGTAGAAATTTATTTTTTAAGATTTCGTTGACAATGTTGTTGTAGATGTTGTAAGGAATCAGCATTTAAAAGCTTCAGATGATAAAGTAAGCATGATGTTCTGACATAACTATTCCAATGTTTTCTTTTTAATAACCAGAGACAAATCAAACTAGGTAAGATCTAATTCATTAAAACGGACTGTCAGTGTCCAGTTGCCCCATGTCCTTATTCACACAATTGACATGCTCTCAAATATGCATCGTCAAAACATTCTCGTAGGCCTATATTTCAAGTTTCAATGCACTTAAATTGTACATGATTATACTGTAAATGCCAATATTGTGCCCTGCACATACAAAGTTTATATGCTCGTTAATATGTATATATTGCCCTTCTGGATGACTAAAGTGGTCAGCCCTGTTTCCAGCAGCATAAGTTCCCCAGATCACTTCTGATGTATCCAATGAATATTCATGAGCAGTGCGCTTCATTATGATGCACTATTAAGATTTAATGATGCACTGTCATTGCCTGCATAAAATTACCATTATGAGGCTTGAATACAGATGACTAAAAACAGAACATCAAACGTACTTTCAACGCACAAACTAACATTTGGAATTACATAAATTCTCAGGATGATTAACATTTATCTACACGAGAACTCTGTATTTATTCACGGTTTAGTGTAAATTAATTTGTCACAAATATTTTTAAAACATAGACTATGTGCATCTGTTTGAAGAAACAATGCCACTGTATGAATAGGTTACAAATGTTTTAAAAATATTAAGAATGATAACTAGTTTTTATACAGCGCTTTATCTGAAAGTGTATCAAAGCGCTTATCATTATTTATTTCCAGACAGGTTTTTTAAGTTTTTGAATTATGAGACCCAAGGATGTAACACCTTGTAAATGTTAACAAGGTGCTGCAGCGCATTCAGCAGCCACTGCCAGAAACACCAAGGCAAACCCCTTCTCTTGGGGATTAGTGTAATTGGGTTCTTTTAAAGGCATTACACAACACACTGGACCAATGGCTTTATGTCCCATCCGAACGATGAAGCAATAATGTTTAAGTGTCTTGCTAAAGGACACAAGTGTCAAGACCGGGACTCGAACCCACACTCTGCTGATCTGAAACATCAGAGCCCAAGTCCAGTGCACTAGACGACTCAACCAAGACACTCTAAATTGACAGCAGAGCGTGAAGGGGGCATTGCTGTCTTGACCTGTCTTAACCCTTTGACCCCTGCTCTTATACAGTAACTCTCTCAGGCCCTACATGGGCACTGATTGCTGATCTCTACACAGGCTGTCCCAATTCTTATTGTCCCAAAGTACTTTTTTACCAAATGGTGCAGATCAATTTTACAGTCATTTGGGGTTTTGGAATCCAAAGTAAAGCAGTACTTCATACGCCCAGAAATTATCAGTATTAAAATATTAATAATTCAGGCCTTGTCCAAACGGACATAGGCTTATTATTAGTTGACCCATTATTAGTCAATCATGCATTTTCGCATGCAGTTAGTATATAATAGTTTTGATACAATGAAGCAATCACAGTCTGGGTACTCCACTACAGGAGAGTTATACCTCCTCTGGATGTTACCGCCATTTGTACCTAATTACATATTCATTAACAATTATAACTGCTGTTATTTTAATGTATTCTCAAGTTTGTTGTGCAGATGGAAATAAACCAAACAAACAAACAAACAAACTTTAAAAAGCCATATAATCTGTAATGTGAGATTGTACATCTCCCCTTAAGTCACATACCTGACTTGTTCTTCATCATTCTCCTGAAATGGGCGGCTTCTTCCCTCTCCAAGATGCTTGGATCATACTGTGCAGAGGATGAAGAGTTGTTGTGGTTTGTTGCCATGGTGTTCAGTTTTCATGAAATGTATCCTTTCTTGAGCACTTGAAATAAATCCTGCAAATAGGGTAATGCACACACAAAAATTGTCCACTATTTTATGGGTGTTTTTGTGGCATGATGATACAACAAAACCAATCGTAACACTTACAGGTGAGATGTAGTTGTTTTTTGCTCGTTTAAAAAAAAAACCTCTCTCTTTGATTCAAAATAAAAATGAACATAAAATGTAACTGAATCAGCCAAAGAAATAGCAGTAGAAACGACTGCCCTCTCCTGTATATTCAAAATAAAACTTCAGACATCACTGTATAATATTTCTTAATTGTAACATCATTCCTGGTTTTTGTTTTCAATTGAATGTGCATCTCATTCATAAACTGTTCAATGATGCCAAAATATACATAACAAATCCAATACACCTTTCAAAATTCCACATGACACATTTTTATACACATTTTTGTTTGTCTGGTTTTCTTTTTTAGGTGATCTTCCCATCAAGGGAACTCAACAAACTCCCACAAGGGGATATAGATGCCAAGCTGGCAACAGCCAATCTCTCTCATACAAACATTGGTTTAATATCTATGATTATGAATTGCACAAATCAAGAAATTGTGATTCAGTAACTAGACGACAATACTTATTCTAGTCATTGTGAAATCAGCAGTTAGCTTGGTAGGATTCAAACCCACAACCTTGTGATTGCAAGTCCTGCAGTCTAAGCGTTTATGACACTTTGGCATCATCTTTATATAATGTCTTAAACAGGCTCAGGTCAAATGATTCAACACACTTTACTTTCTTGACTCACAGAACACTTTCAAGTTTCCCTGAAAATGTTCCAAGCTCCGAACACCAATATTGAGTATTTTACCAACATGTTTTCAATTTGTAATTAGGCCTTCATTTACAACCTTCATGATGAATAAGCAACGAGACCATAAAACACAGACAACTAAACTGTACAGTATTACAATAACATTTCTAATCGTGGAAGTTTCTTTGTGTAATCTTCCCCATAATCTATATGGGTCTCAATCTCCTCATAAACACTTATGTGACAAACTCTGCATTTTCTTTTTTCAGTTCGATTCAAGAATTATAAAAAGGAAATGCAGCATTTTTCAAATAAGGGTGTGCATAACATTAGTAAGAGTAAAAATATAAATGTTCACAGATTTGCACACATCGTACATGGTATAAAGAT
Organism: Plazaster borealis; assembly: GCA_021014325.1. Lineage (NCBI taxonomy): Eukaryota > Metazoa > Echinodermata > Asteroidea > Forcipulatida > Labidiasteridae > Plazaster > Plazaster borealis. The sequence goes on along the minus strand of CM037476.1, from coordinate 10,827,804 downwards.
GGTCATGGTGGGAAACTCCCTATGCAATATCTTTGCTTGAAATGCCATAGTTTTTGAGAAATGAGTGTAATCATTAGTTTTGATCTTGCAAAGAAATGAGTAAAACGATTAGTTTTGATCTTGCAAGTCCAAAACTTATTGTTTGAAAACAGTGAAAACATTAAAGGTTTTTTCCCACTTTTTTTCTTGTGACTCCAATGACCGATTGAGCTTAAACTTTCACAGGTTTGTTATTTCATGATGATGTATATGTTGGGTCACATCAAGTGTGGATGCTGGTCTTTGATAATTACCAATGTTACACATTTGCTCCCATTTAGATTAAAGGGACGCTTACAAAGAAACTTCCACCATTAGAAATGTTATAGGGCCTTTCATATCTGTATGCGCATCATACCTTATTACTCTTTGAGAAAGTACATCAATAATTAAAGAAAAACAGTACATACAAAAAAAAAATGTTAAAAGAAAATTGCACAAAGTTTACCCTAACTTTTTACAATTTTGTTGTGCAAATGTGGGAACAAAACATCACTACAAAATGATAAACTAGCGGAACTTTTCTGTGAATATGCAAGTTTAAAAGCACATATTCCAGGACTGAGCAGGTAAGTTTTGCAAACATGAAAAAAGCCATGAGTACACTGTAATTCAAGGCAAATGGAAAATGGAGAACATCAAATGGAACAAGATATATAGACATACTGTACAATTCAAATGGAGGAGGCTACCACTGCCAGGCGCCATTAAAATGTGGGTCAACAACTATAAACAGTCCTCCATTTAATATTTATTTAGTTGGCATGTCAAAAAGGTTTTCCCTTGGGGTATTTGGCAAAGAAATAACCACTCCATCCCAGAGGGTGCAGAGTTCATTTTTAGTCTCACCCCTATTACTTTAGAACCTTTTCACTCAATTTACGGGATATCTTAAAAATGACAGGATTGGCCTGGGTTTATTTTTTTTATGTATTTAACATCACTTTGTCTTTCAAGCTACATAACTGAATTGTCCTGCAGTAAACTTAGCATTCAATGTTTAGTATTCAATGGGTTTTGTTTACTATGTGTATCAATACAGATTATCTGTGACCTTTGAATAGTCAGTAGGGATGGTTGTATTCCATTACAGTAGCCGAGCTCTGCCACTGACAAACAATAGTATGTGGGAGGTAAATGAGGATATAGATAACATCTACAAGTAGGGTGGACCCCTGTGAAAACCATATACAATTTTGCATAGGATTCACACTCACAGCTCACAGGGTTTGTTTTTGAGTTCATCTTTATTTTAAAGGTAGGTTTGTACTTTGGTGTAATGCAGGCTTGTAATTTAATCTTTGAGAGGGCAAAGCCTTTTTCATTTTGCAAAGGGTACTTCCATTGGAAAATCATAAAGTGTATGGGAAACTTTCGAAGGGGCACAAAGGACAAGACCATGGAGATTCAAAGATTGCCTAAAATTTGACCCTAAAACGTCTTGTGTAGTAATTGTTATATATTTGCATATAGTAAGAATAGTGCCAATTGAGTAACAATTGTTTTGCTTTATGAATAAGAAAATATGTTCTACTCTTTAATTGAAAAATCAGTAAAGAATTACACCCCTTGAATATTACGGGGAGTGGACATAATTTGCCAAGGATAACAGTGAAGTACAGTATTTAGATGATATCAGAGCCACACAGAACAGAGCAAGTACAACTTGACTACATAATGTGGTGCCCATCATCTGTTTTGTGGGTTTTGTTTTACACAAATGCTGGCATTTGCTCATTATGATGGGCTAATTTGGTGAACTACTATTCTATTTTAGGAAATAGGAATTTATTCATTTATTAAACAAAAAGGCTGGTTGAATCCAACAATGAGTGGCTAATGAATATACAAAAATAAATACCTAATACTTGCAGAGATTTTAAAAAAATGTTTCATATTGCCTATACATTAGTTGGAGTTTACTGTGTTCATTTAAAAGCAAACAATTTAGAGTTTGGGCATAAAGTAATAAAATAGAGCTTGAACATGACGCAGAACTTTAACTAAAGATCAAAATATGACAGTAATTTTTTATTCCTAAGTCTTATGAATCAGCCCGAAAACAGTAAACAAATGAATATTTCTTAGTAAAAATCATTTTATAGTAAAAGGAAAAAAATGCCAACCATTCATGGCCTCTAGAATAAAGCTATAACACTCTTGATTTGAGCTTGTTTGAATGAGGTTACAAATTGTATTTATTTATTTAAAACCGTGACCAGGGTGACCTACTTCGAGAACTATATAAGTCTCACGGGAGCCTTAGTTATAGTTCTAGAGTAGAAGAAGGGTGGCCCATCCAGCACCGCTGATCATTTGGGGCCCACACATTATACAAAAATACATAAATTCGAAGATAAAGTACTATAAATTACAACACTTTGGCAGAAAGTGCATACAACAATTTTTAAACAAATAATAATTTAGTTACTAAAAATTGACAATTACATACTAGGAAAAGTGGAAAAAATTAAACACCCTATCAGCCAACCACACAATTAAAAATGCGATATACAAATGTAAATAAAAAGCCCCCCCAAATAAAAATCTACACCCAAAAAGTTGCCGGCACAAAAATATTAATAGGGAACCGCGCGACTCCCCCCCCCCCCCCCATCATCCCCAATGTAGACCATGAAAGGCCTTTACTTTTCATGACGTGACATGAACATTTAACAATTTTCTTGAGCACTTTTCTTTTGAATAAGGAAGCCATTTTTAATTAACAAAACAACGTTCTCCTACCTTTTTTGACCAATTCTGGCGAAGCAAGCTCGACCGTCTCCAATGTACACAACACGCGAGCAATATCACGAAAATATTCCACTTGAGCAGACGATATTTTGCCTATCCGTCAATCGTGCACGTGTATACGTTTACCCGTAGAGCACAACAAAACAACCTGATAGATTTGAACGATGCGAACACACACACACACACCCCCAATTCCTATGCCTCCTAACCGACGAATTTCCTCGGTTTTATCTCCCGTTCCATTAACGTCTAGAGGACACACCATGTCCGGCCACCATTTGACAGCGTTTGTGCCAACAAATTCTCTCACCAAATGTAAAATTTGCGAGGATAAAAATCCACAATTTGCGGCCACATCTGTTTATATTTGACCAGGTTCCATGCGTGTGATGACTTTGACCAAAATATAATGCACAACAAAATATTCCATGCGCTTTTGTTGTCTTTTGTGTAGAGGGAGGATCTATTCGGTCAGAGGTTGGTTCTATTGTTGAGAGGGACTGCAGGGTTTCATGACGTTCAATTTTAAGGTTTAATAAGAATACTGCTCTTTGTTTTTAATTAAACGAAGGTTCAATTCCTGCTCAACAAACAATTATTTATCAGCTTTTCAAGGAATTGTTTTGCTTGGAAATGTTACTTTGTGTTTACTTTTTATAGGGATACGATTTGACTAGTAACGCCCTCTGCAATTTGTGGTTCGTTCCAATCGAATTTGACAACACGGCGGCACAGCCTTTGTAGAGATCACGTGATGGTATCGATCAAATGGAGTACGCTTGACGTGAACAATATCTGCAATTAGTAGAAGCGGTGACATGGTGTGAAATTAATTGTCCGTTTTTAATCTTTGTATCTCGGATGATATAAGTTAATACTATAAACAACAGTGAATGTTTGTTTCTTTAATTGTTTTGGGGGATTTTATTTTTAATTTTATGCTTTTCTCTTTTACAAATTAACCAAACAAAGGGTCACGAATTATAATAATTAGAGCAATCATGTAAATGTATTTCGTTTGCTAAATAGACCCGTTCTTACATTAATGCCCCAGGATTTATTTCGCGGTCCAGTGGTTTATATGTGCCTTTCTGGAATTTTTTTGATAACATAATTTAATAACTCGATACTGGGTAGTTTTGCACCAGAATTTCAACAGCACTGCTTAATAAATAATAAAGCGCTTTCGATCAAATGCAAGTCTTAATTTAAGGCCTATTCCGTAATTATTTTTAATGTAAAAAAAAAAAAAAAAAAAAAAAAATTAAAAGATTTATTTCGTTAGGTCTTCAATGGAAAGTCGAATAACTGGAGGGAGACAGACGCACGCATTTTGGAAAATACATAAGCTTTTTAAAATACCAACTAAAAAATGAAACTACAAAATGAATGGCAACAGTCTATCCACAGGTAGCCGAGAACACGGGGGATGACTATTTGAAGACATTTACATTCGTTTTATTTTATAAACTTCGTATTTTAAAGACTCTGTTGTATGTTTGTTTGTTTGTTGGGGTGTTGGAGTGTTAGTTTGCTTGTTTTGGTTTTGGTTTTGGGGGTCTTTGGGGGGGGGGTGGTTGGGTTGGTTTTGGGGGTTTTAGGGAGGTGGGGTGGGATTGGGTTTGAGGGGTTGGGGAAGTTGGGGGCTGCAAATTTAACATTCTGCTAAGGTGGGGTGTAGGCCTATGTTTCCTAGACGGTTGTTCTTCGCAGATACTGTGAGCTAAGTAATGGAAGGCCCCCTTACACTGTGACAGGTAAAGGTGGCGCGTCTTACGAGTAGTTTACAAGTGTGCCCTCGAATATCAATGAATCAGCCATGGTACATCTTACTTCAATGATTACAACGCATTGCTTTTAATGGTGTGGGAGCACCACTGGCCAAATGATCGTCTCAACTTGTGAACACAAGAAATCATTTATTTTGTGAATATGTAGGCCTATGTTTTATTTGAGACGAGGCATGTCTGACAGTGCACCAGCGTGTGAGGGCGTGTGCCACGGCTCACACGGCAAGGTTGTCCATTCAGGGTAAAATTACTCCTGAAAATTATTTTAGGCACAACAAATTTGTGTATCTTAAAGCGAACGTTCAGCACTTAGAAATTCCATTTATTCAAACCCCGGTACCATTTGGCAATTCTTTCGTGGTTATAGACCGTGCAAGTCTCGTGCGTATTCGAACATTGGGGATGGTCCAACATGCATTGCTTTAACGCGTGAAGGGAACAAACTTGCGAGCACTTTAACGGGTCACAATGTTCCAATACGCGCGAGAGTTGCACAGTCTTTAGTACCAAAAGTTATCTACTAAGCAAAAGTGGTTCTTTCTAAGGGGATAAAGTATAACAGATTGTTCCTTATATCAATAATAATACAGGCCTATTCCAGAGAGTTGAGCAAAAATTGTAAACTTGTGCCTTCCTGCTGACACCGACGCGACGGATTCCCACCATAGGCCTATGCTAAAAGTTTCTAAAACTCATTGATGGTGGTTTAACTGTCTGGTGCAGTATAGATGTTTTCCCAGTGACTTCGTGTGAAAATATGTGAAACTAAAATCCAACTCTTCAAAACCGATTAACCATGTTAACCTATTAGCTTTGTGTCAAAAGGTGAGCAGATGGGGAAGTCGTAATGGGGTGAATTGTTGTTAAAGGGTGGGCACGGCTGTCAGTGGGTATGTTCAGACGAGTAGCTCCCCTCTTTGCCAACTTCACTGCCAGCTAACAGTGAAAGTTTTTGACCGCATGCACGCAAAAGAAGACTAACTTCGATACTAAGTCCAAAAGCTTGCAGTTAAATTTTCCGCTGCACCAATAGTAGCCTAATAATAGTAGAGATAAGCGACTTAATGAGAGGGTTCCACTGTGAGGGGAATACGATCATTACAGGCCGTCGTGTGCCCGGTTTGAAAAGGACGAAAACGCCTTTCTTCTGGACACAGAAAGTACCCCTTTTCCAGCAACAGAAGTCTGCAAACAACAAAATGGCTCCTTACAACCCCCACCCCCCCAAAACCCCCATTAAAAAACACCCTCCAAAAACAAGAAGAACAACACAACAACAACACCCCCAAAACAAACATACATAATTTGGCATTACTTTCACTTTGCTAGAATAACCAGCCGAAATGGGTTTCTAAAACCCGAGCTTTTGCAATAAGTCACCCCAGTTGGACAGAAAAATGGCTGCATGAGGACGCGAACAAACAACCTGGAATCGAAGACGGAATCGAGCGCCTTGAGCATCCAAGTTTCGATTATAGAAAAAAACTCGTTCCGCGACGCAAAGACAATATTTTGAGAATTGATGAAGAAAGAACTTCGCAGTAAAGATAAACAATACGACCAAGTTCCAACCTTGCAAGGAAAAACCTAGAATTTCTGCAGGGAACTGGAAATGAACGATGCAAAACACTTCAGAAAATGTCACTGACGGAGTTTGGTCAAATCTTAAACCCGATTGGAAAAGTAAGTCCAGATGCATGTGATGAAGATGCAGTTATTTTTCGCAAGTCCCTTGAACAAAAAAATCCTATCTGCCACTTGCGTATAAGAGCATTGATCATAGCTTCAAAATATTCAAATATGAATCAAAAGGAGCCAAAGATTTTGCAAAAGAGATTTTCCAAATGAAGAAAATGCGAACGTAAAATTACCTGTCGCATCTTGGATTGTCAGGGAAGAACGCTCGTTTGTTTGGTAGCGACGATGGACGGCTGAGGCTTAATCCTCTTAAACACCTTAACTTAGTTTATGAGATTGAAGAAGACATAACCTGTCCAACTCAGTGTTTAAAGGGATTGTATACGTTCGGTAGTTGGAACCCACTGTTTGTTTCAATCCTATATAGTTGTAGATAATAATATACCATAAAACTAACCAGTGAAAATTTAATTTCAAAAGATGGTAGCGTTTTTGAGATTGCCGAATAATCTGCAACTGGAATACTCGATCTGAGAAACGTTACTGTCAGTAACGCATCTCAGATCTAATTTTTGCAGGATAAAAAGTGATATCTTTTTCCATATACGCACTATTTCTAAGTGAAAAGTTTCTCAAAGTGCATTATACTATCCAAAGCTGCTGTATACTTCTTACCAATTAAGTTTGTATTGCCATTAATTTTCAGAGTCATTACCAAACGTATACGGACCCTTTAAAGGTATCGTACACGTTTGGTAATGACTCAAAACAAATATTAACATAAAAACTTACTTGGTACAAGCAACGGAGAGCTGACTCCCTCTGAGGTAACGTAGTTTTTGAGAAAGAGGTAATTTCTCACTAAAATAATAAAAACTTCTTGCAAGAAGTTTTATTCCTATATCTGAAAGCACAAATGTGTACAACAAGGGTGTTTTTTCTTTCATCATTTTCTTGCAACTTCGATAACCAATTGAGCCCAAATTTTCACAGGCTTGTTATTTTATGCATATGTTGGGATACACCAAGTGAGAACACTGGTCTTTGACAATTTCCAAACGTGTTCAGTGCCTTTAAGTGGGGTTTGAAGTTTTGAATGGTGTGGATACCAGGAAGTACATTTGTAATTATTCAGATCCACTTATAAAGAACCAATATTATTTTAATTGATAATATGGCAATAGATTATTTGTTATTTAATAATCCTTACACAAATAATTGTACCATGCATTTCTGAAATGCTGTTTTCTACTGTCGAAATAGCATTTCCGAGACTGACAAAAAGAACGTTTTGAGTTTGAAAAACAAAGCAATTTTATTAGGCACCTCAGGAAAGTTGGAAATAAACAAATCTTTACAAAGGAATTTTTACAATTTAAATATTTTAAGTTGTTAACAGCTATACAATATCATTTTCGAAAGTCAAATATAAGGTGCAAAATAGAAATTTAAACTATCAAATCATTTTGACTTTATGTACAAATATTTTACAAACAAGTAATGCCTTGAGGTTTGGACGGAATTAGAACAAAATTTGATTCAAAATATAAATCAGTTGAAACTTGCAATCAAATAAGGCGAAGAAGACATTTACAATTCGGAAGTAGATCATAAAAATCAAGTAAATAAATGCATGTTGTTGCTTAAAGCAACAATCTAATTTTGATAATAACCTTTAATCAGTTCAATCTATGAACAATCCATTTTAAAAAGTGTTCAAAAACAGTGACATGTTTTTAACAATTTCAAAAGTGAGTTTCTCTTGTCTTCGAAGGCAAAAGAGATTATATTTTGAGGCCCCAGCATAAACTTTAAAGCTTTCAGACTAAAAAAATTCCCTTAATTTCTCCGATGTTCAATATTCTGTATCATATTTTAAGGTGAAGGTACAAAAAAAATGATTGAACAGAAAACAATTTTACTTACTCTGCCTCACTCTAGATAAAGAAAGGAGCCTTATTGATTTTCCTTAGGGGCTAATCCAGTCAAAACATGAAACGTAATATTGTCCACGTAACGGAATACTTGCTTGAAGGAGGCTAATTAATTGTTCTCTGTTAAACTTCAATGATGTACTTAACAAGATGACTCTGATCAAATAACCGCAGATTCTATTCACGTGTTATCTTATGCGGAAAGGGGACCCTGCGCTACAGTGGCGTATTTCATTAATAGCGGCATTGTGTTCCGATGGTAGAATATCAATTTGCATGGATACTCACTGAATAAAACACCGAAGATATTAAACAAAAAAATTGTTTTCCTCACTAATAAATGTCACCAGAACAATCATTTAAGCTTGACGACCAACCAGTGACAGTTAAATTGCCTGTGGATGTCTTGTCACATTTCTAGCGTGACATTCAGTTATTGAAAAGTTTGAAATCTTTATACATTTCTGACCACAAATAACCTCATCAATAGAGGGCGATATACAACTCTAATCACTGGGGGTACTTTTTAATTATCCATTAGGTGATGCTTTTCTTTGCAAGCTGTTTCAAAAATCTGTTGGGGTACACATATGAAAGAGATTGAGGCATGGCTTTGGGATCCGTAAAGGCCGAAAGACTTGTTACAACTCTATTATTTTCTGATAAGTTCTCTTTAAGTTCTCGTAAAGGCCGATAGACTTGTTACAACTCTATTTCTGATAAGTTCTCTTTAGAGGGATGGTACAACATTGGAAATTTAAGTTTGTTCCAAAACTCAAAACACCAGGAACACCAGGACTCAGGAATACAAGGTCTCAGGAACACCATTACTCAGGAATATCAGGACTCAGCAATACCAGGAACCAAAGAAATTTGCCAAGCAGTATTTTCTGCTTAACAGCTTTATGAAATATGGCCCTGCTGCTTACACAGGCTTTATGAAATTGACTCCAGTCAGGAAGACTTCAAATGTTCCTGAACTGTGTCCAATTAGAATCATGTGCTGTTGAGATTAATCAAGTGTTCTCAGTGAAAAGTTCCAAGTGTTCCAAAGTTTAGCCATGCTCAACCAATGTTGTACCCTCCCTTTATCCTCTCTCCCCCCCCCATCATTATCTCAGTGTCCTCCTCAAGACGCCAGAGTAGTCGCTGACGGCTCCCGCCCCTTCAGATTCAGGAACATGATCATCTTATGATCGAAATCGATGGGTCTGTCCTCGGGATGTCTGTAGCGGCCGCCCATGTGGCTTCCCAGGTAGCGGATCAGCTCACAGTTCTCCTCAAACTGCTGAAGTTTGCGCCGGTACTTCTTGCGGACGTAGTCAGAGCTTCTCGGATTGTAAGCTGATAAGGAAAGGAGAGAAACAAAGATGACACAAATCATTAACTTCATGAACTACATTTGTTTTTACATTTAATACCTCGAGGTTCAGCTCAATGGAGTTCAGCTCTATTTGCCAGGTGCCCCTGGTCATTCCCTTGGTGCCCCTTGAAATGTTCCAATAGAAATTCAAAATTATTTCCTAGTAGAGGTGCCCTTTACCAAGGAGAAAACGCCTTGGTGCCCTTGCCCTGTCAAAAAACGAAGCAACAAGCCTGCAAAAAAGGAATATTGCATAAGAAACTCTTTAAATTCTTACATAAATCCTTACTTCGTGAACTATATAGTTGAGATACAAAATGTGAAATGAGTTTTCAGCTTTTACAATCCAAACAGATAGTCCTACTTACACAGACATTTATTGCACAAGAAATTCTTTAAACTGCAGTTCAGCACAACACGAATTTTACTTTTAACAGCGATCAATTTGTTTTCATGACATTCAGTGCTTTAACACTTAACAACATTTATTTATCTGTTTGTTATCTTTATCTAGGTCATAATTTGATCGGTGAACATTTTTTTGGGAAAGTTGCCAGAGTTAATGTTAATGTATTTTCCTGGATGCGTCTGTTGGAACTGCACAACATGCTGACACGATTCAAGTTCCCACACATAAATCCACCGCCGTTCCCAGAGCGGAATCCAGGCAGGTCATGCAAACCATGCATTGGATTAAGCTGCAATCCCCTCTGGGAAAACACTGTTTAAACCAACAGCATAAAGTTAACCCAAAACCAAACAGAAGAAGTTTAAATCAAAGGTATTAGGACGTACTTTCTGAGCTCACTTTTTGAGGAGATGGCAGTGGTGCAAGGTTGAGATTGTGGCTTTTTCATAAGAATGCTTTTTTAAAAACCAGTTTTCTTTTGGTCCTGTTGCAGTGTTTTCCCGCCATAACTGGGAACGCAAATACACCCAGCGTTCATTTTTGGAACGCACCCCTGGCATCTTCGACCAATGATGTTGACGCGACTATACAAATGACGCCACCACAATGCGAGTTAACTGCCTCAGTCTGTGGCGGCCACCCATTTATACACGAACGTAACAGCATCTCAGAAATGGTGGGAAACCCTGTTACAGGACATGTCAAATCTAACTGAAAATGGATTGGTCGATAGGATTTAAATGAATTTGCTCTTCCAAAAACCCAAGTGAAGGATCACACTGTGACAGGTTGTCACATTAGGTAACAGCAGGCCAGGGTTCTCCCAAGGATTTTTCAAAACTGTGGGGCATTCTGGACCCAAAGTTTGGAAGTTTTACGTAAGCACACTGCATTGAAACAATTGGTCCTCTGAATGTTTATACCTGTGTTTATCTTTGATTTTAAAAGCCCAACTGTGCAGCCTGGGGCATTCTAAATGGTGTTATCTTGATGATTTTGGTGAATTTGATCTCAAGCTCCCCCCCCCCCCCAATTTTTGGAGTATTTACCAATCAATGACCCTACCTTTAATATCCGAAATGCAAAATGAAAAACAAACATTTTGCTTGTACGCAATGAGAATCAGAATCACAACTAAATAAATCTGTGCCTAACAATCCAGACATTGCTTGAGATTGATGACTTTCTTGGGGTACTGGCCTCCTTTGGGAATAGTTACCGTTGGTATCAGTTTTTATTGCTTTGCCAGCTTGACCTCTTGACCTTCTACCTTGGAATGGATTAGGAGGGGCCCTGGGTAGGTGCCAGCGAGTGAGTCTTTCAACAGATGAAACATGAACATGTGTTCAACATCTTTTTTATTTTATTTTTATTTGGGTGAAGGTGGTCATAGAATGTGCCATGGTGAGAAATCTTTTTTTAACTAATAACATTGCAGCATGACTTTTACCATGCAGAAAAAAAGTCTAGCACCAAAGATGTTGTCATAAGGTTTTTTTTATTTTTTGAAAAAATAGAATTGCTGTTGCAAACTGCTTACCAACTAAAAGGTCCTATGGTATATATGCAAAAAATAGATGATGGCCCGACGTGTTGACCCTAGCAGAGTCTTTCTCGAAGGCATTTTTTGTATATCAAGTTATAAACCACAAGGGAAACTGACTGATGGGTAAATTTTAACTAATTTGGGTTGAACAAAGAAAAATTGACTGGGGCGGGTAAGTAGAGATTAAAAGAGCAGTGACCCAGATCTTTCACAGGTCAATGACCCTTGACCCAATGCTTCCTGTGAACTTCAGGCTGGGTCACACAATGTTTAGTGTTTAGTTTTCACGTAATTCACTGAAACATGATAAAAGAAAACCGATGAGTAACTTACATTTCAGATGGTAAGCCAGGTAAATCACGGCCGACCGCGACGCTGACAGAAACGGAAACTTTGGCTTGAAACATCCGACCGACGTCAGAGCCTTGGTAATGGAAACAGAGAGGGCCTGCTCCATGTAGCCCAGCATCGGCAGGGAGGTGACCAAGATGGGGTCCTTCTTCGGGGGCAGCTTGTGAGGCAGCTTCAGGTTGTAGTAGCGCTCTGGGTGGCGCAGGAATTTCTGGAGTCTCGCTTCGTCGACGAAGCAGTAGAGGTTCTGTCTGTACTCTACTAGAAGATCAGTGTTGCCTGGAATAATGGCTTCATACCTGGGGGGGGAAACAAACGATCATGGAAAGTTGGTGATCAAATTCTAATGCTGCTGCTTCAATAGCTTGCATATGATGTAAGTTTAGTTCTTACAATGAAATGATGAACAAATTATGTGATATTTGTAAAGCACAACAGGTTGAACAATCATACATTGCTATATTATATGATCATTCATTTTTCATGACAAAAATATACAACCGTGGATTGCTTTTTAGAAAGATAAAGTCCTTAAAAATAAGCAAAAATTAGTAAAATTACATGACAACACAGGGCTGAATTAAATCAAAATTGACAAATATAATAATATCACGTAATATAATAACCGGTTTCTACATAGCGCTTTATCACACCCGAAGGGCGTAGCTCAAAGCACTCATTATTTTTGTCTACAGGTATGCAGAGCCAAGTGTGAACTATGAGACCAATTTATCTCGCACATTGTAACGGTTCACAAGGTGATGTACTGTAGCACAGTGCTGTCGATCACGTCAGAAACACTGGGGCATGTGTACTGCGTTCTTTTCAGGCATGATTCATTCATTCATTCATTCAACATGGTTTACTACACTCACGAATAGCAGCAAAAGCTGAATTGCACGTGGTTTACATAAAAAGTAATAACAAAAAATTACATTAAAAATTACAAATGGGTTGGAAAGACATTGAGGAAATAGATTAAAAAGCATACTTGATACTTGGCCCTTGGAAAAAACTAGGAACATTTTATTGAGTACAAGGGCTGACCTACATGCACATGGTATAGGCTTTTATAGACAATCCAGGCTATTTATTTGCTGATTTTTCTGAGGGCCAAAAAATCGGAAAACAGACCAAGTAGGAAGAATATCATGCCTGTCTTTTGCGTACATTACACAAAAAGACATGTGGTACCATTGGCATTACGTCCTGACGGCAGGACAAAGCAATAATGGTTATAAGTGTCTTGCTTAAGGATACAAGTGTCAAGACCAGGATTTGAACCCACACTCTGCTGATCAGAAAGACAAGAGCTTGAGTCTGGTGCGCTTGACCACTTGGCCATGACAAGCCATTTAAAAAAATCTACAACAATAATTTAAAATAATTGAATTATACATTGTATCATTAAAAGGTAAATTAAAAAGTAACAAATAAAATAACAAATTTAATAAAATCTTTTTAAAGCCTTGAATTTCATCTTTGAGAGGGCAAGGCCATTTCCATTTTGCAAAGACACTTCCATTGGAAAATCTTAAAAGTCTATGGGAAATTTTTGAAAGGGGAACCAAGGCCAAGACCAGGGGCAACAGAGGCCATGGCCTCTGTGTAATCCCAGGTTTGTTTTTGGTTTTTAACGTTTCGTCATTGATTCCATCCCCCCCCCCAAATTTTCCAGTGATAACAAGAAAATGTCCTACCTGAGTTTACCATCCAGGTACGTGACAGGGCAGTACCCCTGTAGCTCCAGCTGCATGGGGAACATATGCTTGACCTCCATGGGGGACCTCCTCTTAGGGAGGTGCTCAGGTGAGGGCAGAGCTCTCGGGGCCAGTGGGGGAACGAACTGCTCCGGGCCGGCCAGGAACTCCTCCAGCTTGGCCTGGTCTTCCATCTTGTAATAGCGCCCTCTGAACTCGGCCGCGTATTCCATGGTCGGATTGACGGAGCAGTCGACCAGCTCTCCTTGCTTAGCGAGACTGACCGGGCAGTATTGGCCGAAGTCGCCGAGGCGGGCAAGAAACTCCTTGGGAGTGATGCACATCTCGGCTATTGAGGCTGCCTTGCCTAGTGACACAAAACGTTAAAGAGGGGCTCTAATGTAAAATTCAGTTTTGTGATGCACTCATTTTCCGTGAAGGGAAAAATGACAAGTCTCTAACTTCACGTTGGTGTAAAATATCATTTCATTTGATACTCTTTCAGAGCAATATTTGAAACATGACGTCATTGGACAGCAAAAACAAATGGGTCTGTGCATTCCAAAGAGGAACTTCTGCGCCAGTCATAAGCTCAAATTTAAAGCCGTTATGATTGAATATCATCAACAAATGAGGAATGAACTGAAAATTCTTTGTAGACAAATTTACAGACGATATATTTTAAATGTGACGCCATCGAATGTTTTGGGATTTTGACAAAAAACTGCACTTGAAGAGTATCAAACACAGTGGCATACAATGGGCCAACTGCCTGCACAATTATTACCAAACTTCACTTCAATTTTTGTAATACACTTTTTATACAGTGTGTTTGTGTTTAGGGGGAGGAGGACTAGGGTAATGGGGTAGGGGAGCTGCAAAGACAATTTGTTCAGGACAAATGCTCACCCCTTTCCCCCATCCCACTACCAAAAATGATCCATTCCTTACCCTCTGATATCCTCTGTAGATATTCCTGGATATGTCTGACCGTCCTCTTGCCCTCCTGACACGCCCGGTTCCACACCCACCACTTAGACCTCTCCCCGTCCAGGAGTACCCAGTTGCGATGCTGCTCCTTGTACCACTCCCGCACCCCTGTGATCTCCTTCTGCCAGGAGGCGATGCGTATGGCTAGGATCTGAGCGCTGTCATGAAGCGGCAGAATCCTGGGGGGAGAAAGGGAGTTAAACGAAATGTCTTAAAACCATGAAGTTAATTAACCATAGGGCGATTCTTAAAGGGTCTGTATACGTTTGGTAATGACTCTGATAATTAATGGCAATAAAAACTTACTTGGTAAGAAGTACAGCAGCTTTAGATAGTACAATGCATTTTGAGAAACTTTTCACTTCGAAGTACTGTGGTTATGGAAAAATATATCACTTTTTTTCCCAAAAACATTTGAATCCGAGTGTGTATTCCAATGCAGATTATTCAACTTGCGTGGACATAACCAATTTTCGGCAATATCTCCAAAATGCTACCACCTTATTAAATGAAATTTTCACAGATTAGTTTAAGGTATATATCTCCAACTGTATAGGTTTGAAACAAACAATAGGCTCCAATTACCAAACGTGTACGATGCCTTTAAAGGGAAAATATTTAAGCGACAGTTACATCAGTTCTTAGGCTCTGTCTGCCTATTTGAAGTTCCTAACGTTTTCAAAATAACTGCCGGAGCCTTAGCTCCAGCTGTGGTTTAGAAAAGGGCCAGATATTAATTTTGGTGTGCAGTATGGGGGAGGCTGTTCAGCGTTAACAATAATTATTTATGAACATTTAATTTGTACAGAAAATGAGGGTTCCAGACAAATGTGCTAGTGTTTTTCTGTCGCTCGGACCTTCCTTTGACAAAATTAGCTCCAAAACAGATATTTGTTTAATAAATAAAAAAATGATGGATTGAACTCAAATGGACTCTATATCTGTACAGTGTACCACAGCCCAGGGCCTTATTTCATAAAGCTCTTAGGCAGAAAATACTGCTGAGCAAAAAATGAGTAGGGCACCATTCATAATGTAAACTTTATGTAATTTTGGCTGGTAACCTGTTTCTGCTAAGCAAGATTTTTCTGTGCTTAGCAAGTTTTTGTGCTTACAGGCTTTATGATATTGGGCCCTCATGCTTAGTCTTCTTGTTCAACCCTTAGTTTTTAAACTTGTAAACCCCTATGACTGCCATTATTTCTGTCTGTTTGTTTGTGTCTCCATCTGTTTACCTGTCTGCTGATTTCTTGTCCTTCATTCCTCGGATCATCAGCTCTCGGCTGTCCACCTGGAGTTCAATCACACAGACCGGTATGATGCAGTGTTCTGTCATCAAGTCCACTTGGCGTTTGGTGACCGGGTATCCATCCAGGACGAAGCTACATGGAGGAGAATTAACAATTCATGCGTCAATTTTAGGCTTCATGGATAGAGATTCAAAGGCAGCGTATACTTTTGGTTATTACTCTACATGTTAATGACCACAAAAACTTACTTGGTAAAGAGCACTGAAGAGCTGTTGATATTATAAAACATTGTTAGAAACGACTCCCTTTGAAATAGTTTAGTTTCAGAGAAAGAGGTAATTTTCAACCCACAAATTTGAATATGAGAAAGGCTTCAGGCATGAAGCATTTCTCAGGCATCTGAAAGCACACAATTCTATGCAACAAGGGTGCTTTTTCTTTGATTAATTTCTTGCAACTTTGATGACCAATTGAACCCAAATTTTCACAAGTTTGTTGTTTTATGCATATGCTGGGATACACCAAGTTAGGATAATTGTCTTTGATAATTACCAAAAGTATACCCTGCCTTTAAAGCACAGTTGGTTTGAGCAAGAAATCTTCTGCGTCTCATATCCAATGAGGCCGAAGGAGGCCGAGTTGGATATGGGGTGCAGGCGCAATATATTTTCCATAATTCCACGAGCGTGAATCTGATAACGACTTTATCTTCAAGCAAACTTGATGCGCAGATTAACACAATACTCAATGTTGTAACAACTGTACTTTTTGCGTATACTCAGCTTAAAATAGCGCAATACGCGGCCGAGTTAGAACAGCGCAATACACAGGGTGTGATATGGGCCATGTGATTTAGGTTCTTATCACACCTCGTGTTGCTATGGGTTGACCAATCAGAATTGAGGATTCAAGTTTGCTTGAAGAAAAAGCGCTTTATCACACCTGAGGGTGTCTCTAAGCGCTCATTGTTTTTTTAAAAGGTATGCAGGGGCTATGTTCGAAAAATAATTTTGGAACGTGGCGGTAATGAATACGTGGCAAATTAACGAATGACAGGTGACTTGCGTTCCACCAATCAAACCACACAAATCTGTGTGTGTGGTATAAACAAATGTATTGCCCCCTTACCCTCTGGTGTTGGCCCTCATGTCCAGCAGAGACAGCTCCAGTGCCTGTACAGCCAGTTCATCAGGCACTGTCTGTCCGGTCTGTAGGTGAATATTCAGCTGGTTGGCCAGCTCCGTCTTGGATTGCTGGTTCAGAACGAAGCGGATTGCTTCACCGATGGAGAGTCTAACCATGCCGTACTCCGAGACGAAACGGTTTGCCACTAAAAAAAGAAAATACACGGAAGAGTTAGTGCATTCATTGGTCTGGGAAAATTGACGAAAGGAAAAACAATTAACTACCTTGTAAATGGTGTTTTGCAAGAAAAGAATGAACTTTGACGGACTCTAAACCAGTACTATTTGTACCACAGCTCTAACCTGTTTCTAACCTGTTTCGCAAGAAAAGAATGAACTTTGACAGAATCTAAACTAGTACTATTTGTACCACAGCTCTAACCTGTTTCTAACCTGTTTCGCAAGAAAAGAATGAACTTTGACGGACTCTAAACCAGTACTATTTGTACCACAGCTCTAACCTGTTTCTAACCTGTTTCGAAAGAAAAGAATAAACTTTGACAGAATCTAAACCTGTACTATTTGTACCACAGCTCTAACCTGTTTCTAACCTGTTTCGCAAGAAAAGAATGAACTTTGACAGAATCTAAACCAGTACTATTTGTACCACAGCTCTAACCTGTTTCTAACCTGTTTCGCAAGAAAAGAATGAACTTTGACGGACTCTAAACCAGTACTATTTGTACCACAGCTCTAACCTGTTTCTAACCTGTTTCGCAAGAAAAGAATAAACTTTGACAGAATCTAAACCTGTACTATTTGTACCACAGCTCTAACCTGTTTCTAACCTGTTTCGTAAGAAAAGAATGAACTTTGACAGAATCTAAACCTGTACTATTTGTACCACAGCTCTAACCTGTTTCTAACCTGTTTAGCAAGAAAAGAATGAACTTTGACGGACTCTAAACCAGTACTATTTGTACCACAGCTCTAACCTGTTTCTAACCTGTTTAGCAAGAAAAGAATGAACTTTGACGGACTCTAAACCTGTACTATTTGTACCACAGCTTTAACGGAAAAACAATTAACTACCTTGTAAACGGTGTTTTGCAAGAAAACAATTAACTTTGATGGACTCTAAACCAGTACTACTTGTACCACAGCTCTAACCTGCTTGTTCCAGCCTTTTTTAGTTTTGAACTAGTACAGGCCTGAAATTACATGAAGGTCACGGAGGCCATGGCCTCTGCTGCCCCTGGACTTGGCCTTGGTGCCCCTTCAAAGGTTTCCCATAGACTTTTAAGATTTTCCAGTGCCCTTTGCAAAATACAAATGACCTTGCCCTCTCAAAAAATGAAATTCCAGGCCTGTACTAACCCCTAAAACTGCACTTCTCGCTGCATATCTGTTTGTATGAATGCTGAAATACTACATAATAAACAAATGTTGTATAGGATTTGAGGCATTGCATGGTGAGGTATCAATAACTTGGTTTGCGGTAACACCATGTGTAAATCTACTTGCAAGGTAGATTTTGTGTCTCCTGACGATGACTAGAGCAAGCTAGTCGAAACGTTGAGACCTATTTAGACTCACTCCGCGGCAGTGTAGTTATTAACGAGAAGTCCCCCCGATCCACATAATGAAAGTAGTAGTCCTGCCCGATTTCCTACCTCCCGCCCAGGTAGTAGTTAATAAGGACAGTTCTCTTCAGAACTGATAAGTCTCCCGAATTCCGAATATTCTACTCTGCGGCAGTAGAATAATAAGCAAGACAAGTTCTCATAGAACAAAATCTACCTAGCAAGTAGATTTAAGAACTGAGAAGTCTCCCGAATTCCGAATATTCTACTCTGCGGCAGTAGAATAATAAGCAAGACAAGTTCTCAAAGAACATAATCTACCTAGCAAGTAGGTATACACACGGTGTTACCGCAAACAAAATATATAAACAAATGTTGCTTACCATTTTATTGTTGCCAGTCAACTTCAGAGTCAAACTGGTCTTTAAATAAATCAACTTAAGAATGTGAAATCTAACTTGAGGCCCTTTCACACAAGTCAATTTTTTAGAGACCTTGACTAAAATCACATCGATGTTAACAAAATAGCAAATTCCAGCCGTGTGAAAGCTATCCTTGTTAAATAACAACCAAGGACCCTTGTTATATTTAACAGCGATCCAGATCTCCTGTAACAGCAACCATGTCTAAATCACCACGGTATGTAGACGAGCAGAGTATACTGTTCGAAACGTCTAGACCACGCCGGCTCTTTTCAGAACCAACACTCCTCCAAAAGAGATTTTACACATGGTTGTACCCACAAGTTTACTATTTATTTATAGTTACTCCTTAGTTGAAGAAATGTTCAGTGAAAAAATCATCCTGACCTTAACCCCCCACCCTGAAAAATAAGGGACGTTGGTAAATTTTATGTTTAAAGAAGTAACAAGAAAGCTTGTTAAACAATCGCAATCGAACGATGTGACAGACAACCGGCACCCATTACCGAGGACATTTGTTACTGGTGCTGGCGTGGCCGAGCGGATAAGAGCACCAGACTCAAGCTCTGGTGTTTCTATTCAGCAGAGTGTGGGTTTGAGTCCCGGTCATGACACTTGTGTCCTTAAGCAAGACACTTAACCATTATTGCTGTGTCCTTCGGATGGGACGTAAAGCCGTTGGTCCCGTGTGTTGGTACGTAAAAGAACCCAATGTACTTATCGAAAAGAGAAGGGGTTCGCCCCGGTGTTCCTGACTTCATTGGCTGCATATTGCGCCACAGCACCTTGTGAACCATTACATGGTGCTATGCAAAGGCATTGGTCTCATACTTCAAAATGTAGCTCCACAATACCCAGGAGAATACTGAATGTTGAAGCGCCTTGAGCGTCACCGAGTGACGGATATGAGCGCTATATAAGAAGCCACTATTATTAATATTATCATTAGAAAGGGCCTTCATTTACTTACGAGCAGTTTTGCCAGATTTGGGTGGGCCCAGTATGGCCATTCTGATGGGAACCACAGGTTTAGGCGATTGCTGTTTCAAGTACTTCAATGGATGCATGATGAAGTCCTCTCTTGCTTGAGGGGTGCTGATAAAGTACACATGCTGGCGGTATACGGCCGGGTAGGATGGGTAGCCAGGGCCTTGCATCGGCTGGATGCAATCCCCTCCCATGAGCTGGGGAAAGAATTAAGAAAAAATTATAAAAGATATAGATTTCTATGAAGTTGATTTGGTATAACAATTTTAAAAAAAAACTTAAAAAAAGAGAAAAAAGCATGGTCTATTTATTATTATTTTTATTATTTTATCCTGCATTAAAATCAAGCATCATAGAAAATACAATAAAAGTAAACAGATTAAAAGCCAAGGATAGCCCAAAAAGCTGATTAAACACGGCTTATTTCCATAGGGGTCCTTAAAAAACACGAAGACAACAATCACAACAAAAACAAAAACAGCGAACAATGCTCATCAACAAATTTACAAAACAGCCCTGTTAAAAAATTAGATAGAGAGGAGACATGTCAACATTCCACTGCACTTTAAAATTGAAAAAGATAATTAGAAAATTTGGAGCAATTATGAAGTAGATTCAATTCATGGACCCCAGTTTAAAAAAAATGTATTTGGTGCTCCCTAAAGGCAGGGCACATTTCATTTCCCCTTGCAACCCGACCCCTAAGGTGATGCATATTCCCCCTTGTCCCCCTTAAGGCAGGGACACATTCCCCCTTGCCCCCCTAGGGTAGGGCACATATCCCCCTTTCCCCATAGGGCGGGGCGTATTCCCTTGCCAACCTGGGGTGGACACATTTCCCCATGCCCCCAAGTTACACTACTGGTGTGCCTCCTTGACGTTGCTCTGCCTCACCTGTACAGGACACCATCTGCCAAAGCGGCTGGGATGCTTGTATCCAATCTGCAGCATCTTCTTGGCGATGTGCTCCTTGGTAGGGTACACCTTCTCAAAGAGACTCTCCCTACAGTCGACGATGGGCTTGAGATTCTGCTCTAGGGTGTAGCGGACAATGGGCGGCTTACGGCCGCCGTTCAGCTCAATCCTAGGGATGAGGAGCTCCTCCAGGGTTTCCTGGGGGGGAAGTATAGAGAAAGTGTTGGGGGGCATTTTGTGCTAACTGCGCTAACTGTAAGCACTCGAAAGGGTATGCTAACCTTCCGGTGCTTTATACTATAAGAAAATTAATGACGAAACAATGCAAATTCATGGTGAACGCGCAAGTTGGCCGCCTAATTTTCTTGCTAACCTGTGAAATACACTTACGCTTAAGCAAATTTTTAAGCACAAATTTGCTTAATACCATTATAAGCAGCACTATGAAATTGGCCCCTGGCCTGCACTGTATCCAGAGGGAACTACCAACCTGTACAGAAGCCAGTTTGTTGGTGTCATCATCGTACACCTCTCCAATCTCATTCTTGAGTCTGTCGATGGCGTCATCCTCCTGCTCTTCTTCCTCTTCTTCTTCTTCCTCCTCCTCCTCAAACTCCTCGGCCAGCAGTGCCTCAATATCCTCCTCTTCCTCGTCCTCTTCTTGTTCGTCTTCCGAGTGCTCAGAGTCATCGCTGTCTCTGTCTGCGGCACGCTGGGCCTGCGTTTAGATTGAAAAGCAGAACCTAGTGTTAGTTTTATTTCCCACTAAATTCACTATTCCCCCCAATAATCATAACATGTCAACAAGTGGCCCATATACTCTGCTATTTCAAGGCTCACTCCCATTTCTTATTAAACATACCACACACATTCCTAGGCTATGACCTCAATGCCCCCCAGTACACTGACCATCACTCCCCTGTTGACCATTACCTCACCTAACTCTATTCTAGGAAATGATGTCACTGATCTTATGTATTTTCTCTGTGACATCATTTCTAAATGTAGATCTACCCCACCTCCAGAAACCCTATATAACATCCCCCCAAATTCTCCTTTAAGATTGTTCTGGTTCGGACTTTCACTATTGATTGTTCGCTCCATATACACCAGACACAGACACAGGCCTCTCAAATCTCTGAGCTAGATTCATTGTATATTGTACTTGTGTTGCAACCGTTGTCGAATAAAATATAACTCCCAAGTCCTTTCTGCTTTGGTGAAGTATTTGTCGATGCATCCACGCCTCGTAATTTAGACTTATATTTCAAAATAATTGGTGAAATATTTTCAGTTCATTTCAGAGCACAAACAACAATATTCTATGCACCTTGTCCAACTGAAATGGATCAGATTGTGGTGTTGAAATTTGTTTTCTTAAATTACCAGACTAAAGGGCATGTCAAAAATTCAGAAAACAGTATATTCAGTTCATGAAAACGCTTAATAGAATGTAAATTGAAGTGATTCAAAAACAACATTGTGGAAAACCCACTAAAGAGAGAACATTTCAAAGTACAACTGACATGTGCCCAGTGAACAATAGGCACATCCATGTATTGCGTCAAGCCTGGAATTACACTGAAGCCATGGCCTCTGTTGCCCTGGTCTTGGCCTTGGTGCCCCTTCAAATGTTTCCCGTACACTTCCAAGATTTTCCAATGCTAGTGCCCTTTGCAAAATGAAAATGGCGTAGCCCTCGCAAAGATGAAATTTGAGGCCTTTTAGGTGTAAACAACGTAACAACCCTGTGTGAGTGGTTTCAATCGTGGCTCCAACAAAACATCAACAAACCTGAAGTGGTGTATTTGTGGGGAAAGGTTCGGATTGAAGAAATAAATAAAATTAAAAAGTGAGGTTTGATGATGAGTGAGTTGATAATGAAAAACTGTAGTGTCATTCTTTAATTGTTATTCAGAAATACCTGGGACAGTTTATCCATTCTGATTGGTCGAGAGGAGATCACGTGGCTATGTTAAAACGTGCAATATAAACACAGTGAGGAGTGTTTAAACATTGTTTTTTTTGGCCCGAGGAATTTTTTTTCACAAGAGGGCACTATCAGATGATTGCACAGAGCGCGCAAATTTCACTGCCCATTTTAAGTTAGTAAGTTGCATCTTTGGTCACGCAAGTTTCAAACTGGGGTGAAGAGCTACTTAGTGCTCAACATGGATAGAAATTCAACGCAGAGTCGAGGTGAGCTGAGGCTAAACTATCCGATTTGTTCTCAACTTTAAAAGTTTGTGGATGTTTTTAACAGAATGGTATTTATGATTGAGAATAAAGGAGTGGTGACTCAGTCTTAACCGACCGTTAAAAACCTTGCAGGTCATGGTCAAGTGGAAGGATCTCGTCTGCAGCTCAGTCTTTTGTTGCATGGCCACGACCCTGCCAGGTTTAAACAACCATTTAAAACCTCATCGCCACTCTTTTATTCCCTAACAAAAATAATCAAAGAGTTGAGGAAAAGGTGTCTGTCACTTTATTTATTTAATAAAAGTTCACTCATTGGTTTTACCAATCAAATTTATGTACGGCTTTTATCCTCTAGGCGACACCGTAAAATCCATAGAGCGCTTTATACCACATGTACATTTGTTGACTCAACTGCTACGTTGCCCTGCGTTTTGAAGCTGTATTGGTGCATCCATATTTAGGTACAAACCTACGTAAAAGCTTGACATTTTGTAAGGCTGATGTACGACTAACTTGAGACTCTGTGCACAGAAGACTCTGTGCACATAGGCCACAATTCTAGTAAGATACATTGATGCAGTTTCAACACAGGTAATAACACCCCAGCCAAGAAGGCACTCGATATCGCTATCAACTCCTCGAAAGGTCTACCCCCCAGCTCCTGACTGTTTGAGGCCAAGAGGACGCCCAAGAAGTCCCTGGACTGATCAACTGGGTCGACATTGATCAACTGGGTCGACCAAGCGAAGTACAGAGTGCCTGGGACTCTGCTGTTATAGTTGTGGGCATAGGAGGTCAGCGCGACGGACCAACGCTGTCTTTGTGGATGAGTGAGTGAGTGAGTTTCAACACACGTGTCGTGTAAAGGCAATATTTTTGATACACCGGTGAACAGACATGATATTGTAACACTTGGTGATGCAATGCTCGATGTGTGGGAACAAATCACATATGATAAAAAAGGGTGTCCTGACAGAGCTGATGGTGACTGAAGCCGTTGTTTTGACATTTACCTACCTTTAGAATAGCCTGATGCGATATTAGATACAGGGAGGGTGGTAATAGAAAAACAAATCAGCTAAAACTTAACGACTTACAATACTTGTTCTAATGTAAAAACTTTTGGCGGTGGAGGGAGGCGAGGAAAGCACTTCGATAAAAAAGAAAACAAAATTATTGTTTTAATTAATACTAATGCTTGCACTACTAGGACCACCTTCGTAGACGTCTAAAAAAGCTCTAACTTAGCATTCATCTCTAAAAAATAATAAATATTTTGGACTTACAGCTTTCTCAGCTTTCCTTTCAGCCACTTCTGCTACCAGCTCAAGCCTCCGCTTGTTGATTATTGTGTCCCTCTCCTTCTTCTTCCGCAACTTACGACGCTCTTTCCTTGCCAGACGCCGATCCCGCTTCTGCTTCCATTTGTTCAATTTTGGTGGCAGGAGGCGGGATTGGATGTCCGTGTCTTCGACGGCGAGAGTGATGGCAGCATCTGGGTAGAGGCCACGCTCAGCCAGGAACTGGGCCTCCTCAACTGTGCGAGGGAAGCCTTCCAGAATGAAACCTGTAGACCTGGGGACAAATTTCAAAATGTAGAGAATTAAGAAATGTTGATTAAATAGAAAACACACTACCGGAATTTTGTGGATAAAAACTTGAAGAAAAAAATACAGTAAAACATTGCAACAAAAAAGCAATGTCTTAAAATCATCACCAGTCATCAGGGGCCAATTTCATAGTGCTGCATAAACGGTAAACAAATGTTCCTGCTAACTATAGCAGAAAAATTTGCTTAAGCATAAGTGTATTTCACAGATTAGCAAAAAAATAAGCCGGCCAGCTTGCGCGTTCACCGTGGATTTGCATTGTTATGTCATTCATTTTCAACAACATTTAAATATGCACGAGACTTGCATCGCCTACTTTGCTTAGCAACAAACTTCATTTGGCAATAATTTTCTTCCAAACTCCTTTTTTAAAAACTGGACCCAGATGGTCAGAGTAAATCAACCTACTTAAAGGGTTCCATATTCCACCAATCAGGGACGATCTTATCCAAGGTGTCAGGGGTCAAGGATTCTTCCTCCATCAGATTCCCTTTAATGTTCTCCTCTTCCTCTGTCCACTCAATTTCAGGTTCCTCTTCCGGCTGAAACGGAAGGAAAAAACAAAAACACCAAAATGCATCAATGTCTTGGTTTGTCTACCTATTGAAATTAGACTTTCTA
Organism: Plazaster borealis; assembly: GCA_021014325.1. Taxonomy (NCBI): domain Eukaryota; kingdom Metazoa; phylum Echinodermata; class Asteroidea; order Forcipulatida; family Labidiasteridae; genus Plazaster; species Plazaster borealis. The sequence continues at coordinate 10,802,579 of CM037476.1, read as the reverse complement.
ACCGAAGGAATTACAGCGTTGTCAAGTTACATGAACCTTCGGGTGGATTTTGAACCCACGACCTTTGCCATTATAGAGCAGATGTCTTACCACTAGACCACCGAGATTGCCCGGTAGCTAGAGGTAGTTTGAATCCTATATTTTAGCAGCGGGTACCGCAACAATTTAATAGATATTAAATTTGCATCGGGAATATAGAATATCATTTGGTTTTTACACCGATATGTGTAAAGCACTTTATACTCAGTTCTATGGATTTTTTTTTCACAGGACTCGGGGAAAGTACCGAGTATACAGTGCTTAACACACATCGGTGTAAGGGTAAAAACCAAATGGTATTCTTTATCCCCAATGCAAATTTTACATCTATAACATGAACCAAATCTCAAAAGCCATAGTGGACACAATATGACACTATTGGGTTCAGGTAAATTTGTCTGTGTACACCCAAACCAAACGGTGCACTCCTATAGTGTCCATCATGTCTCCAAAAAGGCTCATGACGTTACTTACCGCTGAGTTCTGCGCGAAAAATTCAAACAAGCACAAACAGTTATTAATCTCTTGCTGTCGACAACCTTAAGAGTCTTGTACTAAAATTCCTTTTTTTGTAGCGTGTTTCGGCCAAGCGGTTAAGAGCATCGGACTCAAGCTCTGGTGTTTCTGATCAGCAGAGGGTGGGTTCGAGTCCCGGTTGTGGCACTTGTGTCCCTGAGCAAGATGCTTTACCATAATTGCTTTGTCCTTCAGATGAAACGTAAAGCCGCGAGTCCTGTGCACTATGATTGGTAGTGCGCGTAAAAGAACCCAGAACACTTATCGTGAAGAAGTAGGGGTTAACCCCGGTGTTTCTGGTTCACGCAGCAAGCACCCTTGTTTACAGGTTTCCTCAGGCTTTCGAGCTACAGTGATTAAGTTCACTTATGAGGCATCCTTGGTTTCATTACCAGAAACATATAATAATAATAATTATTGTTTGTTATATCCCAAGGCAAATTGATCAGAGAATTTTCTCGTTTAGATTCTTGTTGTAGCTTACCTCCTCAGTTGCTTCATTGGTTTCAGTGGCTGGAGTCTCCTCACCTTCACCTATGGGGAATAAAAAAAGAAACCTTCAAAACATAATATGAATCACTATAAAGACATCTGGGGCAAAAATATGAATCACTATAAAGACATCTGGGGCAAATTTGTACATATTTTTTCTGATTTGGATTTTTTTAAAAGGTGGTTTCATCCCGGTTACAGCCAGGCAAGATATTTGGTCCTTGGAAAAAAAGTAGGAACATTTTATCGAGTACAAGGGCTGACCTACATGCACAGATAAGGTGTAGGCTCTAATAGACTTTTCAGGCCTTATTGATAACAATTTTTCTGATTTTTCCAAAAGCAAATAAAACTAAAGTAGGAAGAACACCATGCATGGTTCCAGCTAAACTGGCTCCTAAACGCTATTTTTGAAAATTGATTACTTTTAACAAGAGGCTTCATATCGATGCCAATATTGATGCCGTATAGAGCTTTGAAAAGCTTGCCAGATTGTAACATAACCTGGGCATGATCCCAGGCTACACAGGTTTCAGGTTGAATGGCTTCTGACTGGCAACCCCAAACAAAGATATTGACAAAATAGGCAGACCGCCAACATTAGGGCTAGATAGCTTAGTTTGTAGAGTACTGCCGTCGATTTCACAAATGTTTACGCAACTGCGTATAAAGTCCACATGCCCAACATTCATTGCATAAGTTGTGCACCACTAACACAAGAAATCTTACACTAGGTGGACTTACGCAATTGTGTAAAGTTGAATCAAATCGGCTGCTGGCACATTAATCCGGAGGAGGATGCAGGTTCAAATTCCCGCTCTAGTCAATTTTCTTTGTTCAACCAAAATTAAAATAAAATTTGCTCAAAAATCAAGTTGAATGTTTCTCAAGCATTCAGCATTGTAGCTCCTTTACTTTGGAACAGCCTGCCACCGATCATCAGGGAGTCGTCGACCATCGAGTTGTTCAAGTCTCGCCTTAAGACTCATCTTTTCAAACAGTATTTTTGTAACATTGCAACTTATTGAAAGGTTTGTATCTAATATTCATTTTCTACAAGTATTTTGAACTAGTTCATCTTTTTTAGCTTACTGTGTCTTTAGCTGGTCCAGACGTAATTATTTGTAAAATTGTTTATTTATCGTTGTTTTTAATTGATTTTCTTTAATCCATTTTGCTTGTATTCAGCGCCTTGAGGCGAAACCGATCTGCAAATGTTTGCGCTTTATAAATCTCTCTTTACTATTATTATTATTAAGCATGTTTGCTGACCTGCAGCTTCAACAGCAGCTTGGTCGGCAGCTGGTTCAGCAGCCTCATCTTCTGGCTCGCTATCCGGCTCTTCTTCCTCCTCCTCAAACTCCGGACCGATCTTCTTCTTGGTCTTAGCGATGACCAGCTCCTGAAGGCGCTCCTTGAAGCAGATATGAAAGAGGCCCAGTTTCTCCGCCAGATAGCGACCGTGGAGGGACTTGCCTGCACCCCGGGGACCAAGGATGATCAGGCGCACTGGTGGAGACTGTAAAACAAAATAGAAGGGAAATGCTCTTGTTCAACTAGAAACCTTCCTTTTTTACTTATGAAACCAAAGGCATTTAATAATAATAATAATAATAATAACAATAATAATAAAACCATTTTTATATAGCGCATATCACCATGAGGTCCTAATGTGCTGTAAAGGGAAATCAACAATTGTACAAAGTAAACAGATATGTTTTCACCCGGGTTTTGAATTGTTCTGTTGTCCCAGCCCTGTTTAACAACCTCTGGAAGACTGAACTGCTGCATATTGGAAAGAGCGGGAACCATACCACTTGGTTTTGATAACTGGGGGAGTCAGAAGGGATTTATATGTGTGAAGATCGCAGATTTCTAGCTGTTTTATACTCCTAAACTAGACTTTGAAGATAAACAGGGGCAATGCCATGGATACACTGATAAGTGAGAACCACAATTTTAAAATCTATTCTAGCCCGTATTGGTAGCCAATGTAAATCCTTTAGAATGGGTGTGATGGATTCCCGAGTGCAAGTTCTGGTGACAAGTCTAGCAGCGGAATTTTGTAAACGCTGCAATCTAACAATTTGAGTGTCTGGTAGTCCCTAAAGTAGACTGTTGCAATTATCTATGCGGCACATGACCAAGAAATTAACAATTCTTTTCAGTAGATTTCATATTCAGGTCGTAGACAAACTTACAGTGCCTCATGGTTCAAGGGATGTTTTTAAAATTTCATCACCATTACTTCAAGTTGTGTTTACTCAAAAAATAAATAAGAGCAAAACAAGTGTCTTAAGTCAGCAGCAGTCATGGCCCCACTGTCTGTTTATATGTTTTTAAGATGATCTTCCTGTCAAGGGAACTCGGCAAACTCCCACAAGGGGATATAAACACCAAGCTGGCAACAGCCAATCTCTCTCATACAAACATTGGTTTAACGTCTATGATTATGAATTGCACAAATCAAGAAATTGTGATTCAGTAACTAGATGACAATACTTATTCTAGTCATTGTGAAATCAGCGGTTAGCTTGGTAGGATTCGAACCCACAACCTTGTGATTGCAAGTCCTGCATTCTAACCACTGGACCACGGTGACCACGATCTGTCCTCTATTAGGGTCTTGACCATGGGTTTTTGAACAGGCCCACGGTTCATCTTCCCATGGGTCGGTTCCCAGATAGACAACTTGGCTGGCGGGCAACTCTGGGTGTTGCGGATAGTGCCGGGCCAGATGATAACTTGGCTGGCGGGCAACTCTGGGTGTTGCAGATAGTGCCGGGAGAGTTGCTGCCAGCTTCCTGCTATTCTGTTTAGTCAACTCCGGGAGGTTGCCGAAGAGTTTCTCATTTTTTATAGATCTCTATAAAATGATAATTTGTGTGCCCAAGAAAAAATACATCCCTTTTCGACAGAGGTCCAGCCTCCTCACCTTAAAAGGGTTTCCTTTGGCGACATACAGCGTTGGCTCCGAGATGAATTTATCTCTCGCCTCTGTGCTGGAGAAGTAGTACACCTTCTCTCTGTACTTGGCACCGATCTCCGGATTTCCCGGCCACAGTATGTAGTTCTCCTTGTAAGCGACAGGACAGAAATGCTTGGTGTCTCCAAACTGCTTCCTCTTGTTCTTAATCATCTCTTCATCCTGAAGGAAATAACATCATACAAATCTGAATTAGTGTGTGTAACTATTATTTTGTTGCTTGTCGTGGTCGAGCGGTCCAGTTCAACAGACCCAAGCTTAGGTGTTGTCAGCAGCAGAGTGTGGGTTCGAATCCCAGTCATGACACTTGTGCCCTTGAGCAAAGCACTTAACCATAATTGCTTTGTAAAAAGTTGGGAAGGTAGTGTATTCTGCTCTACCAGCCAGGCTCCTAGTGGATGTGATGCAAGGCAATTTCTCATTAAATCGGTTCCATCGCCGCATTTGCTGATACCGATTCTCAGCATGCTGAAGAAGAAAAACATTTTCCCTGGATTTACTTTACTGAATTAGAATGAGGTCAAACAAGATGGCTGAATTATGATAAAGATTGAAAAACGGATCCGAGGCTGTGTCCACAGTGCAGATAAAAGTCTCAACCTTCTCATCCCTGCATTCAGACAACCCCCCTGTCAAATTATCCTCGATATTATCCTTACCTCCTCTTCTTCCATTTCATCATCCTCTTCTGCTTCTGCATCTTCCTCTTCTTCATCAAGGTCAATGCTGGTGTACTCCCACGGACGGTAAGTAAATGGTTCTGTATCACAAACAAAAATTTAACAATCAAATATTGACCAACAAACCTTCCCCCCCCAAAAAAAAATAATTCAGACTTTTCTGAAAGTATACACAAAAAATATAATACAGAATACAAAAAACAGAGTTAAAAACAAACAGTCTTAGATGTGGGATGACAACCACAGAAAGTATTACAGGGAAAACCCATGCAATCAGGTAGGGACTGAAACCCAATCCACATAGTGCCCTGGTGGGGTTCGAACTGGGGTCCTAGAGGTGGAAGGCGAGGAAAGATACCACTACGCCAACCCGACCGCTCTGAACTTGTGCATCACTGGTGAAATTAACTCCATGTTTTTTGGTTTTTGTTGTCACTTCTTGAAAACTGGGCCCAATTTTTATGGCTCTGCTTACCGCCGAGTTCTGCGCTTGCGATCACCATTCTTCACTTACAGGGCAAGCGCTGAATTTCTGCACTAGCTGTGTAAGCAAAGAATACCTAGAAACGTGGAGTATGCATGCTCACAAGCAAAAATTCCTTGACTAACCTGTGAAATACTCTTGACGTGGGGCGGAATTTCCTGCTTCCGTAAGCGCCGATTCTTTGCTTACGGTATAAGCAGAGTCATGAAATTGGGCCCTGCTAGGTAACAATGAATGCGCTTCTACGCTCACAACTTTCTTTCCACATTCGAAAGTTGGAGTCAACAATGTACTTACGTTCTACAGATTTGTGGGACTCTTTCAACAGGCTTTCCACTTCCTGGTTCTCAATCTCGACAACGATGGGCTCCACATTCAACATCCCGGTCACCAGCGCCTGGACCGATGGCCACTCCCTCTCAAAGTCATTCCGTAGCTCCTTGAACTGGGTGGTCTCAAGCCCCTCAGGTGGTAAGGGGTCCTCAACAGGTTGTGGTGGCTCAAAGTGCTCCTCCTCCTCGTCTTGGGCCTGGTCTTCTTCAGCTTCTTTACCTGATTAGAAGGATATGAGGGAATTGAGGTCGATCTGTTAATGTTTGTCTTGGATAATCCACTTTAGTTTCTTATCCCACATGAATTATTTTGGTGGGGTTTTCTGCTGATGAACAATAAGCAAAATCAAAACAAGGCAATTAAAGTATTGATATCTTTATAATTTTGATATCTTTATAATTTTGCAATTTTTGTGACAAAAACCAATCTATGACCCTACCTTTAAAACAAAACTTTCTTTACATATTTCAAGAACTTGAGCTAAAGGTCTAAACATTTTGGGAAACATGCATGTAGCTTTAAGGAATGAACAGACCTGTTTTTATTGATTTCTTCTTCTAAGAAAAGTAAACTGCTCCTGCTCCTGCTACGAAGCAAAGTTTGTTCTCTATTTATATATGACGCCCCACGCCAAATCAGGCTTTTCTAACTAAAATGGTAATTAAAAGTGAGGACAACTGAAACATCAGCCTTGATATCAATGTGATGTGATGTCTTAAACATTCTAAATGTTGAGAAATACTTACCTTATTGACCCCCTTGCACCAAAGTCACACACGTTAATTTCTGCCACGCTTGCCATTTTGGGAGTCAATGGTAAGCGTGTAAACGCCACATCGCCTAAATGCGCACTACACTGTAATAACACAGGAACATTGACTCCCAAAATGGCGCGACTGAGATTATTGTGATGATGACGTCATGTGAATTGGGTCAATAGGCCCTAATTAGGTGTCATTTGAAAGCTCTATTTATCATCTACATGTATTTGATGAGCAAATCAACCCAGTTTTGAGTTTTGGCGGGAAATGACTTGGCCCAATTTCATAGAGCTGCTTAAGCAGCAAATATTGCTTGACAATTTTCTGCTAAGCAGGAAACCAGTTGTAAACGGTACATGCAACATGGTATTTTGGCTGGTAACCTTTTTTCTGGCAAGCACAACTGGTTCGTGTTTTGCAAATTTATTCTGTGCATAAGCAGCTCTTTGAAAGTTGGCCCTGAGCCCAATTTCATAGAGCAAGCCATATTTCATAAAGCTGCTTAAGCAGTAAATAGTGCTTAACAATTTTTTGTTAAGCAATAATTTGCAGGATACCAGTCACAGATCATGCATGTGCACAAATGGTATTTTGGCAGGTAACCATATTCTGGTGAGCATAATTTTGTTGAGCGCAGCTACTTCTTTTCCTTAAGCAAGAATTTGGGCCCACTGCTTGGCATGAAACATCACACATGTGTACCCTTCTATATTATGTATAATAATTTTACATAATTCAAGAAATGAAAACCTGTAATACCAGACAAACTTGTGAAACAATTAGCACGGCTTCCAAACTTTATACAAGTTCCTTCAATCCAAAAGCTGAAGCACACTAAAACACACCATTGTACCGTCACCAATGAGAATGAGGTGGGATGAATATGCATGAGATTGAGGGACCAATCAGAGCGTTGTGATTTTACCTTCTCCAGTCACCGCAGTGACACCGTCCGATGCAGTCTGGCCAATCACAGCCTTGACAGGCTCATCAATCTCATCTGACATGCGCATGAATATGAGGGGTGGGCGGGGTTCGGAAATTTGAATAAAGTGAGGTGGTGGTTAGTTTATAGATTTCAATAGATGAAGATTGGGAGAAGAAGAAGGAATGGGAAAAATGAATGGACAAAATATGAATGAATGAAAATGATGACACTGTGCTTAGAACCTAAATACTACTTGGCCAATGATTTTAGTGCCATGAAAAATTCACACTGTACGTGCATCGTAGCCTTTTTTCACATCACTGAAAAAATCCCAAAACCAATATAAATACTGCTGTACATCCATCGGTGATGGATTTAGGGGTAGGCGTGCCCCCTCATATATTTCCGCAAATTGAGAGAAAAAAAGAAAACTAATGAATCGAACAGCAAACAAAAAACACAAATTCATAATTTTTAAATGAGTAAAAAATAACTTGTAAAACGCTTCCAAAATGTCCCAGATTGCACCAGAAAGCATTTAATGTTAAACAAATTTTCCGGTGCTTAGCCCTTTGGTGCACAGAGCGGTCGCTAGCGACCGCCAAAAGCGCGTTCAATTTGGACTTTGGAAAAGTGGTCATAACTTAAAAAATAAAGGTCCCATAAATGTCGCCCTCATTCGGTTGTTTAGAGCAATGGTTGGGCTTTCTTTTGATGCCATTTTCAATAAGGGGGCGCTATTGAAAAAATTCCAGAAAAACATGGCTGAACGTTTTTTGTTTTCGTGTAATCTTAAAAACAATAGAATTAATCCGTGCACCAAAGAGTTAAGGTGGGCCTGGATCCAATGCCATGATCAACTTATCTTAAAACAAGTGAAGATTAATGAAAATTTTCAACTTAGAAATTAGTCCTCAAAGTTTGCATCCACCCTTTCCGAAAACAAATCCTGGATTAGCTCCTGGTTGCTGACGTACGAATCTATCTTTGACTTGTGGGAGGAGAAATATTTTTTCCCAAAAGTAAAATCATGACCATGGCCCAATTTCATAGAGCTGCTTAAGCACAAAAAGTAGCTAAGCACGACAAAATTATGCTTACCAGAATAAGGTTACCAGCCAAACTAGAACCTGCTCATTTCTGCTTAACAGAAAATTGTTAAGCAATATTTTCTGCTTAAGGAGCTCTATGAAATTGGGTCCAGGTTGAGCAACTTTTTCCTGAGGCTCCCCATTTAACTCTTTCATGCGCCAACCGGTCGCTAGTGACCGGCTTAAATCCCTTCAGAAAAATGGTTGTAAAACGAAAAATAAAGATCGCACAGCCACACAGTGTTCAGAATGGGAAAGAGGACTCTTGAGGGTGCTATTGTGACCTGTTTTTTGGGGGGGTCGCCATTTGCAAAAAAACAAGTGAACAAGTAATGTGTCCATATGATCAATTTATCATTAAAATAAATAGTGCATGAAAGTGTTAATGTATTGAAATGGTTCACACATAAATGTTAAAACTTGACTTAAAATCCACTGATGTTCGCGCATTTTGTACACAGTGCCAAGCCCATTTATCTGAGAAGGGAGTAGACAAGCTGAATAATGGCCACATGCCGATGTAAAAGTAGGCAATTAAACGTTCCTTATTTCAGGTAGAATACATAGACCCTGTCTACATACTGTTCTATATACTTCCCATGCACTGACTACAGGCCCCCCTCCCTGCAAAGTATGGACAAAAACCCCATAAAATAAGACAAAGAAAAAAAACACAGCCACACTTTAACCTTTTAGAGACCATTCATTTCTGTATAATCGTCACAAAACGCCCAGTCATCGCTAAATATTGTTAATTTATTTAATCAAATTTGTGCAGTAAAAATGTCCACAAAAATAACATGAAAACAGAAAATTTGTTTTGGTTTTAGAAATTGGGATGCTATGTTAACATAGAAAACATTTGAAAATTTCATATCCTTTACTTTGACCTCTTTGTGTGAATGGAAGTAGGTCAAATATTGCGGCCGCTATGGGCATTTTGGTACAAGCCGCTTGTGGCCGCTATGGTCTCTAAAGGGCTAAATAAGAAAAAAAATCATCACTACATACATCTGAGCTACAGCTACTCACAATGCAGCAAACAATCATCACACCAAACGATCCAAAGCAAAGCAAACAGAAATATCAGTATACCTGGGGCACCAGCATCGAGATCAAAAGCAGAGCGTGCTGTACTTGGTTCAGTTATTGTAGGGGTAGAGATGGCTGCTAGGAGGGGGTACCGGAAGGGGGCAGGGAGGAGGAGGGGGGGGAGGTTTTGCAGAGTTGCAAAGCACGAGTGAAATGTTAGCATCGGGGGTATTGTTTGCATTTAAGCAAAGAACACACTTTTATTATGATTAATTAACCATAGGGGGTCATGTGACCTTACTTGTAAATCAATATTCCTAGTTTTGAAAATGATCTCTTAAATCAGCTTGTAAAATGCTACAAAATTATTTATACTTCAGATTGCACTTTTGATATTGAGTATAAAAACAGGATGAATTCTAAATATATATTTTGTTCTGATTAGGGCCCAATTTCAGAGAGCTGCTTAAAAAGCAAATATTGCTTTAGAAGTTTTCTGCTAGGCAAAAATAAACAGGATACCAGTCACAGATGGTACATGTGGAATTGTACTTTGGCTGGTTACCTTATTCTGGTAAGCATTGATTTTGTTATGCTTAGCTACTTTTTGTGCTTAAGCAGCTCTATAAAATTGGGCCCAGATTGGACTTCCAGTCATGGGGAAAAAAGGCAGAAAGTCCTGTTTGTTCTTGTGTTTAGAGTAATGACGTAGTGCAGCATAAAGATGGCAGAGCTAAAATAAAAAGAAAACAGACTAAAAAGATATTCCTTTGTCCTGTCACAGAAGCCAAAAAGAAAAGTCACGCTGAAGACGGAGAATTTCATGTGATACAGAAAAATGAAAGTACAATGTGTACTGAAAGCTCTATAGATGCACAGAAAGACATAGAAGCTGAAAAAACAGGCATGACATGACACGGAGGCCATGGCCTCTGTTGCCCCGTGGTCTTGGCCTTGGTGCCCCTTCAAAAGAGTCCCATGGACTTTAAGACTTTCCAGTGGAAGTGCCCTTTGCAAAACATGAAAATGGCCTTGCCCTCTCGAAGATGAAATTCCAGGCATGGAGAAATTATGGTACAATAATAATAATTTGCAACTCTTACATCGCACCGACTATGTTTACGACAGGTATGCTCAGCCATATTTGAATTTTGAGGTCCAATTAAAATTATGGATAGACTCGAGACAGGCACAGGGGCTTCTTTAAAAAGAAAAACATGTAGGTCTTAAGTGCTACAAGAAGAACTGGATTTGCAAGCTGAATAGGTCATTACAGATCCTCGTTACTTGTAAACAAGTTTTAAAAATAGTGTGAAGAAAGCAAATGATTGTGCAAAGCAAATGATTGAGCAAAGAAAATAGAGTGCATGTATACTACAGCTCTAGCACATGCAGTTCAGCTCCGTGTGCAAAAACAAGAAGACAGCATTTGCTGAGAGATGAAAGTGCAGCCTCAAACCATTTTGGGATGGGGGAGAAGAAAAATATTACAATAACGGTGCGTTGACAGTCACACAGATGGAGTATAGAGGGTGTGGTCTACCTCTGTCTTCAGTAGGCTCGGCTCCATCACGCTCCACCTCGGTCGGCTGCTCTGCCTTATCGGTCTCATCCTCTTCCTTTTCTCCTTCCTCTTCTTGTTGCTCTTCCTCCTGCTTGGCCTCTCCTTCTGAGAGGTCAGTGAGGGGTTAGGATGAGGGGTGTAGTGAGTGTGTGTGTGTGTGTGTATGTGAAGGGGATGTTGATGTTGGAAGGGGGGTGTTCTGAATTTTGTATAATGCTGATACTGGTTTATTGTACAGGGAGTCTAGAATACTCAAAATGGTTATTTCACATTACTATTTCAAACCGTAGTGTCTTAACATAACAGGAGGCCATCTTGTGGTGAGAAATGGAAAACAAACTAACTGCACAAGAAACACTTTTTTGTTTTAACTTAAAAGTTACTTCTTCTTTTTTCGCTAAGAATTTTAGAAAATTATAAGAATTTGTGATAGTGCCTGAACATAACACTAAATCTAAAATTTGTCTAGAATCATCGAGGAATAAAATGATTGTTTCTTCTTTCAAGGAGCATGTACTGCCTGACAACGTGTTTATCTTTAAGGTTGTTGTTCTGGGTTTGGGTTTTTTTGCAAAAGAAAAGCTTAATATTTGTTGTACTGCAGAAAAAAAGCTGACAATTGAAAAGATAATAGATAGGTCCCACTTGACGTCACACATTGTGAAGTCGGCCATCTATACGGGCAATGATAAATCTTTATTAAACGCACAACTATTTTGATGTATGCATCATGTTAACATGTCATGCAGCACGCAGGAATTTTATCAAATTCCTTACATGACTATTCGGTGAACCACTTTTATAGCTGCGTAGAAAACTTGAAGAGCAGCTTAAAGCCACAACCCATGTTGCCTGTAAAGATGGCGTATATCAGGAACTATCTATAGCAGTAGTTTACTTTAAAACACAACAGCCATATTTACATGCCAGTGTCATGCAAAGAACCACACAAAACAACATGCTGGACTCCAGCCAATTTCCTAACCCTTATATCAATCGGGAGTAAAACACCACTTGGGCCTAGAATCTTGTGTACTAATACTGACTATGACCTATAGAGTTGGACCGAGAACCGAGCATCTAGGAAAAATCGAAGATAAGTTTTCTTTTTCTGTTCAATCTGCTGCTGTTTTTATGTAGCACCCTCTTTGTCACCTTTTCTTGATTTTGCACCATTGGAAGACATCCACGGATGAACTTCATTATTGGAGCGAGTGCCATGAGCACTTTTATAAATACAGGTGCTATAGAAGTATTGAACCCCAAGCCTAGATTTTGGTATTTTGAACTTCAAGATGAGAGTTATTTACCTTCCTCCTCTCCTTCCACCATCTCGGGAGCATTCCTCTTCCTCTCTTCCTCCTCCTCTTTTCTCTTCTCCTCCTGATCTCGCTCCGTCTGGATCCTGGTAGAGGGAGAATCAAGAAACGTTATAAACTCTCTCCTACAACTACAGTGGTTTTGAGTAAAACGTCCAACCATGACATAAACTGTGTTACCAATATTTAATTTGTCACACCAGCTACCCCTGACCATAATTTGGCAATATCACTGCCATGCTGTGAAGGTTCTTATTATTGGTTTATTAAAAATCAAACATTGCAGCCCAGGGGCTGAGATGTGTTCAAGGTACAGGAAAATACATCACATATTAAAATTTGCAAGAAAAAAACTAACCTCTTAAAAAAATTACCTCTTTCTCAAAAACTACGTTACTTCAGAGGGAGTCGTTTCTCACAATGTTTTATACTATCAACAGCTCCCCGTTGCTCGTTACCAAGTAAATTTTTATGCTAATATATATTTTGAGTAAATACCAAACGTGTCCATGACTGGGACCTGAACCCATGTAAACAATTAAGAATTTTAAACGCGAGACTTGCACAGTCTATAAACAACATCGTTAATATTATTATCCTTCCACATTTTAAACATTGACACATTAGTTGAGATCACAGCACTCTGTACTACCTTTCTGAATCTGTACTCCTGGTTTTGGTTAGCATGGAAATAGAAAGATGTCCAGTTGGGTAAATAGAAGATGATATAGAAATACAGTGAGGAAATGCCAAAGAAATCATTTGGTTATTTAATCAGATAAGAAGGTCACATTTCCAAATGTATTTGATTAGTCAACCAGTAAACATAGCCACCCCCATGTCCAAAGAAGAATTCAACTACATCTGTTTTGAGGACAGAGCTCACGAAGGGGTTAAGCCTGGTTCATGCTTCACACGAATTGCAAAAGCGAAGCGATTTTCCTTGCGCCGCAATAAGCCATATTTGCGAGTTAGATTTGAATGTCTGTAATGATTTGCTTAGTCACAAGTTAACACTTTGTAATAGGGCACCCTCTTAACACCTACAGCATGATTTGACCAATTTGACCAGCTCTCGCTAACATCTTAGGAATCCTGCAGCATTGGGTTAACAGAGCTGCCAACATTTGAATTTTGCAATCAGGGAGATTTTATACAACACTCCGGGAGATATTTAGAATTACATTCAACATAATAGGGACAATTTTCAAATTTGTTCATGATCAGAACATGGAAAGAATGGTTCATTTTCAGGGAACTTTCTGCAGAATCAGGGAGAGTTGGCAGCGCTGGGTTAACTACTATTTTTGTTTTCTACCCAGTCCTTTCCTTGGGAGCCAATCAGCATGTGATCGTAGAAATAAATTTACATAAACTATCATGTGACTATGTGATCCAGGGCTTTGTACACAATCAAGTTGGTCAAATCATGCCGCAAGAGGGTGCGCTGTTACGAATTACCATGAGCATACATACACAATCAACTATCGATCACTGACGTCTTGGGGCAAGACTACAAACATGTCTGCCTCCGGAAGGCTTCTAAAAAGTTGCGCACGTGAAATCAAGGAGTTAACGCTCTAGTTAATATAGCTCTTCGGGTTAGGAGCAATGATCAGCAGACAGCACTGCCCCCTTACCTGGCGTCTTCCAAGACTCTGGCCTTCTCGCGCTCTTCCTCATCTTTCCTCTCCTGCATCTTGCCATCCACCTCCTCCCTGTTCAGCTTGTACCACCTCTTCAGGAGGTACGTGCCGTTCTCACTGCTGTCTTTCAGGAAGATGACCTCATCGGGGGCGAGGCCTCGATCGATCAGGGCCGTCCAGTGCTCTCTGGTCTGGGGGAAGTTGTCTAGGATCCAACCTCCAGCCCTGTGTAGGGGGGGGGATGAGGGAAATGAAAATATCAGATAAGAATGTGTACGAATTAGCGGCTATGGTTTTATCGTCATGTGAATAAGCGTTGAAGCATATGGGACCCATAGCCACGCCTTTAGCCATAGCCAGTTCGGACTTGTTCCAAGTTGTTTGTATTTAGAAACAGATTTGCATTTTTGTTTTTCAGTTTTCTTTGGCACTAAATTTGAAGAAAAAAGAGAAAATCAGCTGATCAGCAGGTAAGTCCAGTAATACATGTGTCGGTCATGTGTTGTGCATAATGCCCTCTCAGGTTCCCTTTTATACACCTCTGGGTGAAGGGCAGCAATTATGGTTAAGTGCCCCGTTCAAGGACACAAGTGTCATGACCGGGAATCAAACCCACACTCCAATGATTCAGCCATCAGAGTTCAAAATTTCACAGAGCTGCTTAAGCAGCAAATGGTGCTTTATTATTTTCTGCTAAGCGAACATGAGCAGGATACCAGTCACCTATGATACATTTTGCAATGGCATTTTGGCTGGAAGCCTTATTCTGGTAAGCATAATTCTGTTGCGCTTAGCAACTTTTTTGCTTAAGCAGCCCTATGAAATTGGTCCCAGATCTCGAGTCCAATGCACTGAACCCCCTCGGCCACGACGTTGCATAACCTTTTTGAAGGTGCAGGGTACCACTGAAAAATCTTGACACTCCTATGAACTTACACTGGTCCCTTAGGGTCCTTCCTACGTAGTTCTTTATGTATTTCCATCACGGTTTCCTCCAGTGCGTCTACGTACTGCTCCGGGGCCAGCGTGTACGTCTGCTTCTCAGCGTCCTTCACTGCTGCGTCCACCAAGGCTTTCACGTCCTCGTTGTTCTCATCGATCTCGATGGTTTGGGCCTTTGGGGCCGTTGCTGTGGCGGCCTCGGTGGGAGCCTGGGAAGCGGCAACCTCCGAGGTGATGGTGGAGTCCTTCACTGTTGATGTGTCACCTGTTGATAAAAATATTCCGCCCCAAAATTATTGACACAAATCTTGAAAGATGTTCAAAAGGTTGGAATTGTTATGTTTGCACATTTTAATTTTGCACATTTGTGATGCGATCAAGCTAAATGAGTCGTTTGTCGGAAATATCAGTGTGGAGAACAGGCCAAAAGGGTTGAAATTTTTCAAAAATATTGTTTTTTAAAATTGTAATGCCAAAATATATCTTTTTTTTATACTGGCAACTTCCTTCCTGATAAATAATATCAAAAGGGGTTAAAATTAGCAGTGAAAGAAAATGTGCCGATGTAGTTTCAAACAACTCGACTTTAAACACCCTTTTCTCAGTTTCATTCTCTCGCATCTCTTGGTGTTTCTACTTTCACAACTTTTGAACCAAAGGTGGTATCAACATGGGAATTTAACAGTTTTAAAGCATAGATTGTGCCCTTTTCAAATCTATAAAAAAAATGAAAAATTACCTGGGTCGACAAACGACTCATTTTGCTTGATCGCATCACACTTTCTTAAAACAAAACCCTGCGCTTTAGTGCCATGCTTTATTGTAACAAATCATGTAACCAGATTTTCAGCCTCTGTTGTCAAACAAACGCTAAAACAAACAGACCCCCAAGATATCCATTATTTTCAATTAGGCACTTGGTTGCTTTCACATTATTACATTCATTAAGATTGCATCCTGGGTACACTCGTCTTTCTTAAAATGGTGGAGACTATTGTTGGCAAAGTGCTTCCACATATTCCTGAAAGGAAATGCCAGTCTGCAACTGGCTGCCAAACAACCACCTCTCCCCTTTCCCTTCCCCAAACACCCTTGACATCACTCCAATCCCTCGGGTGAATATTGTCCCAATCAAGGTGATAAACGTTGTATCTGGCACGAAAATGCTCCATGCAAAAACATTGTATCTTGGCGCGTACTTGTTTTGTGTGTACATCCGGGCTATTTTAAGCAAGATACACTTTGACAATTTCAAACTCGCGCATAACAAAAATAATTTTAGGAGACACAAAGTTGTTGCTTTGACAAGACGAACTCCCAAGTAGGGTGGTTTGAGTTGAAGCGCTTATAAGTGAAGTGCAGCATGAGGTGGTTATCTATTTTGGTCTTACCATCTTCAGCAGGATCCTCTTTGTCTCCCTCGCTCTGTGTTGGTTCTGGATGATATGAAATGAATTAAAATGAGCATGCTAATTAAAAGGAGGCTGTCGTCATGATCATAGCAGGGCCCGATATCATAGAGCTGCTTAAGCAGCAAATATTGCCAAACAAAAATGAGCAGAATACCAGTCACAGATTGTGCATGCAGAATTTTGGCTGGTACCCTTATGCTGGTAAGCATATATATTTGTTATGTTTAGCTACTTTTTGTGCTTAAGCAGCTCCATGAAATTGGGCCCCAGGCCTTTTGCTATTCATGGAAAATGAACTCTCACCCAGTTATGGAACGCGCACCCGCGCTGGCCATAGATCTGATATAGAGGGCCTACGCGTACGCATGTAGTATCTGGGTGAGAGTTCATATTTCCATGTACAGCCACAGGCCTGTTAGTGCTATGATCATGAAGACAGTCTCTCTTTAAATGAGGCAATATAATGATATGAGAGAAGCAGCTTATTAAAAATGACAATGTGTGGAAAATATGGTGAGATATGCTGTCATGGGCTGAATATATAGCCCAGGTTGGACTCCTCCGTTGCATACAACGCCAGTGTAGTGCAACAGAAACTGGCATCTTACCCATCTTGCTAGGCTGAATACATATATCTATGAAACAAACAAACTTCCAGAATACATCAGAGATACCAACTCACTGCATACATTCAAGACACTCCTGAAAGCTCACCTGTTTCAGGAGGTGTATCATCATTAATGTTTGTCCTGTTAGTGCCCATACATCAGCGCCTTAGAGCAAACTTTTGTTTTTGGCGCTTTATAAATTTCTTTTGATTGATTGATTGATCTATGGACATTCCTATATGGAGAATACACCTTGGAACTTGACCTTTTTAAAAGGGGACTCTGCACGTGTACATGAAATTATGAATGTTAATTTATCTACATGGATACCCCTTAAATCATTTTTTAGTGTAGAGTAGAGAGTTAGAAATGAGATTAAGATATTATATTAAAGAAAATTTACTTCATTTGTAATTGCTGTATTTTTGTGTGGATTTGTGGGGTAGGATTTAATATGATTAATTTGATAAAAAACAAAAAATCAACCGTTCCAAAGACCTGTTTACATTTTGTCAGTCTGTGACTGCTGAGGCAATTTTAAACTGTCAGACAGAACTCACACTTTCAAACGATGGTCGGCCGACCATTAATTCAAAATGACACAAAATTGCAAAAAAACACCTGGCAAAATGATTTCACCAGATACTTGAGAATAATATGAACTTTTAGTCAAGTCAGTTATTTTGTAGTAACTTGGAAGTACATTTTTTTCATGTCTGCACATTTTTTTCAAATGATGTAATCTACCTTTAAATGAGATTGTTATTTAGTCGTGTTGCTGTATTATGAGTGCTATTGAGTTATACAGAAGTACAAGAAAATGACTTGAAACATCATGGTCTGGAGAAGAAAAAAACCCAAAAAACACCAAAACAAACAAAATCTTTCCGCTGGTTAATATATACAAGTAATTGTGAGATAATGTACACGAAGTAGATAATGCAGGCAGAGCGTTCTTGGGTTAAAATGTATCTAAGGAAATATCATTTATGGAAAAATATGTCACACAGAAGGAAAGTGGATGAGGTGTTTATCCACAACATTTTTTCTTGACTGATTTACGGCAGACGATTTATTACGACCGGAACAACTTCGGAGCGCCCTCAATATGTTGCCGGCATTTTGCAGACTTTTCAGAGAGTAGCGTGCTCATGTGTGCACCTACCGTGCTAAGCATTGTTTTACCCGTACAAAGAGGGACACCAGAGTCTGGAAGACATGCTTGTAATATCCCTTTTCTGGGGGTTATTGTGTAACCCCCAATTCCAAACCTTTGTCCTGTTGTTGTACAAATGTGGCATACAAGAATGGACAAGCTGCCACCATTGTTTATCGTTGTATTCGGCCCAATGGGAGGTAAGTCCAAGCATTCAGAGATTCCAGCATACCATGGCAGATTTTCGTTCTGCAAATCACGGTGATTGCCAACTCAATTTTTTCACACGACTTTATCAAATCCCGGTGCTAATTATTAGAACCTTTGCCATCTTTCCTTTGTCAATTCAGGCGTTCATTATGGCAAGGATATTTTCAAAGGAAAATGATTACACCAAAAGCTCTGAAAAGTTCTGAAAAATAATACCGCGGGTGGGCACGGGAGAATTTTCAGAATACCGATTTGAAATGGTTAAAGCAGAAAACCTCTCAAGGACAGTACATGTAATAATTATGATATTTTTGGCTGGTCACCCTATTCTGGTAAGCAAACTTGTTTGGTGCTTATCTACTTTTTTTGTACTTAAAGCAGGCTCAATTTCATGGCGCTGCTACACAAACCATTCCACTGAAACAAAGATTTGGATAAAACAAAATTCAACGACAAATCACACGAAAAAATTTCCGCATCACACAAGAGAGAGAGCACTGCAATCGGAAATGGAATAAAAAAGTTCAAGGAAATCAGTGGTTGCCATCGCAACAAGAGGAAAGAGATATCAGTCAGACGTTTCATGCTCTGTACCTTCGCCTCCTTCAGCCTCGGTGGCAGACCCCTCTGCAGTGTCATCGTCATCTTTCTCCCCTTCTGTGGGAATGGCCTTTTCCGATTCCCTGTCGGCTTTATCAGCATCTGTATCCGTGTCGGCCTTCTCCTTTTCTTCTGGGTAAGGGTTAATATTTAAAGGGGGGGGACCAAAACAATTAAGTTTCTGGAGAGAAAGTATTTGTGAAATAATCCAGGCCTGATGCTTCTCGGAGGCAATTGTCTCCATGCCCCTGGTCATTGCCTAGGTGCCCCTTCAGAAATAGAAATTTACAATTTCCTCAAAGAGGTGCCCTTTACAGAAAATGCCGTGGTGCCCAAGAATGAAGCATCAGGCCTGATAATCATTATGTGCTGGTGGGGGGAACAAAAAATTACAGTTAAACTTTAACATTTTAACCGAACTCAAATTCATCCTGCTTTTCCTAAATTTGTTGCATCCAATTCCGACTTAAGAACATTATGTTGGTTGAAACTTTGAAGCAAAAGCTAGCAAAGTTAGACTTTCTTATGGTGCCGCAATCTTATTTTTCTCCTATGGACCTTAGGCTGTGTCTGAATTGGTGACTACAGCTACGGCTCTTGCTAGATTTCCGTGTCATCATGCGCTGAAGTATAGTTCGTCCTTAGCACCACCCTTAGCAAGTCGTAGCCGTAGCCGCCATCTCGGATACGGCCTTATGCACTGTGGTCAACACGCCGCCATCTAAGAATGATGCGTGCAGCACACTGGATGGACCACTGAGCAGCCTCCTTTTGACCTCAACCATTGTCACCAAACTGAGGATGGATGGAAAATAGTCGGGTCCCCTTTTTGGCCTATAAAATCAGTAGTCACGACTGATATGGTTGACAGGGGACAAGACAAAGATGGTGGCAACGAGATAAAAGTACATATAACGCCGGTTTCGGAATTGGATGAACGTGAACATTTGAAGAGCGATATTTGGGCAGTAATTCAAATTGTGTGTACAACAATGCAAAGAAAGTCTTGCAAAAATTTCAGTTAAGTCTGCGGTTAAAGTTAGTGTCCACATTTTCAAGATATTATCCCAAATAGACAGTGCAAGTCAAGCCCGTATTCGAACCTTTAATAGGGTGTGAAGGAAACACTGTTCAGGGCTCGAAATTTACACTGGACCACAGAGGCCAGTAATTATAGCAAAAATTATAAACAAAAAATGATGTTCGTATGTTGACTGATAAATGGCTCTCAATGAGATAAATATTCACTAGTGCTTGTTCAAATAAAATCAGTTTATCTGTTTAACTGTGTACATGTAGATAGTTTTTTCCTCATTTCGATTCTGGTCTTGTAAAAACACTTGAGCGACTAGAAGTATCACTTCTGGGCCCACTTTTCACAGAGCTGCTTAAGCGGACAATTTCGATTACAAATTTTGTGCTTAGCTAATTTCAAAAAAGTTAGCAGGATACCAGTCCAAAATGATGCATTAAACATGGTATTTTGGCTGGTAACGTTATTCTGGTAGGCATAATTTTGTTGTGCTTAGCTACTTTTTGTGCTTAAGCAGCTCAATGAAATTAGGCCCTGGTCCAGTAAACATTTTGAGCTACAAGCTCTGCGGTCTTGTGGATTTTCTTCCCAAATCGAGCCCTGCTCTAGCCTGTTGAAGGTCTGACTTCGCGCAAAACTTGCACAGCCTCTTAAGTGCAACAATAAAATACATTTCCTTGGCAATGCGTTTGTTTTAACATTACGGGTTAGATTTGTGCTGTCATTAAAACATTATTTTTTTCCACAGTGCGGGTATTCCAATGTTAGTTCTCTAAGCATATCCCTGTTATATATTTTGTTAGCTTTATGGGCATTGCATCTCACAGCCATTATTACCATTTATATTTCAAATCACTCGGTAATAAACATGGCATTTTTGATGATTTGCTTTGTAGGATTTGAGGCAGTTTCGCATGATGGAATTCAAGTAATTCTTTTGAGTACACCTTGAAAACAGATCTTAACTAAGTCCAGCTCGATGCCCGGATCCGTTTCTCTGTGTGTGAGAAGCGAGGCTGGGAAATAAGTGGAGCCACAAGAAAAACAGGGAACGAGGCTAAACAAAATGTGGATATCCGTTGGAAATTGTACATGCTTGTAAATTTAGGCACTACACTTCACATCTCCTCAGTCTCCTGACAACAACTAGTGCACACTAGTTGACATGTGAGAAGAAACAACTGTCTCTTTTGATTGGTGTACTCGAAAAGATGAAATGATATGATTGGCTTTGCTTATACAGCCTACTGCAGAGCTGCCAACATTTGCATCTTGTAACCAGAAAGACTTTATACAACACACTGAATCATGGAGTTTTTCAATTTTGGTCATGGGCCCAATTTCATAGAGCTGCTCAGCACAAAAATTTGCTTAGCATGAAATTTCTTCCTTGATAAAAACAGGATTACCAACCAAATTTCCATGTGTTGCATATTGCTTGTTACTGGTATTCAGCTGTTGTTTGCTTATCCTGAAAATCACATGGAAATTTGGTTGGTAATCCTGTTTTTATCAAGGAAGAAATATCATGCTTAGCAAATTGTTGTGCTTAGCAGCTCTATGAAATTGGGCCCAGAACATGGAGAGATTGGTTTATTTTCAGGGACCTTTCTGCATAATCAGGGAGAGTTGCAGCTTTGTTTCTAAGGAGATATGCGACTTTATATTTCAACAACATTAGTAATAAACCACGAGGGAAACTGACTGGGTGAATTTTAAAATAACTTTGGGTTGAACAAAGAAAAATTGTCTACAGCGTGACTTGAACCTCCGGATTAGTGTGCCGGCACTCAACCAACTGAGCTATCTAGCCCTATGTTGGTGGTCTCCCTATTTTGTCGATACCTTTGTTTGGGGGTGCCAGACACAAGCCATTCAACCTGTAACTGCCATATAGCCAGGGATCACACCCAATGGTTTTTTGTTATGTACAAAACACCAAGACATGTAGCCATGAGCCTTTGCCTGCCAATCATATCACAGCATACGAATGTCTTATTAATAATAATAATAAATAATATGCAATTTTTTATAACCGCACTTCATCACACCCAGACGCAAAAGGGCAGTTAGTTAGGAACAGTGCATTCTAGGAAGAAGGAGAATTTGTTACAGAATTGTTAAATGCAACAGCTTGAAGACAGCCAGGAGCAACTTCTGCGGGGAAGAAAGATCGGCTTATAGATTGCGGACGTAAAGCGTGTCGCTCCTTTCATCATGCCTGTAAATGTTACATTGGTTTAATAACATGGCCCAAAATGATTGATTTTCAAGGATTATTGTGACGTTACAGCTTGCAGACAATACGTAGCCTAGGATAATTTCGTTTGTCTGTTCTTTCTTGATACGGTGTCATGGCCGAGCGGTTTAGAGCATCGAGTTCAAGCTCTGGTGGTTTAGTCATTGGGGTGTGGGTTTGAATCCCGACCATGACACTTGTATCCTTGAGCAAGATACTTTACTATAATTGCTTCTCTACACCCAGGGGTATAAATAGGTACCTGCGAGGGTAGAGGTTGATATTGTGTTTGAGAAGCCTTCAAAGCGCCATGGCAGCTCGGGCAGTATACTCCCAAGGGAGCTGAGAAAGATTAAAGGAATGTTATTGGCCCAATGACCAGGGCACTAATGTAAAGCGCATTGATATGTTATTGTAAAATGCGCTATATAAGAACTAGTTATTATTATTATTATTATTGATATGAGAGACTCTGACACCATGATTAGACTCGCATATTATGTACAATTATGAGTGGAGTGAATAACAAATATTGCAAACTCGCACAAATGTGTAGTGTATGCAAAATGTGCACCGACATAAACTGTACAAGAATGTCAGACTTCTGACTTCGGCCTAAACAGCAGTGAGTTCGC
This sequence comes from Plazaster borealis, assembly GCA_021014325.1. NCBI lineage: Eukaryota > Metazoa > Echinodermata > Asteroidea > Forcipulatida > Labidiasteridae > Plazaster > Plazaster borealis. The sequence continues at coordinate 10,779,873 of CM037476.1, read as the reverse complement.
GTGATGTGTTGTTAATAATGTTAGTTTACTGATACACGCCTTGGGTTTTGGTGGAAGGGTGGGGGGCGGAGCTGGTGAGTGCGGTGATAGGGGAAGTGGGTAGGTCACATGACCCATGTACCTTGTTCGTCTAAGTCGTCTCCGTCACCCTCTGAAGCGGCTGTTTGCATTTGTTTTACGAAAAAAGCAATAAAATATTTAATATACAAGTAAACCCAAACAGTTTAATCTCCTGGCGGAGACTAAACTGTTTGTTGAAATCGTAGAAGCAGACAAGTATGGTTCCAAGTTAGAACCAAATGCTATATATCTTAATTAGCAATACAGCAAGGAAGTCTTGTGCATATCCAAACGTTTTTTTTTAGAACCGTGGGTTCCAACGTAAATACACGTAGCTTTATAAGGTGTGAAGGAAACGGAATCATACACTTAAATGGGTTCCAAAGTTTGATTACGCACAAGACTCTACAGTCAGATTAGCAATTTGGTTGCGATAGACCAATGCAGTCCGTGTGAGAACCCAATCCCATCAATCATCCTTCAAGCGTGGTATAAGACTAACAACATGCTGTACCACAAACCAAAACCCATACATTGATTCACCACTGTGCAGTGCCTCAAATATTCTTTGACAACGACAAAAACGAGAGAGAAGTGAGACAATATCTTGGCTCTGACCGCTTACTACAGTGTCTGTGGTGTCAAAGTCAACCAAACATTTGCAGACCAGGAACCACCGTCAAAGGCTTGCAAAGGGCCGGTTGGGTAAAGGGTTTGTATACGTTTGGTAATTCCAAAACTGGCGTTGAAGGGATTGTATACGTTTGGTAATTGGAACCCACTGTTGATTTCAATCCAATAGAGTTGTAGATATATACCATAAAACTAACCTGTGAAAATTTCATTTCAAAAGGTGGTAGCGTTTTATAGATATCGTTGAAAATGTCCAGGAAGAATAATCCGTATTGAAATACACAATCTGAAAAAAACGTTATACTGACAGTAACGTTTCTCAGATTCAAATTTTGGAGGATAAAAACTGGTGTCTTTTTCCATAAACACAATACTTCGAAGGGAAATGATTCTCAAAATGCTTTATACTATCAAAAGCTGCTGTACTTCTTACCAAGTAGGTTTTTATTGCCATTCATTTTAAGGGTGATTACCAAACGTATACCTTCCCTTAAAGCAGAGACAAAAAAACACAAAGACATTTTTGACAGTTCCCACCCTATCGATCCCAGATGCGTCATCAATGTTGTTGAAGAAATGACCTAAGAAATAACAGGCCAGTTTAAAACAGCAGCCGGTTGACAACTTACTTTCTTCTTTCTCTCGTAGTTTAGCCTTGACCGTGGCAATAGCCGACTCCAGCGCTTCTAGTCGAGTCAACTCCACCTGTTTGGCTTTGTGGATTGCCATTCGGGTCTTGATCAGCTCATCCAGATCCAACACCTATGGGAAAAACAATGCATTACATTGGTAAATCAAATTCAGCAATTGTGGTGTGTCGTGGTGTGTCATGGCCGAGCGGTCTATGGCTGAGCGGATAAGAACACCGGACTCTAGTACTGGTGTTTCTGATCAGCAGAGTGTGTGTTCAAGTCCCGGTCGTGACACTTGTGTCCTTAAGCAAGACACTTAACCATTATTGCTGCGTCCTTCGGATGGGACGTAAAGCCGTAGGTCCTGTGTGTTGTGTACTGCACGTAAAAGAACCCAGTAAAGAGAAGGGGCTTGCCCCCATGTTCCTGGTTTGTTTGGCTGCATATTGCGCCACAGCACCGTATAAACCAATTGGTGCTATGTAAAGGAGTAGGTCTCATACTTTAAAAACGTAGCTCCGCATACACTGTACCTTGCAGGAAAAAATTAGTCTGTCTGTTCAAGCGCCTTGAGTACCGTGCGCTATATAAGACTATATATTATTACTGCATTGGTCTCAAGTTCTGATCAATGAATCATCGGTTGAGTATGGGGTCGAATCCCAGTCATGACACTTGTGTCCTTGAGCAAGGCAACTAACCATAATTGCTTCTCTTAACCCAGGTGTATAAATGGGAACCTAAGAGGGCTGAGACAGAATTGTGTAACCCCTTAACGCTAATTTAAGCAGCTTGGGTTTGTATGCTCCCCAGGGAGTTGAGAAAGTTAGAGGAATGGTCTAAAAGTGTGCCTGATGAACAGGGATAATAATGTTGTAAAGCGCCTTGATCTAGCTACTAGGATATGTGTGCTATATAAGAACCAATTACTATTAACTGGCACTTCACACTAATGCTAAAAAAGAGAAGCTCAGTACCCTGATCTCAGACAACGTGTCAAATTTCACTTATTTTATGCCAAGCTTTACGCTTACTTGCGTGTACTGACGGTACTATTGCGGTCTGGCGTTCTGATGCGGTGATCGTGTGAGAGTAGAATGTTTGTCTGAGATCAAGGTATTTTGAGCCAAAGTGATGTCCTATAGTGCAGAGTGCTATTGATAGTTTAGCCTTCCTGCTGTCTAATGTTCTTAATTGTTTTTGCTTACACCCATTTTTCTACTATAGTAAGCACAACAAATTTGCTTACCGGTATAAAAAAACAGCTTCATGATATTGGGCCCTGCATATAATCATTATTGACTTACCTTGGAGTTAAACTTGGAAGCCAGTAGATGACACATGGTTGTCTTTCCTGAGAGCCTCGGACCCACCACGCACAGCTTACATGGAGGCCTAGGTTGGGGGCTGACCATGTACGGCCTGGGATTCTTCAGGAATTTCTCCATCGCTTCTGGGCCAGACATGACGTAGATTTTGTCGAGGAACCTGCAAACAAACAAAAGCATCACATCTCATGTATCGCACTGTACTGAGCCTTTACAAATCTACAGTTAAGATTAACCTTAGCCTGAACATTCTGACGTCACACTTCGAGGCTTGTGAATAACGCCAGATACCGGCCTTGCCTGCCTGCCAGATGTACCTTTGACCCTCGCATCCCAACTCACATGGACGGAGATTCCTAGTATATTATATACACACACGTGTACACACATTACATTGTGAATAAAACAACATTGCGCAGCAGCAGACGATCGAAAGTACAGTTAACAGCTGGTGTACCTGACAAACTACTTCACTTTGGAGCAGACCAATCATAACACAGAAATTGAAAGCTTACGTCACTGCAAGTTTATCCACTGAAATCATTGGGCCTGTAAGACCAGTGCCTGTCTTTACAGTGCCTGTCTTGACATATCCTTGCGGATAAAGACAGAGGACCAGTCTAGATTAACCTGGAAAGCGCCCTCATATCGCCCTTTGTGGCCACAGGTTTAAAAAGGGTCCTTAAAGTTTGACCTTGGAGTCCCGATTTTAAAAGTTTCGTTGGGGTTTTGGGGTTATACAAAATAGTGATTAGTTAAAACTGATACATAGTTTAACACAATGTACTGGCAACACATATAAAAAGCAATAATAGTAAAAACTAACACAGTTCAAACTTATATTTACTTAATAGCCCTGCTAGTTTATACATATTTCTCTCATTGCAACCCAGTGTTTTGTTTTTTTGTTTTTTGCGTTACACGTTTGTCTTGTCTCAACGCTTGTAGTTCGTCTGTCTAGGCTGTCTTCTACAAGCCTTGGCTTAATCTGACAGCCTCATACTCTCTTTATTTTGGTCTACATAGATTAACTCTTTCCCCTCCATCTTCTGTGCTTATTGTTTCGATTATCAATGTAATATTCTGTATATATGTGTTATTTTGAGAAGATTAGTATGAAATAAATGTTGACTCGAATTGAAACCAGTGGCTGGGTAACAATGATCTGACAGCAGCTGACTTACCCTACAGCAAACTCCGGTTTGCCCGGCACCACGTTGCCTCTCTGTAGCTCCACGGGGCACATCCTAGCCCAGCGACTCCGTCTCCATCGGTACCTAGGAGCCACCATGTTGGTGCCCCCGAGAGTGCGCATCAGCTCCTCAGTCTCGATGTCTTCGGGTACGTCCTCCTCGTCTTGGTTCTGGAGGCGAATGGGGACAGCAGCACGGCGTAGGACGTAGGTGTTGAGCTTCATCATCAGCTCCTTGAAGAGGTTAGAGGACGGCTTGTTGGCATCCATCTCGATCAGGTACTGCTGGTCATGATCTGCTATGTAATCCTGCATGAAGAACCGCGGACAGAGAGAGGTTCAAACTTCAACATTTTAACAGCACTGGACTTGATTATAGACGGCGTACCTTCTGTCCCTCTTTGTGAACAAGGCATAGCACGATAGGTGCGCGCACGCTACACATTGGAATGTCCTGGTGGATATTTACGTCAGCCAGCCGTCAGACTGACTGCAAAAAACCCGAGGTCGCTCCGAAGTTATTCCGGGCAACCAAAACTGTCTACCCTAAACACGTTTTAGAAAAAAAACTTGGCGGATATACACGTCACCTGACATGAAGTGGTAAAACCTGAAATATTTACATGCAAAATTTGAAGAAGGCATAGTTTAAAAAAAAAGCAGGCCCACCTCAAACATCCGAAGCATCTTGTCCTTATAAGCCACGATGTTGTCTTGTGCATGCTGTAACATATCCTCTGGTCTCCGTACAAGCCGTTCTGTGATCTCAAAACTTAATTCCTCTCTCGGCTCTTCCTCCTGACAAACAAAAATCCCAAAATACAAAAAACTGTGAGAAATACTGTACACACTTTTGTTTTAAGAACTCGGTATTGCCATTCCCATACTTGAGTTTTTCTGCCCTGACCTGCCAACCAATATTTATCACTTCACTACAAGATATCTCTTAAGTAATGGGCCAACAATTGTGAGCATTATACAGGCATGATATTTGACCCTTGGAAAACATTAGGAAAATATTTATTGAGTAATGCATGACCTATACATTTACACATGATATAGGTTTTGATAGGCTTTTCACGCTATTAAATAAAAATTTTGCTGAATTGTTGTAAAAAAAAAAAAAAAAAAATTGAAATCAGATACAAGTTGGAAGAATTTTTTACGCCTGATTATTTTTAAAGCACACCTCTTCATGCACAGTGCTAACCTCCGATTAAGCTAATAAAGATAAAGGGCACTGAAGATTTAAATTATCCAGTAAATTAAGGTGTCCCTGAAACTGTCAAAATTCCAAACAGGGTGTCACAAAGGCATCTGTCTGCCTGTAGCCGGCCATTTTAGAAGCAGTGGCATAACAGGGGGCACGTAGGGAGACAAAGACATTATTTTTTGTTGGGGGGGGGGCTATTTATTGTATCGAACCATTCAATTGCGCATTTTTTTTTTTTTTTGGGGGGGGGGGACACAACAGGGGGGGGGGCCAAGGGTTCTCTGCTCACCTCATCCTCCCCTACACTATCCATCCATCCCTTCTTCCCCTTTCTCCCTTCCCTTCCCCTTCCATCCCTCCTCCTCCCCGTCTTATTCACCTCCTCCTCCCCCATGCCTTCCTCCGCCTCCTCTTCCTCTTCTTCTTCCTCCTCTTCCTCTCCCTCATCCTGGTTGGGCTTGGGCGCTGGTCTATCTGGATTCCATACGTCCGTGGTGTACAGGATGTTGGTGGCAGGGTCAACCCTCTGACCGACACGCCGATCCTCTAGATCTCTGTCTGGCATCTGATTAGATCCGTAGAACAAATAATCAGTAAAGGGGGGGGGGGACATTGCCTTAAAATCTCTCAAATTTGTCGCTCGTACCATGAAGTGACCTCTCTCGTCCACAGTATAACAAAAAACGTATTTGAAGTTGCCCTGTTTTACAAACTGCTGTTTCGGGGTCTGCTGACTATTTTTATTTTATTTTGCTAATACAAAAATAAAGCTGACTACTTTATTCATACACAACTGTCAATGTGTTTGATTCCTGCATCTATTTTAATTATTAATTAATTCCTAAACACATAGGTCACTTCGTGAACATGAAAAGAAAACAAAAAATTGCCGGCAGAGCGCTGTGTACAAACCAATGCATATTGAGATTTATCGAGAGAGGTCACTTTGTGAAAATACTACGCTTCCAGCAAAACAAAATTATGCTAACCAGAATGAGGTTACCAGCAGCCCAAAATACAATGTCACATGTACAATTTATAACTGGTATCCTCCTCAGTACTGCTAAGCAGGGATTTTGTAAGCAGTATTTTCTGCTTAAGCAGCTCTATGAAATGGGGCCCAACTGGTACTTGTCTAGCTTGAAGTAAATTCAATCTTCAGTCTTACCCTGAGGTTAATGATGAAGTCTGGTTTCAGTGTCCAGTTTTTAACGAGCTCTAGCTGATCTGTGACCTTCAAGTAGTCTTCGCTCAAGGAGGGAAAGCCATCTAGTACATAACCTAAACATCCAACAAAAGCATGTAATAATTGCAGAAAAGAAGAAGAAAAACCCTTTCAATAGATGTGATAATTGAATCTGGAAACAGAATGATATTTTGGCAGGTTTTTACCATACACTAATGTGTGATAAGCATTGTATACTAGGTGCTTCTTTTGTCAATATCTTTTTTGGGGAGTACCAGTCAGAAGCCATTCAAACCTGTAACTGCCGTATAGCCAGGGATCACATACAAGTTTATGATTCAAACTGGGGAGCGGCAGCAGAGGGATCACCTTAAGGGGATCCTTTTTTTAAAGAAGCATGTTGCAAAACAACTGCAGGTAGATCAATATGTCCTTGATTAATGAATTATATTTCTAGATGTGCACATTTTTCCCCAGTAAGTTACAGGAAACAATTTGTTTTATTTTTTACGCCTATCCTCAAGAGTTTACTCACCATGATGAGTTACCTCTGGAGAGTTGATCTTCTCTTCGATCACTCTCGCCGTCATCTCCTCGGGAATAGCGCCCCCTCTCTGCAGAATGTCCTGGAGACGTTTGCCTGTCTCTGTCTGGAGGTCAATGTGCTGCAGGATGAGGTCGGTGGCATGGACGAGCTCGCAGCGCCACGTCAGCGCCAGACGCTTGGCAAGGGTCGTCTTGCCCGAGCCCGGTTTTCCCAGCACGATGAAGCAGGTCGGTTTGGAGTGCAGGAAGCGTAGCTCAGCCTGTGGAACATTCACCAAATGAAAAAAATTAAAAATAAATCAAGCTCACTTGATTATAGATCATAGATAATCAGATAGATGGTATGGATCATAGATAATCAGAAAAGGAAACTTAATAATTGATAATTTGTAGTTTTGTTTAATAACAAGTTGGTATGGTACTTGTAATTGCTGCCACTATTCCTAAAAGAGTCATTATTCTGTCTTCTTTGCGAAGATGTTTTGTTCAACATTTTAAAAATGTACTAAATTGGGCACACATAAAATGTTGAGATAAAAGGTCAATAATTTTCATATCGTGCTAACCCTCCGGTCTACGTTCGCCAGGAGGATCGAGGGTCAAAATAAATTATCGCAACTATTGGCCTACCTGATCTTCATCAAATGGATCGACATCCATTGGCTGGAGTAGCTCCGTCAATGACTTAGCTGCTTCTATCTCAGTCATGCTGGTTACACTGACCACTCGGCGTTCATTATTGTCTTCTATTATCGGCATTGTGATCCCCCCACCAGGGGTGACAGATTGAAAGGCTGCCATTGTGTTCGGTCTCGTCTCCGCCAGGTCTATGGTGACACTCGGCGTTGACGGCTCCATCATCATATTCGCTTCTTCCTGTATACACAACAACAGCAATGTTTAAACAATCATTTATTACAAAAGTGGAATTCTTGCTTAGACTCCTAGCTTTTAATAATAATAAATAATAATAGTGGCTTCTTATATAGCGCTCATATCCGTCACTCAGTGACGCTAAAAGCGGCTTCGACAGTCAGTATTTTCCTGCTAGGTATGTGGAGCTACGTTTCTGAAGTATGAGACCTACTCCTTTACATAGCACCATGTAATGGTTAACAAGGTGCTGTGGCGCAATATGCAGTCAATCAAACCAGGAACACCGGGGCAAACCCCTCTCTTTTCGATAAGTGCACTGGGTTCTTTTACGTGCATTACACAACACACCCAGTTTTTAAGGAACAAACTTTAAGCAAAGACTCAACATTTCTCAGCTACAATTATTGTAAGTCACGACCCTTAGGCCTAAGAGCTAGTACGCATAGTGTTAGCCAGAGGGGTGTCTTTTGGACACCCTGTTTTATCAGTCTGTCATTTACATGTAAATGTGTTGTAAGTGAACAATTTGGACACCCAGTTTTTAAATTTCCAGCAAATTTTGACACCCTTTTACCAAATCCTGGCTAAAACCCTGCGTACGAAAAAGAAAAGGTAGCGCCATAGCATCCATTTCAATGTAGGAATCAATTTATATTAATAAAAGAAGACTATTCTGATATTTTGGGATGAAGAAACAAACTTGTGAAAAATGCCATGGCTTGAACCTCGAACCTGCAGCTTCATAGACAGGAATGCTACGCAGTGTGCTACACAACAATGGTCAGTAAATTGCGGCAGTTATTACACAGAGTTGGTTACTCGTGTAATATTGCATTTACAAGTCCAAAGCTTCAATTTTTACCGTTGTAAAAGCAAGTATACAAATGTGCACATCATTTCAAGATAGTTTTATCCCTTACAATACATTGCTACAAAATAAATCAAACTTGTTTGTAACTTGTAAGTGGGAAAAAAAAAGATAGACCCAGTAACTGGGGCGCTGTACTCATTAAAAAAAATGTTGACATCTGTGGTCTATATTTTATGATTACTGCAAATCTGGTGACTATTCAGTGACTGCCACTTTTGTTGGTGAGAGGACTTAAACTTGTGGTCACCGTGGTCGAGTGGTTAGACTGCAGGACTTGCAATCACAAGGTTGTGGGTTCGAATCCTACCAAGCTAACCACTGATTTCACAATGACTAGAATAAGTATTGTCATCTAGTTACTGAATCAAGATTTCTTGATTTGTGCAATTCATAATCATGGACGTTAAACCAATAAAAATATGTTTGATTTTAGAGAGATTGGCTGTTGCCAGCTTGGTGTTTATATACCCTCTTGTCATGTGTGGGAGTTTGCCGAGTTCCCTTGATGGGACACATTATCTGAACAAACAAACAAACAAACAAACAAACAAACACCCCAACACCCCAACAAACAAACAAACAAGTTGTATCAAGCTGCCAAGTGCTGCTGTGCTGCCTTTCCTAACCCACGAATGTCAATTGCCGTGTCAACTCAAAAACAAAAGTCAAAGAATGAATGTTTTCCAGAACTTTCACAGAAAAATACAGTCAATTGTCATAACTTTGAATTTTAATAGATCGGAGTTTGTCATGTTTGTGCAATTTGTTGTCTAACTTGTAGACATTGTAACTCAAAAACAAAAGTCAAAGAATGAATGTTTTCCAGAACTTTCACAGAAAAATACAGTCAATTGTCATAACTTTGAATTTTAATAGATCGGAGTTTGTGCAATTTGTTGTCTAACTAGAGTACACTAGACATTGTAACGTTAGTGGGCGACTTTGGAGGGGCGAGCTGACAATCGAACTGACTGGCGTTTTCCATCCCATTCACTTGTTGTACACAAAATAAACTTAAATTAAAATGGTTAAAACTTCAAAAGTTGAGAAACTGACCATGTTCTCGAGACTTATTTTAGGTTTTACGTCATGTTTTATTCCATTAAAAGCTTTAATACGAGTTACTCCTTTAATCGACAGTTTAATGCATCATTCAAACATTTTGTTAAAGTGAAATTTCGCATCAAAAACTAGCGTTTCATTCTCAGCTTCGTACAATCACAACACTCACCTCATTCTCCGCCATGTTGTTTGATCACCATGGCGATCTCGCGTTTTAACGCGTGGTTTCTCGAGATCTGACTCAGAAACCCATATATCTACGGTGGTCGCAACACGTCATGGTGATTTGTGTATGACAGATATGGGGAAGATGTCATCGATCCAAACAATTAAAAAGAACTTTTTAGTGTGCCTTTGAAAAGTGTAATAGGCATAATAGTGCCACACAAAAGCGGTGGAGAGTTGTAGGGGTGGGACGGAAGGGAAGGGAAGGGGGGGGCTTTATCATGTATCAATTTTATCGGCAGGGGCGGGTCGGGTCTGAAATTCATCCATATATTTCTAACCTCACACGATTTGTCTGGACTATAATGTATACGTTATTAATCAGTTTTGAATATCAAGCCATTAGTTATTTCAAAAAGTTATTTAATAGCAGTGATATCTCGATCCTTTCGCTCATCCATGGGTTGATGACCTCTAGCTAGAACTATAGTTAGTCCTAGATGAAAATAAATTTAGTTCATTCTACCGCAACTAACACAGGTGTCGATCATGTCTGCTCAATTTTTTTTAAAATTTTGTAGTACGACTTGTTTTTTTCATAATTTCTGAATATTTAGTTTTTAAAACCCACAATTTCAAAGACCTAAATCTTTTTCTGCCTTTCAGTGTGTTTGAATAAAATAAAGATCATAAAAAAATAAGCCGCCCATCCATAAGCACAGAATTCCACGCCATGAAATTGGATATAATTAATTTACAGGGTCGAGACAAATTTGGAAGCCTGGTAATTCCAGTGCGCCGTTTCGAAAATACAAAAGGGTTTGGTATTTATATAGAACGCAGGCTTTCCCCTTTCAGCTAGGCTTAAAAAAAATACCGAAAGCCTGGTAAATCCAGTCCACCGTTTCGAAAAATACCAAGATTTTGGTATTTTCGAAACGCAGGCTTTCCCTTTTCAGGCTTTGATAGAAAATACTGAAAGCCTGGTAATTCCAGTCCGCCGTTTCGAAAATACCAAGATTTTGGTATTTTCGAAATGCAGGCTTTCCCCTTTCAGGCTTTGAAAAAATACTGAAAGCCTGGTAATTCCACTCCACCGTTTCGAAAATACCTAGATTTAGGTCTTTTCGAAACGCAGGCTTTCCCCGTTCAGGCTTTTGAAAAAATACTGAAAGCCTGGTAATTCCAATCTGCCGTTTCGAAAATACCCAGGTTTGGGTCTTTTCGAAACACAGGCTTTCCCCGTTCAGGCTTTGAAAATAAATACTGAAAGCCTGGTAATTCCAATCTGCCGTTTCGAAAATACCCAGATTTAGGTATTTTCGAAACGCAGGCTTTCCCCGTTCAGGCTTTGAATATAAATACTGAAAGCCTGGTAATTCCAATCTGCCGTTTCGAAAATACCCAGATTTAGGTATTTTCGAAACGCAGGCTCTCCCCGTTCAGGCTTTTAAAAAATACTGAAAGCCTGGTAATTCCAATCTGCCGTTTCGAAAATACCCAGATGAGGGTCTTTTCGAAACGCAGGCTTTCCTCGATCAGGCTTCGAAACTGTTTTTAGAATGGGGGAAGGACAACAAAAATGTTCCTGGCTATGATCATGGAGGAAGGAAATACTCCATGCTATGATGCATGTTTGGCTGTCACTTTTTCACTCATACGGTTACAATCTCATGTGAGTAAATAAGATGCTAATTTATTTCACAATGAAAATGTGGCAGTCGGATACGGAAATGTTACGGGTGTATATTGACCAAACTGACGTAGGCCTAAAAGCATAGAGAAAGGAGCAATCCACGGGGTTTCTTTGCATGGACATTTTTATAGGGCACTGGCCACTGTGCAAGTTGTAAGATTGTTTCTATAGCTGTTAATGTAGGTTAGGGCTTTATATGGCGGGCCAGGCCAAATATTCACTCCTCGTGACCAAAACAAAATATTGGCCTGTCACCAATATAACGGGCCTCTCTGCAATTTCGTAATAATATAATTTTGCTATTCAATTATTGATGTATTCACGTGATTAAACCATTGAGCACATGATTATTACTGTCACATGACTCTTATAAATCGCTGACACTAAACTGTTTTATGTGGATAGTCTACAATTTAAGTAACAGCCGTCTGGAATAATCTATCTTGTAACCTTTCACCTCTCGACCGCCGCCGATGTGCCATTAAACAACATGGCGTTTTTCGTGAAGGAAGGAGTAATGAGATTTGATGGCAAGAAATGGTTAATCTTGTCATATCTGTTTGTGATTTCTCTCTTAGGTGTAAGATCTGAAGTTGAAGCGTGTATTGTCAATGGTGGGGCGTTTGATTTGACTCCAATTCAAAAATGGTGAGATTTGTAACTCTTTTCTTTCACCGTTGCTGCTATTAAAAAGTGCTAGTGTTGTTTTTTGTTCGTACCGCATAAATAAAACATGATAAATAAAGTAAAAAGGGCAGTGTTTGTTGTGCCGGTGCAGTGACTGTTTTGGTGGGGGACTGTTTATGACCTTGGACTTTATTTTCTTTAGAACAATCCCGGGAGTCACAAATCAGAAAAAGAGAAGGTAATAAATGGGCCTACAATAAAAAATCAAAAAATCTTCATAATATTAATATTATTAACACAACAGGGTTACGGGTACTGTGTAGTGCCAGTCAGCTGGTCAGTGGGGATTAGATAAGAACATGAAGCGAAGCGAGGAAGGCATCCACTGAGCTACGCAACAGTGGTCGAAAGTCCCTGCAATTCCAAATGTTATACATATATACAGGGATACCCATATACAGTATAGTGTCGGCTTAAAGGCCCTGCACTATTGGTAAGATCGAAAAACACAAAATGTTCACAGATTCACACATAACTTACATTATTTAAAGTAAGTAATGGTAGAAAGGGTTCCTTAAAATATTTCTGCCCAAAATGCTATCGTTTCTGAGAAATGAGTAAAACAATAGTTTTTATCACGCGTGATAAAAAGAAAAAACAGAAAACACATAAGGTCTCTTTTCACTATTTTCTCGTGACCTCGATGACCACTTGCACAGGTTTGTTTGTTCATGCATGTTGAATCACACAAAATGTGGACACTGATTTTGAGCTGTTACCAAAAGTGTCAAAGAAGGCACTACAATTTTACTAGATTGTAATTTAGTTTACTTTTTTTGTAATCCTTCACTTGGTCATTGATGTGCCATTGTCCTGTCTTTGGAATGTATTGTGTTATCTGCTGTTTATATTTTCATCTCTCTTTCCTTTTGTATTTTATGCTTTGATGATGTAATTGTGATGTTTTTACTGTGAAATTAATAAATGACATAATGAAAGATTTGCCGGCTTAATAAATACCAAAATTGTCTATAGTTTAGCTAAATATGGCAGATTATTGGCAGTGGCTACAGCCAGGGTTCTTTCCTATTCACTGTAAGACATTCAGAACTATGCTGCTCGTGTAATTATCTTAACTAAAAAGTCCTGTCATATAACGCCGATTTTAAAAGGAATTACACTGGTTACCGGTAAGCAGTAGGATTAAGTATAAACTTCTTCTTTTTGTGTATAAATCGCTCACCAACAACGCCCCTGCATATATTGATGATCTTCTGGGCAATTCCACAGAAAGTGGGACATGACCCCCAAAAATGTAAACACCCATATATCATAATTTGAGGTTTTTATTGCATAGACGACACATTGAGGGTAAAAAAACATTAAGTTTCAAATAAATTTTGCCTATTGTTTTTTTTTTAATTTTTTTCCGAATGCATTAATGCTTAAATATTACTATTTGTGCTCTCCCTACTGTAAAAAAATAAATTGAGCTGTAAATGCTTCAGTTTTTAAAATAATTTTTTTAAAAAATTAAATTAAAAAAAGTAAAATGTGTGTGTAAGTAATGTGAGTGTGTGAGTGTGAAAACAAAATAATTTAATTTGAGGAATGTTATTTTAACGGTTTTTTTTACGGTTGTGACACATGTTACACATACATTATGGTATGTATAGCATGGCACACACATACCCACAACCCATAAAATATTACCTTTATTCCTTTCACCTTAGTTTACCCACTGCTTAGCTCTTGATTTAATCATCCATTGTTTCTGCTGCAAAGAATGCATGTTAGCGCATTTTTTTTCACTCTCATCTTCTTTTTCTTACTACTAAGCATCATCTCACTGAAAGGTTTAGTTTGTTCTTTACTTGTTTCTGGTAAATTTGAGATACATTTCATGTCATTACACATGTACGTTTTATGAATTTTAAAGGAAAAAGTTATAGAGGGATGTATATAACATGCACATTTAGATTTATGTATTTTTTGTATCACGTACATACATGTGTGTTTTACACACTATTTATAGTGTATGTTAACAAGTGAGACAACAATAAACTACTATGCAATTTTGATCAACACTTTTTTTTCATTTCAATCTATTTATTTTTTTAAAAAAGTTTACTTTTTTGTATTTCAGTACTCTGTGTGGGTACAATCTGGCACTGTGCAGTGCTCAAGTGTGTAAGCTTGATTAAAATGAAAGCGAGGCGCTACATTGAAAAAAAAAAGAAGAAAAAAATAATAAATTGAAGCAAAAATCGTGCCCAGCAAGTTAAGACTTGGATAAGATAAGAAGAAGAGAAACTGCCAAGAGCTGCCAAGAAAAAAAAAAAAAAAAAGAAAAAAGAAGGACGAAGCCAATCAAAACAAGGTAGCCAAAAACACTCCCTAAAAAGAGAGATCAGAGGAAAAATCAGCATCCTGTTCCTAAAATTTCAACAACAGTGCATCTATGCAAAGCCTGCTGCAGCCCAAAATGCATGATGACGGAAGGCTTACCAACTTCCTCGCCGTAGAAAGTTGATTTGTCGTAGTTATACGCTATACGCTGTGGTGAGGTGCCTCCACACCTCGCCGCCAATCCCCCCAGAATGCAGCATATTTTAGATGAAGTACTCAAGTAGTTTTTGAGTACTAAAAATACATATAAACCCTCCGAGGGGCAGGGCACCCCATGCCTGAACCCTTGATCCCTGAAATAATATATATGTAATATGATGAAACACAAAAATTTTAAATGAAATGAAATGTATCATATTATAATAATGTGTATTGTTATGTTATTGTAATTTTTTGCTTAAAAATTGTTTGTTTGTTTTGTATCGTTGTAAAAAGTAAGAAGAGTGTGTGACGTAGAGTGACGAGTGTGAGTGACGGTACCCATCTCTGGTTTTATTCTGAAGAATATGCTTTAATTTGATATAAAATTGGTTTTGTGTTATGGTTTGCTTTATGTTACTAGAAGAATGAATGTCCTTGTTTGTGAAACCTTGTTGTTGAAGGTTACTTACCAGCAAAAAAAAAAAATGTTGTGTGTGTCTTTTTTTTTTTTTTTTGTTGGCGGCCATAAACGCATGTTCCTGAAAAAGTGGAAGAAAGTGAAAAAATTTTTTTTTTTTTTTAAATGAGTGGCTCTCCAAGTTGTTTTGTTGTATTGTTATGAATCAGATTGATCAATTACTTATGAAGTAGTGAGAGGCTAAAGCAGCCTTACAGTGGATAAATGTAATGTGAGTGACGGTGGAATTACCCTTCTGAACCCATACAATCCTCCTCGCAAACTCCGGTCTTACAATTCTAGCCTCCTTATTGAACCCATATCCAATCATTCATGGGGAGACAGATCTTTTTAACATGCTGCCCCACGTCTATGGAACAAATTGCCTGCACTAGTAAAATCATCCGTTTCTTTGACACAATTTAAAAAAAACCTTAAAACATATCTTTTCAAACAGGCATTTGAGTAAATGGTTTGATTTTGTTATTTTTGTTAACTTCGATGTTTTCTTATATATTGCATTTGTATTGTATTTCTATACCACATGTTCTAGATTTATTCTCAACTTTGGCTTACGTTTTAATTTTGGTTATTGTACATAATTTGAATGTTATTGTTTGTATTTTGGCGCCATGAGCATTTTGTTGGATTTGTGCGCTTTATAAGTTTTCATTATTACTATTATTATTATTATTATTCCATAATGTTTTTGAAAGAGAACTAAAACCATGGCAGGTTATCGGCAGCGGCTTACAGCCAGGGTTTGGTCCTATTCACTGTAAAGACATTCTATAATTTCTTGAAAGAGAACGAAAAAAAACCTGATATACAATGCATTTTATGAGAAGCACAGATTTTTTTAATACCGTCGGGAAGTGGTTAAGAAGTGGTATTTAGTACCCTACTGTACACCAGTTTTTACAAGACAAGACAGTGTACATTTACACCAAGCTAAGTAATGACGGTTAGCCTTTGTTCTACTCTGTCTTTAAACCTTCATAATTCAACAAAACAAGGAAGTGATCTTTCTTTCAAGCAGTTTTTGTTGTTTTAGTTTGATGGTGCTGAGTGCAGTCAACACCCTGGCCCTTTTTGAAACCATAGCTTCTACTTTGGCTCCGTTGGTTATTTTGAAAAATGTGCACTTTCAGTACAGGGCCCAATTTCATAGAGCTGCTTAAGCAGGAAATATTGCTTAACAGATTTATGCAAAGCAAAAATAAGCGGAATACCAGTCACAGATAGTGTATGTGAGATGGGGTTTAGGCTGGTAACCCTATTCTGCTAAGCAGAAATGTTTTGTGCTTAGCTACTTTTTGTGCTTTTGGGCCCATAGAGCTGCTTTTAAAAGCAGAAAAGTGCTTTTGGGCCCATAGAGCTGCTTTTAAAAGCAGAAAATATTACTGAACAATTTCCTGCTAAGCAAAAAATTAGCAGGATACCATTCACAAATGGTGTGAAATGGTATTTTGGCCGGTTACCTTATTCTGCTAAGTATAATTTTGTTGTGCTTAGCTACTTTTTGTGCTTAAGCAGCTCTTTGGAATTGGGCCTAGGTCTTCAAACAGGCGGACAGTGGTACAGCCAGAGCCAAAGCCGTGTTTTTGAGAATGGTCTTTTCTTTGAAACTGAAATGTTGCTTTGTCATGTTTGTAGAAGTGCAAGCATGTGTAGGCCTGATAGTGATAGCCTATTCTTGTAATAATACAATAATGTTGACATTTAGCGCGAGTGGAAAAATATAGTTCTTCTGCGTTCCATATCCAATGAGGCCGAGGGCCGAGTAGGCTTTGGGATGAGATGCTTTATCTGTGTTCCATGAGCACGTGTGTGATAACAAATTTATCTTCAGGCAAATTTGACGCCCCACACTCTGCTGATCAGAAACTCCAGGGCTTGAGTCCAGTGGTCTTAAAATGCTCGGCCACGACACGCAGAAGACTTCTTTGACATTGTGATAACACCCCATCCTGCCTTTATTCTGTTGAGCACTTCCTCAGTGGTTGCATCTATTTACAGAATAGATCACCTTTCTTTCATTGAAGGAACACATGGGTCTTCAAGACGGACAAGTTAGGGTCGTCTACATTGTCCACATTCTACATGAACTTGTGCAGCAATGTCCGAGGGACAGTGGCCGAGACCCAGTGCTCCAGTGACAACAGCTCCATCTGTCTCAAACAGGACAACACCTTCACCAACGTCGGATTTCACAACGAAACGATTACTGCCGCCGCCTATGAGGGGGGCGGCGGTTTCCGACTGGATTACAGAGGGGGTGTGTGCTCGGAGAGCGCCCCCAGCGTAACGACAACACCCACGCCTGAAATGTGGCAGACTACTATCGAATTCAAATGCGACAAAACACTGGTGAGTAGAGGTGTTTACAGCTAAAAATTGTTCCGTTTTATGCTGTTTTTCAGGTTTCCCTTCAGCTCGGAATATCAAGAATTTAAATTTTAGATTGATCAACATCGACTTCCACGTACTAAACTGTAAATCTAGGCTGTCATGCAATATCTTTTTACTTATCCAATTTCCAAATAACGTGTGAAGGAACATATCTCCCCGAAAATGATTATTCTCTTAAAAAAACCAACCTATCCATGCCAGGATACAACAAAATACGCCAAATGGTAAAATTCTAATTCCGTACTCTGTTGGACTGTGCTGCATTTAGCAGGGTTCTACATGGCCTTTCCATGTTCATGTGCAATCCCAGCAAACTCCACTTGGTGCATTTAGCAGGGTGAAATGCCCAGTACAAAGACTGGCATATAAACCAAGTTCACTTCACAATGCAACCAGGATCCTCTGTTGAATCTTGCTTGCCATTTAGCAGGGTTTTCATTTCAACTGTGTTGCATTTGGATGCATACATTGCAAACATGGAGACGGGTGCCTGGAAGACACCTGATTGTGGTTTATGGTTGATTAACACAATATCATTCCGCACTAATGATGTCACTTTTGCTCAAAATACCTGTTTGTCAGACGAACATTCCACCACCTAGCTCTCACGCAATCACCGCACCAGCACGCCAGACCGCAGTAGTAGTGCAGTCAGTACACGCGAGTAAACATAAAGCTTGGACATATACGCATGCCTACATTACGTTAGTGACTTTTGACACGTTTTCTGGGATCCGGGTACTGAGCTTCTATTTTTAGCATTGCTGAGTGTTATTTCGGTTAAGTCCTGTATGCAGGGCATTGTATTAATTTAGAGCCTATTTATTTATGTTGATTTTCTCAAATAACCAATGTATGTTTTCATTTAAAATTTGTACCTAAGGTATTTTGTTGTTGACGAGATGTTTCTTGACAGCCAGACAGAAAATGAATGTATTCTCTCTTTTGTCGCGTAGGGCTCTCCAATATTCATCGGGCGTTCTAATTGCACGTACTTCTTTGAATGGCACAGCACAGTGGCTTGCAAAAGTTCTTCCGCCGTGAACGAGGTGCGGTGTTCACTCTACGATAACAAGTACAAGAAGCGTGACCTGTCGCCCCTCATCAAAGAGAGAGGAGGGTATAAGGTCGACTCCCATATTGACGCTGAATTGTACATCAACGTGTGCCGGGATATTACGCCATGTATGTATTTGATTTTACTTCTTTCTGTTGGGGGCCCACTTTCATAGAGCTGATGAAGCAGACAATGGTGCTTAACAATTTGTCTGCTAAGCAAAATAAGCAGGATACCAGTCACAAATGGTACATGTGAGAGGGTGTTTAGGCTGGTAACTTTATTTTGGTAAGCATGATTTTGTTTGGCTTAGCTAATTTTTGTGCTTAAGCAGCTGAAATTGAGCCCTGGGTCCAATTTCATAGAGCTGCTTACGCACAAAATACTGCTTAACAAATATCTGCTAAGCACAAATAACCAGGGAACCAGTCTCAAACTATGGTATTTTGGCTGGTAACCTCTTTCTGCGGAGCAAAATTGTTTTGTGCTTAGCTGATTTCAATGCTTAAGCAGCGCTATGAAATTGATCCCAAGTCTACAGTGGCAGTCACTTTTGGGATTCCCTTTGTTCGTGGGTTCTTTTACGTGCATTACGCAACACACGAGACCTACATGTACGACTTTACCTCCCATCCGAAGGACACAGCAATAATGGCTAAGTGTCTTGCTTAAGGAAACAAGTGTCACGACCGGGACTCGAACCCATACTCTGCTGATCAGAAACACCAGAGCTTTAGGCCGGTGCTCTTATCCGCTCGGCCACAACACGCCATGATTAACTAACTTCTGATTGGCTTTTTTTGTGTGTGTACACAGTTGGCCCAACTGCCAGTTGTCTTTCCGGCAGTGCTGGCTGTACCATCACCAACACAACCAAAGCGGACGGCACCGTCACCTCTGAACCTGTAGATGTGGGCCAGCCTCTTCATGAGTTGCAGTGGGTGAACAATAACCGTCTGCAGCTGACGTATAGGAGCAGCAGTAGGCCGAGCGGCTGCCTTAGCGTTCCTCAAGTCACCATCCTCTTTGAATGCCCCAGGGAAGGGGGAAGGAATGAAGGGGTAAGGAATTATTGGAATTGACAGAATCCTCATTATCAAGACAATTAATACGAGTGTCAAAAGGAACTCTTCAGTGGAACAAGGAACCATTTTCACAGTGTATTACTCACTCAAGAAGATTATGTAAAAATTATATTAAAATGAACCACTGTACATGGGAAACTGACTGGGTGAATAAGTTGAATGGCTTCTGACTGGCACTCCCAAACAAATATGTTGAAAAAATATGGAGGCCGCCAACATAAGGGCTCAGTTGGTAGAGCTCCGGCTTGTTAATCCGGAGGTCCCAGGTTCAAGTCCCGCTCTAGTCAATTTTACTTTGTTCCAACCCAAAACAATTAAATTGTGAATGTTTTGCCTTCAAGGAGATTGCCTGGAACTTGTTGCCCGAAATCGCCCCAAGTGACATGGGCCTTAATAAAATGTATTACTCCAAATGTTTTTTTGTTCATTCGTCAAAATAAACCAGTGATTGTTAAAGACTTGAACGAAAACGGCAACAAGTGATCTTTGCTGAAATTCATTTAAAATGTTTTCAATCAATAAGGAAATTGAGTTCACATTAGATCCAACAGATTTTAATTGTGTGAAAAAACAATCATTTTGAATACCCTTTTCCAGTGCTTTTTAGAAAGATTTGCGAAAAGTCCTGTAACGTCATCACTCATGTTACAGTAGATGCGTGATCTCCGTTTTGTAAAGCCGCTTTGTTGCAGCATGGAGGTATAACAAAGCAAACTCCCACACATGACGTCAAAGTATTGTCACTTTGACGCATGCCGTCAACGGCAGAAGTGTTTCTAGTTTTTTCAAAACCTTGAGGTTGGGGCCTAATTTTGTGATCGATAAATTAAGAAAAAATTCAGAAGTGTACAAACATCAAAATTACATTTAAATGATAAACAAACACATTTAATAAACAAGTTTAAATAGCATTCCCGTTAAAATTGGTTTCGCTCAAGTAGCTGTTTAAATTGTTCTTGGAATCGTCTTTCAGAATCAGAACCCCAAGCTGATATCGAGCATTAATTGCAACTATGAGGTGGAGTGGATCACAGAGTACGCTTGTGAGGCTGACATGTTGACGACAAGTGACTGCAAGTTCACCAAGGATGTACACGGGATAGACCTCGATCTGAGTGTGCTGACAGCAGGTAGTGTAGAAAAATATGAATAGAACCCAATTTCATAGAGCTGCTTAAAGGTATTGTACACTTTTGGTAACAGCTCAAAATCAGTGTCCACATTTTTGTGTGGTTCAACAATATGCATGAACAAACAAACCTGTGAAAGTTTGAGCTCAATTGGTCGTCGAGGTCTCAAGAAAATAGTGAAAAGAGACCTTATGTGTTTTCTGTTTTTTCAAGCATCAAGTTTTTATCGCGCGTGATAAAAACTATTGTTTTACTCATTTCTCAGAAACGGTAGCATTTTAGGCAGAAATATTTTAAGGAACCTTTTCTACCATTACTTACTTTAAATCATGTAAGTTATGTGTGAATCTGTGAACATTTGTGTTTTTCGATCTTACCAATAATGTGCAGGGCCTTTAAAGGGTGTGTACAACATTGCTAAGGTTGAAAATATAAATATTCACAGATTTGCAGGCAACTTACATGGTATAAAGATGGTCATGGTGGAAAACTTCCCTTAAAATAGTTTTGCCTGAAATGCTATAGTTTTTAGGAAATGAGTAAAAACAATTAGTCTTTGTCACTGGTAATAAAATCCGATGTTTGAAAACAGTGAAAATATATAATTTTTTTTTCACTGTTTTCTCATGACCCCGAAGACCGATTTAGCTTAAACTTTCACAGGTTTGTTATTTTGCATATTTGTTGGATCACACCAAGTGTTGTTACTGGTCTTTGACAAGTACCAATGTTGTACATTTGCTGTAAGCAGAAAATATTGCTTAACAATTTTTTGCTTAGCAGAAATGAGCAGGATACAGTCACAAACTGTACATGTGATATGGTTGTTTGGCTGGTAATATTATTCTGGTAAGCATAATTTTTTGTGTGCTTGAGCAGCTCTATGAAATTGGGCCCATAGCCGAGGTCAAACCAAAGTTTATAGAGCGCTGAAGGTGCAAGTTGAGGGAACTCGGGGTGAAATAAGCACCGGAAATCATGGGCCTCCGGCCTGTGGTCCGGTGTAAAATTTGAGCCCTGATTTACCAATCTATGACCCTACCTTTAAGCTCGGTTTAATCTAATTCTTGTTCTCCTTGTTCTTCATAGGTCCGTTAACGTACACGGCTGATAATGATGCAAGTTATCGGTACTTTATGGATGTGTGTAATGATATGGAAATACCTTGTGGCAGCGGGCATGGAAAAGGTGCTGTTTGCCAAGAGGACAAGAGTAACCGTTATCGGAGTGTTGCTGGTGTCAACAGCAAACATGAATTGAGGTAAGATTCTTACCTCAATTGTCAAATAAATGAGGGCGCTGTCCAATTCAGTGACACTTTATGACTGTTGACTTGAAAACCATAAGTTTGCAAAATAATTGTTCAAGTTTTATGGGTGGGGGGGTTCGTGTCAGTTTCTTATATTCCCATTGTTTGTCATTGTGACAGGGGAAAGTGGTAGGCGAATATATTAAGGGTGATTAAGGAGGCCATTTTGACGATTGCGTCATTAGAAGTGTGGGTGGTAGAGTGAGACCCCAAGGATATTTTTTTCAGATCCTCTTCTTACCGTAAGACAGGTTCTAACGAAAAGTTCTACTAATACAAAGGGAGATTCCCATCATAGTGCGCCCTCTACAGTTGGCCTCGAGGCCATTTTTGCAGTGTGTCAAGGGATTAAGGTCGCCAACTTTTGATACTCACGTGTGGCACCCTGCCCCGAATGTTTAAGTTCACTCATGGTTTGCAAAGAAACAAGGCCATATTTTGTCTGTGTTTCAGCAGGAGGTGGTATTTTTTGTGGGACTGGGGAATATTTTTACGTTCATGTCTGCCATTTAAAGGTCACAAACTGCCCAATGTTTACGGGCAGTTTTGGTTTTGAGCAGCATCCAGCATTCTAATTTTTCTACGCAGCCAAGTGGTTCACCGACCAATCATGCATTTTTGTGCGTTTAAAAATGATTTATCATTGTCCGTAAAGATGGCCGACTTCCCACTGTGTCACATCATGTGGAAACTTTATATTAACGTCTTAACCTTCTTAATTAGTAATGTCTCTTCTGAAAAATATTCAGTTATTCAGATGGTGAACTGACATTGACGTATAAATGGGGTGATATCTGTAATCACAACGGCTTTCAAAGGACGTCCATTATTTCATTTGAGTGCAACCGGACTGCTAGCGATTCAGGTAATAATTGTTGTGCATTAAAGAATGAACGGCGCCATGTAAACATTTATAATTAAGGGAGTATGCGGTGAAGAGGTCTTAATTCCTGTGATGTATATCAGATTTGAGGCATTGCATGGTGGGGTATCAATGTATATTCGGTTTGCGGTAACACCATGTGTAAATCTACTTTGCTGTGTAGATTTTGTTCTTTGAGAACTTGTCTTGCTATGTATTCCACTGCCGCAGAGTAGATTTCGGAATTCAGGAGACTACCAAGTTCTGAAAAGAACTGTCCTGCTTCTTAACTACTGTGACCGGGGTTAAATATAGTTATTGCGAAGACGACTTTTCTGTCTTTCTGAAGATTTATTCTCTTGAATCATTGATCTGTTGGAGAAATAACAATTACATGTATAAGGACGTGTTCTTCTCCCGACATCAAAGAGTGGAATCCATTTGAGTAATTAATAATATTGTAATAAATTAAACATTAAAATATACAGTATCTATGTCTACAAATTATTTAAAGGGTAAGGCTTAATCTAACAATTCATAAATGGCTACGGGGCGGGTTTCTCTCGGCCCTGGAATTACACATTTCAGAAAAGGACACATCTCTAGAAAAGGTCTAATAATGTCAAAAAGACTACCAACTAAGGTTATTAATAACGAATGTAGTTGGATGGCTACATTAAAGGTACAAATAATATGAAATAAATTGTCTCCTGGCAGGTTCCCGCCAAAACCTTTATGGCGTCCGCCGTCTTGGAAAACACATTGCTACTTAAGGAAATATCTAGCAAATTGTACAAAATACATTGCAAGAAGTATAACGAAGAACTTTACTTTCTCTTTCAAATAATCCAAACTATTAAGTAATAAATAAAGAGAGGATTGATTAATACTGAGTGCTAAATAAGGGCGGGACTCTTGATTGACAAATCTCAATTTGGAATCTTGGCAGAACAACATTAAAAAATGGCTATAAATCTAATCACAGGTATAACATAAATGTAAATGCAATGGCAATGTTTGAGTAAATGCTATTTATGATAAAAGAGAAATACCAAATAAATTGGGAAAAGATCATACCTGTCGGAGAAATAACAATTACATGTATAAGGACGTGTTCTTCTCCAGACATCAAAGAGTGGAATGATCCAATTTGATATATTTGAAAATCATGGCGCCGCTAGGGGGCGCTCGATCCGGGGTTGGGATGTTTGAATACATGAATATATTAAGTCTGAAGAAACATAAAAAATACGTTTTGTTCTGCCTGTCACACTACTACCTGGGCGGAAGGTAGGAAATTGGTCAGGACTACTACTTTCGCTTAGTGGATTGAGGGGACTTCTCGTTAATAACTTCACTGCCGCGGAGTGAGTTCTTAATTGGTCTCCAAGTTTTTACTACATGCTTGCTCTAGTCATCGTCTTAACTCTTTATGAAAAATCTTTTTCTTATCAAAGTAGAATCTTTTAAAAAAAGTAACAGGTTTGAATTTTGTTTTTATAGGTAAGGGCTCCCCAGTCTTTATCACAGAAACAGAATGCACGTACTTCTTCGAGTGGCAGACAAAATACGCCTGCTTAGACCACCTGGTCGGCAAAAGCTGCCGTGTGGATTACGGCGGGCAGCACTATGACCTGTCACCCCTGACCCATGAGGTCGGATCGAACTGGCAGGCATTATCGGGTCCACATGAAGAGAGTGAAGAGAACGGCCATTACTTCATCAACGTGTGTGCGGATATTCTCCCCGAGAACAACTGCCCCGATAATTCTGCAGCTTGTTTTGTACCAGGTGAGTTATTTTTTAAATAGGGTCTCTTAGGCAGGCATGTTGTTCTTTCTACTTTAGTCTCTCTCTCTATTAGACATTTGCTCGTGGTCTCCTCCTCAAATTGTACCCTGCTGGAATCACTGGTAACGCTCTCACCACAGCCCGTCTTTTAAGTGCTGCTACTTTCAGTTCGGTGGTATCACAACCTGACCAACTTGAGTCTGATTTCCAATTTTGTTGCCGTTGTAAAAATCTGAAAAATTGTTATCAACAAGGCCTTAAAAGTCTATTAGAGCCTACCCCATATGAACATGTAGGTCAGCCCTTGTACTTTAATGTTCCTACTTTTTCCCCCCAAGGACCAAATATTATGCCTGCCTTAGGTCAAGTTCAGTTTTGTGAGGCACTCATTTTCCATATAGATAGAGTCCTCATGAAAGTGGAAAACAAAAGGAAGAGCCTATGGATTTTGGAAGCGACCTGAGGGGTTAAAACAAACATTGTGGCAATGATCTGATTTATTTTTTAATATTCAGGGTTGCCGGTTGGTTTTCTTGTCGTAACGTAGTCACTAACTCAATGGTGAAATGATGAATACAGAAAACAATACAAAGACTGCTTTGGTGCTCTTGGGGAGTACTATAAACATGTCCAATATGCATAATTGAAAACAAAAAAAGGTTAATCAGCAGGGCTGTTGATCAGTACAAATTTTTGTGGGGGGGGGGAGGGGCTGGGATGTGTAAAAGTAATGTGTTTGTGTGACTTCATAAATATTTAAAACTTCAGACGGCCCCAAAACAAGGAGTTGGAAGACGGCCTGTAAACAACTAGTCAAGCGAAGGCCCTGAAACAACTTGTCAAAATCTGGCCCCTAAACAACTTGTCAAGAGACAGCCCCTAAACAACTAGGGAAAAGATGGCCCCTGAACAAGTAGCAAAAAGATGGCCCCCCTCAACAAGTAGCTAAAAGATGGCCCCTGAACAAGTTGCAAAAAGATGGCCCCTGAACAAGTAGCAAAAAGATGGCCCCTGAACAAGTAGCAAAAAGATGGCCCCTGAACAAGTAGCAAAAAGATGGCCCCTGAACAAGTAGCAAAAAGATGGCCCCCCTCAACAAGTAGCTAAAAGATGGCCCCCCTCAACAAGTAGCTAAAAGATGGCCCCCCTCAACAAGTAGCTAAAAGATGGCCCCTGAACAAGTAGCTAAAAGATGGCCCCTGAACAAGTAGCTAAAAGATGGCCCCCCTCAACAAGTAGCAAAAAGATGGCCCCTGAACAAGTAGCAAAAAGATGGCCCCTGAACAAGTAGCAAAAAAGATGGCCCCCCTCAACAAGTACATGTAGTCAAAAAAACAAACTCTTCTTGACCATGCTGACCTTTGTGATTTCTGATACAGACAAGGACGGTTCCAAAGCAATTAGTCTCGGCGAGTATACAGAGTCTCCAGTCTTTCATGATGGTCACATTACTCTGACCTACAATGGAAGCACAGATAGTTCATCTACATGCAATGGTAAAGTGCAAACTGTGATAACCTTCACATGTGCCTATGGTAAGTCGTTAGATACGTTTAGAATAATAATAATAATTAATAGAACTTATATAGTTCCTTACATCTAAAGCATAAACCCCAAAGCTCTTAACAAGGAATGAAATACTGATGGATTAAACAAATTTAAAAATGACTAAAAAAGAAGTACTGCGTTACAATATGGAATAAAGTAAGATACAAAAGGAAATGCAGGATATACTACAACAGAGTAACCGTTGAGTTGTTCATTAACTATTCATAAACACCTGGGACAGTTTATCCAATTCTGATTGGTTGAGAGGAGATGGCCATGTTTAAATATGTGATATAATTACGGTCACAGTCTGTTAAACATGACCTGACAACATTGAGTCAAAGAGGGCACTATCAGATGATTGCGCGTTCCACAGGGTTGTTGCCGTGTGAAAAAGGCCCTTTGCCTTTGGCCCCCCCAAAATAATTGTTTATCTTCGTCCAACCAACGGTCATTTGCGTCTCGACGGAAAAGGTTGTTTGTTTTTGTTTCTTTTATTTTTTATTTCTAAAATATTGTCATTACAAATCTCTCCCAAAATGGTCCAAAAATGTTGAAACAGGAAGAAACTATAAAATCTTGTTAGTTGAACAGTTGTTAGTATCAAATTACTCTTCAAAGACATTTAATAAAAGAGTTCAATACAGTCAAAGTGTTGTGTTTTGTGTTTGGACTTAATATTTTAATACCAAAGAGTTTATATTCCCAAATCCAATATCCATATTCAAAATAAATAAAAAAATAAAAATAAATTGACCTACCGACCCTATTTTTTGACCAAACAAACAATTATATTTTTTGGCCTTCCGCTTAGTCCTTTATTGCACTAACACGACCCTTTCGATTTAAAGGTCGTTTAAAACGTCGATGGTCACAAATGGGCCGACACGGGCAAGCTAATCGAATGCACCCATTGGTTAAGGAAGGATTTTGAACTATTATTTTTTATGCTCTATAGGTGATCTGGAAAGTGCCCCCTCTTTTGTCCGTAAATCTCTGGACCATTGCGTCTACGAGTTTGAATGGCGTACTGCCGCTGCGTGTCCACTGGGCCACAAGTGGGGGACGGACTGTCGTGTTTTTGACGACGATGCTGGTAAGTGTCATGCTACTACACAGATATAGTTTGAGCTCTGAACGCTACCACGTCTTAACGTCCCATCAGAAGGACGAAGCAAGAATGGTTAAAAGCCTTGCTTCAGGACACAAGTATCAAGACTGGGACTCAAACTCACACACTCTGCTGATCAGAAACACCAGAGTTTAGCCCTTTTCACACGACAAAGGCAAACTAGGGTCCTTGGACTCGGGTGCCAGTTGTCTTGACCACGGATGCTGGTCAAACTCGAACACGACCATTCACACGACGCAGAAACCAACGTCCCTTGTCACAGATCCTTCATCTTTTGGGGTGTCAAAGGTCAACATTGTTTATTGTCCATCTCACTGGTGTCCGCGCAGCTAGCATGGAATCACTATTGCATGTGTTGATTACCAATCATCTTGCGTGCATGCATTGTTGCTCTAGCTAAACCATAGTCCTTGGTTTTTTGCTTTCACACTGCATGCACAGACGATCATGGTGAATTTTCACAACGTTGTGTTTTTTTGTTGCTGGTCTCGATCATGGTCAGAAAAAGACAAGGGACCCATGCTTGTGCAGAGCAGAGGTACATTTCACACGATGTGGACTTGACAACGTTGTGTTCTTAGGACCATGGACCCCCTGCTTATTTCCCTCGTGTGAAAAGGCCTGTTGAGTCTGTTGTGCTTGAAGCGCCTCGGCAACGACCCCCTAATAACACTCACAATTTTGCCTTCTTCTGTAGGATTCTCATTCGATCTCAGCCGTCTGACGACAACAACCAACTACACTGTGGAGGTTGATGATTACATCTACCTGATCAATGTCTGTGGTGCATTGAGCGGCACACCATGTAATGTGGAGGGCAATGAAGGTGTTGCAGCATGTCAGGTTCAGAAAACTGGGTAAGCATAAAAATGTACACGCTCTAGAGACGTAGTTGTTTTTTATTTTCATTTCCCTTTTTAATTTAAAAAAACCCCCTAAACATCAATTTTAACTGCCATTTCGTCACCGTTTTCACGAAGAGTCACTTCTTCTAAAAATCAGACATTTTGGCAAAACTGTGTTTTTGCAAATTTTTGACATTATCGTTAACATCAACATTTTCCCCAAGTTTCAATTGATAAAGCGCTATAGTTTCGTTATTACACTAATTAACACGAAAGGAAAATTTCACCAAATTTACAGTTTTGCGTTTTCACGAACAGCCACATTTCGATTTGCCATTTTTTACTTTGTAGTACATGTACATAGCGCTGGCACGGTGCCAAAAATAAAAACTCTGCATTTTAAGTTTTCACGAAAAGACACTTTGTGTGACCTACATAAATTTGAGTTCTCTTGAACAGACACTTTCGTTAACGCATTGGTTTGTACACGATGCACTGCACACTAAACAGTTAATTACTCATTAATTAAACTTACTATGATTAAAAATAACAACAGATTTGCATGATTTAAGATCTCCACTTTCATGCTCACTAGAAATGTCAAAGTTTAAATGACAAACAGTGTCCGAAACAATGATTTCAAAAATAGTTTAAACTTCAAACGCGGTTTTCTCCAATCATGAAAGTTTGGCTGCAGGGGCTAAAGTGTCTCTTTGTGGAACTGGTGACGATTTTATTAGCGTGATGTTGTGTCTCATAATACATATTGCATTTATTTTCCTTCTATAGGGAACGTACGTGGGCTTTAGGCAAAGTCAACACATCCTTGGAATATTTTGATGGAATTTTGAAACTGACTTACCTCGATGGAGAGGCATATCATTCTACAGGGGACACGGAGGGTCCCAAACGCAGGGTAAGTCACTCCACACACATTGTACATTATACTGAGTTGACATTATTTTTTTCCCTCCTGTTTAACACATTTCCAGGTGTTGTTATTGCTCATTTACATTACAGTCTACATTTTGTTTAATATTAAGTGTTAACATGATAGCGTATTATATAATAAGTTTTATTTGACATTTTGATTTTCACCCATCTTTCACCTACTGGATACTGGGTGGACATAGGGGGCGGCATTAGATAGATGGAGGGTGACGATATAGCCTAGTAACTTTCCCAATCTTTCCCAACCAATACATCCAACTAATGCCGCCCCCTATGTCCACCCAGTATCCACCCAGTGCATACCCAATATTAACCTAGAGTTCACACATTATTCAAACAGTATTCACCCAATATTCACCCAGGATTGACCCAACATTGGCCCAGTCTTAGTCACCCAATATTCACCTAATGTTCACACAATATTCAAGCAGTATTCCCCCAATATTAACCCAGTATTCACCCAACATTAACCCTGTGTTCACCCAATAGTCACCCAGTACTCACCAAACATTTACCCTGTGTTCGCCCAGTGTTCACCCAACATTTACCCTGTGTTCACCCAGTGTTCACCCAACATTTACTCTGTGTTCACCCAATATTCACCCAGTATTTACCCAACATTTACCCTGTGTTCACCCAGTGTTCACCCAACATTTACTCTGTGTTCACCCAATATTCACCCAGTATCTACCCAATATTCACCCAGTGTTCACACAATAATCAGGCAGTATTCATCCAATACTCACCCATTTTCCACCCAGTATCCACCCAATGTTCACCCAGTTTTCCCCATATTATCCAGTATTCACTCAATCGTCATCAAGTAATAACCCATTTTACGCCTATCTTACTCCCAGACTGAGATAGCCTTCCTATGTGCACCAGACCAGGACCCAGGAAAGCTTGAATTCAAATACGAGGCCAGCAATGCCTACGTATTTAACTGGTTCACCAAGTACGCCTGTCCAGAGGAGCCTATAGAGTGTGTGGTTACCAATGAAGATCAGAATGATCACAATCAATATGATTTGTCGAGGTAAGCTCCCCTTGAAGGTTTTGTTTTGTATTAATTTAAAAAAATAATTACATATACATTTTAGATCCCCCATATTATTTTGTTAAGACGTTCAAAACTTTTTCATTTGTAAATTAATATCATCATCATTATAAAAGAAATTGAAATTGTATCAATAACAAATTGCCATGGGCGTTTTTTATTTTAAAGAATTTTGTATAAAGATATATTTAAAGGAAGATAACATTTCAAAGAAAAATATAGTCTTCGTTGGAGTTGTTTTCTCAATGTTTCAGACAGTATGCTCTCCTTGTCTTCAGGAGAATGCTTTACATAGTTTACAAAAATAAAAATTGACCACCAAACAATTGGAAAGAAAAGGCTCACAATTTTGTTCCTTAGTCTTGAAATAACAGACTATCATTGCCTTTTTCATGAACAGTTTATCCAAGTCACTAGAAGAAGAAAACTGGTCCTTTGTGGATGACTCCGATCCCCATGGCAGCCGCAAGAAGTATTACATTAACGTCTGCCGACCCATCAACCCAGTCAAGGGCTGCGGGGCATTTGCAGGAGTTTGCCAAACAGAGTTTGACAACAGTGAGGTACTTATGTGTGTTTGGAGGTTTTGTTGATAAACCACAAGGGAAACTGACTGGGTAATTTGTTTTGATAATTTTGGGGCGGCAGAGGGATCACCTTATTTTAAATAAAAAGTTGCATCCCCTTAAGGTGATCCCTTTGCTGCTGCTTCCCAGGTTGTATCGTAAACTTGGGTTGGATTCCTGGCTATACGGCAGTTACAGGTTGAATGGCTTCTGACTGGCACCCCCAAACGAAGATATTGACAAAATAGGGAGACCGCCAACATAGGGCTAGATAGCTCAGTGGGTAGAGCGCCGCCTTGTTAATCTGGAGGTCGCAGTTTCACTTTGGTCAGTTTGTCTTTGTTCAACCCAAATTTGAATATTTTTTAGAAGTCCCCCCATCCAGTAAGCGAAAGTAGTAGTCCCGACCGATTTCCTACCTTCCGCCTAGGTAGTAGTTAAGAAGCAGGACAGTTCTTTTCAGAACTTGGTAGTCTCTCGAATTCCGAAAATCTACTCTGCGGCAGTAGAATAGTCTCCCGGATTCCGAAATCTACTCTGCGGCAGTAGAATAGCAAGACAAGTTCTTAAATAACAAAAAACTACACAGCAAAGTAGATATACACATGGTGTTACCGCAAAGCCAAATATACAAAATGGTTTTTGTTATAAAGATTTGAACAATGTTATCATTTCAGGAGAGTGTTGTCCTTGCATCTATGGGTGTCCCCAAGTCCCAGCCGGAGATTGAGAGCGTAGGGCACATCCTTCTCACCTACGTCAACGGCAGCGTCTGTGGTGAAAACAAACGAGTGGAGAGCAGGATCCACTTTAGCTGTAGGAAGGGAGCTTTGGTAAGAACTTATCATAGAAGGCTTGCACACGGGGATGTGATTTCTCCGTTTTTTACCGGAAATCTGTTTTTGTTGCCCCCCAAAAAACGAAATCTGTTCCCCCCCCCAAAAAAACCCCAAATAAACAAAAACAAAATATGTATATATATAAATATATATATATTTTTTTACCCTAAGATCAAATTCATAAAAGAATGAAGATAAAATCATATATAACGCCCCAGATTGAAGAGTAGGGCTTTTAAAACCAAAGATAAATGTTGTTAGTGGGCTTCGTGCTCGCAAGATTTCGAGCTAGCAAGCTTTCGCACTTTGCACTCAGAGTTCATTTTTTTTTCCAACTGCTTATCACATACCTGGCACAACACAGGGCTAGTAAGCTCAGTTGGTAGAGCACTGACGTGTAAACCCAGAGGTCACAGGTTCTAATCCTGCCCCAGTCACTTTTTCTCTGTTAACCCCAAAAAAGAATTTTCAAAATGTGGGAATTTCGGGGGCCTAGTGTCTGTTGTGATTGGTCAATACATTATAGACCCTTTGCATATGACGTCACAAGCTCAAACAGCGCCCTCGCTGAGGTCAAAGGAAGACCTCTAATTGGCTGAGAGTCATGCGTGGTGTGTGTACGTGTGCGCATTTCCATTGTTTGGCCTTAGTGATGGCAGCCTGGACAAGGGGTCTATTGGAGTATTTTCTCATTACCCTGAGTCACACTCGATATGATTTTTGTATTCAGGGAAGCTCTCCAAGGCTCCTGGAGAAGGTGAATGACTGTCTGTACTCGTTCATCTGGGAGACGGAGGCGGCGTGCCCCATCGACAAGGCCAACGGTGAAGACTGCACGGTGAAAGACCCCAACTCAGAGTATGTATTCAACATGGGCACCCTGACCAAACCAGACGGGAGTTTCTACACGTTGACGGGGCCCGACAACAGTGAAGTTGAGGTATTTTATCAAGTTTATATTGTTTAGGCCCTATGTCCGCACTGGGGGCTCTTCTCATGACAAGTGTTGTAGGTTTTAGTTACTACCTTTACCTCTACAGTACACGGACGGACGTTACATCATCCAATCTGAAGGACAAAGCAATTATAACAAAGTATCTTGCTAAAGGACACAAGCATCGTGACCAGCCAGGCAGGGATTCGAACCCACACTCGGTGAATGACAGAACTTGAATGCCGTGCACTAGGTTAGCGGATGACTTGGTTAGCGGGCAACTCTGGGTGTTGCAGATCATTACGCAGCAAGATCTTGATGGTCAACTTGGGAGGCTGCCATAGATTTTTTACATCGATCACTTTCTGCTTCCAGCTGGCGTTGAAGGGATTGTATACGTTTGGTAATTGGAACCCACTGTTTGTTTCAATCCTATTGCAAAAAGGTGGTAGCGTTGAGATAAAAAAAAAAATCTGAGCGGTTATATCCGCAGGAGAAGAAGAATAATCTGCAATTGGAATACATAATCTGAGAAACTTTACTGCAGTAACGCTTCTCAGATTCAATTTTTGGGGGATATAAAGTGATATATTTTTCCATAACCGCAGTACTTCAAAGTGAAAAGTTTCTCAAAATGCATTATACTATCCAAAACTGCTGTATTTCTTACCAAGTAAGTTTTTATTGCCATTAATTTTCAGAGTCATTACCAAATGTTTACAGACCCTTTAAAGGCCATTCGGAGCATCCCAGCAGCCATCAAGAGACTTGTCTACACTGATGCGTTACAAATGCAAAACAAACTAAAAATCTTATCTAAGAAGTGTTTTATCAAATAATAAACCACAAGGGAAACTGATCGGGTAACAAAGATTTTAATTAAATAGGGAGACCGCCAACATAGGGCTAAATAGCTAAGTTGGTAGACCGTAAATCCGGAGGTCATTGGTTCAAATCCCACTCCAGTAAATTTTTCTTTTGTTCAACCCCAAATCATTTAAGAACTGTTTGTGATGTTATTTCTTTATAGCTGAACATCTGCGGTAATGTGACGGGTGGGACAAGCCAGTGCGGGCTATATGAGGACAAGAAGGTGCCAAGTGCCTGCATCATCAAGACGGACACCTCCGTGGATTACATCGGCTTCCCTGCCAATCAGAAATTGGAGTTCTCTGATGATGGACTGTTGAAGCTGACGTATGAGGGACAGGATCTTAAAGGCGGTAAGAAAAGTCATGATAGATGGTGTAGCCATCTTGGATTTTGTTCATCCAGCTCAAATAAGTGTAACCAAATTGAGGCCGGAAGTGATCTCAACCTCACTCCCATGGGTGATCGATCTCACTGTGTCATTCTTTTTCCCCAGCCTGCCTTGCTCACTCACTACCCCTGGAAGTGTCTTATTTCATTTTTTGTTTTTTTGTTTGTTGATTATCCAGGTTACATGATGATGACTGAGATAACATTCCTGTGTCGTCACGACGTCTCGTTCAGTTCCCAGAAACCCGTCTTCCACCGGAAAGAAAACAACAACTACATCTTCAATTTCGAGACGCCGTTGGCCTGCCTCCCGGAATCCGTGGACTGTCTCGTGTCGGACGAAAAGGGCAACCAGTATGACCTCTCACCCTTGGCAAAGGATGATGGGAACTGGGAAGCAGTGGACATGCAATCGGGGGTGAAATACTACATCAATGTGTGCCGCCCGGTGAACTCTGTGACCTCGGAAACTAACTTCTGCCCAGGTATGAATTATTATTATGAGCGGTGTTATTGAACCATTTAGTTTTTTTCTTAGGTAAAGGGAGATCGTAGTGAATAGTTACTCTCTCTAGCTGACAGTAATAAGTGATATCTACTTGAAATGATGTACAGAGTCTGTAAACCTCTACCGTTTAACATTTTTGCAATTCTAGTGGCTTTATCGCCACGGATACATGAACCCACCTACCTTTAAATACAGTGGCGTGTGGCAGAGAATAAGAACTCGACCTCAAGCTCTGCTCTTTCTGATGCAGCAGAGTGTTAGTCGAATCCCAGAACGTGACACTTGTGTCCTTAAGCAAGACAATTAACCACAACCACATGCTCGTCCTCGGGATGGACGTTAAGCCGTAGGTGTCATGTGTTGTGTAATGCCACTACTTGTAGAAAAAAACTGGAGCGCGCGAGACGCCCATCGGGAGTATAAAGCGTTATATAAGAACTGCTTGTTTACTACTGCCAGGTCTGCCAGAAAGTTTGGGAGATGAATAACATTTGAGTCTTTTTTCAACTAACTCTTTCATCAGGTGGACCAATCGGAGCTTGTCAGACAAAAACTGGAAGCAAACCCCACAATATGGGATATGTACAAGCCATACCTGAAGCCGCCGAAGATGGCTCACTCAGTATACATTACGTGAACGGAGATGTTTGCGATGACAAGTACCATTTCAGCACACGCATCAACTTTGAGTGTTCAGATACACCTGTGAGTATTGGCCCCCCCAATTCACTCAGGATGTCTCAGGATTTTTTTCCAGATTTCAGGATTTGCATCCCTGTTCGTGTTACAAACCTGTGTAAAAGCTTACTTTTTAAAGATTGATCGCTCAACCACGCCTTTAAAAATGTACGCGCGCATATATTAGTGAAACCTTAGTTTATCTGAGATCCGGGTATTTAGCTTGTATTTTTAGCATTATTGCGGAGTGCTTTTCAGACAATTTATTTTTGATATGCTCTACAGAGAAAAAAAACGTTTGGATTGATTTGACTTTCTTCTTCAAAACAAAGCAAAGTAGTCCTTATTGTTTTAAAAATATATTTCCCCCCCTCAAATATTTCAGGGCTCCCCTGTGTTCCAGTTGAAGACAGAGCGATGTGAGTACATATTCTCATGGCAGACCCCAGCAGCCTGTCCGCTAAAGGTATTGATCATTAACCCTTCAGAGACCATTCATTTCTGTATAATCATCACCAAACGCCCAGACATGGTTTTGTTGTTGATTTTTTGAAAGAATTTTTTTTCTTGTAAAAGTGTCCAACAAAAATATGCTATAAATCAGAAATTTGGGTGTTGGTTTTTAGAAACATAAATACTATGTTAACATGAGAAACATTGGAAGATGCCATTTTAGGTCATGACCTTTACTCTGTTCTTTTTAGTTGAGTGGAAGTAGATGTGGGGTCGATTTCACAAAACTCTTCCTAACTTAGGACTAGTCCTAAGCAATGCTAAGAGATAGGACTAGTCTTAAGTACTGGTCCTAACTCAAGACTAGTCCTATCTCTTAGCATTGCCTAGGACTAGTTCTCAGTTAGGAAGAGTTTTGTGAAATCGACCCCAGATCTTGCGCTATGGGCATTTTAGTACAAGCCATTTGTGGCCGCTGTGGTTAAAGACTGTGTAACCCTCTGTCTGACCAGTCATTATTATGCACATAATGGACTGGCAATGAGGTCACTAGTGAGGGTCTGTGAGTGACTAGAATAGGGTCCTATTTCACGAGGCAGAACCAATGCCTAAGGCCTTGGGAAATGGACTCACTTCTGGTCACTTACAGACAAGAGGGGATAGACGTGCACTAGTGACCGAAATTATATACCATGCACGATATATGGCAGAGGGTGTCTCCCCCGCCCCCCCCCCCCCCCCCGAAATGTTCCCATAACACACTCTGTTCCTCTTGTGTAGAAGTAACCCCCCTAAAATGTTCCAAAGAATTCCTGCGATTCCCAGCACACACTGAAGATACAATAGGAGTTGGGGGGGGGGGTACACCATGCCACATATCGAGCACCAAATTCCGAGTTATGCCAGTCCATGTTGTTTTATTACACACCACAGTCTAAAACATGAAAAAAAGAGGGAAAAAACAAAACAAAAGAGGGTTTTAACTGAACTGTTTTAATACAAAAATTTACTTGTGAGTCAACCAAATGCAGTTCAACAATAACAAAAAGGAATGCTTTTAGTTTCCCCTAGATTCAGTTTTTACTTGCCGTTTACTGTTCACATCATGAGAGGGCGCTGTAACCAGTCAAAACTTTTGAGTATATTGCCTGGGAAAACCCATATGTGAAAAAGACGTCAGTGTTTTTAATTGTACTCTCACTACCACTGATATGAGACGGGAAGTATGTCAAAATATATATCACATTAAAAGAGAATGACGTGATCTTTCCAACGGTATACAGTTGGGATATTTTCATTGCAAGGCTGTAAATCATGAATGTTTATTGTAATGCAGTAATAAGTGCTGCATGGGCTTCGGCAGAAACAGTCTTGATGTACTGTGGCAAGTAACATTATGAATCATTTACTCTTCCAAACTTATTTTAAACCTTTAATATATCTGTGTACAACAGAGAGTCCAAGGAACTGGATGCAAAGTCCAAGTTCCAAACTTCCAGTTTGAATATGACCTGAACCCACTCCACAACGAGCAGGCTGACTACGTTGTGTCAGTACCGCCGTATGAGTACCGCATCAACGTATGCGGCCCTCTGGTCCACGGAGAGGGAGAATGCGCCGTGGGTGAAACTGTTGGGGCTTGTCAGAAGAAAACGACCGATACGGTTTTTGAAAAAAATGCAGGTTCGTTTTTGTGTTCTTGTTTTCTTTATTTAATAATAAC
Source organism: Plazaster borealis (assembly GCA_021014325.1). Lineage (NCBI taxonomy): Eukaryota > Metazoa > Echinodermata > Asteroidea > Forcipulatida > Labidiasteridae > Plazaster > Plazaster borealis. The sequence goes on along the minus strand of CM037476.1, from coordinate 10,742,639 downwards.
AATAATACACAGCTTTTATTTGTGTTCCTTTTTTGCTTTGTTTTGGTTTAATGTTTTTTTCCTCTTTTTTCTGACAGTCTTTTTATTTGAAAATTTACTCAGTCAGGTTTCCCTTGTGGTTTTTAGCGTCATATTTGAAATAAAAAAGTTGCATCCCCTTAAGGTGATCCCTCTGCTGCCGCTTCCCAGATTGTATCAAAAACTTTGGTGTGATCCCTGGCTACACGGCAGTTACAGATTGGATGGCTTCTGACTGAACAAGAATATTAACAAAATAGGGAGACCGCCAACATTAGGGCTAGATATCTCAGCTGGTAGAGCGCCACCACGTTAAACCGGACGTCGTTGGTTCAAGTCAATTTTTCTTTGTTCGATTTTTTTTATTTAAGTCAGTTTTATCTTGGTGGTTTTCCTTCCACATCTAAAAACTGAACATTTAGTCACTTATAAGAATCCATGGTTTTACTACCAGCAAGATTGAAAATAAAATAAAATGAAAATCAAAATAATAATAATGTAGGCTGCAACGAGTTAAAAAAAGATAAGTTTTTCTTTGGAATAACTTTGCAGGTAATTTCAACAAGAATCTTCAGTACAATGACGGCATGCTGAAACTGAACTACACCAGCGGTGTTAAAAACTGCCACCAGAACACATATGAGAGATCCACTGCCATTAATTTCTTTTGTGACGAGGGAGTGAAGGGTGAGTGTCTTACATTGCTTTACTCTTTATTCTTTTAATCTTAATCATCATTTGGCTATTATCGTACATGTGGCGTGTCGTGGCCGAGAGGTCAAGGGCTGCAAAAAAAAGAGTCAACAATTTGACCATATGATTAATTTATCACTAAAATAAATAGTGCATGAAATGGTTAAACAAGACATGTAACCATTGTAGCTTCGTCCTTCGGATGGTTCGTAAAGCCGTAGGTCCTGTGCATTGTGTACTGTACATTAGAGAACCCAGTTACACTGTCCGATGCCAATGATATTAGTGTCGGGCCAGTAAACTTGTGACCAGACAAGTCCGGTGGTCTTGTGTTTTTTAATTGAATAATCAATATCTTGCTGTGTAATATTTGAACCAGAAAACAAGTTTTGTTCAGAAGTTGACTTGGAAGTCTCATAAATATCTTTCAATTTTTTTGAGTAATGAAGTAATACTTAATTAATACCCACAAAGACAAATGAGACAAATCTTAATCTTGTCATACATATTTAAGTGCTTGTTCACCTAAAACCTGTTTGTCTTAACTTTTGATCCTGGTCTTGTAAAAAGTTTTCTGGTCCAGTAAACTTCCAGAACCACAAGTCCTGTGGTCTTGTCAAAGTTTCTTTACACAACACTGCATAGTACTTTTTGTGCATAGATGTGGAAATAAAGTTCCTGAAAAATCCATAAATCTAATTATTTTAAGAATTCGTCAGCCATGATGTGTTATTATTATTATTATTATTAACATATGTTGAAGCTAGTTAATAAAGTTTTTCCAATAATAGCTTGTGGTGATCTCCTGGCTGCCGCTTCCCAGGTTGTATTGTAAACTTGCGTGTGATCTCTGGCTACATGGCAGCTAACAATTGTATGGCTTCTGACTGCCACCCCCCGAACAAAGATATTGACAAAATAGGTAGACCGCCAACATAGCTCTCAGTTGGTAGAGCGCGAGCATGTTAAAATGGAGGTCGTTGTTTCAAACCCGCTCTAGTCAATTTGTCTTTGTTCCAACCCCAAGTCAATAATAATGTATGCAATAATTTGTTAGTGGCCTGACGTTTCGACCCTAGCAGAGTCTTTCTTGAGAGGCTAAATGACAACACAAAACACACACATCCAGGTAAACTGGTGTGACAAAAGCAATCAAGTGGAAAGAGATGTGCTTTCATCGCTGTCATCTCATTCCACTTGACTGCTTTTGTCACACCAGTATACCTGTTTGTGTGTATTGTGTTGTCATTTAGCCTTCGAGAAAGACTCTGCTAGAGTCGAAACGTCAAGCCACTATCTAATTTTTGGCATTTATACCATAGGTCCTTTTGGGTTGGTAAAGCAGTTTGCAACAGCTAATTCTATTTTCTCATTAATAATTGATGTATACAGGAAATGGTCAGCCTACGTTTATCAATGAAGACTCCGACTGTACTTATGTGTTTGAATGGGCTACTCCACTGGCTTGTCCACCATTCAAGGTACAACATCAAACTCTTTTTGAAATTTCATAACGCAACTTTATTAAAGGCAAAGTATACCTTTGGTTTTTGGGAAGCGTTCGATTGTCATAATCCTATACAAATGTAGATATAAACAATAAAATTAACCTGTGAAAAGTTCATTTCAAAAGGTGTAAGCGTTTTTGCGATGTCGCCAACAAAACTGAAGCGGTTTTGTCCACGCAGGAAGAATAATCGTTATGGGAATACACAATCTGAGAAACGTTTCACTTCTCTGATTGAAATTTATTTGAATCTCCTTCTCTGAATCCACATTCCTTAGAAGGGAATCCTTTCTCAAAAAAGTTTATACTATCAACAGCTGTAGTGCTTCTTACCAAGTCAGTGTTTATGGCCATTAATTTTTGGGGTAATTACCAAAGGTAGTCCTTTCTCTTAACGTACCATTTTCCAAGAGTTGACCTACCGTTTGAAAACATTCAACCGGACACGAGTTGTATATGGTGGCAGAACGGTGCACAGAACTAACTTTGTACATTGTGTGCACTTTGTAGATGCATTCGCATGTTCAAACATTTGGACCTATTGAAGTGTGCAATTCTGTTTCCTTCACACGTGGAAGCATTGTACATGGGACCAAACAAGTCCGAAAAGTATTTTTAATGCGAGTGTGACTTCCACGGTCTGTTTATTTATTTATTGATTGATTTATTTTTAAATCTTTAGACATTTTACAAATGAATGAAAGTTGAACAGGGGCTGTCAAGGAAATATAAAAGTATAAAAACTGCCATCGAAAGATGTGTACAACCAGACCCCTGCCAACAATAAACTTATAATTACTGAAAGGTATGGTCATAGATTCAACAATTAATGACCATAAAATTGATGACCACAAAAACGTGCGTTGTGAGAAGCACTGCAGCTGTTGATAGTATGAACTACTTTGAGAAAGGATTCCCTTCAAAGTAATATGGTTTGGATAATTTTTCACCCCAAACATTTGAATTTGAGAAACAAATCATGCATTGTTTCTCAGTTGTCTGAGTGTTGGTGTCCGTTAGCGGATGCTGCGGCCAGAGATGCGGTTGGTACCCACTGTCACCTCGCTAAACGTGGATGGATTCGACATTCTTGTGAAAATACAGTTAAAGTTTGTTGCTGTTTTATCAGCAAGTAGACACTGCATTCAGCTGAAACTTTCACATGTGACTTTTATTGTATCTTTCTTTATAGTTTTACCTATAAAACAGCATTACGTTGACAAAAAAACCAATCTATGACCCTACCTTCAAACCACTATAACCATTATATTAGGTTATAGAATGCAGTTACAGCGACACGGAGCACGAGTTTGACCTCGCCCCACTGGCTAGAGTGGACGATAACTACCGCATTGACCCCATGGCAACAGTTGGCAACGATGTCTACTTTATCAATGTCTGTCGCTCATTACTGCATAAAAAAGACTCCCAGGGTATGTCAACAAAACTGAACGTTTGTTTTTATGACTCTTTTTTTTTTCATCAAAGAAGTTAAAAATTAGAAACAAAACTGTAGTGCGTCTGTTGTGTATTATATTTCTGGTTTATTATTATTATTACATTAAAAGTTGCAAAATGTAGTTCAAATGTCAAACTGGCTTCAATGTACACAAGGTTTAAAAACAAAAATTGCATTAGAATATTAAAAATATGGCAATCGGAAAATTGAAAAAAGTTCAGAATAGAAAACTAGAAACAGGGAGTGACCATGACGGTCATTGCTACAAACCACTACCAGGTTCCCACATGATGTCATTTCAGTAGGGCGCCCTCGCTTAGAGGTCAAAAGGCGCCTGTTCATTGGCCAATCTTGTGCGCCGCGTGTACAAATCTGCGTGTTTCAATTGTTTCGTCATCGTTTTAGCTCTAAGATGGCAGCTGGATGACGTCAATGCATAAGGTCTATTGTAGAATTGTTTAATCAGGGCCCAATTTCATAGCGCTGCTTAACGGTAAGCAAATTTTCATGCTAACTGTAGCAGAAAAATTTGCTTGTTCATAAGCGTATTTCACAGGTTAGCAAGAAAATCAGGCGGCCATCTTGCGCGTTCACCATGGATTTGCATTGTTACGTCGTTCATTTTCATACAGTAAGCACGGAAGGTTATCATGCCTTTTCGTGTGCTTACGGTTAGCAGCGCTATGAAATGGAAACTTGCTCAGTAAGCACAAAATCGGCCGTTAAGCAGCTCTAAGCCCTGTCTGTATTGCAAAAGGGAATGGTTTAAGGAAGCATGTGCGTTGGGATCTGAGAACTTCAGTACAGTTCTTATCTTGAGGGGAGCAACTAACAAAATTTGATGGAATTAAGTAATGCATGTAAAGTAAACACGGACGCTTGTCGGGAAATATAACAAGTTTACCTCTGTGTTGTGGTTGAATGTTTTTATAAATGTGCTTCTTCTATATTAATTGCTTGGTGTCTCATCTATGCCCCGAAGAATTCGGGAGACTATTCTACTGCAGCAAAGTAGAACACATGGTGTTACGGTAGCCAAATATACATTTTTAAAATCTGTAAATTAAAATTCAAAGATGGCGCTTGTGCATATATGGCCTATTCCTACAGTGTGATTTTCAAACTGTTTAAAGCTAATTTTGCAATTTACTCTGTTTAACGTTTCAGGTGAAGGCTGTCCTCTTAATGCAGCTGCCTGTCTGTTTAAAGATGACAAGTGAGTTAAAAGGCCACACGGTAATGTTTATTTCAAAAAGGTCGGATTGGCAGAGTGGTATCTTTCCTCGCCCTCCACCTCTTGGACCCTGGTTCGAATCCTGCCGGGGGCCACCAAGTGGATTGGGTTTTCAGTCCCTACCTGTTTGCGTGGGTTTTCGAGCGGATAAGAGCACCGGACTCAAGCTCTGGTGTTTCTGATCAGCAGAGTGTGGGTTCGAGTCCCGGTCGTGACACTTGTACCCTTAATCAAGACACTTAACCATTATTGCTGTCCTTTCGGATGGGACGTAAAGCCGTAGGTAGTTTGTGTTGTGTAATGCACGTAAAAGAACCCAGTGCACTTATCGTAAAGAGAAGGGGTTCGCCCTGGTGTTCCTGCTTTGATCGGCAGCATATTGCGCCTCAGCACCTTGTAAACCATTACATGGTGCTATAAAGGAATAGGTCTCATACTTCAACACGTAGCTCCGCATACCTTGCAGGAAAAAATACTGAGCGCTTTGATACGCCCCTAGGGGTGTGATAAAGCGCTATATAAGAACCCAGTATCATTATTAATATCCATCCCATTAATATTATTATTTTCCTTTGTAGGTATGTGAGTCTTGGAGAGGTCAGTCAGGGGCCGACAATGGAGAACGGTCATCTAGTCTTGAGGTATGAATCGGGTGAGCCGTGCCCCGATGGGGGTAAAAAAAGGAGCAGTATCATCAGCCTGGAGTGTGACAAGGAGGGAGTGGTATGTACACTCCTCAAAATATTGTCATCTGTAGAAAAAAAGTGGAGATAATAATAATTGAGTTCTTATATAGCGCATTTTACAATAACGTATCAATACGCTTCACATTAGTGCCCTGGTCATTGGGCCAATAACATTCCTTTAACCTTTCTCAGCTCCCTGGGGAGTATACAACCCTGGACTGCCGTGGCGCTCCGAAGGCTTTTTCCCCAAAACACAATATCAACCTCTACCCTTGCAGGTACCCATTTATACCCCTGGGTGAAGAGAAGCAATTATAGTGAAGTGTCTTGCTCAAGGACACAAGTGTCATGACCGGGATTCGAACCCACACCCTGATGTCTTAACAACTAGAAGTTGAATTTGATGCTCTAACCTGCTCGGCCATGACACTCTGTAGTATAGAGATGTATTGTGGATTTCTTGTGTGACTGAAATAAACCTAAATTCATTCGAACAAGCAATCCAAGTTGATTTACACTTTTCTAACCTACATGTGGTTGTGGTAATGTGGTAGTGTTTAGGCCGAGCGGTCTGGTGCATTAGACTCAAGTTATGGTGTTGTCAGAGGGTTGGGTTCAGGTCCCACTCCTGGCACTTATGTCCTTTAACAAGACACTTAACCATAATTGCTGGAAAGAAATGAAAAGATAGAGATGCAGAAAGCATACAGAAAAAGCATGGAATAAACAATGAAGCAGGAGACAAGGGATGGTGGGAGGTAGAGGGAAGGGGCTGGTTTAACCACAAGAGGTTGGAAACATAAAAGACAAAATCAAATGGGGGACGAGGGAGAAAAAGTAATTTATTAGTAATTGAGACTGACTAAAAAGGGGGATATCTGTGGGGAAAAAAGGGAAGGCGAAGACAAAAGGATATCAGTCATTTCTTTCTTGGAGGTTCAGACCATGTTTTGTTTTTGAATGTTGAAATCGTCGCTTTTTATGTACCTGTAGGGAAGCACACCACAGTACAGTTATGCAAGTGACAACTGCGAGTATTACTTCATCTGGCTGACAAACCTTGCCTGTGACATCAACGAACAAGAGGTTGTTACAGATGACTGCACGGCCGTCAATCCTGCAACAGGTGAGACTCGCGTTACAAACCTTTCCAAAGAGGGGTCAAATGTAAAAAACCATCTTAGCTGACATTTTGCTTAAAGGGCTGTGTCGTCATGATCAAAGCAGGCCTGTGGCTGTACATGGAATTATAAACTCTCACCCAGTTACTGCACGATCGCGCTCACTCTCCATAGATTTGATACTGAGGGAGGGCGTGCAGAAACTGGGTGAACCCCGATTCATACTTAAAGGAACATTACAGAATTGGTTTTTGCTAACAAAACAATTAAGCACTTTATATGATCCACCATATACATAAACTGACAAACCTGTAGAAGTTTGAGATCGATCGACCATCTGGGTCACGAGAAAATAGTGAAAAACCGATTCACATTTGCATGTGTTATACAATGCATGAATAAAACGCTCATGAGCGATAAACTCCAATCGGAAATTAGTTTTATTTATTTCTCATCAAATATGGCATTTCAGACAGAAATATTTCTAGGGATGTTTTCTACTATCATCATCATTTGACCGTGTAAGTTTTATGTAAATCTGTGATCTTAAAGAAAATTTTAATTACCAGTTCTGTAGCGTTCCTTTAATGCGAATGCGAAGCAAGTTTGACATCACAACTCTGTTTTTGCTGCGAATGTTTTGCAAGAGTTTGGCACAGCTCAACTCTTGCGAATTGTTCGTTGTGAATTTGTGATATCAAATTCGCTTCGCATTCGCATTCGCACGGTGTGAACCGGGCTTTAGAATTCCTAATTCCATGTACAGCCATTGGCCTGCTTTGATCATGATGACACAGCCCCTGTAACTCACTTGGGGTTGGTGTTCTGAAAAGTTTTGGATTAAACAACCAAACGGTTCCAAAAACCAAATAATGCTCTCTTGGAATGCCTACAAAAATAAGAATCGTTTGGTGTTTCGCTCGAACGGCATATAAATGTATATAACATGAAAAACCATAGAATTTTGTCGCCACTTTACTTTTTGTTTCTTTTTCCAGAGATACTGATCATCATTTTGAATGCATCTCTCATAGTTTTTGAAACTAAACAGTCTGTTGATTTTTCTGTGTTTCTATCCTCCTCTTTAATGCGTGTTAATTTCCGATTCCAAAAACAGGATTCAAGTTTGACATTACCTCCTTGAGGAGTTCCCGTGGGTACCTGGTACACAGCGACAGAGGACACCAGTACAACTTCTCAGTCTGTGCACCACTGGAGGACTCTGTATGTGGCAGTAACGTTGGTAAGTGTGGGTAGGCACACACACGCTGTTGTCGGGGACTTTTACACAATGGAACATTGTCCCCACAAGGCCATCTCAATAGGAACAATGGACCCTTACCAGAATAAGGCTTACCAGAATAAGGTTACCAGCCAAAATAACTTTCCACATGTACAATTTGTGGCTGGTATCCTGCTCATTCATGCTTAGCAGAAATTTGTTAAGCAATATTTGCTGCTAAAGCATGAAATTGGGCCCAATCACCAGCGCGGGTTTGACCGATGAAAACCTGAAGTAAAAAAATGTTGCTCACCGTTTTTCATTGATGTCATCCACAGGATCTTGTCAGACTGAAGTTTCGGCAACGAACCCACGTCACTTCAACAGTGGCACCTTCAGCCCGCAGCTTCACTACTACGACGGCACTCTGTTTCTCAACTACGAGGGCGGTGAGCCGTGCCACAACAACGCCTTCGCGCGGAGTACCGTCATCAACTTTGTGTGTTCATTGGAGCAGGGTGCCATAGGGGATCCGGTGTTTGTGGACGAGTCCGCAGATTGCACGTACTACATATCCTGGCACACGTCAATCGTCTGTGAACAATTTGTAAGTCCACAAATCTTACGTGATCGGGGTGCAACTTCCTTAAGCTGCCAAGCAGAAACAACTCCCAAGTAAATTGCTTTACTTAACAAAAAATATAGCGGGGCACCGGTCGTAACAATTTGAGTTACGTGTGAGAAGAAAAGAAAGAAAACAAAAAATTGCACTAGAACAAGATTTTGTTAACCACTGAAAAGCAATAGACTTACACATCAGCAGTAATATTTCAAAAAATTTCCAACAGGTACTGGCTTTGCAAGTCATAATTCAAAGTATTGTAAATTTACCTTTGAAAATTTCCTTGTTTTGTTTGTGATTTTGAGCAAATGAAGGTATTGAATCTTCGGACAAGTCTTTTCTCTTTGCATTCCAAAAGCACTCAAACATCCCTTTCAAACATTCTTGTTTTAATTCCAGATTCAATGCAACGTGGTCAACGGGTCGAGGGTGATTGACCTTTCACCCCTGGTCAGCGATCGGGGTTACTACCTCGCCCAGTCTCTGTCCAGCGAGGGTCCCAACACCCAGTACTACATCAACTTGTGTCGACCTTTGAACCCTATACCTGGGGTCAGATGCCCGCCGGGGTCAGCTGCTTGTATGGATAAGGACGGCACCCTAATGGTATGTTAGCAAATTGTTTGCCGACAAGCTGGGCCAGCCGGCAAGTCACAGGAAAATCTTAAAGTCTTTGGGAAACTTATGAAGGGGCACCAAGGCCAAGACTATGGCCTTCGTGGCCTCCGTGTAATTCCAGACCTGAAGTTAAATTTAATGTACCACTGCACTCATTTTTAAAACAAAATCACAAGCAAAGTCTCATTCTAAAAAGGATTTTTTAAACAGTGACTTTATTAAATTAAATAAAATATATGTATATAGATTTTGGCACTTCCTATAGACGATGTGACCTCTGACGTCATTCAAAAATCATAACATGATGCGCGCGCATGTCGCCGGGCAAAACCTTTGTGTACTGACAGCCAGCTATAAAGGACACCCAATGTTACCATGAGAACGCGTCTTCTTGCCCGGCGGAAACATGACTTTTGTCAACAGAGGGCGGTTTGAATGTAAACAGAGGTCACATCGTCTATAAGGGTCTTTTAAGGGTCATGGTCGCCCAAGAAAGCTAAGCGGGTGATAGATTTACATGCTCATTTCATGATCAATATAATAAAAAGAATATTTGAATCCTTTTGAAAAATTTCCCGGTAAGAATGAATACAAACCTACCAAAAGGAGAACCCTGATCATTAAATTGATTTTTTGAAATATGCTAAATAGTTGAAGGTTGCTGTCCTAAGTGAATTTCCTTCTTGTTGCACCACTCCGTAGAAGATAGAAATAACTTTAACCTTTCAACAAAAAACAATCAAGTACTTTCCTTTTAAGTATGAGTATCTTAAATTGTTCTTGTTCCTCGTCTTTCAGAGCCTAGGGGTTGTTACGAACGGTCCGTCAATGAACGCTGACGGCCATGTTGCCGTCACCTACTCCAATGGAAGTAGCTGTCACGAGGATGAAACACGCAACGTCTCCTCAGTCATTACGTTGTTCTGTGAGAAAGGGACGTCACAGGTTAGTTACGGTTCAATAGACACACTCGTCGACCGGAGTCATGCGACTCATAGTGGGTATAATTATAATAGTGGCCATTTATGATGCGCCATGTCCGTCTAAAAGACACTTCTGGCGCAGGAGAGATGCAGAAACAAGTGGGCCTACAACGGATTACAAAGATGACATTTTAAGCACCAAAATAAGTTTTTAAATGAGTTTTAAAGCTGGTATATGTAGTGACTTGTCGGGGTGATTGGGAGGGAGTTCATTCCATAGTGATGGTCCAGAGTGTATTCAATGTAAACAAACCAAACAAGCGACGCAGAGTGTGCATGGAAAAAGCACGGCTGCTTCCCATGTTAAGGCAGAAGCACTCGGTAGCAGTTATGTTTTTTCCATGAACACTGTGGGTCGCTTGTTTGGTTTGTTTACATTGTATACCCACTATAAGTCACAAGACTGCGGTCGCCGGATATTTTTATTATCTGGGTATTGTCCGGGGTATCATGGCCGAGCCGTCTACTGCATCGGACTCAAGTTCTGATGTTGTTTGAGTGTGGGTTCGAGTCCCAGTCATGGCGCTCAGGTCCTTGACTGAGCAAGACACTTAACCGTAAATGCATCGTTCTTCTTATAGGGTGTAAAGCACTAGATCATAAGTGTTGTGTAATGCACGTAAAAGAACTCAATACACTTATCATTAAGAGAAGGGGTTCGCCCCCGGTGTTTTCTGGTATGGTTGGCTGCAAATTGCACTGCATCACCTTGTAAACCCTTACTAGGTAAGGTATAAATGGGTCTCATATTTCAGACAAATCCCTTGCATACGGATCACGCCTGGTCGTTAGAGGTCAATTTGAATCCTGTAATTAACTCTTTCAGTGCAAAGGTCGTAAATGTACGAACTATTTTATGTATTCCGAAGGCCCCATTATCGTACATGTACAAACTATTTTATGTATTCCGAAGGCGCCATTATCGTACATGTACGAACTATTTTATGTATTCCGAAGGCGCCATTATCGTACATGTACGAACTATTTTATGTATTCCGAAGGCGCCATGATCATACATGTACGATCTATTTTATGTACTAAATAAATAAAAATGTGTTATCAAGTGTACATGTACGACCCATAGTATACATGTTATCACGAGAGGGCATTATCACTCATAAAATACTATTGACTTTAGGATGTACCAAGGCAACAAAAGTTAGCAAAATACATTTTGTTTGGTGAGAAAGCCTTTTTAATTTTTTTTTTACGGAATTTCGAAAAAACCTAAAAAAGCTGGGCATCGAAGGTTTAAAATGCACAAAAAGCGGACACTAAAAGAGTTAACAGCGGGTAGCGAAAAGAAAAAAACAACAACAACAATTGCATAGGGGATGAAGAATGTTAGTTTGGTTTTACCAAACACTGATGTGTGATAACAACTGTAAACTCGGTGCTTTCCAAAGTCCTGCATGGAAAAAACGTTAGTCTCTTGGCTCTGACAGAAGGAATTTTATAAAGTCCTTTGCTTCTCCTGTCTCTATTGTTTCATTCAGAACAGAGTGATAAAGGTTTTCAGGGATGAGTTCGTTTTTTGTAGATCAGGAAAACCAAAAAAACTATCGCTAAAAAATTCTCTGTTTGTGTTTGAAGGGAACGCCAACGATGGACGCATATAGTGACTGTACCTATCATTTCTCGTGGCTGACCAACGCTGTGTGCCCAACGTCAAAGGCATCTAGAGGCAAAGATTGCAAATACTTCAACGACGCTCTGCAGTATGAGTACGATCTCAGCTCATTGGCTGACGATGAAGAACAGGTATTGTTTTATTTTTAACCCATGTGTATAATTATTGGAGATCCACAGAGAGATCTTAGCCAGTTCTGTGAGCAACAAATACTGAGGAAAGCGCAATCCATCTTAGCCAGTGATTGCCACGTTCTGAAACAAATATTTGAATTACTTCCATCTGGACGCCGTTTTAGATACCCACCATGTAAAACACTTAAACGGAATCCGTCTTTTATTCCAGTGGCAACCAAACTTCTTTAATAACCACCCCAGGCCTGCCAAAATCAAACAGATGGTTTTGTTGAAATTTGGATGGTTTAGTACTGTGAAAAGTACCCACTAAATCACAGTCCAGAAGCACAGGACCTGTTGGAGTATGATGGGTTGTGTACTGTTCCAGTACATAAACTGTTGGAGTATGATGGGTTGTGTACTGTTCCAATAAGTAAACTGTTGGAGTATGATGGGTTGTGGAAGCTTTCTTGTAGAAATGCTTAGGGGTTAATGGTTGATTTTCTGCTATACACTTCCTTCAAATTTTCTCGTGCAATGGTAATTGTGTTGTAATTTTGGAGGTTTGGAACATTCCATTTCATTATCTTTATACTTCATTTTGTATGTGATATTTTGTATGTATAAATGAGATTGTGTATTCTTCTTTATATTGTGGTAATTATGTATTGCTCTTGCTGTTAATGTTCTAACTGTTTGTATATTGGAGCTGCCCAATCTTTTGTAATTGCCTTTTTAGGATGAATAAAGTTTTTTGAATTGAATTTAATTGAATATAAGGGAACCTGGCTGTTGGAACACGCGGCATTCATAGTTCACACCATTTCATGCCTACGTCATTAAGCATGCATTTTGGTACTATTCAGCGTGCATTTTCGTTCCATCCATTTTCGTTCGCACTATTGCACGCTAGACCACCACGTAGGCCGGTTGGTCGCGCAGCTGAAAGCTTGACATGCGATCAGTGTCTGTGTTGCCGATTATCACCGCGCGACCGAATAGGCCTACAAACGAGTCTTTCACAGCTGTACAATCTGGCCTCACAGTGGATGCCACTACAATCTTGTACATTTTGGTAATTGGTTTTTCCTCTAAATGACAAAGATCTACCTGGGTGTTATATAAAATGAACAATAAATGTTTTGAATTCGTACAATGGAGAGAACATTCGTTGAAAGATGAAATGTTCTATTCAACAAGGCGAAGCTGAGTTGATTGGATCATTTAATCTTTCAACTCATGAAAATTTTCTCATACTTGCGCTCATAAACATTCATTATTCAACCCTTGTTGCTATGGATCACCCAATCAGAATTGAGGAATCAAGTTTGCTTGAAGATCATGCGTTTCATAGTGTGATCATTGTTTGGATCTAGAATCGTCAGCGTCACAGTTTAAAAAAAAAAATTATTTTCATAAACAAACTAAACAAATTTACATCCACTTCAAACTCCAGGTCTCGGGACCAGATCTTGTGACCTACAACTTGCATCTATGTAATGCGGTCAGTGTCGGGCAAGATGCATGCCAGGATTCGGCAGTCTGTATGCAGGACGGCACCAACGTCTTCAGATCACTAGGCACGTTGGCCTCGCAGCAGTTTTACTTCGAGGGACATATCTTGAAAGTGAAGTACACCGATGGGGCAGAGTGTGACGGAAGTAAGACACTAGTGTTTCCTGTTTTTTAATTTGGTTAAAGAGAATGCTGTGTGTGTAGTTAAAGATTCTAGGTCTGATTTTTGGCCGATTTTGACCCGAAAATTTAGATTTAAATTTTAAAGGTAGGGTCATAGATTGGTAAATACTCAAAAAATTAATGATCATAACAAACTTACTTGGTGAGAAGCACTGCAGCTGTTGATACATGTAGTATAAGCTATTTTGAGAAAGGATTCCCTTTGAAATAATATGGTTTGGATAATTTTTCACCCAACAACATTTGAATCTGAGAAACAATTCATGCATGAATCGTTTCTCAGATATCTGAGGATTGGTGTCCATTTGCAAATGCTGCGGCCAGAGATATGGTTGGTACCCACTGTCACCTCGCTAAACATGGATGGATTTGACGTTCTTGTGAAAATACTGTGGCTGTTTTTTTGCTGTTTTCTCAGCAAGTAGATACTGTATTCAGCTGAAACTTTGTGACTTTAATTGTATCGTTCTGTATAATTTTCCCTATAAATCAGCATTTCGTAAGAAAAAAACCCAATCAATGACCTCACCTTTAAATGATAAGTAATAGTTAATTGAAAACTGAAAAGAAAATTATTGCAGTGTTTTGGCCGAGCAGCTACCATTAGCACATTATTAAAATGGTATATGTGAATTGTTTTGTTTACGCATGTATGTAATCTGTTAAATTTGTCATCACCCAGGTGCTACGAAGAGGAGAGAGACGACAATTATCTTCAAGTGTTCAGAAAGCGTCACACTCAATCAGCCCACCTTCTTTGGGGTGAGTCCCCTTGGAAGACATTATTGTCTATCATTTGTTCCCTTGGAATTTTTGTAAAATGCATTACATGGGCTATTAATATGGATGATTCATTGTTATGTCTACCTGGGGAGAGAAGTAGCTATTCATTTTGTATCTGTAAAGACATTACGCTCTTTGATCTACTTCTCTTGCACTGAGGATACTGTTCCCAGAAGCTCCTTGGAATCTATAACTCCAGGGGGTTACTAAAAGGTGGAAATGCCACCATTTCAACATACCTCCTAAAATTTTACCTTTTTGTCAGCAATCACTCTCACCCTATACATGTAATTATTAAATAATAAACCACAAGGCAAACAAAGAAGTAGTGGCTAGAGCGGTATTTGAACCAACAACCTCCGGATTAACTTGCCGGCGCTCTACCAACTGAATTATCTAGCCCTACTGGTTGTATGGCTTCTGACTGGCAACCCAGAACCAAAGATATTGACAAAATAGGGAGATCGCAAACATAAGGCTAGATAGTTCAGTTGGTAGAGTGCCGGCATGTTAATTCGGTGGATGGTGGTTCAAATCCCTCTCTAGTCAATTTTTCTTTAAAAAGCAAGTCCAGCAAGTCCAGCAAGTCCAGCATTCTCCTGAAGACAAGCAAAGTATACTGTTCGAAACGTCAAAATCACACCGGCTCTTTTCAGAGCCAACACTCCCACAAAAGAGATTTTACACATGGTTGTACCCGCAAGTTTACTATTTATTTATAGTTACTTCTTATAAATTTTTCTTTGTTCAACCCCAAATCCTATAATTTTTAATAACAAACTGTGACATGATTTTGTTCTTCATGGAATTACTGATCAAATTCAATTTCAGTTGTTGAACTATTTGGTTATTATTTTTATTTCATCAATAGTCGGACGATGCCTGCCACTTTACCTTCCAATGGGAGACACCACTGGCCTGCCCGCCAGTGAGCATGCCCTGTGACCTCGCCTACATGGAGAAGGCATATGACCTCCAGCCTCTCTCACAGATAACAGGGAATTGGCAATTTAAGGACGATGACCAAAACGAGTGAGTCGGAACGAATTGTTTCTTTCTTTTGTTTTAACATTCCTTTGTTGGCAAAATTGTTTTAACAAATATAGACCATAATGCTCTGGAGAGAAAATGTTCATATTGCGCATTAGCATGTTTTGCAAAAGTTTGTTAGGCTGATGTAATAAGTACCTATTAGTTCTCTGTTGGCGGGACAGACGTATCCCCATACTGTGGTTTGGGCACTGGCCTGGTGACCAGTCTTGTTTCTCTACCTTTTTCTTCCATTATGTGCATTTTAAAACGTTTCATGCGCTTTTGATCATTTTTTATGTAAGGGCCGCAATATAAATCTAAAATTTGTATTATTATTATAAGAATTTATTTGTAACCAGTGAATACATTTAATAGCGTTTTTTTCTCTCGTTTGATGTTTTTTATCAGATATTTCATGAATCTGTGTGTACCAGCTAAGGACTGTCCCAAAGAGGCTAGTATATGTCGGCGTAGACCGGATGGTACCATGGAAACACTGGGGATGGTGTATACACAACTCCTTAGAGCCGACGGTGGGTACCAGTGTATTTTATTTATTTTATTACACATCCACCAGCATAATTAGCGTTAATTACAGGATGGATAGGAAACGAGATGAAATGCTCAGTTTGAGATGTGTGAGGAAAACCCAAAATGGGGAAACCCCACGCAATCAGGTAGGGACTCAAAACCCAATCCACATGCAAGGCTCCGGTCGCAGTCAGGGGATAGTGAAGATTATTAGGAGAAGTCACTGTCATATGGTCTATTTTTTATGCCCTGACGGCGAAGCCGAAGGGGCAAATACAGTTTGCCTTGTCCTTCTGTGTGTGGGTGTGTCTTTTATGTGCAATAACTTTCTGAGTGATAATCTCTGAATATTAACCCCACATTTGGTGTGTGGTATTGGGATCCTTCAGAAGCCTATTGTTTTTGGAATCCCCTAGGTCAAATGTCAAAGTCATTGTGGCTAACACAAATGAAATGTTGTCAGAGCGATAACTCAAGAAGGACTTGGCATATTAACTTCAACCTTGGTGTTTGGATTGGTCTTGGGATCTCCAGGAAGCCTATTGTTTGAGGAACCCCCTAGATCAAATGTCAAGGTCATTATGGCCAAAACAAAAAGAAATGTTGCCCGAGCCATAACTCAAGAAGATTGAGATTAATCTCAGCGGGGCGTTTGTGTTTGTCAACACACCATTCTTGATGAGATTATTTTGATTGAAATCATCAGGAAGTTCGGTCCAGCCCAACATTCACATGACGTTCAGAGAAGGCAGTGCTGGGATATGTGGAAAGGGAAACGGCGCAGACGCCGAGAGTGAGATCATCTTCACGTGTGCCAACAAAGTTGGAATTCCTGAACTGAAAAGGTATGTCATTAGATTTACCTACAAAAAAGAATAGACTAATCCTTTGAGCTCTTCACGTCGGTATTTAAAAAAGAATTCCGTGCCCACCTGCGGTAACTTGAATAATCGTTTTCCTTTGAAAAATATTGTTGCCACAATGAAACCCTGACTTGACAAAGGAAAGACAACAAAGGTTCTCATAACTAGTTCCGGGATTTGATGTTGTCGTCTGAGAAAATTTAGTAAGGCACTCACCGTGATTCGCAGAACCTCGGCTGTGAGCTACAGCCGAAAATCTGCCAATGTATGCTGGAATCTCGGTCTCCCATTGAGCCGAATATATAATGACAAACAATGGTGGCAGCCAGTCCATTCTTGTATGCCAAATTTGTATAACAACACTTTATGTGATCCAACGTACACATGAAATAACAAACCTGTGCAAGTTTAAGCTCAATCCGTCTTTAGAGTCACAAGAAAAGAGTGTTTTCAAATGCTGAGTTTTAGACTCGTGGAATCAAAACTAATTCCTACACTCATTGCTCAAAAAAACTACATAATATTTCAAGCAGAAATGTTTCAAGGGAAGTTTTCCACCATGACCATCTTATATACCATGTAAGTTATGTGCAAATCTGTGAGCATTCATATTTTCAATCTTACCAATGTTGTAGTTGACAGCGAGAATGCACAAGACTTAACAAGAAATTGACAAAGAGGCACCTAAAACTAAAAACTGTACTTGTGTGATGCGATACGTGCCACGACCGGGATTCGAACCCACACTCTGCAGATCAGAAACAGGTGCTCTTAACTGCTCGGCCACGACATTTTTAACAAAAGACTGACTCTGTTTTTCCGTTCCTCCTTCTACAGTATTTCCACAGCCAATGAAGCAGATTGCAAATTCACATTTGTCTGGGAGTCAAAGGTCGCATGCAGTGAAGAAAGGTAATCAATATTTATTTTCATCACAAAGCTACTTTGTTCATTTTAACCCTTTCACGCACCATTTATTTTAGTGATAAATTGATCATATGGACACATTAATTGTTTACTTGTTTTTTTTGGCAAATGGTAACCCCCTCAAAAACAGGTCACAATAGCACCCTCAAGAGTCCTCTTTCCCATTCTGAAAACTGTGTGGCCATGTTTTACAACAATGTTTCTGAAGGGATTTTAACCGGTCACTAGCGACCGGTCGGCGCATGAAAGAGTTCAACAGTTTGCTTCGGAGGACAGAATAACACCTAAAACTCTTATTGTTACACACAGTGGCGGCTTGTAAAAATTTTGTTTGTATATGATTAATTAATTTCATGACTAAAAATCTGTATTTGCAGGGTTGCTGTGGAGCTTAAAGACAATAAAGTCACGGACCCAGAGACAGGAAACACTTTTGACCTTTCACCTCTTATCAAGAAAAGGTAGAATTTACTTTAGTATTTTTTTGTAAAGTAGTGTGTTATGGAAGTCTGTCAGTCGCCTGAATGTTATCCTGTACCACGAGGGCTCACTGTAGTTGTATACAAAAATAGCATCTGGCACGTGATGGTGAATGGATCGGTGAGAATTCATGAATGTTTATGAACGATCATGAATATTGATGAGGTAAAGTAATGACAGTTATAAATTTAGGGGGGTCATGTTCTAGTGAAAACTACAAAGGATGGTTTATGTTTTTTTAACGATTACAATATGGCAGACTTTGCATTATTATGTGTGTAGGGCCGTGTACAAACCAAGCGACTCTGGCTACGGTTATGGCTGATGAAGAATGATCCAGCCATAGACACTGCCAAAGCCCTCAACTTGGACACGGCCTATAAAGTTAGCTGGTAATTTTCTTTCCTCCTTTCTTTTTTCAAGAAATTGGGAAGCTGACGGGGATAAACGCGATGAAATGAACGGCCAGCAATCTGTCTACGTATACTACATCAATCTCGACTCGGGCGGGGCTCCCAAGGAAGGTGATACAGGCGGGGTGTGCACCTCGGCAGCGGTCTGCCAGAGCAAGAGGGACGGGTCCTTTTTCAGGAACATCGGGGAGAGCTCCCAAAAGAAGTTCTTCATGCAAGGTATTATAATTTTTTTCTTTTAAGCCCCAATTAAAACCCATAAGTGAGCACTAGTAACACTAAGTCATGGCACATTTGATTTATTTCTCTGTTTTTTACCAAAGAGCAATGGGCGTCAGAGTTCTTATAAATCCTAGACTGGACCATTCCACATATCTAAGAGGGGGATCAGGTCCCAGAGTTGTGTAGGTTGTTTTTTTCAGGGGCTGAAAAAATATTTCCACCCGCATACTTTGTGCACAAAATTGTACAGACATACAGACCTACACAGATCTAACCCTCTGATAAAGTGGAGCCATCTGTTCTTTGTAGCAGGCTTCCAGATGTCTTTCTGACAGCCTGTGCTAGTTTCTGAGGTTTCCAACACCCTTCCCCTCTGCCAATCAAACTTGTTGGCTTACTGGGGAGCCAGTAACCTTCCTGCATTTGTGTAATTCCTGGGGTTACTCCCGCACTTAAGGGTGTTTCTGTTGGTCCAAGCGCCTTGAGTACCTTATTGGTAGATACGTGCGCTATACAAGACTATATATTATTACTATTATTCGTTTCCATGCCAAAAGGAAATTTCTATCCCATTTTCAGGATTTTTTCATTTTCATACGATCTCATCCCTGTTTCTGTGTTTGCAGATGAGATCTTAGAGATGGTGATCAGGAACCCAGACTCCTGCGGGAAGGAAAACACAAAGGATGTGGAGAGCACCATCATCTTCAAGTGCGACCCGAATGTTGAATCGGTGAGAGTTAAAATAACAGAAGTTTTGTGTCAAAACTGAAAGGATTTGTAATGAAGTAACAACTTAGAGAAAATAGATTTAGCTGTTGCCAACTGCTTACCAACCAAAAGGACCTACGGTAGAAATGCAAAAAATAGTTAGTGGCCTGACGTTTCGACCCTAGCAGAATCTTTCTCAAAAGGCTAAATGTTTAGCCTTCAAGAAAGACTCTGCTAGGGTCAAGACGTCAGGCCACTAACTATTTTTTGAAGTAACAACTTAAATACATTTCAAGATATGCACCATGTTGTCAAAGTTGATAGAAATCGTACACTGCAATCATATGATGTCTTGAGTCACTTTTTGAAACTGAAAACACCCCAAATAATATATAAACAACTTCATTCACATATGTTTTATTTATTTAACAGTTGAAGAAAGCTCCTAAATATATTGCTTTGAATTATTATAACATGGTTTGAGGGTGGACTGATCAGGTTGGCTCAGTGGTTTTCAGTCCCTACCTGATTGCGTGGGTTTTCCTCCCACATCTAAAACTGAACATTTCTTCTTGTTTCCAATCCATCTTGTTATTGGTGCTATATGTGTCCTGTTGCATGTGTAATCAAAAACCCAATAATAAACGTGGTAATCCAGTCGTAGCCTCCAATTTGGAAATTGACTTACTGTTTTGTTTTTTCTCCTGATTCTTTAAAACCTTTTTGTATCTTTAAAGGGTGCACCAAGGTTCTATTTTGAGTCCAGCAATTGCCAGTACCACTTCATGTGGGAAACGTCTGTATTGTGTAGCAAAGGGTAAGTTCAAAGACAAAGATAACAAAAGAGGGGAAAACATTTTGGCCTTTCAGTATGAGGCTTCAAACAGGAGGCTGGAGCTTAAGCCGTAGGCCAAGCCAAAGCCCTGGGCCCAATTTCATAGAGCTTCTTAAGCACAACAAATTAGCTAAGCACAGCAAAATTATGCTTACCATAAAAAGGTTACCAGCTAAAATACTATCTCACATATAGCATCTGTGACTGGTATCCTGCTTATTGTTGCTTAGCAGAATTTTTTTTTAAGCAACTCTATGAAATTGGGCCCTGGTTTTGAAATGGGCCACAGACCCTCATCATGCTGACATCTTTGTGTATCATTTGAAGTTTGTAAAAATGATTGTGCTGTTTTAAATTATTATCTGTTAATAACGATTTTCGCCCATTTAATGATTACCGGGCCCAATTTCATAGAGCTGCTTAAGCAGAAAATATTGCTTAACAATTTGCTGCTAAGCGAAAATGAGCAGGATACCAGTCACAAATTGTACACGTGACAAGGTATTTTGGCTGGTAACATTAGTCTAGTAAGCATAATTTTGTTTTTGTGCTTCAAAAGCAGCTCTATGAAATTGGGCCCTGGTGATATTATACATGAAATGTTAATGTTGTATGATTGTTGTTATCTTTTAGTTTATTTATTTGGCAAGACACGTTTTGTCACTGTTTACATCTTCGTGTATCATTTTAAGTTTGTAAATATTATTGTCTTGTTTTCAATTATCATCTATTAATGATGATGTTTCGTCTATTTATGATTACTGGTGATATTGTACATCAGATTGTAATAATTGTATGATTGTTGTTTATTTACTTATTTGACAAAGTCTTTTTTTCACTGCTTATTTTTTGTAGCAAATGTTCCGGTTACTTTTTGAATACTTTATTTGCAGAAGGCCCCTATGGACAAAAATGCATTTTCACTTCTAGAGGTACACATCGTGCATTTTGCAGAAAACCGTACCATCCATTTTGGTAAACTTAATAAATGTTGGGAGTCCATCTTTGAATCCTATGCTTGTTCTTGCCTAACACAATGAGTGCTATGTTCCTCTAATCCACAGGGCACAGACAGAAACCCCAAACGGGGGAAAGAACGATGATAATAAAGGAGGCAGTACCGGGGGGACGAAAACCTCCAAGGTGCCTGTCGTAATTGGGATTCTCCTCGGCATCGTGGTGCTCTGTATTATCATCATTATATTCCACAAGTCAGAGAGAAGGTAAGCTCGGTTCACGAACTGAACGAGATGTTCATGCAGATATATAAATGATATAACAATTTGGGAGGCTAATTGTCCTTAGTCGCTGCCGCGAAGCTGAATTGCGATTGTGGCTACAAGCTGCAGGCATGCAACAGCACCTTTGGCAGCCAGCCCCATTGACCCATATATGACCATAGAGCACAGCCAGAGATCGAAAGTGTTTGATTTTTTCTGGAGGGAGGAGGGTTCAGAGAAAAACCCTCGTGGCATAGGAGAGAAACAACGCACAACTGTGCTCACATTATGGCCTTAGTAAGGAATCGAAACAGGGCCACAGTGGTGAGAGGCGAGCGCTTTAGGCACTAACCACGCACGCCACCCATACAATATGTGCGCATGTTCAAACTGCATAAACACTGGAAATGTAACTGGTAAGTCTTCTGCCACCTAGTTGCCGCCTAGTTGCCACCTAGTTGCCACCTAGTTGCCACCTAGTTGCCACCTAGTTGCCACCTAGTTGCCACCTAGTTGCCACCTAGTTGCCACCTAGTTGCCACCTAGTTGCCACCTAGTTGCCACCTAGTTGCCACCTAGTTGCCACCTAGCTGCCACCTAGCTGCCACCTAGTTGCCACCTAGTTGCCACCTAGTTGCCACCTAGTTGCCACCTAGTTGCCACCTAGTTGCCACCTAGTTGCCACCTAGTTGCCACCTAGCTGCCACCTAGCTGCCACCTAGTTACCACCTAGTTGCCACCTAGTTGCCACCTAGCTGCCACCTAGTTGCCACCTAGTTGCCACCTAGTTGCCACCTAGCTATCACCTAGCTATCACCTAGCTGCCACCTAGCATTTAAAAGTTTCTCAATGAATTGGTCAATGAATTATGAAAACTCCTGACAGCACCAAACAGAAGCAGACTAACGATTATTATTATTTTTTTCATCCTCAGGTCTTCTGCCTTCTATAAAATTAGAGGCCTCTTCCCAGGGGCTTATTCCAAAGTACCTAATTACTCCTACTCGCAAGTAAGTACTTAGTGGGTGTGAAAATATTCACAACTTGAAAACTTACAGACAATCTGCATTGTAACTAACGGGGAAAGAATCGATTGGCCGCGTCTAAATTGGCGGCAACAGCTACGGCTACAGCTAGATTTCTGCATCATCATGCGTTGAAGAACAGTACGTCCTCAGCCACACCCTTAGCAACAGTCCTAGTCGTAGCTGTATCCGCCAATTCGGATACGGCCACTGTTTCGATCTTAGCCCAGTTTCATAGAGCACAACAATCTAGCTAAGCATATTATGCTGACCAGAATAAGGTTACCAGTCCAAATGCCGTGTCACAAGTACTATCTGCAACTGGTATCCTGCTCATTTTTACTGAGCTGAAAATTGTTGAGTAGTACTTAACATTATGCTGACCAGAATAAGGTTACCAGTCAAAATACCATGTCACAAGTACTATCTGCAACTGGTAATCTACTCGTTTTTGCTGAGCTGAAAATTGTTGAGTAATACTTAACATTATGCTGACCAGAATAAGGTTACCATTCAAAATACCATGTCACAAGTACTATCTGCAACTGGTAATCTGCTCGTTTTTGCTGAGCTGAAAATTGTTGAGTAATACTTAACATTATGCTGACCAGAATAAGGTTACCAGTCAAAATACCATGTCACAAGTTCTATTTGGAACTGGTAATCTGCTCGTTTTTGCTGAGCTGAAAATTGTTGAGTAGTACTTAACATTATGCTGACTAGAACAAGGTTACCAGTCAAAACCCCATGTCACAAGTTCTATTTGCAACTGGTAAACTGCTCATTTTTGCTGAGCTGAAAATTGTTGAGTAACACTTAACGTCAAATTAATGTTTCATCTTGTTATCCTACACAGCTGTCCAATGGAGACGTAGAGGAATCACTTCTTGGTCAGAGCAACTCCAGAAATCTTTTCAGCGACGACGAAGATGAAGATTTATTAAAAGATAACAGACAAAACAATCCCTTAGAGTATCGGGATGATAGCGATGAAGAAATCTTGCCGTCTGTGTAATGTGCTGTTTGGAGTTGACAAGGTGAGTGGCGCAGTTTGGCGCTTGTGGGTGTGTGTTTTTTTTGTAACCATTTTGTGTGTGTGCAGGTTTGTGTATTTTCGTAGGTAGGTGTGTGCTAGCCTTTTGTTTCCTTTTACTCGATTGATTTTTATATCTTGATGTCCTTTTAATGTTGTAGTTTGATCTTTTTTTATGATGTAATATGGTTGCAGCTCAGTTTTTATGCTGTGATGACTGTTGTGATTAAACATTTTATCCCACACGCCTGGGACCGTCGTCCATCAGTGTAGTTATCTTATTATTAGTTTAAATAGTTCTATTTAATGGTTATACCAAAGAACCTTTTTTTTATTGATCCCTTGGTTGTTTGGCAAAATCGCCGGAAATATAACATTTTGCCAAAATCCTTTTTTTAACAAAGCATGTAATAATCTCAAAAGTTTTGATAACAAATTGAATCATAGCTATGCCATTTTTGTTCTGCATAATTCTAAGTTTACCTGGTTTGTTTAATTGTTGCTTTTCGTAATTCCTTGTCGACTAATTAATTAATTACTGTTTTGTATGTTTTCGTTGCGTTTTATTGTTGATTTGATGTTTTGTACTGAATTGGAACTGTCTTTTTTAATTTGTAATATGAGTTAATTTTGTTGAGACAATAAAGTCGCAGTTGAAAAGTCTATCTATCTAGCTATCTATTTAGTGCATGTTCTAAAATCCAAACGTTTGTTTCTATTGTATTTCACTTTCTGTCAGGTCTAAGCAAGTTTGTGCAACCTTCGAGACCATGGAACAGCCAGGGAACCTTTAAACTATCCAGTGCACAAACTGTTCCTCGCTGAAAGTGCCTGTTGGAGTTGATGAGCACCCCACCCACAACAAGTGACTACAAAGTTACCTGGAAAATTATATCTCGATGTATGAGGAAGGTATGTGGACAAAACATACTCCTGGTGACATTCCAGCAGTTATCAATGTGTTCTTAGTAGTACTATTTGGTTCCAGTGGATGTCCGTTTTGTTCCAGAGATTAAATTTGGATGGGGGTTTGGTGCAAGTGCGGCAATATTTCTAATAGTTTTGGTTCTAATTTTTTACTTTTTAAATTGTGGTTGTTATCGGTTAGTCAAGTGAGACCGGCTACGTTCCAGTTAATTATTAACTCCTTCATTAATTACACATTTTGTTGTATTTTTTTTAGTGCCAATTTATTTTTCATCACAAATTATTTAGATGATGACTCAAAATTTAGTTCTTGTGGGGTGACTTTGTTAGATTTGATAACAGTTTGTTCCTCCCAGGAACCTAAGTGTTTCAGTGGGTATGATTTGGTTCCCTTGGGTTTTGGGTACTATTTCGAAAGATAAATGATTTGATTACAGTGTTGAGTCTTATTGATACAAAAATGAAAAGATCTGATTGGTCAATTTTAGCAGGGATTTTTTGTCATGTTGACCACTGCCTCCATGGAGGTCACCAAAGGTCACATGTTCATGTTTAAAATAATACCTTAAACAATTTCAGAGGATAATTTTACTCAGTTGTCTTTCATGTTTGCACAAATAGAACTACACTATTTTGTTTCTTGTAAAAAAAAAGAAACAATAATAATGCTTTCCATTTTCGTGTTTCCGTTTTTGCTCACCATAAATGTTGTTGCTAATTTATTATTATTATTTTTTAACTATTTCTGGTTATTAAATATAATAATTATATAAACAGATGAAGATGAGTTAGTGATATTTATGAAACTGCAATTGCTTACTCTGGCCATCCTTGAACTTGTAATCGTCGTAAATACATAGATCAATATTTTACAAGAAAATTATATTTATTTTGAAATGAGTTTAGTGGTCATTTTAATCAGATTTGATAACAATTTACTTTTGTTTTCGTGTAGAAAATTTAATTAAGGAATATGTACAGAGGTAAAAACAAATATTTCTGTATACTCGGAAACTGATATTTTACTGTGTGCTTAGGAACAATATATAAACTTTCAATGTGAGTTCTTTGTAGGGGAAAACAAATTATGTACAAAATGCTCGGTCGAGTAGAACTGTGCCATTAAAAAAACTCTGAAACTAAAGTCAAAAAGTTTTCAAAAAATGCATTTGCCCCCCAGTTTTTTTTTCAAAATTTTTTATTTTTTTTTTTTTTTCAAACCCAGTCAAACCAAACAAATAAGGGGTTTGAGGGGTATTCTCATGACTTGATATGATTGATGCTTTGATGACCGACTAGTAATGACTCAAATGACTGTAAAACAAATAAACAAATACAAACTACTATGAGAGCTTGGAATAGTATTAAACATTTTGAAACGACTCTCGACTCTCTCTGAAAACGTTTTTTTGAATTTAAGGTAATAAGAATTTAAAATAAAAAAAAAGTTTTTTAAGTTTCTGAAAAAAAGCACACAATTGTAGCACACAAAGGTTTTTTTCTTCATTTTTTTCTTGCAACTTCGATGACCAATTGAGCCCAAAATTTTCACAGGCTTGTATTTTATGCATATGTTGGGATACACCCAATGAGAAACACTGGTCTTGACAATTTTCCAAACGTGTACGATACCTCTTACGCTTCTTCACAGTTTTGTTTTTTTATTTCATTTCCATGTCACAACACAACACAGTGATACTACTCTTTTTGAACCAACAATGTTGTCCGCTTTTTTTATATTATTATATTGGATTGTGTTGTGTGATGGATTTGGTGCTGTACCCCCAGACCACTCACTCTCAGCTTGGAGCCAGGCGTACCAATCTGTAGAGTCCAAACACTTGGTTGATGAGTTATCATGAAGTGGAGTATTTGTATGGATTAGGGACTGCTTCTGTTTCACAAAGACCTGCGATCAACCTTAAGATGTGTATTAATCTTAATTGCTAAGCAAAGTTCGAGGTAATACTAACAATCACCAACAGTGATACTTACAACTCATCCTAAGATGAATCTTTAATGCTTTGTAAAATCGAGCCCAACACCTTGGAAGTCTTGGTTTACGTTTGTACGTATTTAAAAAAAAAAATGACGGAAGCCATTTTGTTTTGTTATCCCATTCAAAAGCGATGCAACCAAACCGAGGCTGGAATAAAAAACAGTCTGCCACCTTTTGGTGTTTGATAGGCATGAACTGTTATGGGATACAGGGAACATGATCTGACATGCAGTGATAATGGTCTGAATATCCAATCAGTGTTAGAGGTCTCTAAAATGGCCACTTCATCGGGCATTCCTTCATAAAGGTTTGGTCATACTTTGGTAATGACCCGCAATAAAGTTATGTCTTTTTTTTTTTATCTGAAAGCTTACTTGTTATAAAGATGGTAATAGTAGTAAGCATCCTATGAAATTATTTCGTCTAAAGTGCCCCCGTTGATTAGAAATCAATAAAAATTATGTTCAAAATTGTGAATTTTTCGCCTTCAGGCGACTTTTGGAAATGTCCGTGGTGTCCATTTGAATGCTGCCCTCAAACAGCCATAGATGCGGCTGGTACCCACTGTCACCTCGCTAAACGTGGACGGATTCGACGTTCTCGATGAACAGTTGTTTTTGCTGTTTTCTTAGCAATGTATTAAACTGAAACTTTCACAGGTGGCTTTCACATGTGGATCTTTCTTGAACATTTTGCCCATAAATCAGCATTTCATTGACAAAAACCAAACGATGACCCTACCTTTAAACAGTAAAATTAACAAAATTTAACTTGAATTTTCATGAAAAACTAATATTTATAAATACTTTCACTAACACTCTAATAAGACTCCAATATACTCTAATAGGGCCCCAGGGGGGAACAGTTCAAAAGAAACTGACTGGGCTACCCTGGTTTGTAAGGTGAAATAAATATATAAATGACAATGCACGTTCAGTTTCAGCTGGGCACGCTCAATTTCAACTGATCTTGGAATGGTTGAAAAGGAATAATTAATGATTTATCATGAATTGAATGTGGAATTTGTGAGAAGATTTTATAGTCCAGCTAATGCCAAGTAATCAATACATTGTTTTTTTTGTGATTCTGTGTGTTTTGCTTATAAAAAGCAGAAGTTGTCAAAGTTAAATTTGAGTAATTTTTCCAAACTTTAAGGGTGCTGTAACTACTTTAAATGGATGTTCAATTATACTTAAAGGGAAGATATAAAGTCTTTAAAATTGATCAGAAAAGAAATGAAAAAAAACAAGCTTTTGAAGTCTTTTTATATTGTGACTTTGTTTCTTTAATTTAAGTTCTTTTGTACTCGGCATGTCGGTACATTTAAAGTGGTAACTTTTAATTGCAAAGGACGTTTTTAAAGTAGTCTGTCTATATGAAGTGTGCAGACTATAATTAAATTATAGGTGTGCAACTTTAAGGTTATCCGTGTTTGTATATATATATATTGTTCTTTTGCTAACTGTTAATATAAGATTATAAAAGTAAGATGTCTCAAATAAGAAAACTCAATAAAGTCACATGCTTGAACTTACAAGGTTGATCTTTGCTTGTGCGTATTGGTGTACGCCCAAAGTTGTCCCTATTTCCGGCTCCAAAGCTTGCATAGGCCTACATTTTGTTTTTATTTTCACCCCAAATCACAAATTTCACCGTTCAAAGCATTTCTTATGACAGAAACGTTTATTTCTGCGAAGACCTCGCATGCGTACAGACACTATTGGTTGGTAAATGGCATAGAGTTACGTATTAGGGGTGCACTATGTACCGTAATAGGCCAAAATTCGTGCGGCAAACTGATTATCATAATTTGTATGCCCTCAAATTCAAGTTTTTGGGAATGGATTGTGTAATTGTGACAAGTTATCACAGCCTGGGGGTTCTGTGTTTCAACTTTTGAGGAGACTTCATAGAGTTTGGCTTTATAGTTGGTCCTATTTGGATTGGGAATGGAGAACTGCTTCATGAAAACTGGCAGCAAGTCGGTTTGGGAAAAAGCATATTTTCGGGGGTGTTTTTTTTCTGGGGTAATAAGCAAAAATTCCAAACGGCTGACCTGCCAAAAATTGAAAAGAAATCTGAAGTTTAGTTGTCCGAAAATATATTTGATTGGTTTTCAAGAGGCTGAGAGACTTTAAAGTATTTTTGGAGTATTTTTGAATACGTAGCATTTAGCATTGGTTGCTATGGGAGTTTATTGTGGTGCACCCCTATAGGCAGACGCACAAACGCTTACGCCCCCATACGCAATGTTTCCGCATTTTGCCAACCAGTGCTATTAGTGCGCTTGCGCGAAGTGCTATTTACATATTTCATGGGAAGATTCTGTTGTTTTCTTTTCTCTATGATCATTGTTTGAATTCTGTTTCTCTAAACAATAAGAGATTTGTTACTCCTTCCCAAACAAGAATGATTCGTACTTCTATGATACTTGGGACCCTAAATGCATAGGCTGTTTTTAACCACAGTTTTAACTTATAATACAAAAAGGAACATTGGATACCATTTTGTCTTTCGCAAAGCAATGCTCAGAAATAACACACAGAAAAAAGACAGTTTAGCTCATAGCAAATTTATTAAAATATCCTAAATTACAGCAGTTCGGAATGACAAAATGGAACAGATTCAACCTAAATTGGCATCGTTGATAGAGAATATTACTTGTGTTTTTTACCCATACACCGATGTGTGTTAAGCACTGTGTACTTAGTTTAAGACTAAACATCGTCTCTTACCGACAGATATTGAAATTGCTCCCAGCCATCGATCCCATCGAAAAAGAAGCTTGTCTAGAATAAAATCACGTAATCTTAGTATTGTCTGTGCGGAAGTTCCAGGGCCCAATTTCATAGCACTGCTTAACGGTAAGCAAATTTTCGTGCTAACTATAGCAGATAAATTTGCTTAAGCGTAAGCGTATTTCACAGGTTTTTAGCAAGAAAATTAGGCGGCCAGCTTGCGCGTTCACCATGAATTTGTCTTGTTACGTCATTCATTTCCAAACAGTAGGCACCGGAAGGTTAGCATGCCTTTTTGTGTGCTTACAGTTAGCAGCGCTATGAAATGGAAACTCGTGTGTAAGCACAAAATCGGCCGATAAGCTGCAGCTCTATGAAATTTGGCCCATATCATTGAATGTTCACTGTATAAAGTGCTTCTGCTCAAGAACAAAGATTTAGAAAAAAAACTCTTTGAAAAGTTGCTGCAAAGCTTCGAGATGGTTTATCTATTAATGTGCATGGCCCCCGATTCAGTGCAGACCTACAAATCATTATCTTTAACATTGATGAACTAGTAGAAAAACCAGATTGGGAATAATTTCATAACAGTACTGTACTGTTATGAAATTACACTTTTTCAGGAAACGTACCTCGAACAAAAAACTTAATACATTTTTTAATAGTTGAATTTTAATTTACAGATTTAAAAAATGTATATTTGGCTTGCGGTAACACCATGTGTATATCTCTACTTTGCTGTGTAGCTTTTGTTCTTTGAGAATTTGTCTTGCTATATTCTACTGCCGCGGAGTAGATTTTGAAATTAATTTAACTTTGTAATGTTGTTGTTGTTGGCCCAAACCTGAACCGACAAAACTAAGAAACAGGCATAAGCCTATTTTTATCCCCCCTCGAAACGACTAGCCTGCCTAGTTCCGTTCAGTAATAATTTTTCAACTCCACACTGACCGCATGAGGGCGTGTGTGACCTGAAATTTGATCACGTGAGGGCGTGTGTTACCTGAAATAACCTGATTCAAAACAAGTAAAACGAACTGTTTCCTTTTTTCATTGTTGTTATTGTTGATATTATTATTTCATTTGGTCATAGATGCAAGAAAACAACACACAGGCACAACAGATAATAAAACTATAGTTGTGATGCAAGGGAATTCGCCGTTGAAAGCGCCAACATGCGGTCAAAAATACGGTCAACTATGTAATTTCGAATTCCTATAATATGAGCTGATGGGCGACGTGTGATAGTAAAAGTTTGATACCCCCCCAACCTTGACTGTAAGATTTACTCTGGGTTGTTTTTGCCTGCGAAATTAATACTCAGTACACACAGAAGAACAATAGGGTGCGTTCGATTAGCTAATTTAGCGGGAAACTTTCAGATTTATAAGTTTTACACACATTTTCACCCTTAAAACAGCGACTTTGTGAGCATTAATAAAAAAATTATTCGAAGACGAGTACTTTTGTATCAACGTGGGCTCGTAAAATAACGGACGTTAATGCACACAATGAAAGTAGTTCCGGTCGGTTGTCCCAAGATGTATGTGAATGCTGGGGGAAGTTGGCGTTCGATTAGCATCAGGGGCTCACTCGGATGAGCACACCGGGGAATTGGAAGCTAATCGAACGCACCCAATATTATGATTGCAAAGCAGTCGGCAAGCTCTTCCGCCATTTTCTTTTCAGTCCTGGTTCTGGTCTAGTTGCTCGCATCTCTAATTGGTGCAACCTCAATGACTTGTCGTGCCTCCCGTAACTGCTCGTCCTTGTCGGCCATCTTCTTGAAGGCCCCGCGCAGGCGCACTTGGGTGCGGTGATGTTTCTGCTGCATGGTGCGAATGTCGCGACCGATGGACTCGCGCTCTTGGACCACCTGAATAAAGACATGATAATTATGGGCCCACAATAATAGGTAATGTTGACATGCAACAAAACATTGATTACACTGAACGATAACTGAGAGGTACGGAAGCGTCAAACGGACATTGAGAAAAATTAAAGACAGTCCTAATTCATGACTGATATCTCAAATGTGACTTAGTACAATTCGTAATTATAACATATCTCATAATTATGAGTTAGCATAAGTCATAATTATGACTTGTGCCAATTAGGTTATAATTATGAGATATGTCAGTCATTATTATGACTTTTACTTATTCCTAGTTATGAGATGTAGGCCTACCGTAAGTCATAATTCTGACTATAATTTTCTTTCTCTTTCAATGTCCCTTTAACGCTTCCTTAGAGAGAGCTATTTTTGTTTTGCAGTATTTTATTATCATAATATTATTTTCTAAGGTTAATAAGGTTTCTGTGAAAAGAGAAAATAATGTGGGCTTATTATGTTGAAATTAATGTGCTAATATTGGTTGGTTATTCCGTTGTTGTGTTTATTTACAATGTTATATGTATGGCCTTAGCTTTTATTTGTATCTTTGTTGAGTGCCTTAGAGTGTCTCTAAAATGCATTAATTTTTTACATTTTTTATTTACGAATTACGGAAATATTTTTGGCACCAATTATACCTGAGACATGATGTCCTTCTGTTGGAGACGCTGTGCTACAGCCAGTACCTTCTCCTCCTCGAGTTGGGCCGATGTTTCTTGAGCCCTGTGGATGTCCAACACAAGGTGCTTTGTCTGCTGCTTACGTACTGTCTCGATAACGTTCTGTTTCGTCAATTCAATACACACAAAGAGTAGCCAAGTTAACGTTTCTTAAATATACATTTTAAAAAACAGTTGAATAAATTCCTTTGAAGACGAGTGGAGTGTAGGCCTACTGTTCGAAACGTCGAAACCACACCGGTTCTTCTCAGAACCAACACTACTCCCAAAAGACCTTTTTTTAAAAATAATTAACCCGCAAGCTTACTACTCTTTTTCTTATGACCCACAGTAAGCCAGTTGTTTTAATAACAAAATGCAAAAATGACAAAAAAGGGTCGAGCTCCAAGTCATCTGTTGTTCACTACCTTCGATCTGACTTACCTCTCTACGCTTTTCAGCCATCTCCATACGGCTCGCAATCTCCTCTCGCAGCTGGCCATCACCTTTGGCTTTCTTCAGTTTCTGCAGGCGAGCTGGTGGCGTGTTCAGAAGCGCAAACTTCTCGTTGACGAAGTACTCGTAGGAGACGCCGCCAGCACAGGTCTCCGGACGGGCCACGATGCCGGCTTCGCGGAGCTGACGGATGATCTCCTTGCCGTCTTGTCGAGCCTGCAACTCCTTCTTTATGTTGATCTTGGCGAAGAGAGGATTGCCCGTGATGCACAGTTCTAATGAAGAGGAATAGGTCATGTCACACAAATTGATTTAAAGGGAACAGATCAAAGTTCATGACATCTTTAGAAACAGTGAAAGCAGAGAAAATGGAGCTGGGCAGGACAATTTAATACGCCGTTGAACAGCTAACCGTTGGAGCTTAGCAATCAATCACTGGAAACTATGGGAATAAACTGAATGAGGGCACCAGGGAAAAGATCGAGAGACGAGCTGCAACAATACTGGGGACAGTCATTTGGTATCAACAAGCACAAAATAGAGACATTTGGAGACATCATGTTAGGGCCTTCATTCTGCAGTAGATCGATAAATGGCTGACAAATCAAAATCACAATCAAAATCATGCAGTTGCCTCCATCCACACTCCACAGCATGCCCTTGGCGTGATCAGAGTTCTGCGTCTTTTCTCGTCATCGAAAACCCCCATCCAACGCGAAGCACAAAGTGACATTGTCGCACAGTCATCATCACTGATCGTTCTGCATCTTTCCCCCTCATCTCCTGAGTCTATTTCCCAAGTCTATCCATTTTGTCATTTAATTTGATACTTGATATTATAATTATTGAAAAGTAAAGACCGATTGTTATGAAAGGTTTATTGTTCGTCCCTGGTCTCAGTTTGGTCAGAGTGATTTAAATTGTTTTCATTTTTACTCTCCGATGGCCTTCCGGTCTGCAGCTTTTAGTTAATTACTCGTTAAGTTTTTATCAAAAATACGTTAAACCCTTTAAGTTCTATCCCCAGATAGGCCCGATTTAGATAGTCTATGACCCTATATAGGCAGTGTGACTCATGGACTCGGAATCATGGACTTGGACTCTACATAGGCTTGTGCACAACAAAATACTGCGGTTTTACAGTATAAACACATACTAATTAACACACAATAAATTAAAAATTAATATTTGTTAGGTGTTCGGGCATTCAGACCGAACAACTCATTAATTATTTTTTTTGTCAATCTGTCTCTACAACATCTGAAAAGGTTATTAGCTTTTAAAAAAGTATGAAATCAACATTACAAAGGAGTTATACACGTTTTCCCACGGTCTACTGGCTGCAGTAACCAATGGCAGTCGTGTAAATCTGACAGGGGCGGGGCATCGCAGGGGAGAGCTTACCCGCAACCTCGTCCCCATTGTGTGTCGAGCAGTACGAGGTTGACCGCTCTCTCACCCTGGTATTGGATCATTTGCATATCCAAAATTGTTGGATACGTATGCAAATTAGAATAGTCTGGCTGTGAACATGGTGAATACTGAATGAGTACAACTTAAACATGTTTACATTATACTTTTGTACACCAGTCGTTGTCCAATCAGGGTCCAAGTAAGGAGTTTCCCTCCCAGGGTTTTTACTATTGTAAACATGGTTGGAAATAAAAAAAAAACCATGGGGACGAGGTTGGCTTACCCGGGGTTGACGGGCGAGCGGTAGTCTCCAGCTCCATCAGCTGATCACCATCGGCATTCTCTTCGGTAATCATGTATGGACTGAGCCACTCCTCCTCACTGATCGACGGCGAGGGAACGTCATCTTCAAGACGGAGTGAGCAGCGGCGTGGAGAGCGAATGGCCACCGGGGCTTGCAGACCGTTTACACCCACGATGGTACGCCCATCAGAGACCTCGGTCACACATTGGTCCTCTAGTGGAGCTGGGGCAACCTGGAAATTAATTGGCAAAGTGACGTGTAATATTGAAACTGAACTCCCAGTTGATTCAGAGAATAATTTGCAGTTGCAAATGCAGGAAATCTGAGTAGAGATGAGATATTTGGGAGAAACAAGGGGCAAGTTCGTGCAAGAACTATCGTTGACCTTAATAGGACTATTTGGAACCAGCCTACCGGGCATGATCACATCGCTGCTCCATCAATAGCCGTTTTCACAGCACAGTGCAGAGTGGACCAGTTATCAGAAACAACCACCAGTTAATCATTGGTCCTTGCGCGAACTTGACCAAGCATGCTTAAAATATTGGTGAATTCAAGTACTACCAATTGTTTGCAATTTGCCGCCAAAGTTATCATTGAATACAATACGAGCTGACACTACTTCTCTCTTGCAAACCAAACCCACCCGTATTATGTTGAAACGTCGATCTTTCATCATTTTCCAGAAGGTCTGTCCCCTGTTGGTGACCATTCCTGACGAGAAGTCATCTGCCAGGTCAGGACCCGCGGCGTATTTGGATTGCATGCAACCTCCCATGTCCAAACATTAATAATAATAGAAGGTTTTGTTTCTCTCAAAAGTCACACATTTCGATATTGTTCTTTAGGACTCGGTTATGTATTAAATGCTGTCCGATGGTAGTTTGTGCTAAACATTGCATACGCTTTGTTTGTGTTTGGTGAGCACTGCAGTTTCCACCATAGAAACGTTATTATACAAAGGTTTAAGGCGCCTTGGAATAAAGCCATTGTTTCGAGACAAGTGAGAACATCGCAACGCGCCGAAAACGTGACGACTTTCATGCAAATTTTAGACACGCGTCCTACCTATACGAAACACACCCACATGCGTAGGCCGCCATTGCGCAGAGTTCAAACAATGGAAACGCACACGCGTATAAGAGCTATCTTGGTAAGTCGTTACGTCACACAAGAGAGTATCTGCGCACGCCTAAATTTGTCGGTACTCATAAGGAAATCTGTCTCCCGGAGATTCTGTCCCCCATAATGGGAAATTAACATGGGCTGAAGGAGGATGATTCAAAAGAGGGCGCTATCAGAAGAAGTTTGTGCACAGTTCGCCGTATGGGGGACAGAATCTCCGGGGGGACAGAATCTCCTACCACAGAATCTCCTCGTTTGTGCCCACAAATTTCACGTGTTCAAAGGCATTTTTATGACAAAAATGTTCAATTCTGAAAAGAGCTTAGTCTTTCAAGAAAGCATGTTAAAGCCAAGTCCAATTATAACCCTTTTCTTGCATAACTATTAATAGCTCGATTGGGCTTCTGGTAATAAACAAAAAAAAGTTGGGCCAGCCAGTTTTGTGAAGTGGGCGGAGTGGCCTACAGTGGAGGAATGACGTCAAAATTACGAACATGATACACACAACTCTCATCCAATGACTGTCTTCCTTTGACCTCAGTGAGGGCGCTATTTGAGAACATGACGTCACTAGGAAAGGGGTTAAGTGCACTGCATGTGACCCAACATAATAATGCATAAAATGACAAACCTGTGAAAGGTTGTGCTCAATCGGTCACCGGTGACTCTCGGGGGAAAATAGTGAAAAAACGTACCCGTATGTTTTCACTCTGTACAAACATAGGGGAAGCAAAAACATTTCAAGGGAAGTTTTCCACCATTGCCCGTCTTAGTGTAAGTTATGTGCAAATCTGTGAGCATTCACTGGCTTTCAGTCTTACCAATGGTGTGCATAACCTTAACAAGAATGTTAACCCCATTGCTTATTCATAATAATGAGTTACAAGTCATGGTTATGTCTTATAATTATGATTTTCTTTCTTTTCTGAATGTCCCTTTAACACTTTCGTAATGTTTGAATAAAAGGACATTTTAATATTATGTGCATCTCCACATTAATTTCTAAACCATTGACTATTTTGGGTGTCACGTCAGCTAATTATAAGGTTTCTCTGTACTTTTTTTTTGCATTATCTTTCTTGATAATTTTGCTATAACTATAATGATATCGTGTGGATGAGAGTCGGTTTATTTTTTTCAAATACTTAATTAGTGTATGATTATTTGAAGTAATTGTTATTTTTTACTGGTTTTTTTGATGGTTTTATGTATAATTGAAGGACTTGCATGGACTGTGTCAAACAACTCACCATGCCATTCTCGCAAACACGAGAGGGCCAGGACTAGGCTATTTCGGTGTAGTGGGAGTGTTCCTTTAAGCAAACTTGACCATTTTCATCCGTACACTATGCGAAAAGTTCAATACGATTGCTTGAGCACACAAATGTGTGTAATATAAAATGTGTGTGGTGTGTGAATGGCCCTCCAGAAACTGAGCTAGCTATAGGCTACATGCGCCACTAGTAAATGTGGAGTCATTCCCCGCGCGTTTTGTGACCCCTACAGGTGACCTATATCTTCCACTTCCGTATTGTTAAATTTATAGTCTGGTGCCTGGATAGATCCGGCTCTAACAGATTTTTTTAAACCAAATAAGATATACCAGGACCAAGTTTCATAGAGTAGAGCTGCTTAAAGCAGATACACTTGCTCACAAATGCTGTGCTTAGCAAAAGTTAGCAGGATACCAGTCAGAAATGGTGCATACATGGTATTTTTGCTAGTAACTTTATGCCGGTAAGCATAATTTTGTTGTGCTGAGCTACGTTTTGTGTTTAAAGGGAAGGTATGTTTGGTAATCACTCTTAAACTTAATGGCAATGAAAACCTACTTGGTTAGAAATATCGCAGCTTTCGATAGTATAAAGCATTTTCAGAATCATTTCACTTCGAAGTAATGTGGTTATGGAAAAAGGTATCTGTTTGTATCCCAACAATTTTGAATCTGAGAAACGTTACTGTCAGATAGGTTTTTCAGATTGTGTATTCCAATTTTGATTATTCTTCCCGCGTGGACATAACCGCTCTGGATTTTTGGAGTGAAATTTTGAAGTGAAATGTTTGACAGGTTCTATAGTTTAAATGTATATACATTTATGTTTAGGATTAAAACAATCTGACGGTTCCAACTATCAATACTTTCCCTTTAAACAGCTCTATGAATTCAATGGGCCCTGCTTATTTTTAGTTTACTGTACATTATTGAGCATTCTTAATGACTGTCCAAATTGACGAAACCCCAAAGTAACATAGTCTCATTTTTTCAAGTGGCTTTGTGTCAATCATGCCGCCACTCACACAGATAACGTCATAAGGTCTTGCGATGACGTCCTTCGAGAAACTTGGGACGTGAACTTTGTAATCAAACTGGGTCAAAATGAGAATGTTGTTTTCTCCGAGCATTCTTGGAATGAGAGTTACTGCTGGTACCCCGCACGTCAGGTTACGTCACCGTATCACACAGCGCGTCATTTTGTTGTTTTTTGTTGTTGGTGTGGGGGGGGGGGGTAGGGTGGGTGGGCGCTAAGGAACCTTATGCCTTGGGTTGGTCTCTCCATTATGTTCCCAACGTACGGTACGTTATGGTCTCTCCATTATGTTCCCAACGTAAGGTATGTCGATACAAATGTTGCCGGTCCAAGGTGGCGGAAAACACATCACCCCGGAGGTACATTATTTTAGAGGGAATTTGACTCCAGAACTCTGTAATGATGATGAGAAAACAGATGGAAACAATGAGTTAAAGTTACTGTGTACTCTATTATAGAGTTATATTGTGGCTGAATCAGAATGACCACCAGGCCACTGGTACCTGGGACCAAGTCCATAATATTGCTTAACAATTTTTTGCTAAGCAGAAATGAGCAGGATACCAGTCACAAACTGTACATGTGACATGGTAGTTTGGCTGATAACCTTACTCTGGTAAGCATAATTTGGTTGTGCTTAGCTACTTTTTTGCTGAAGCAGCTCTATGAAATTTATGGGTCCTGGTCAAGCCACAGTGCTCAACAATAATATTATACAGGAAATAATGTTATGCCCAACACGTGACTCTTGTGTACGGACGAGTGTTTCATGAAATAGCTATTACTTGCAATAAACATGCTATCCAATACTTACACAAATGCCAGGCGCGGATCCGGGGGGGGCGTGGGGGCGCACGCCCCCCCCCTTTTTCATATAAAAAAATATAAAAAAAGAGGGAGAAAAGAAAAAAGAGGGAGAGAGAGAGAAGGGGAGGGAGAAATGGGACAACAAACTTCATTTATCATTTTGCTGCTTGGTATATTTTCACGCCCCCCCCCCCGTTTGGAAAATCCTGGATCCGCCCTTGAATGCGGGGGGGGGGGGGTGATAAACAGAACCCATGGCCTCTACACTCTCCCCTGGAAAATTAAATGTTGTCACCTTAACATTTAAAAATACATAACATTATTGGCTTCAACAGATCCAAGTTGCAAAAAAACAAGATTTGAAAATAAATCCAATAACAAAAGAGGACAACTGAAAACTCTGAACACAAAGCTATTCGTAAAGCATGCATCTTATCGATATGGTCCCCCCTTCCTACCCGCCCACTCTCCCCCCACCATACCCCTACAATTCCATTGATAAAATACATTATTAAAAGACCTTAGAATTTAAATTAATCTTTGTTGGATTTGGGGTCCTTAGAAAACTCCACGGATGACAAAGAAGCGACAGAGGGAAATCTGTAAGAGGTCCCTCCACTGGACGGGAACTTTGTAGTATTCCGGTTTCGTGTGAAACACGGTCCCCCACTCGTCCCTGAAAACTGCCAAAAAATCCAGGGAAAGTAAGCTTACCCCTTCGAGGGAAAGTATACCTTTGGTTTTTGGAACCATTCGATTGTTTTAATCCTATATAATATAAATGTAGATATACAATAAAGCTATAACCTGTGAACATTTCATTTCAAAAGGTGGTCGCGTTTTTGAGATATCGCCGAAAATCCGGAGCGGTTATGTCCACGCAGGAAGAATAATCCGTATTGGAAAACACAATCTGAGAAACGTTACTGACAGTAACGTTTCTCAGTTTCAAATTTTGGGGGATAAAACTGATATATTTTTTCCATAACCACATTATATTTCCAAGTGAAATGATTCTGAAAATGCTTTATACTATCGAAATCTGCTGTACTTCTAACCAAGTAGGTTTTTATTTGTAAATTTTTAGAGTGATTACCAGTCTACACTTTCCCTTTAAATTGGCAGGTGGTAGAATTGGCGGCAGTCACAGCGAGCATAATGACCTCGCATGTGGCAGATCAAAAGTTCAGCTAATTATAGGATCTTTTGTGATGGACGGTACACGTTTGGGGAAGTTTTTTTTTATGAATGGCGTCTGAACCAATAAAGAGGCGATCAAGTATCAGAACTGTATGAAGAATTGTTGCTTGACCCGAAATTTTCACACTGCAATTTTTTTTTCTTTTTTTAAAGATCGTAATGTGAAGCCACCACTGGTTTTTGGATGAGACAAATTAATTCCAAAACTAGCTGTATTTATGTCACGTTGTAGAGAGACCAAACTACGAACAAAAGAAGAATCAGTCGTCAGTTATGCACGCAGCAGGAACGTAACGTTCTTATCAGCCTTATATCGATTGTGGCTATCGAATTAAGCAGCGGTGATCGAGGGTTTCAGTGCTTTCCCCTCGATTTGGACACGGTAATTTAGATGTACATATTAACACTTGAGAATTGAATTGAATTAAAACTCAACATTTTTGTGTACGACCAGCCTGGTTTTACCTGTAAATGTCTTTTTGTGTATGATGTATTCCGAAATTGTAAGAAGAAATGCATTTTCTCCTCTGTTGGAGGAGGAGGGGGCGAGGGAGGAAAACAAAACCCTAGATAGATGCTGAACCAAGAAGCGAAGGTTCACTATTCTGAGTTTCCAGGAGAAAAAGTAAATGTCTGTCATTGCAGCACTTTCTAAAGCTCTACTGCATATTTTGTCACAGACGTTCTGCTATAATATTAGCTATGCAATAATCTTTAGTTATTTCTTGTTTTTCACGAGACCAACCGTACCTTTAAAGTTATTCATATCTGCAGCACAGACATTTGGGGGATTTGTATGGTAGAGGTACAGATAATTGTTCCGCACCATTAAGTTTGAGTATTGTGGCCTAGCGTCAATGATGGGTATTGTAGAGAAGACTGAAAATACAGCTGCACAATTTTGTGTTTCTTTCTGCACGTGTGGTTGAATCAGAATAAAGAAAACTATTTTTATGGCATTTATCGTGGAACTAGTTTATCTGGACTCTGCTTTGTTTTTAAAGCCATTGGCCCTTTTCGAAAGCCAAGCTTCGGTTTAGGCTCCGGCTATGGCTCCACCAGTAATTTGGGCGTGCGACTTCAAAATAAACGGACAGAACGTCTAAGCCGGAGGCTTCAATCCGTGGTTTCGAAAATGACCATGTCCTGAATTGCGAGTACTCATTTTTGTATAACTTCAGAATTTCATGCTAGAAACAAAGTGGAACGCGTTTGTTAGGTTGTCGAATCACTACTGATGTTGCAAGAATGTAAACCATGGGGGATTTTCTGACCAAAAACCGAAACAATCAAAATATACTTCCGATTTGAAACTTTCCATATTAGTGGTAGAAATCGAACAGCCTTTTCATTTTCAACCGCTTGAGGGCGCTACAGCAACGGTGGTTGATTGTTTCACTGTTGGGTCAACCACGGCCTAGTTCGCGCAAGGACAATAATAATTTTCGACAAGAGGCCAATATTGTCTAGTACCAAAGCCATGTTTTGAGGAGGAGTACCAGTTAATATCAGCTGCTAGTCGACAAACCATGGTTTTGTGCGAACTTGGCCGACCGTCTTATTCGTGCGTCCGGGTTGCCCACATCAAGGAGCAACGGTAAATTCATCCAGTGTGGTCCTGATGAACGGAGGGGTAGGTTCATCTTTTGAAACTGTCCGGCTATGATTGAGTTTCAGTCTCAATCATCATCATCATCATCATCATCAGGCTGCGTTCTTCCATTTTTGGTCGAAGCCCTCTTCGCAATTTCCATTCTCTTCTCCTTCTTGCTATTCTAATCCATGTTGATGTTCGTGTATGTTTGGGTTTCATCTCTCCATCTTCTCCGCTGTCTTACAGTCTTCTTCTTGTTCCCATTTTTTTAGGTTGCCATTCGGTTAGTCTCTTGGTGCACGTGTTGGTCGTGTCTTCTTGACAAGTGTCCTGCCAATCTCCATTTCATTTCCTTTGTCTTTTCCATGATGTTTTTGATTCTACTTTTATGCCTTAATATTTATGGCCAATTTCCAAGTAGCCTATGTCTATCCTTGTCACGTAGCGTTAGTCTGAGCATGGAGGAGTATTTCCTTCCTCCATGGTCTCAACATAGAGCAATGACAGAGTGTGCTCTATGGCCTAAGCATCCTCCTTATAGCTCGCTGTGTTGACATTAATTTTGTGTTCCATCTCAGTTTGTGTTCAGTCTCAATAGGCTAAGCTGAGGTTAAACTAGTCATATGATAACTTCAGTATCTCCAATACCAAACCCATGCCCGTATAC
Organism: Plazaster borealis; assembly: GCA_021014325.1. Classification (NCBI taxonomy): domain Eukaryota; kingdom Metazoa; phylum Echinodermata; class Asteroidea; order Forcipulatida; family Labidiasteridae; genus Plazaster; species Plazaster borealis. The sequence continues at coordinate 10,700,865 of CM037476.1, read as the reverse complement.
AAAGACATGCATATTTGTAATTCCTGCCTCGAATAACTTTCGTTTGAGGACAATTAGTCAGCCACCAACTCGTGGTTCTCCTTGTTCCCGAGACTCGTTTTTACTTTCTAGGTGCCAATATTGCGAAACTTTAGAAAAGTTTTTGTTGGCACGGAATCCAACGCACTCGGTGTACCAAACGGCTCGGTACCAAACGGCTGTTTTATGCTTGAATACAAACTGTTTGTTCAACGTGGCGGCTTCGCCTGATACAAGTTGGACGTGAATACTAATTCTAAGTAATTTGAAATACACTTGTGTAAAATTTAGCTCACTTATTAAGCGGTGATTATTTAATTTGTTTACAAAAGTAAAGCATCACAGCAACAGTTTTGTTTGTGAGATCCCGAAGCCAAATCTCCCGAATTCTCGAATCGAGAAACAAAACAAACAACAACTCAGAAACAAACAAACAAACAAACAAACAATTTTAACGCGTATTTAACGCGTATTTTAAACAAGTATACCACTTCCGCAATTAACGCATAGATATGTTTCAATCGCAACACTGGCGAAACCAAGCGCTCGACATAAACAGTCACAGGTCTAGTATAAAATCATATCAAACATAAAACAGTCGTCGGCATGTCAGAAACCTGCGCGAAGTAAAAGCGAAAGTTATAAGTGAACGAACCTCTAGCCCACGTTCTCTTTTCATGTCATTTTGGGTACAAAACACGACACTATTGGTGAATTATTGTAAACAAGTAAACAAATCAACGATATATTATATGTTTTTTTACATAAACCACCTTTGTGATCCATAAGAGGAAACTTAACTACCCTACCGTATATCAAGATGTGACAAATCAATCGATTGTATGATAATGCAGCGCGAGTGTTTAAAAAAGCTCAAAAAAGGACAAGACATTTCCATTATGCTATCATGAAAGTTGCATCCGTCATTACCAGAGCACGTGACGAACGAACAAAAATTCTTTTGATTTAATTTGCAGAGGAGTTGCAGAGCAATATACTCTGCAAAAACGGGGGTGTTCATGCATGGGTGTTGTCACATATAGATACCGAAGAGTGAATCAAAAGTAACATCATAGGGTATATTAAAATAACACCAATGTAATTGTTTTTGCAGAAATTAGTGTTATTTGAACACCCTATGGGGTAAATGTTGATTCTTTATTGGTATCTTTATGTGACAACACCCATGGTGTAAATTTTAACACCCCAATTTTTGCAGTGTACCAAACACCGCGTTTACTTTCCCACGGGTGTGGTGATCAAGGAGGTGCAAATGGGGTTTGCTTGTTTGTTTGTTTGTTTGTTTGTTTGTTTAGATGATCTTCCCGACAAAGGAAACTCGGTAAAGCTCCCATAAGGGGATATCAACACCAATCTGCCATCAGCCAATCTCTCTCTTACAAACCCTCAGTTTAACATCTATGATTATCAACACTAATACAGGCTTCATGAAGTTTATGAAATTTGAGACGTTTTTTTGTAAATACACGGGGTTACAAGTTTTTTTTTTTCAAGGTGCTTTTCAAACCAAGCATGTTGCTTTGACCACAGAGCAAGCAATGCTTTGACATTGTGTTGAATACAGTGGGGCACAATGAATAGCAAGCGGCAAACCAAACCTGCTTCACCCACCCCCCCCCACCCCCACCCGAAAGAAATCAGTCCAGTCAGCAAATTGACTCCCAAGCACCCCCTCCCAAATAGGAAGGCCCTCGGGAACGTCCCCGTACTACTTTTCCTTCCTGTGTGTAGACACTCTAAAAACTTCCGGGTCCGACTTGACCCGGATCCGGGTCCGACTTGACCCGGATCTGGGTCCCGTGGCCGTTCTGACCCGGAATCTGTGTCAAACTGACCCAGAAAAGTGTCAACATGACGCAGAGGCCGAGTTTCTAAAATTCTCAATGTTTAACAACTTTCCGGGTCAGCTCGACCCGAAAATGTGTCAGGCCCCCCCTGGAGACGGAAACCGGGTCAACTCTGACCCTTAAAGGGACACGTTGCCTTGGATCGGACGAGTTGGTCTAAAAAAAGCATTTGCAACCGTTTGTTATAAAATGCATATGGTTAGAAAGATGTTTTAAAAGTAGAATACAATGATCCACACAAAAATGTCTCAAAATTGCGTGGTTTTCCTTTTACTTCGTGAACAAACACGGTCGGCCATTTTGTAGAACCAATATTTTTTGACTCCACAAAATGGCCTACCGTGTTAGTTCGCAAAGTAAAGGGAAAACCACGCAATTTCGAGGCATATTTGTGTGGATCATTGTATTCTACTTTTACCGGTCTTTTACCCCCCCTCTAGTTAAACAATTTACTTCATCACCGATTTGTTTATTTCCGTTCCCCAGCAAGACACCATTGCGATTTCATCACCAATTTTTTTTCTCCCAGCAAGACTCGACCGTTGCATGATCAAAATAAATATTCGGGACCGGGCAGCAACAGTGCCCTCATGACGTCACTTTCCCGTTACGGCTCCCCCCCCGGCAAAACAAGACCGATGTAGAATATTTAACCTAAACATGTGTTTGACAAGCCACAAGGTTACCAAATTTGAGGAAAAAAATGTAAATGGCAATAAAGGACGACCGGTGCACAGGCAGCAATAGCCACTGCGTGCAATGACGCCTCGAGAAGAAAGAACAAGAAAACAGAGGTGATCGTGTTTCCCGCCAATTCAACAGATGAGGCCTTCAAAGCGCGCGTGTGAGTAAAGGTCAAAGGTTGCGAGCACGGTCAAAGGGCAAAATACTGGTCCACATCACTGGGTAAACAGCCAAAGTTCAGGTTAATTGACCCCGGGGTAAACAGCCTTAATCGAGGTTAATGGAGCTCGGAAGTGTGGAAAATACTACGCGGGTTTTAGATATGCCACTGCTCAATGTGTTGAGAATGTCAGAGGAGAATCGGCCGGGGCTAACTTTGGAAGGGAATGTCCCAGGGCACGGAGCACCGTGGACTTTTTTTTCCCCAGTCCTATTCCCGTAGTGTGCCCCTGGCCTCTCTCTGGTAGTTGCTGGAAACATTATTCAAAGGAATGAATTCCAGTGGGAATAATTGGAAAATTCGAGTTTGTGGCTTATACTACTATGCTTCTTTTTTAGCTCTCGGCCTCTGGAATGCGAAAGGGCAGTTTGACCGAGTGGCACAGGGTCAAGTTATGGGCTACAATGGATGCTTGCCATAGTTTGTTTGCAGTTGCCAATAAAAGTATGATCATCATGCAGGTTTCGTTTCAGCCATAGTAGGGACATGACAGTATTTTACTGAAGGAGTTATTGTTTGAAAACATTATAGCAACGCTGTTGTTATGTTATACAGCATTATTTAGCTTTTGAGAAAGACTCATTTACAGGGTCGAATGTCAGACCATTTACAATAATTGTTGCGTTGTGTTTGATATATGCTTACAGACTTGGTCATCCATATAGCCTCATAGGCCTAAATGTAGGTTTGGTTTATGGTGAGCAACCAAAAACTCACCTTTAGGTCCACGAAAAACTACCTAAAAACCTCTTATTCAAGATGTTTTCAGTAGAATATTACTGAATTAGTGTTTTCAGTTTAGCTGTTGAGAAAGACTATGCTAATAGGGTCAAAACGTAAGGTCATTGCCAACCACCGGTCAGTGTCAGGTCGGTAAGAGCTTTTTATTTCGAGAACCGTTTCACTTTTTTGGACATTTAACGATTGTTATGTGGATTTATGTGTAGGTTCTATATAACTTAAGCATTGACAATAAATATTGACTTTCATAAGTTTTTAGACCATGTTTTGACGATCATTTGACATGGTTTGAACACTAACGTGAATGTCAAAAACCCAAAGGTACAGAGAGCTGTTTTGTTAAAGCTCAAAACACGCACAGCTTGACGGCATTGGTGAAACCTTTGTTATATCAATATATTACAATCAATCATAAAGTGTACATCAATGGGAAGTACTGTAAATGGTAAATATTCTGCTTTTCATATTTTATTTTATTTTACCAGTGAAGATATTTTCATAATATAGTTGTTATACCGGAAAGTTCCTTTTTCATTCACGTGTAAACTGTATTTAAGTAATGAAAGAGTGTTATCCAAAGTGAAAAGTGATTGCCTTCTATTAAGTTCTAACATTGAAAACCCCCAAAATAATTTTCTAATAAAACTAAACAATGTAGATTGGTCATTATAATTATTCATATAGCTACCAACAATTTCACTTGACCGAACTTTACAAAGCATACATTATAACTAGTAGTAGGCCTATTGATATATTTAATAGAAATTTGATATTAGGCCTATTACAAGTTCTAGCAAATTCTTTCTGATAAAAACCCGATAGTTCAATTTTCATGAACCATGTTAAAAAGAGGGCATGTTATTTTTAGGGCCTACCCTTTCTAGGGCAACACAATCATGATATCATCTTATCTGCTGCAGCAGTAATCAAGAGGAAGAAAATACACTAATGTAAAATCACACAACTTGGCCCACAGTTCACTGTGTACATTTTCACTGCAGGTCAACTTTCCAGCAAGTTCACTGCCGAATATTCATGAATTTCCCCCGCCCCCACCGCTCCCTTAAAAACCCCCATTGTTAACACACCCATGGGCACACCGTGTACCAACCGCTGTGACCGTCTTATTGTCATGTCCGGTTCTTTTGAAAACCTTACTGTTAATTATTTGGCCACTTGCTTGACCAGAACCCGTACGGAAGGCACAAATTGAACATCTGCAGAGCGAGTGCGTGTGTGTATAGCGTGCCGGAATAACAAAGTGGAAAGGGGGGTACCTACTGGAATGTACATGTGCTTGTATTGTACATGCATTGTACGTGTTCCTCTGATTGAACTGCATGCAATGCATCACGTGTGACCACCGAAAAGAATGCTAAGGCAATTTGCGTATGAACTTTATATTGTACACAGTTAGTATACTGCCGCGTACAGGGTTATGTTGTCAGCTGTTCCCACACACAGTAAACTTCGTACGAGCGGTCACACATTTTCTACCATTATTATAGGAAGTACCTAGAACTTGGGCTTGTGAACGAAACCCCACTTCGCCGAAGGACCTTATTTCGACTCCCGTGGATGCAGACAGGGGGGTGGGGAAGGCAGGGGAGGTGATACTGAACCCCCAGTCCGCAGTGTGAAGAGTTAGGGACAGCCCGGACCATCCACCAGGCAAGGAGGACAAGTGTGGTGTGTGTGTGTGTGGCGTGGAATTAGTACAGCGACATCTATAAACATCTACAGGGAAATCAGTGGCATCCGTACAGCATGGCTTCCAAACCAGGTGCGCTTTTTATATATAAATTACATTCTCAGTCATTTTCCCTTCCACGGTTTGTACCTAAAATTCCCTCCCGATATTCATGTATTAACTTCATTGGATTAACACGAACTATTAAGAGAGTGCGGATACCAGTTGTAGTCACAACCTCCACCAGTGCTTTGTTTTATAACAACAAACGTGTAACTAAATGTTATTGTTTTGCGATTGCATTCTCGTCAATCCCCTTTACGTTAGAGCTCGGCCTCCATCCAAGCATTGACCGGGTACCGAAGGGCCACGGGCAACTTTCCAAAATCTAAAGCTCGAGGATTTTGGCTTGGCACCGCACCAGGGATAAAAACTTCCACGGTGAATGTCACGACCGCAGCCTTGCTCGCTGGTACCGCAATCTGCACGGATTACGACCCACCAATTTCATCATGCTGATCCGGTGGGTTTTTCTTGCTAAATATAGCTGTGCTGTGGTCAAACCTGAAATGGAAATGACCTAATTTCTTTTTGATTTGAATATTTCATCGTGGATTGATTGACATGGGCCCTTTTCGAAACTACGAATTGGGCTTTTGGCTCCGGCTTAGTTTCCGTGTGTCTATTTTGAAGCCCCGTACCAAAAAAGTGAATGTTTTAAAAATGCCTGACAGTGCCCAAGGCATAGCCGAAGCAGAAGAATCGTTGTTTCGAAAAGAGCCTCAATTTGAAAGAAAAAAATCAAACCATGGTGGGATTGTTTAGTCGTGTTTGGATGCATATGGGTTGTGGATTAAAATCAGACAGCTCACGGGGTTTTGTTAAATATTTTGTAATGGTTGTTGTAAAGCATTTTGATTCAACCATGGAGAGAAAGCAAGGAGCAGTTGACTTTCGAAATCAGTCAAGTTTCAACCGCCACAAACCAGCCATAACCTAACCGACTTCCATTCAAAACAATTAAACCATCACAGTGTCAGACCAGCTTTATGTAACACATTTTTAGGAGCTGTTGTGTTTTTAAATTGTACTGCAGTGTGTAGTTTTTGAGAGTGTAAGGCCTAACCCAAAGAATATCTAGCTGGTGCCGTTCCGTTTGACCGTTGAACTATACATTTGCGTGCTTTGGTAAACATTTTTGTCGAGGCAAGCCCTCCAACCATTTGTACAGGAATGGACAACATACACTCTGCCGAAGACCCTCCTAAAAAGTGAACAGATAACGGCCCTTCAACAGGTTGGGTGCTTTTTAAAAACTTTACACTCGACTATATGAGAGCTGCATTCAATATTTGTTTTGACTGTTAAAGAGCTGACATTTGAGCCCAAACTGCTCTGTAAAAAATGTTGATGAAACCGCAAAATGTAAGAAGCCAAACGTTAACATGGGCTCGTGACAAACCACACCTTCACCGAGTGGTGGTGACCCGATTTCCGAGCGGGGCACACGAGCGCGGAGCTCCCTTCAGGTAGGTAGCCATGGCACTTCGCGGTCCGTGGACCACGTTATAAAACCTCCCTTAGATTTTACTTCGACACTCCTCGGATTTCCGAAAATGGATAGCACAAAGGGGTCTTTAACAATAGTATGCACACCTTTTCAGTTGCATCGTGCTTGAACACTGTGTTAATATCGCCTCTCCACACCGGGGGTGATTGCCTGGAAACGAACAAGTGTTTGAGGAAAACGACATATGCAGCATTTTACACGTTTGTTTTGCCTTACTGTTGATTGCCTGAACTATGCATAAATAAACAATAGTTCGTTTTAACTCCGTGGCAGCGAGGCGATCATTCAACTGACCTTTATCAGTAAATGTCTTAAGTTGTTTCTACTTTGACCACACGGTGTCCAACCTTGCCCTATTATCACCTTACCTTGACCGTTGAAAGCGATCGAAGGACGGACAGCTCAAATTCGTAACGTGAGCCCTATGTTTTATTTGTGTAAACACTGGTTGCTTTTTTTTAGCAGAATGTCCGCTGCTTGTTTGGCCACATACAATGACAATGTTGTATCATGGTTTCATCAGAGTCGAGAGAAAGAGGTTGTTCAAAATGGCAACGTGTGTACATGTGAATTTAGAATCCCGACCCCTTATCAAAACATACACTCGTTCTAATACCATACCCATCACTAACACTCAGTTAAATAACCCATCATTTTGTAAAGCTCAACAGCAGCAACAGAAAGAAAGGGAACGGGCGGTTATATTTGTAGAAAAAAAAGTGGATATAGGTTAACAATGGATCGAATAAATTACTACGTATTTTGTGAACCCAAACCAGAAGTTATGGGGGCATCTCTTTTGCAATGCCAGCGAGGAATTCGAGCAGTATATCATGATAGCTCACAAAGGACCTTTTACTCGTGGTTCGCACAGTTAATGAAAACCACTGGGGTACAGGTCAAGGACAAATGCCACACCGTTGATTGTTATACCAGTTGAAATGGATACATGTACACGAACCAATAGGAAAAGATGACCACAAGCATTGGTGGTCTCTAAAATATTTCGTAAACAAAAAAAAACCCGGTAATGAATATTGAATATTTGATTGGCCCGCGTGGCTGAACGTTCTTCGTCATAGTTGTAGCTTGCGTTTGTTCAGTTAATATAGCAAACCAACTTGAGTGACCGCATGAAGTGGGTGATTTAGATATGAAATGGATACTTTTACACGAACCAAAAGGAAAATATGACCACAAGCATTGGTGGTCTCCAAAATATTTCGTAAATCCCCCCCCCAAAAACGGTCATGAACGTTGAATATTGTTGGTTGACCCGCGTAGCTGAACGTTCTTCATTATAGTTGTAGCTTGCGTTTTTTCAGTTAATACAACATGAGTGACCGCTTGATTAACAAATGTGTTTTACCAATTTAAATTCTCAAACTTGTAATTCTACAAGTGAAAAAACAACAAACTATTTGTTTTGAATATTTTGATCTATAGGAGTGTTAAACAGTGCGTTTTCGCAGGGTGGCTTTCTTAGTTTGAAAATGCTGATCTTAAAAAACCTTAGTACAAAGTTTAAGATAAAGTGACAGTAAAATTAACGTATTGAAGAAAAGAAAATATCCCGACAAATCTCAAACTTGTTGAGGGGGAAAACATGAAAACGTGAAATGTTATGTGTTTTCATGAGTTGGTTGCCATAAACATGAATGTTTTTAAAGCCAGTGGTTGTTGATAAAACTATTTTGAATTATTTTGAATTCTTCGTTGATACTTCAATCGGTTATTTCTTGGCGAGCCTGTTAATGAGACATGTGTTGGTTTTGGGGACAGTAAATTCTAAACACACCATAACACCAATCTGTGAGAATTGAATCATCAAAATTCGTTCCAATTTACCGTTTAGGCCCAAGTTTTTTATGAGGAATTTTAGCCAAAATGTACGTTTTGACCAATGGTTACAAATTTCACATTCAACTTAAATCTTTAAGTTTAGAACAATTGGATTGTTTATCATGAAAATTGACTACATGTAAATGCTATTTTTGTTTTCCTCGGCTGTTTCTTCAGCCATTTGTTTCCCTGAGAGATTAAAAAACATGATTCTAGAAAAATAACAAGTTTTTTTGAAGGGATAATCTTACAATTGTATAATCAGTCATTTGACAAATTAAGAAACTGTTATCCATTTTCCTGAAATGAAACCGAGAATTGAATAATATGGCACCTGACAAATACATGTTATTGTTGTAGTGTGAGGGAGAAAGGCTGCCATTAAAATGTTACCTTATGCTTTAAAGGCACTGTACACGTTTGGTAATTACTTATTAGCATAAAAACTGACTTGGACGAGCAACACGGAGCTGTTGATAGTATAAACATTGTAGGAAACGACTCCCTCTGAAGTAACGTCGTAGTTTTTGAGAAAGAGGTACTTTCTCACTAAAATAATAAAAACTTCTTGCAAGAAGTTTTTATTCCTATCTGAAAGCACACAAATTGTACAACAAGGGTGTTTTTTCTTTCATCATTTTCTTGCAACTTCGATGACCAATTGAACCCAAATTTTCACAGGCTTGTTATTTTATGCATATGTTGGGATACACCAAGTGAGAACACTGGTCTTTGACAATTACCAAACGTGTTAAGTGCCTTTAAGGTTTTGTCAACGAACTAAACCTTGCGTCGTTTCCGTTGCCATTCCCATGTTTCACCAATGACGATATCATGTTTATAATGTATTTGACATAAATATATTGTTACTCTCTATTACAAATGTCTTGAAACCGCATGCTTCTTCGACTGAACTAAAACTCAAAGTATAACTCGCCTGCCATTGCCACCGCGTACGAGTATCGTTACAAGCACGCCATTGCTTGTAGGACTCGACCCCGCATGGCAGTTTACAGGCCTACCGGAACGGCCTCGGCACGCCGTGTAGCAAAAGCAGAGCCCCGCGAACTTCGCATCAGACTTTCCGGTAAACGTTTCCCCCCTCCGTTCGGAAGCGATAAGGAGGTCGTTGCGATGTAGATAGATTTCCGGCTGTAATCCGAGTTGATGTTATTGGTTTATATATAAGTTGCAGATGCTAATTGGCCTCGTTCTTAATCCTTTATCCCCCTTTATTTCCGGCTTACCTAAGGTGGATCCGAATTGAGATCAAACTGGGGGTTGGTCTTTGTTGAGTTTTTGTAATTTCCATATATTCTTACGTTCTTGTAATTTTGTTCTGATTGTTTTTCTGAGTCTTCTGTGTGTATTGTAATGTTTTTTTAAACCACAATAAATAAATAACTGAAGAGCTTGTGCATAGTTTTAGGCTTATCAAGTTGGCCCAGAGAATTGTACCTTTTAAATGTAAACTATCGGGGTGCTAAATATAATTTTGTGTGAGGTTTAAATCTGGTATCTGATGGCTAAGTTTATACCAGTACCAATCCTCCAGAGAAAAGCTTCTTCTGAAATACTGTCAACAATTCAATGGTCCAGGAAATAGCATTGCTTATTACGGTTGCTGCAATTGAAATAAACTCGGATATGAACGTATACACAAACATACCAGATAAAGCTGATGACATTTTTTCACATGTATTGTAACAATAATGCGGTGATGGGAATAGGTTTACCCTTCCAAAAACCAACACGGTACCACTCACAGTCACCAGGCAATGTAAATCACATAGCGTTTTTCGCTGGTAACCGGATTTTGCTGAAAGCAAAAAGAATTCAAAATTCAGAAGGGCTAAGCTAATCCGTGTGCATGTGCTAAATTGGACGCTGCGGTAGTTTTTTGGCAGTTCTTCGTAAGCATACATGGACAATTGAAAATATCCTTGTCCTTTTCTGCCTATAACAAAATATGAGTGGAAATCACATCAATTTAATGTACTTTATGCGTCTAGTTTTTACACCTCCGTGTTTGGAAGAGATACATGTATAGGCCTTATTGTGTAATATTCAAAGTCATGTAAACGCGTGTGCATGTTTAGTGTCCAAATCTCTTCTCTGTCGACCTTCAATGATTGCACTATTCAGTTTGTCTTGGTTACTTTTGCGATAATGTAAACAATGGGTTGGCAAAGAGGGAAAGAAGAAAGTCTTAAGTCTTCAGCCAAATTAAAGACAAAGTGCAGGCATATCATGAGTGGTAATTATCGAATGTTTGTTTTGAAAAGATTCAGACAGTGAAATCTCACTGAGTCACAGTGATTGTGTGTAAAGATTTCCCGTGTACCAATCCTCCAGTACTTTCTGAAAGTCGAGAAAATTGCTCCCAAGACCCCGCCCCTAAAAAAGAAAAGTACTCACCGCTGCTTATTTCGCTTTCGGCAATAAAATAAGCTCAGAATACCCTGACGACGAAACGTCAACAGTTTTCGTTGCTTTCGCCAAAATTTGACCACTGAATTCTTTCACCGGAATTATGTCAATTGCATCCTTTAGATTAAATCACCCCCTGTAATAGTACCCAGCATTCTCCCTTGACAGTGGTCCGCTGACCAAACGCCAGTTAAAACACATGAGGACCAGTCAAAGTTCACTCCAAAGTGGTCAGGTTGGCTAGTTCAGTGTTGAAAAGCATCCCGATTTAATATGAAATTGGGACTAGTGAAAACGCTGTTGGACCAGTGAAATGACAAGCTAACTGGTCCTCGGGCGAATCCTGTATACCAATCCTGTTCTCTGTAAAATATTATTGTTTTATATCCAGAGAACTTAACAAAACTGGAACTTAATTTTAGTTTTCCAAAATGTGTTGACTGTTGATTTTGAAAACCACTTTGTGCAGGTTTTTAAAAAATTGCGGCCCCTCGGTGTAGGCCTGGTTTGGGTTTTTTTTTACCGTTAGGACTACCGTTTGTGAAAACGAATTCTTTGTTGTAAATTCGAAAACTGCTTCTTTTCCAACGATTGGCTCCTTATAAATTGCACATCTTTGTTGAGAATGGACGTAACATTGACCACAAATATTGGCCACGTAATGTTGCTACTCTAAAAAAAGAAATTTAACATGAACGTATTCCCTCACACTTCCGCCAAGGAGGAAGAAAATAGACTTCCTCCATGCTTCAGCAAAGTTGACCATACAGGGCCCAATTTCATAGCTGTTCGCAGAAAATGCTGCTAAGCATTAGCAGGGAACCAGTAACAAGCAATTCATATTACATGGTATTTTGGCTGGTAACCCGTTTCTGCTAACCAAGACTAATTTTTTGCTCGGCAATTACTTATGCTTAACAGCTTTAGGAAATTGGGCCCCGGTCTGGTATAGTTGATGAAATTCGGTTTTTGTAAATCAGTGCAGAATTCTGATAATGAGTTTCGTAAAATCTATTCAGAAATATATTTTGTCTGAATGACTGTCATCTAAACGAAGGGAACTCTTTTTTTTTAGTAAATTTCGAATTTGATTAATGACCACTCGATTAAATTTTCTGTCGAATTGGGACAAAGATCACGTCTATAAAAATGAAACAACTGATAATGCCAGTGACAATGGGAAAATGGTGTATATACATTTGGCGGGAAATAGCGCTGAGCGAGAACAACTGCCATTTTTGGGGTACGGGTTCTAAAAGTTACAATTCATATCCCATGTATCGATAGTTGAAGACAAACTGTTGCATGTATTTCTCTATTTGTGAGTTTGTATTGCTGTATACAGTTCATGCTCTGTATCCCATATACTTGAACCAAATTATCGATTTGTGCTGAAATTACAGTTATGATTAGGGAGAGCATTATTGACATTTTCAAACTAGGATCGACACAGCGATATATAGGTCAACAGCGGTTTACAATGGTTTTTTGTACAATAGCCTTTGGTAGATTGCATTCGTTTCAACCCCCATGTTCTAATTTTCCTCGAAGCACTGTCCTATTATACATTTGCTTAATTGTAGCATGCAACAAATTCAACGAAATAAGTTGGTTGGAAAAACAATCGAAAATATAGATACGATCTGAGGAAGGCCTCGTGCCTAAAACCTTTCTCAGATTCATTTTTTCGGGTGAAAAATTACCTCCTTCTCTAAAACTACACAATGTTTTATAACATTAACAGCTCTCTCCATTGTTCTTTACGAAGTAGTTTTTACCAAAAGTAGACCCTGTCTACGAGAAATACTTTTCTGTAAAATTACGAAACAATCTATTGGGTGAAAACTAATAAGCGAAACGAAAGTGATGATGTGGCTTTATTAAGTGACACCTTTCACGAAAACAGAGGTTTTATACTTTGACTTTTAGAGACATCTTTCCTAGCTGTATCAGTGTATTACAAGACACGCCCCCGCCCACTAACCAATTCGTATAGATAGCTATTCATGCAATCATTCCCCTCATGTATCGAGAACTATACCCTCACTGGTTCGTAGTTGGCCTCCTAACCTCAATTTGGATGAATTGCTACCATGATCGGAACCCATTTTCCTCCAAATGTGTCATGGGTTCCTGGTTCCTAAAATCGTGAAGAAACTCTCGGATGTCAGTCATTGACGGTTCTGCCACTCTCTTGCCGTGCAAAGGTCCCCAAAACACGGGTCCCTTGTATGTGCGTTGCATGAAGTCATTTTGACCGAGCTGTATATCTGTATGTCATGAACGTGTAACTAGATAAAAACGATTAGTGTCATTCTGAAAGCTCAATAATTATAAAGTTCATTCCTTTGTCAATGCTCCAGTGAAACATTTCCATCTTAGTTACTGTAAAAGACGAGAAAATTGAACATATGAAGAACTGTGCTTCTTACAATTGCCGAAATAAGCACCTATAAATGAATTTGGTCCTACCAAATTTGATGCATTTTTCACAAGTTGTTTGTCTGGTGTGTTAAACTGAAAAATACTGGATGGAAATGAAGGTGTTATTCCCAAAACGAAGAATGCAATAAACCATCCAATAACCTGAGCAAAACAACTGACCATTTTCTCCTGAAGATGATCAGAGCATACTGATCGAAACGTCGTGATGTTTACACCACCGGTTCTTTTTCGGAACCGCCATAAAGCTCATACATAAAAAAGAGAGACTTCATGTGCATGGTGGTGTATACTGAATACCGCAAACCTAACCTTAAGTTTCAAATCCACTGATTTGAAAGGTAACGCTACATTATTGGTTATGATCGATATCTAACAAGTTTTAAACATTTCATAATTTAATAGCAATTGCCACGAGAAATTGTTTCATCTAAATATCACAGCCATGTGCAAAAACAAAAACTTTGTTGTATCCCAACAAATGATCTCCCGAATTCTGATTTTCAAACTCGATGAACGTGCGTTGAATTTCAGACAATATTGTTAACTGTTTAAGGCTATATAGTTGGTGTTTTCTGCAAAACGTGACCGCATTATTTTATAGAATTTTCTCTTGGTTTATACATTTTTCTTCCATTTTTTATAGGAGTTTGAAACGAATTCCCTTCTCCAAAAATAGCAACGTTGATGTGCAGTCCCCTTTGGAGTATGGTGTGTCCCTCTATGCTATGATAGCACAAATAATCTGTGTTTTGTAATCAATTCGAAGTTTGTTTTCTTTCGGGGATATAGGCTCCCTCACCCACCTTTTTGGTTTGGTTGGGTTTGGTTTATATGTACTCATGTGATAACTCATAGTTATACAGACGTAGTGTAACAATATTTGAAATCACATCTGCACTTTAGGAAGATGGCATACACACAGAAGATGATATTAAGTTCCCTCCATTTTATCTTAAGTGGAGTTGTGGCAATCAAAATAAGCAGTGGCAATTTTCTGGGTCTTCAAAAATGCTGTTTTCTGGACTTTGACGGTAGTTCTATTTCAGACGAAATGTAGCCTACCTCTGGAGGGGTGGTAATAGTGGTGTGAACTTTATAAACCAGTGAGGTTTCATATTGAAAATTGTAAAAAGGGCTTTCCACTATATAATGACAAGTATTCTGGGTAAGTTCTTATATACAGTCTTGATAAACTGAAGAGTAAATAACAACTGCATTTATATTGCGCTTTTCCAAAAATGACCAAAGCACGTTACGACATGAAGAACCATAAACAAAAACCCAAAATACAAAATATTGAAAAACGGATACATCTTAAGATTACTCTTAAAAGTTACAACAGAAGAAGAAGAGTCCGAAGACTGTTCCAGAGAGCTGTATAGACGATTGTGAAACCGCTTTTTGCTGCCAAGAGTAATTAGGAATGTTCAGACAAGTTGCATCACGACAAGAACGAAGACAATAGCGGTTGGATTGGTGAAGTTCAAAACGTATTTACAAGATAAAGTGGAGCAATGTCACCCATTCACTTGTAAAAGTGTAAAAGAATTTTATACTAAATGCGTTGCTCCATGGGTAACCAATGTAATACTACAAGTAACACTGACCCATGAGCTCCCCTATACTGGTTATAGCGAACAAGTTTAGCTGTCCGATGTTGAATTCCAGGTAGAAATCTATAAGATTTTCTTTGGTGATGTCTTATAAATGTGAGTTATAGTAATACAAGCGAGAAATGGCTAGAGAGCGAATAGCATGGTGACAAGTATCTTGATGTATTTCCTAATTCTTGCAATGTTTACGAAGATGGAAACTAGATTAGCTTGAGCTATAGAATTAACTTGTGAAAGACATTGACATAACCGAGTCGAACATTAAACCTTGCGTATTATGGTAGATGTGGGTGTGGTGATCTTCCAAAAAAAGATCCAAAAAAAGATATATTTTGAAATTAGTGACAAGTTGTGAAAGGGGATGACACAACATTATAGATTTGTATAATGTAATTCGATAATCTCCTACACCCAATATTGATCGCCCAAACCAAATTCTAAACTGAAAGTTTAAACGTTTGAAACAAGCTAATCGTTTAAAAAGTCAATCAACCTGGGAAAGTTTGATCGAAGTACGAACTTAACGCGTTTGAAACACGCTAATCGTTTAAAAAAGTCAATAAACCTCGGAAAGTTTGATCGAAGAGTACGAACTTAACGTGTTTGAAACACGATAATCGTTTATAAAAGTCAATAAACCTGGGAATATTTGATCGAAGCACGAAGTTAACGTGTTTGAAACGCGCTAATCGTTTATAAAAGTCACTAAACCTGGGAAAGTTTGATCGAATTACGAACTTAAAGTGTTTGAAACATGCTTATCGTTTACAACCAAATAATAACCAGAACATGTTATATCGAACTATGCGAACTTAAAATGTTGTTATCGAAATTATCAACATCCTAGAACTGTTTTCTTATTTTATTTCTTTTCTGGAAAAATGTTAGCGGTCGTCGTCCAAATTTGATCACCTGCGTGTTTTTGTGAAATTTTAAGGGTGTGGAAACCACATTTTAGTAAAGATAAGATTTTGTAAAGCAGGAATACCTTTGAATGAAATGGAAAATTTCTGACAAAATCACTGTTTGTAATCCCCACTTCATTAGATTCCCCGGTCAGTCAGGGTGTGTAAAAAGTACTAGACATGAAACAGTTGTGGTGCCGTTTTCTCTACTATTGAGGTGTTAGAAAGAATATTGCTAGTTTCGCACGTTAATTTCACAAAAGTACTTAAATTCACAAGGTGTCGATCTGTGATTGTCTATAGCGCCAGCAGGACTACGAAGTTTGTTGAACTAGTTCCAAATCGGACGCGGATTAGAACTTTTCCGACGGCCCCTGGAATTTTTCCATGCATAATGAGGTCAAGTTTGACCACGGGGTCACGACCCGTAAAGGGAAAAAAACACACACACCATGTAGCCAATTGTAATGACCAGTTGTTGGTAGTGGGTTCACGTGAAATCAAAGGATTGAAAGTTGTGGGTGAGAAAAAACACCCTCCATAGTTAAAGGCACTGTTTGGTAATTACTCAAAATATATATTATCATAAAAACTTACTTGGTAACGAGAAACGGAGAGCCGTTGATGGTATAACACATTGCATGCATTGTGAGAAACGACTCCCTCTGAAGTAACGTAGTTTTTGAGAAAGAGATTTTTTCTCACTAAAATATTTGAATCTGAAAAAGACTTCAGGCCTGAAGCCTTTTTAAGGCATCTGAAAGCACACAAATTTGTGCAGCTAGGGTGTTTTTTCTTTCATTATTTTCTTGCAACTTCGATGACCAATCGAGCCCAAATTTTCTCAGGCTTGTTATTTTATGCATATGTTGGGATACACCAAGTGAGAATACTGGTCTTGACAATTACCAAACGTATTCAGTGCCTTTAAAACTATCACAACGAGAAACGTGTTGATTCGCTTGCTGGAGCTCGGTTGGGCCATGGGCCAAGAGTGTTAGGGGCGATTGGCACGGTATGTGTTTTTTTACACATTTTTCAGGCACGAGGGAATAAAATGTTCTGTAATAAACAGACCATCACAAATGTACACCACAATAGGTCCTCGTATTATAGTATTGCACCTTTTATAAATGCATTGTTTGTCTTGATGAAGCTTGTACAATATGTCACTCTATTGGAAGTTCGGCAATCATTTTATTATTTTGGGAAGTTAACGTGTTTGAAGTTCAAGGTAGTGTATACTTTTGGTAATTGTTAAAGACCAGTATTCTCACTTGGTGTATCCCAACATTTGCATAAAAATAATTAACCTGTGAAAATTTGGGCTCAAATGGTCATCGAAGTTGCAAGAAAATAAGGAAAGAAAAAACCCTTGTTGCCTGAGAAAGGCTTCAGGCCTGAAGTCTTTCTCAGATTTAAAGGCATAGTACACGTTTGGTAATTGTCAAAGACCAGTGCTCTCATTTGGTGTATCCCAACATATGCATAAAATAACAAGCCTGTGAAAATTTGGGCTCAATTGGTCATCGAAGCTGCAAGAAAATGATGAAAGAAAATACATCCTTGTTGTACAAATTTGTGTGCTTTCAGTTAGGAATAAAAACTTATTGCAAGAAGTTTTTATTATTTTAGTGAGAAATTACCTCTGTCTCAAAAACTACGTTACTTCAGAGGGAGTTGTTTCTCACAATGTTTTATACGGTCAACAGCTCTCTGTTGCTCGTTACCAAGTCAGTTTTTATGCTAATATATATTTTGAGTAGGGCCTAGTGAGAAATTATCTCTTACTCAAAAACTACGTTATTTCAGAGGGAGTCGTTTCTCTATAATGTTTTATACTTCACTATTAACAGCTCTCTGTTGCTCGTAACCAAGTAAGTTTGTTTGCTAATATATATTTTGAGAAATTACCAAACGTGTACAGTGCCTTTAACTCATTGTAAAAAAAACCCAATAAAAAACCCTCGGTTTCTTCCCAGAGTGCCAGTAGAAAAAATAAAATAGTATTTCACGAGTCAAGCGAAATAAAGTTAAATTTTCAAGATTAACACATCCCTCTGCTTGTTCATAGTTGTAGTGTGCATATTATTTCATTTTTTGTTCTCGTTGCATTCTTTCACTCAGACAGAAATATTTATATTTCTCTTTCTATCTGAAAGAATGCAACGAGAAAACCCCCCAAAAGAAATGCCATCCCCAAACTCTGGACAAGCAGACGAACATTCTAATCTTGAAAGTTTAACTTTGAGAATAGAAATTAGTTAAGAATTGGGTTTTTTTTAACTCGGGTTTTTCCCGATTAAAATCATTCATGTACAACACCTTTAAGTGGCTCTATAGAGTTCGGACGTCATAGTTATTGCCTTTATACCTTGCTGAAGCGCCCCCCCCCGGTGTCCTTCAGTGGGCGTGGTTTTGTAAGAGCACACCGCTGAGCTTTTCTTATGGGGCGCAGTGAAACGAAAGGGTCCTAACAAAGTGGCCGTGCAAACTAATACCGCCTGGTGAATCAGTCTTGGATCGGAAGTGGTTACGTAACAACACTCTCCGCCCCCTCCGTTTTTATGATAGCATTTTCCGGACGTAAGGCCAAATAAAATAAAAAACATGTTTTGCGTCCTGCCATTTTGAAAAAAGAAACGACGAGGGCCTTTTTTTTTTTAAATGGCCGCCAGACAAGTTTTTTGAGACAACCGGCCGGGCTATTTTTCAAGATGGTTGCCAGCTTTTTTCGCTGTGCTTTTTTCGCTGTGCTAAAGTCGAAAATACGATCTTATTTATTTAAAAAAAAAAAAAAAATCGTCGGGGGAAAAAAAAGTATCATTTTTTTCTTAAAAAAAGAAAAGAAAAAAGGAGGCGGCCTCTTAAAAGGAAGCGGGCGGGACGCTAAACATGTATTTTTTTATTTGGCCTGATAGTTATCCGAATGGCAATTGGTTTGGGGGTTTGGGCAGCTGCTTGTTGCATGCAGTCCATCGTGAGTTTGCTGGGTTGTTTTACCCTTGGATCGAAATTAGTATAACAAAAACGTGTAGGCCTATTGATAATTACCAATTCGGTACTTCTGTATACAAGAAAAGTTTAAAGCAGACACCGCGAGGAAAAACATTACTTTATAAAATACAGCTTTGCACAATGCACGAGTGTTCTAGTCCGTTGTTTTATGATTTGTTCTTCTTGAAGGAAAATGTTTTTGGGATTGAAATGAATGGTCTTCCAAAACCATGTCCATGATCAATGTGTTCGATTTGATTATGGGTATTGATCTTTATCGATCCCTGATTGAGTCAAGTGTAATCTTTCCCTGTCTATTATCGGTAGATATCTTGTGCAACACCTTAACGAGTTCGATATCGTCGGTATCTCTCGTCCAGATGGTGCCATTGACCTCATCATCTCATACCACAATCTTGATCAGATCGTGATGGATGAAATCGACCCAATGTATACCATGCCCGATATGGAGGCAGAGGGTACACCCCCTAATGTTTCCATACTTTAACACACTATTTTCCTCTTGTACAGAAGTACCCCCCCCTCAAATCCTCTAAAGAATTCCTGAAATTACAAGCACACAATGAAGTAGGGGGGGGCGGCAACATGCCCCATGTCGAGCACCAAGTGGACACAAGGCACCCGACTAAATTCTCCTGAAAGCTTAATGCAGTTTGTATTCTGAGAGGGAAAAAAAGAAAGAGGGCAGCCTCATGATCAAATTTTCCATCAGGATTATTTTGGTTCAATGAGGTGCGGTCCAAGATATATCGGGCACTGCACCTATATCTGTTTCTCCTGTAGGGTTCATTGTCTCAATTGTTGTCCAGACATCTTTCGTCTGTTCTCCATGGTGTATCAAAGATCGGGGGGGGGGGGTTCTATCACATCCGCCCCGTCGTCGTTATCTGCCGTCTGCCTCCTCTAAAAGCTCTGCCCGCACATTCTTGGCACAGAACCCTAGATGTTGTTGTGATTATAGAGAAAGTTGTGATAAAGACGTGACGGAGGACCGATCGCGATTTACTTCAGGGTTTGCCCTGAACTTTTTTTTTTAGTGACTGACCAGCAGGACCAGTTAGCTTGGTATTTCCACTGAGTCAGTCACCTTTTTCACTGGTCAATATTGCAAATGAAATAGGGAAGCTTTTCAAACTGAACTAGCCAGTCTCAGGCCTAGAATTACACGGAGGCCAAGAAGGCCATGGCCTCTGTTGCCCCCTGGTCTTTGCCTTGGTGCCCCTTCAAAAGTGTCCCGTATTAGATTTTCCAATGGAAGTGTCTTTGGCAAAATGAAAATGGCCTTGCCCCCTCAAAGATGAAATTACAGGCCTGCACTATTGCAGTCGGACCACTTGGAGTGAATTTCGACTGGTCCTCAGGTGTTTAACTGGCATTTGGACAGCGGACCACTGTTGAGGGAGAACGCTGTTTAACCATTGGTTTAGGTAATTCCGTATAATGACTGCGTATTTGAAACTTTCCATATCAGTTATGATCCTTGAGAATTGGGAAATTCTTGGGATACATATGTATGGTTGTACCGTGTAAGGAAAGTTCATTGGCTCGGCTTCGTGGTAGCATCAGACCCCATCGGAGAAAGAGAGCCATGCTTGTACTGTGCCAAGTACGCAAAACGCGGCACCAGTTTCTTGGTACATTCTGCAAAGGTGAAATCTAGGACCGATATAGCTCATTGATAAGAAGGTTTACAGCAGTGCTGTAGGAATGTTGTCCCCCTGAAACACACTGTTAAAGACGAAACAATAGTACTATCTTGAAGACTCCATAAAACCACCGTTGCCTTTTTCGTTTACTTCTATAATATGTGACAACCATAAAAAAAAAAAACGTTTTTCGTCGTGACCATCACTACAAGATGACCACTGACGAATTTTCATGGGTTGATTTCGTGGTGTGTTTATAACCAGATGATGGAAATTGGTTTACTTTTCCATAATCAGGGATGAAAAGATATCTGCATGATGGTTTGCCCTTAACTTTTTTTAGTGACTATCCAGCAGGACCAGTTAGCTTGTCATTTCACTGGTCTATCACCTTTTTCACTGGTCCATACTTCAAATGAAATAGGGATGCTTTTCGACACTGAACTAGCCACTGCACCCGGACCACTTGTTGAAGTGAATTTTGACTGGTCCTCTGGTGTTTTAGCTGGCATTTGGCCAGCGGACCACTGTTATTTAAGGGAGAACTCTATATTTTTGTTTTAACGAGAAGCCATTTGTGGTTTATCTTCAAAATAACTCGTTTATAAAGGTAGTTTTCAAGGTCATTTGGAGCAAAAAAACCACCCCATTTTGATGGTGAATTTTTAAATTTTGAGATCAGATTGGCTGGTGGCGTCTTGTACCCTGTCTTACCTCAGTGGACCCGTGGTTCAAATTACGTTTCGGACCAGTGCCTTGTATGTTGTGAATTTGGGGTTCAGGTCCATGTGGGTCCCCCATCATTATTCTAGGTCTCTCCCCCCACGACTTGGAACTGAAAAATTCCTCATCCAAACATCGCTGCAACCAAGCCACGGCGAGTACTTGGCAATTTAGTCTGGTCCTATTTGTTCTTTAGAGAAATGTCAGTGTTTGCAAAGTTGTCACTCCCTTTGGAACACGACAACAAAGGCTGCATGCAGCGGATACGACACCAATGGGGGACTTTTCAAACGACACCAGCGCCTGGTGATCTCAAAGGGTTTTTCTATACACTGCTCGTGAGCACTGCACAAGTTTGTTGAATACACAAGCCGGAAATATTTAATACTTCATTAGGCTTAACGGCTTGTCAAGAGGTTGTGTGTTTGGGGGGGGGGCAAGGTCGAATTATTGGCGTATTGTGTACAGTTCAGTTTATCTGCTCGGGCCATAGGGGTCGGACCCGTAGCCTCGACACAAGGCTGCTGGGACTTTTAATGGCCTTCGCGAAAGTTAAGCGTAGTGTAAACGAACAGTGAGTGTATCATTCATAATTTAGTACACAACAGTTAAAAACGGATCCTATATAGTAACGGCTGATATCAAGACTATTCCTGGACAAAAGTATAGGCCTAAAAAACTTGTTTTTAGAATACACTATGAGAGTCCTATATTGTAGCACACGAATCTACCAATAAGGTATATTCGAGGCACTTGAACAAAGAAAAGCATAAAGGCAGATTTTTGAAATTTCTTTCCTTCCATTCTTGCCAAACAGTAAATTATACAAATATTTTAAATATGATAACTTCTGGCGAGCTTTTAACACACTCACACCGGAAATCACATTGTACAACAGGCGATGCTTTTGTTACCCGAAGTGCGTTATTGGAGCTGGCTGTGTGCCAAACGGGAATAACCACCACATGGAAAGATAAAATTGCTATGGAATGACCTTAATTTAGGTCAGCGGTTTTGCCGTAGAAGAAAGAAAAAATGGAGACAATTAATAATACAGTCATTACACAAACTAGCCGGACTCGTATCAATGGGCAGTTTTAATAGGGCAGGTGCTGTTATTGTTTGAGCGTAGGCCTGTACATTCAACCATTTTCTTGGTCCGGTACCAGCGAGTCTACCTATGTTGGCGGTCATTTTTTTCATGCGCTCTACTTGGCTTTGTCCGGTCTTATGCCTACTTTTCTAATAACAAACAAGTATATTATGCTATTTGCTTCAAAACTGACCGCAAGTTTGTTGTTTTCTTTCGATTTCAAAGACGTGTATGTTTTTTCTCATAAATGTGGAATGTATAGGCTTTATTAAAGTGAATTATACGTTGGTTTCCAGAGACTTCGTTTGTGTCAAACGAAATCTCGGCCACAATGTGTATGTTATGGTCGCTGTGATGCCTTGCGGTATTGTGTACAATACAATAACTACACTAATCGAACTTTCGGCCCGAGCAGGTGGAAACAATGATTTTGAGTTATTTTTTTTTTATTACATTAGAAACAAGATTCTATAAAAACCATTCCAACAAACTGTTCGAATGGAAGATGCTCTTTAGAAGATTCATGCAACTTAAATTTAGAATAATAGGAAAGAGCATGACTATAGTCACTGGTACTTCACTGCAAAAACTGGTGTGTTAAATTGACACCATAGGTGTTGTCACATATAGATACTGAAATGAGAGAATCAAAATTTATGCACCAATAACACCAATGTGATCGTGTTGGCAGAAATAAGTGTTATTTTAACACCCTATTGTGTAAATTTTGAGACATCGTCAGCAAATCTGTATGAAAAATGTGACTGCCAATCGAGATAATTTTGTTGTTCCAGGGCCAAATTTCATAAAGCTGTTTAAGCAGAAAATTCTGCTAGCAAATTTGTTGGATAAGCAAGAAATGACTGGGGTACCAGTCGCAGCAATGGTAACTGTATGGTATTCTGGCTGGTAACCTATTTTTGCTAAGCAAAAGTTTTTTGTGCTAAGCGAGTTTTTGTGCTTACATTACAGGCTTTATGAAATTGGGCCCAGGTTAATCACTGGACAATGTATGTACTCCCCCAAGTTCTAAAACAAACATACAAATTGCAGCTTCAGTAATTGTAACGAATTGCTTTGTGGAAGAGTGAAATGTGCGGGAACTTCTTTTCGGCGTTGACACGTTTTGGTGAGGGCGCCCTGCATGCAAGGGATTTGTTTCATCTAGAGAAGTTGTAGACTGGTCTCTAAACTGGGTTGTCGTGGCCGAGTGGTCTGGGGACGTTGGACTCAAGTGCTGTTATTTATAGAATGTGGGTTCGAATCCTGGTCTGGTCGGTTGCAACACCTGTGTCCTTGAGCAAGGCACTTTATCATAATTGCTTCTCTCCACCCAGGAGAACGTTCCGCCGAGGGTAACCAGCGTTGGACTGGTATTCTGTCCAGGGGGAATGCCAAGGATCAGGAAACCGGATATAGACCTTTCTTTTGTTGATAAACAAAGTGCGCCGGTTGGCATGGCCAGCCGAATGTTAGCAAAGCAATCAATCGTGTTAAAAGAAAATTGTGACAAAATTCAACATTTTCTGTAAAGATTCATGAGCTGAAATACCTCCCATGATTGGTTGATTTGTTTCCAACGAATTCAACATTATTTTTGAATATTGTGCGACATTGTTGCAAACTATGGCAACTCTGTTTTTGCTTTGCATTTATGGCTTTCCATATTTGTTTCACCCTCGGTTGGCAAAACCTTGGGCTGTGACGTGTCAAAAGAAAGGTCTATAAACACCGGCATGGTGAGCCATATTGGCTCGCGACAGACTTTACTTAAAGCACAGATTATAATAAGTTGAGGATTTGTAGTTGAAGGCTCTTGTGAGTTAGGTATCACCCTTTAGGTCAAAGGTTAAGAGGTCCAAGCATTGAATGGCCGGTATGTCTGTGGTGACTTTCGTAAACCCTTTTAACTTGACGTCAGATCTTTAGGCTACTTGCAGCTTTTGCAGGTTGGCTACTTTTAAACCGATGGAATTCAACATGAGCTTTGCCTTTACAAAAAACTAAAAATCCTTAACATGCCCGCCTTGACATTTTATGCTGCTAGGATATTGTGTCACCCAACACCCATGGTACCCTTCCTTTGGGGAGCAGTGTTCCCCCTCTTGTAGAAAACAATATTTCAGTCACGGGAGGGAGACACTTTTTCCTGTGATGGATATCATTGTGACCCCTCCTCCCTCTCCCCGCCCGCTCTCCCTGTACGACTCCGTGACACTGTGCAAAAAATGCCGCCAGGGATTCGAACCCCGGGCTCATAAAATTCACTCTCAGAGGGCTCACAAATAATGCAGATATCGTAAAATTGCGGAAATCGTAAACATTTCGAAGCAAAAAAAAATAGCCCGGGCACCAATCGTGACAATGTAAATAACTTGGCAGTTTGGGCTGACCTGTTCAGTACTTAATTCAAGATATTTCTGTGCTTGACTAATAAATGTCCATTTTTTTGGTGAAAAACTGGGCCATGTGAAATATTGCGCTCAAATAAATCATTATATCATGGCGGGAAAAGCCATGTGCCTCCATGCCGCCCTTTGCGAACCAAAAGCTACTTCTTTTACAGTGATTTGTGTTCCCTCGAATTGTTACTCAAAATGAATCGGTTGCTACTCAAAAACCATTACTTGACACTCAATAAATAGCATTCAGTGTGCACCAAAATTATTCAGTCTAAACATTTCGCTACGCAACATTGCTGGACGAGATCGTTTAGGTGCGAGATATTGACTATTTCCCCCCTCAATTTGGTAACATTTTCAGATAGTACGGGTGAGGAGACACCACCGTCAGTGACGACACCACGAGACCCGGCTGCCCGAGCCGCCTCGCCCACCGCGGACGTGGGCAAGCTATGCAAAGGGCGGTGCAAGTGGTTCGACGTCTCCAAAGGCTACGGCTTCATTACAACAGATGACAACAGCGGTGACGTCTTCGTCTATCAGGTAAACCTTTTGATGAATTTTAGGATTTGGAAGGAAACTTTGCACTGGGCTGACCGTGGAGAGATTCCTAGCACCAGAGCCAAGGCTCACTGAGCTGCTTTAAACACAGAAAGTAGCTTAGCACAAAAGAATTTTGGTTTATATCCACAATACCATTACACTCTTTGACTTGGTTCCTGCTTAGATATTTGTTTAGCAGAATTGATAAACATCACGTCGCCATGTTGAAATCAGCAATGTGTCTACCCACAGTTCAATCCATGCTCTAACTTTTCTCAGAAAGGAGCACATGATCAGCTTGCAAGTGCGGATTCAGCTTTTAAAAGGAGTGTTTGACTTGAGCAAGCAAAGCAGTGTAATGTAATCCATTTCGATCCAAGTTCTGAAAAGGACAACAGAATAATCCGTTAAGCAATCCGATAGTCATGCAGGCCATCGCCAGTAGTGGTGACGTAACGTTTAGTGGTAGTGACCGAAAGGTGTTTGTCATTGGCGTATCTTGACTATACATTGTGTTTGTAGTAATTTGTAGTGATTAACGAGTCTAGCTCGTGGGTGAATAATGCATTACAATGAGTGGATTGAGCAAGAGCATGGGGAGGAAGACCATGGAGGAAGGAAGATCATGGAGGAGGGGAGAGCATGGAGGAAGGAAGAGCATGGAGGAAGGAAGAGCATGGAGGAAGGAAGAGCATGGAGGAAGGAAGAGCATGGAGGAAGGAAGAGCATGGAGGAAGGAAGAGCATGGAGGAAGGAAGAGCATGGAGGAAGGAAGAGCATGGCGGAAGGAAGACCATGGAGGAAGGAAGACTATGGAGGAAGGAAGACCAAGGAGGAAGGAATAGTATAGAGGAAGGAAGACCATGGAGGAAGGAATAGTATAGAGGTAGGAAGACCATGGAGAAAGGAAGAGCATGGAGGAAGGAAGAGCATGGAGGAAGGAAGAGCATGGAGGAAGGAAGACCATGGAGGAAGGAAGGGCATGGAGGAAGGAAGAGCATGGAGGAAGGAAGACCATGGAGGAAGGAAGAGCATTGGTGGAGGATAACCATGAAGGAAGGAAGACCATGGAGGAAGGAAGAACATGGAGGAAGGAATAGTAAAGAGAGAGGAATAGTACAGAGGAAGGAAGAGCATGGAGAAAGGAAGAGCATGGAGGAAGGAAGAGCATGGAGGAAGGAAGAGCATGGAGGAAGGAAGAGCATGGAGGAAGGAAGACCATGGAGGAAGGAAGACCACGGAGGAAGGAAGACCACTTTGGAAGGAAGAGCATGGAGGAAGGAAGACCATGGAGGAAGGAATAGTAAAGAGAGAGGAATAGTATAGAGGAAGGAAGAGCATGGAGAAAGGAAGAGCATGGAGGAAGGAAGAGCATGGAGGAAGGAAGAGCATGTAGGAAGGAAGAGCATGGAGGAAGGAAGAGCATGGAGGAAGGAAGACCACTGGAGGAAGGAAGAGCATGGAGGAAGGAAGACCATGGAGGAAGGAAGACCATGGAGGAAGGAAGGGCATGGAGGAAGGAAGAGCATGGAGGAAGGAAGACCATGGAGGAAGGAAGAGCATTGGTGAAGGATAACCCTGAAGGAAGGAAGACCATGGAGGAAGGAAGAACATGGAGGAAGGAATAGTAAAGAGAGAGGAATAGTATAGAGGAAGGAAGAGCATGGAGAAAGGAAGAGCATGGAGGAAGGAAGAGCATGGAGGAAGGAAGACCATGGAGGAAGGAAGAGCATGGAGGAAGGAAGACCATGGATGAAGGAAGAGCATGGAGGAAGGAAGACCACGTAGTTCCATATAATCATGGAATGTGTCAGTAGACGATGTGACTCACCACATCACAAGTTCACAAAAGAGACACAGAGAGCCATGGACTCTTCGCAGGCACAAAGTGTACACACCTCAATATTGAAGGAGACAACGAACTCTCGCATTGTAATGAAGATGACAATGTATACGATTTGTTTCAAGAAAGGGCAAATTTCAAAGATCGTTCGTTTCAGGTTTTTCGGTGTTATTTTCACGTCCATAATGAATCAGCTCAATCTTGCCTGCCAGTAAATGCCCTGGAACACTCAAGGTGACATGGTCTAATTAAATTGCGGACAGTGTCAATCCGCGGCTGTCGACCAACTGCTGCGCATGCCGTGAGATTCAACCGCACAACATTACCAGAAAAACCCATACCGTAAATGTGACACCCCCCCCCCCAATCACGTTGGAAAACATGGCTTACACCTCCCCTTCCATTTTGTATACCACACCACGAGGCAAGTATCTTGTCTTGCGTGGGTGGTCGGATAAGTGGAGGATTTGTGGTCCTCGACCCTTCTCTGCCGCAAATTCCGAACATTCTTCCGGACAATGCCTTGGGTGGGGAATGTTGCGCCTCTATTGTGACTTGACCACGGGTAACCTTTCAGAAGTAACCGGAGATAATCGAATGGTCTTCCATGTTTTGTGTGCCGGGGGGGGGGGGAAGATGTGCGGCGGCAGGGGCTACAATCTTTTATACTTCTGGCAAGCCATGATGACACTGGGTGGGTGCTAAAGTACATTTACATGCATGTATAATTTAAAGTGCACTTATCCACAAACGGGTCGAAGCGCCATTACAGACGGCTGCCATAGGGCACGGAAGATGATACACAAATATTAATAGAACAAGAACAGAATTTAGAAAGATTAAACATCGTGGGAAAACAGATTGAAGTTTTTAGAAGTTTCTTAAAAATATTAAGGAAAGAGTACCAGCTTCTCTAACGAATAGTGGGAATATGTATATTCGGTTTGCGGTTGGAGCATCTTCCACAGCCGAGGAACTGCAACTGAAAAGACCTATCACCGATCATAGAGAAAGGACCAGTAATATGCACCGATGGAATTGTAAGCTTTGGGAATATAAAGCCATGAAGCTTTGTATGGTCAGCTGATGAACGAAGATGAGAACTGTTTTGGGTGTTGTATAAAACAATGTCAAAGGAAAGGTGTTCTGGGCCCAATTTCATAGAGCTGCTTAAGCAGATTATTATTTTGCTGACATATTTTGTGCTTAAGCAGAAATTAGCACGATACCAGTCAGAAATTGTGCATGTGACATGGTGTTTTGGCTGGTAGTCTTATTCAGGTAAGCATATGTTTGCTGTGCTTAGCTACTTTTTGTGATTAAGCAGTTCTATGAAATTGGGCCCAGGTGAAGAAAACTGGTACATAAAAATGATCCACTTAAAGTTAAAACGTTTGCGGACAGGTAACCATTGAAGCGTATAGCCATGTAAGGACACTTACTGGTGTGTTGGGGAGCAGTGAACGCACCCTACTGAAATAAACTCCCATAGCATATAGGCCTACAGTCTAATATGCTATAACTTTCAAAAATACTTTTAAAACACATAAAAGCTCACCGCTTTTTTTTACAGTGAAGAGAAAATTATCCGTTGACTCCTAAACTGTTATCCTCTGCTCAATATGACACGGGGTGTCTCAAGGCAAAAAACACCTCACCACCTGTGCACATTTCCAAACGTCCGAGCATCAATCTTGAAAATATGGCCCACACCTCTCAGCAAATATTACAATTTTATAGGACCTATAGGTCATTCAAAATACTTCAAGTTGGAAGTGAACAACCCCAGGTCACATTTGGGCAATTTTGTTTTAACACTGTACCCCTTTTATTTTGCTCTCAATTCTGTCTAGTATAGAGAATTTCGAGGGGCTTACAACATTTTAGAGAATTTCTGGAGATGAACAAAAAATTATTCTCTATTTAAACAGCGTAAAAGGGTCGACGGAGGTGAGGAAGAGGGTCGTTCGTTCCCAATCAAATAGACACTTAGACTTCTAGTTTTTTAAATGAATTTATTTTTAATGTTTGTATTGTATTGTTTTTGCTTTTTTTTTAGTTTAGTATAATTTATGTATTTATTATACTGTTGAGTTTTTATTTAATTAATTAATTTATTAAATTATTTATTTTCATTTTATGCAAAACTGTTTTGTATTTTTATTGCAATGTAATTTATTTTAGTTTAGTTTAATTTATTTTATATTTCATTTGAACTTTTATTTTTTTGTTTATTTTTATTTCATGTTAAACAGTACTTTATTATATTTTAATGGTTATTGAATTGTATTTTTTAAATCATTATTTTGGTTTAATTTATTTATTTGTAACTGTTGTATTTGCAGTTGATTTATTTTCAATATTTTCATTTCATGCATAACTGCACTTTATTGTACTTTATTTTGTTTTGTATTGTATTTTTGCACAGGTAGTTTAGTTTAATTAAAGACTACTGTTGTTTGTATAATTAATTTATTTATGTATTCATTTATTTTTATTTCATTAAAATTATAATCGGTATTAAAATGAAATTTCTGATTTGCCATTTGACACAGTCCTTTCTCTGTAATGAGCATTTTGCATGTGCGTGAAATCTACCACGATGAAAAAGCCATGCACAGTTTTGTTCCATTTAATGTTCTCAAGGTAAAAAACAAACTAAAAAAACCCCTTCTTGGACAACGATGAGCTGCAATGTGTTTCTTGCGGAAAGCAAGTTCTTACCCCCCCCCCCCACCACCACCACCTCAACCCAACACATCAGAATAACACATTATATGTTTTCTTGTTTGCGGTTTGCAAGAAATAACAACATGGCAATAGGTGTACGGACTTCACTCCATCAGTGTGCAAGTTTTTTTTAAACCCCGTGTGGTTCAAACCCATGACACCGTAAAGTTTTCGGCAATCATTACCACAACGGTCACCAACCTCTATCATTAGCGCGAGAGGGCGGGCCTCTATGACCTTTGTCTGTCACACAGCGCGCTCCGAGGTCATGATGTGAACTTGCTAGTCTCCCCCAAGTGTCATTTTCTGCGGGACATTTTCCCTCCCTAGGGGGATGAACTTAATCTGCCCCAGGGAAAATGTGACCAGTTCAAAGTCGTGAAAGAGGGCTTTGTGTTCATTTATCCAATTAACCCGGTTTGTTCATACCCTGTCCACACGTGAGCACTCGTTTAACATGTTGTGGTCGGAACATTTTCCTGAAATGTCATTAAAAATAACTTAATTTTTCAAAAGAACAATCGGGGAATAAATCAACGGCACCTTTACATCCTTAATGCACGGATACAGTTGTCAGTGCTCGGCAAAAAACCCAAACAAAGTGGTTATAACTCAGTGACATTAAACAGTCCCCTAGACGTTTTGGCGCATGACGCACGAAACTGCCAGCAGTTCACCCAAACAGCGCCCCCTCGGTCGGCCTTTTTTTTGCAATTGAACTTTTATTTGCATGCTGACACCTAATGCCTTCGGTTGCACAAATTACATATGTTCGGTATTACAAGACTTAAGTTTTGGTGAAATATTGTTCATAATTTTTGATTTTGTGTAAAAGCTGGTATAGGCATGTCCTTTAAAGCGTGTGTACAACATTGGTAAGAACGAAAATATAAATGCTCACAGATTTGCACATAACTCACATGGTATAAAGATGGTCATGGTAGAAAACTTCCCTTGAAATAGTTTTGCTTGAAATGCCATAGTTTTTATGAAATGAGTAAAATAATAGTATTTATCCTGCAGGATAAATTCCGATGTTTGAAAAAAAGTTAAAACACATAAGGGGGTTTTTCACTGTTTTCTCATGACTCCGAAGACCGATTTAGCTTAAACTTTCACAGGTTTGTTATTTCATGTATTTGTTGGGTCACATCGAGTTTGGATACAGGTCTTTGGCAATTACCAATGTTGTACACACCCTTTAACGACCCTTGTCCCACACTTGGACTGCCAATGAAGTAACCTGAGGGGGGCTGCAGCCCCCGGCTCAGAACCCTTGTCCCCCAAATAAGATCGAAAAATGCACAAATGAATGGTTCGATACATTAAAGAGGCTTCCCCCAAATTATGTTTTTGCCCCCCCCCCCCAAATGAAAATGTAACGCCATTGTGGAGTGTTCTTATTCACCCGTCTTAAGAATTAAACTATAGAAAGTTAACGTTTTCAGCCCCACTTCCCAGGTTATCACTGTGTTTTCTTTATGAACCCAAACTACTCCATCTACGTTACACTTGATGTAAAGAAAAAAGTCCCAAGGCTCGGTTTTGTGGCTCGTTGTATGAGTAATTTACACACAGGCCACAACGCAGAGACCAGCGCAATAACTGTATCTAAGGTGACAGCCAACTTAAGGTCACACAGAGTTCGTGTCATTTTTACGCTGTGGAGACATTGAACTTTAAAGATGTGGTGATGGTATGGTATTGACTGTTTTGGGGTAAAAACAAAACACCATAAACCGAGGACAAATAGTATGTGTGATATAAAGTGACTTCTTATTCTACTTGCTGTGTGAAATATTACTGTTAGAGTTGCAGTTATTATCGAAGGAAAACGTTTCGTTTTTTATGCTTTTTGGCTATTACGGGCATTATTTATGTTATGATACACTTTATTAACATTTACCAAGTCTGTTTCCCTTTGCGGTTTATTTCTTGATACCCATTTTACAGTGACAAAATATTCATGATGTAACTTTGCTGTCCATCAGCCGATTTCCTCATTTTAAAGATTATGTAAAGTGTAAAACAAAACATTGAACAGAGATTTGTGTGCTTGGCTATTTTCTGTTTTGCGCAGCTACAAAGTTACATGTGTGTATATCCTGTTGCTTAGGGTGTACATAACATGGAAGATTGAAAATATTATAAATGTTCACATATTTACACATAGCTTACATGGGATAAAGGTGCCTGAAATGCTATAGTTTTTGAGGAATTAGTAAAGCATTAAGTTTTGACCTCGTGAGTCCGAAATTCGATGTTTGAAAACAGTGAAAACAGTGACTCCGATGGCTGATTGAGCTTAAAAGCACTGAACACGTTTGGTAATTGTCAAAGACCAGTGTTCTCACTTGGTGTATCCCAACATATGAATAAAATAACAAGTTGCAAGAAAATGATGAAAGAAAAACACTTGTTGTACAAATTTGTGTGCTTTCAGATAGGAATAAAAGGCTTCTTGCAAGAAGTCTTTTATTATTTTGTGTGAGAAATTACCTCTTTCTCAAAAACTACGTTACTTCAGAGGGAGTCGTTTCTCAAAATGTTTTATACTATCAACAGCTCGCTGTTGCTCGTTACCAAGTCAGTTTTTATGCTAATTATATATTTTGAGTAATTACCAAA
The DNA here is from genome assembly GCA_021014325.1 of Plazaster borealis. Classification (NCBI taxonomy): domain Eukaryota; kingdom Metazoa; phylum Echinodermata; class Asteroidea; order Forcipulatida; family Labidiasteridae; genus Plazaster; species Plazaster borealis. The sequence goes on along the minus strand of CM037476.1, from coordinate 10,668,213 downwards.
CCTGTACAGTGCCTTTAAAGGTTTGTTATTTCATGTATATGTCGGTTCACACAAAGTGCAGATACTGGTCTTGGACATTACCAATGTTTGCCGCAGGAATTGAACGAAAATGTGAGTGTTTATATAATTTGTGTTTAAAAATTTCAAACGAGCTGATGTTACGATTATTCTTTGGAAAACCAATGTCCTGGAGTTACTGTGCATGTTGTTGCTAGGATTTGAATCATTGAAACATGGGAAAAGAATTTCGAATTTGTGGTAACACCGTATCAGTATCTCTGTTTGCAACAGCCCGTTGTAAAAAGACATTTAAATGGTGTTCATGCAAACCGAGAGTACGTTACCTTAAAGACAAATCAAAATAAAGCAAAAAAACCCACCCAAACGCCCCAAACAGTACACCAAAACAAACAACGAGATACCATTCCTTTAAAGGTATTATACAGGGTTGGTAAGGAAAAAACCCATAATTGTTTAAAGGCATCGTACACGTTTGGAAATTGTCAAAGACCAGTGTTCTCACTTGGTGTATCCCAACATGTGCATACAATAACAAGCCTCTGAAAATTTGGGCTCAATTGGTCATCGAAGTTGCAAGAAAATGATAAAAGAAAAAACACCCTTGTTGTACAAATTTTGTGTGCTTTCATATAGAATAATAAAAATTGCTTGCAAGAAGTTTTTATTATTTTAGTGGGAAATTACCTCTTTCTCAAAAACTACGTTACTTCAGAGGGAGTCGTTTCCTACAATGATTTATACTATCAACAGCTCTCCGTTGCTTGTTACCAAGTAAGTTGTTATGCTAATATTTGTTTTGAGTCATTACCAAACGTGTACGATACCTTTAATTTTAGTCTAAAAGCTTACTGATTATGAAGTTCATAACTCGCGCCATTTTTTTTCTGTTGAAAGTATTTCTTTCTGAAATGAAGTTATATCGAGAAAACTGTATCTGAAAACCTAAAATAAACCCCAAAAGCAGATTTCGGTTGTTACAACCAAAATTAAGGACAATGTGTATAGGCCTACATGCTGACAATTTTGCATGTTTTTTCACTATTTTCTCCTGACTAATGTTCACAGGTTTGTTATTTCATGTATATGGTTGATCACACAAAACATGAACACATGTCTGCGACTATTTTTGTCAGCTCCACCAATCCTGTAAAACACCTTTAAGAGGGTCAACCATTTATAGCACAGTGATCCCCAGACCTCTGTACACCAATATAGTCCATGGCACAACCCTCGTGCCCCAGCCCGGAGCGCTGGAGAGTTTTGTACTCTCGTTAAAGAGGCAGTGTGTTACTTTTTTAGAACGAGGTTGACAGTGACTCCACGCGAGGAGTCGAGTGACCTCAATTTGCATTCATGGGACCTTCTTTTGTCGTGCTCATAATATCACGGAGCTTTAGGAAGTATATAGGAATGGACCTCCATAATGGCACCAAATGGTACCCACGGAGGTGTCGAACGTAGTAGGAAGCGTGCGGAAGTGATGGTGGCGCAAGTCCCACGGCCAAAATATGGTTTGTGAACCACACTGGATACAAGTATTTTATGGCATGCAAGGTCCACTACGGTATGATATCACCACGTGAGTGGCTCTTTCAATATGGCGGCAATTTACATTGCCTCAGTACAGTGAAGAAGAACAGTCAACAAAGCGTACTCTAATTCGCGCTAAACCATGACAATTGAACTTTACTTGTATGAACAATGGTGTGATATTGGATCGGGACCAGTTTGTTTGTTTGTTTGTTTGTTTGTTTGTTTAGGTTGCCCAACAGGTATACGGCAAAAACTCCCACAAGGGGATATAAACGCCAAGCGTATATTTGGTTCACACACGCCCTCACACGGTCAACAATACTGCGAATTCCTATAACAAACGTAACTTGTTGTTGTCTCGTTGCCTTTTTCTTTTCTCGATTTGAAATATCACCGGTTTATTAGATAATATTTTAATGCTGACCTTGTCATCATGTGCACAATTAAAAAAAACCCAGTTCTGTGGGCATATACGTTTACTTGCGCGCGCATTGCTGAACACTTCATGTTTGTGTTAATTCCTTTCAGGTTCGAGTGTCATTCACTACATTTTTATTGACGAAGTTTGATCGATCGAACTGAAAGGATGTATTAGAGAGAATTGAAAAAAAATACTCTCGGCTGTGCATTGTGGTGACATTATTCACCATTGAAGTGGCACGGTTTCGTCGCAGGGAAATGAACTTGTTGCTTGTTGAACAAGCTGTTGGTTTATAGGTGTCCGATTCAAAGGCACCGGGCCGTGGCGAACTAATGCAGAAGTGCCGAAGTCCTGGTCGAACGCACCCCTCTCTGTATTGTACGGAGCTCTGGAGGTGCCAATCGACTTGTTGCAATCCTGAGACAATTTACTGCAGGATGATGACATCTTGACAGTTAAAAGATGACGACATCCTAAAGTAAGATGTCGTCTTCCCGATATAATGTTATCTTTAGGATGTCGACAATCCTAAAGTAAGATGTCAACTTCCCGGTATATTTTATCTTTGGGATGTCGACAATCCTAAAGTAAGATGTCGTCTCCCTGACATATTTTATATTAAGATGTCGACATCATGTCGACTCCCTGGGAAAATTACTCGGGACGATAACTACGGTGCTCTGGAAGTGCCATCCAACTTGTTGAGATCCTGAGATAATTTACTGCAGGACGATGACACCATAATTGTAGTTGACGACATCCTGAGATAATTTATCTCGGGGTGACGACATCCTGAAAGTAGGATGTTTTCTTCCCATAAAAAGTTTTCTTTGGTGCTCGACATTTTCCGGATGTTATCATCCCATATGAATTATCTCGGGAAGTCGACATCCTACATTCAGGATGTCGACATCCCGAGATACTTCATCTTTTGAAGTCGACATCTTACTTTCATGATGTCGACATCCTAAGATAAACTATATCGGGAAGAGACATCTTACTTTAAGATGTCGTCATCCCGAGAAAAACATTTTAGAATGTCGACATCCTAGGCTTATGATGCCCTCATCCATCAGTAAATCATTTCATGATCTCACCTTGTCGGATGGCACTTCCAGACAGAGCTCCGTAGGTAACATCTTGAAAATGTCGAGAACCCAAATATCTGGAAGTAGACGACATTCTACTTTCAAGACGTTGTCGTCCCGAGATATATTATCTCGGGATGTCGTCACCTTATCGTTTATGATGTCATCATCCTGCAGTAAATTATGACAGGATCTCATCAAGTTTGACGGCACTTCCAGAGCTCCGTAGTAATGTGAACGAATCGTCGGCTAAATATTGTTGCAACGGGTTATCTTTCAAAATCTAGAATGAAAACACAAACGATATGCAATGAATTTTTGTTTTTGTTTTAAACAAATAATCCGAGACCTTGTTAAAGGGTCTGTATACGTTTGGTAATGACTCTGAAAATGAATGGCAATAAAAACTTACTTAGTAAAAAGTACAGCAGCTTTGGATAGTAAAATGCATTTTGAGAAACTTTTCACTTCGAAGCACTGCGGTTATGGGAAAAGATATCATTTTTTCCCCCGAAAATTTGATCTGAGAAGCGTTACTGCAGTAACGTTTCTCAGATTGTGTATTCCAATTGCGGATCTTCTTCCTGCGTGGACATTACCGCTCCAGATTTTCGGCAATATCTTAAAAAAAACCCGCTACCACCTTTTGAAATGAAATTTTCACATGTTAGTTTTATTGTACATAAGCAGAATTTGATAAAAATGCTGGACTTACCCCTTGTGGTTTTTCTCAATACTTGGCCCTAATCAGAAAAAAATGCTGGACTTCCGCCTTGTAATTGTTTTCAAAATTTGGTCAAAATTTGATAACAAATGCTGGACTTACACGTTATGATTAGATGAGCTTAAAACAATCGAAGGAATACAAAACCCACCAAAGGTCTACTTTGCCTTTAACACTCAGTGGGAGAGATCGTAGGAGAGATTAAAATGCAAAACATCCGATTCCCGCGTAGCAAAGATTGCGATTTGTTATTTTTGAAAACATCGACGGAACCAAAATATTTGGCCACGTCTCCTGTCGTCATGGAGTCACAGATTGATAAGGACGCGCATGACAGTTGTTGAAGTAGAATGATACCTATAATTTGAAGCATGTGGCTAACATTAGTAATTGTCAAAAGACCAGTATCCGCACGTTGTGCGACCCAACAACATTTACATGAAATAACGAACCCGTGAAAGTTTCAGCTCAATCGGTCATCGGAGTCACGAGAAAATAGTGGGAACCCACCCCCCACATCACTGTTTTAAAACATCGGAATTAGGACTCGCGAGATCAAAACTAATCGTTTGACCAACAATTATAGCATTTCAGGCAAACATATTTCAAATTTTCTACTAACGGAAATCGCCTAATCCATTCTTCCAAAGCTTATGTTAGGACTGAGAAATAGCTTTATAAAAAATCCACAACATGCGAACGTCTATTTTTATTTAAACGAATAAACAGTTGGAAGAAAACAAAAACCTTTAAAAGAAACGTTCGGTCGGTCCCCGGTGCAAAGGTCGAGTATCACGCATTCACACTCAGTATTCATAGTGTTATGTGATGGGTTTGGGTTTGAGTGTTTTAAAAAACAACTTGACTATTATTATTAGGCCGTATCCGAATTGACGGCAACGGCTACGGCTCACTGTTGCTAAGGACATCCTATCGTCCAACGCATTAAAACGCGGTGATCCAGCCGTAGCCGATTTACTCGACATACAGGGCGCCCTCTACAACACGTACTTGTATCAAATACAGTAAATCCATAGCTTCAGTGGTACATAAATTAGTCTAAGAACATACCCCTATGCATGTCTCTCATTGGGCAATCTTTGATGAGTTGGGCGTGTCGTTGCCAAGCGGTTTAGTTCACCTGGACCCAAGCTCTGGTGTTGTCAGCAGCAAAATGTGGGTTCGAATCCTTGTCTTGACACTTGTGCCCTTGAGCAAGGCACCTAACCATAATTGCTTCGTAAAAAGTTGGGTAGATAGTGCATTCTGCTACACCAGCCAGGCTCCTAGTGGATAATACCCATGCCTACATCCTTACGGACTGTGAAGGGGGTAACCCTGTTTCAGCCCCAGGAGTAGGTGGCAACGTGCCCCTGGTGGCAGTTGATTTGGGTCGACAGCCCAAATCAGTTAAGTGTAGCCCTCACCTTGAACTGGCCGTCCGGCCTTGTGAAGTTTGATGATAATCTCATAAAAAAAAACCTGTACAAAACTTTGTTATATTAAAAGTGGATACAACATTAAAACAATTCTTCTTTTCTTTGTTCTTATGTGCAGTCAAGTATACAGATGGGTGGATTCAGAAGTCTAGAAGAAAATGAGCCTGTAGAGTTTATCTTCAAGATATCAGGGAAGGGTCGAGAGGCGGAGTCGGTGATGGGACCCGGCGGGGAGGATTGCAAAGGCAGTAAGAGGAAAGGAAGAGCAAAACACAGAAGAAGAGATGACAGGTATTATCAAAAAACACACATTTTGTGACTGAATTCTCCATTTTTAGGATCTTCTTGATTCTATATGCGAACATTGAAGGGGCACATTGCCATCAAATCTCTGCTGTTTGGAATTGCTCCTTATCCTTTTTTTATTAAGGAGTTGTTCATGCTCTGAAGCACCTACAGTGTGTTGTAATTAGTGAGTGGCGATTAGAAAAGCGTAAATTTGCCTCTGGAAATACATCCAGCGGAACATACGGTCCGCCATTTTGTGTTGTCAAAAATTTGGTTCTACAAAACAGCGGACCGCGTTCTGTCACGAAATTACACAAAAACCGCAGAACTTCAAGGGACATCAAAACATGTCTTTCCAATCATATTCATTTCATAACGAACGCTTTTGATATCCCAAAGCACCCAATCCGAAGGCAATGTGCCCCTTAATAGGAACGTAGAACAATAAGCCATTTGCGGTTTACCTCTGAACAGTGTCTGGTACATTGACTTCTTTGGTAACTCGTGAATGCTCATTGAAATAATACTCAGACTGAGTGTGTGGTTCCATAGTTTTGTTTTTTACATTGCCACCTCCAGATTAGTAAAAACCTGGTACCCTTGTGCTACATTATTCATTAATTTTATTTGTATGCTGGCCATCTATTAGTAGGTACGTAGAAGCTTTCACCTGAACTACAGAAACACTGTCCAAATGCTTTAGTTAAAATACATGAGGACCAGTGAAAAAGTATCACCAAGTGGTCAGGCTACTGGCTAGGTCAGAGTTTAAAAACATCCCTTTATTTAGCATTAAATGGACTTGTGAAAAAGATGCTAGACCATATAGTGAAACTGACAAGCTAACTGGTTCTCTTGCATGGTTATAGTCACTGAAAAAGTTCAGGGCAAACACTGGAAGAGTCGGAATCCTCCCGTTTCTGGATGTATGCTGAACCATTTTCCATTCTTGCTTTCCTCGCAATAACCTTCATAGATCCAACAGCCTTTTACAAAGAAACAATAAGGAAGACAGCGTTCCTTCTTATAACAGTGGTCCGCTGGCCAAAAGCACCAGAGGACCAGTCTAAATTCACTGCAAATGGTCCGGCTGACTAGTTCAGTGTTGAAAAGCATCCATAATTCATTTGAAATAATATGGACCACTAAAAAAGGTGATGGGCTAGTGAAATGACAAGCTAGCTGGTCCTGCTGGCCAGTCACTAAAAAATAAGTTAAGGGCAAACCATGGAAGAGTCAGACATTCCAAGACAGTTTTTCTCGAGTTGTAATCCCTCCCGTTTCTGGATGTATGCTCAACCACTTTCCATTCTTGCTTTCCTCTCTTCAAGCAGGTGTTACAACTGCAATGAACACGGCCACCATGCTAAGAACTGCACGGAGCCTCCGCTACCCAAACGCTGCCACCACTGCAAGTCGGAGGAGCACCTGGTTGCCGACTGCCCGGACAAGCCGGCCCAGAGCACTCAGGGAAGCAAGTCGACGGACAACGACCAAGAAAGTGGTGACACGATCGCAGACGGGTCTGGTGACCCGCCTACGTTAGGAGACCAGTCTACCTCATCGGCAACCTCAGAGGGCGGTAAAAGCTAGTAGTAGAAAAATAGTTACCGTCAGCGTCGAAACGACTGAAAATTGTGGTCTATTTTTTTGCTGCGGCAAAAAAAGTTTTAAAGGCAAAAAAAGAAGAAAAAAAAAGAAGAAACTCAGGTTGACTTTCAAAACGGTGCATTTTTTTAAAAAATCGGTTTAATAGGTGTGTTTTTTTTGTAAATGGTGATTGGTTGATTACTGGTGGAAATCTGTTAGCCGTTTTTTTTGACAGGTTTAAGAGATGATGAGAGTTATTGGCCAAGAAAACAAGAAAATTCCGAATAACAATTCAGCATCTGAAACCGTATTGTTTTCTAGAAAGGCCCACATTTCAAATACGGGTGTTTTTTTAATACACTGTTTTGTTTTATAGTTTGAAATGTAAAATAAAGTAGAAATAATTGTCGGGAGGAAAACAACCCCACTAACCCTTCGATAGGCGTAGAAAGTAGTTGAGGCTTATTGTGTTACTATTCCAACTCGGTTGACTCTCAAATACTTCCTAGAAATTTAGAAAATTGTGCTGAATTTAAAAAAAAGAGAGGGGGTTGTTACTTTACAAAAAAAGCCTCTTTTAAAGTTTTCTTTGTATTTTGTAATCCGAGTGAGGAGCTTTTTTCTGTCGTCCTAGAAAAGTTGAAGTACTTTCGTCAAAGACATGTCTTGATTTAAGCCTTCTGAGTGTTGGTAAACAAGGTTTGCAAGCGTCGTCAAAGAAGTTCAAGTCCATTACTAACTGCTAGGAATTGTTGAAATCTGACATCCTATACACAAGTCAGACTAGTGCTTTCTTTATTTTCCTTCAGTTTACGTACACTCAAACTGTTGTTATTTTTTGTTTATTTTATGACTTTTTGGGGTCAAAACATTTCAGTATTATGTAAAGGTATACGGACATTATAAAGTTTGTATGTTTCGGTTAGTTATGCAAGCTAGAAAGCGCCCTCTTTAGTTTATTACTGCAAAGCGTTCTCTCTCTCTTTGGCATAGTCTGAGCGCTTGTCGTCGCGATGCGGACGCTTCGAGGCTTCGTGAAGGGTCAAGACAAGGAAGACCGGCCTATCTTTGACGGTGCACAACGCCCTCTGTTGGTCATGGAGCAGCTGTAGAGATCAGTGATTGTACTACAGTCTCTGAAACCCGTCTTGTTTTGATTTTATAAAAACTATTATTATGCATGTATATATAGTATTCCACCCATTATATCTGGTTTTTGATTGAACAAAATAACGTTCATGATACTCCCATGGTTAATAGGCTCCGGTTCTTTACACTAATTTTCCAGTCTACTACCTGATTTATTTCCGTCATGGTGTTTTCTGCAAAATTTGTCGAAGAGCTTATTTGGCTTATTTCGATTGCTGCAATCGAAATTAAGCAGCGGGGATGATGATGGGGGTATTCAAATGCTATTTTCTCGACTTTGACAATGTTCCATACGAAAATATTTCTGTGGCGGATTGGTACTGGTTGACACTTTATAATCGGTGAGCTTTCAGATTGTTTTGTTACTAATCTACTTTTTAATTTTTTTTTTACTATTACCAATTCTGTAGTTTCTGTTTAAACTATGGAGAATCAAACCCACTCTTAAAATAACTATCCCCAAAAGTAGTTTTTATACGGTTTCAGTCGTCGTCTGTCGTCGGTACCATAGGTTTTTGATAATTAAGGATTCTGAAGGAAAAATAATCACTCGAGCGACTAGCAAGTCTATAATATTTGACCCATGGTGGTATCACTATTGTTAGGTTTGATGTTCCAAATTCGTTGGGAAAATGGCGTAGTTTTTTAGTGTTTTGAAGCTCTAAATGTTGCGTGAAGGCGATCTTTGAAGATTCAAATATTTGTCGACATACTGTTATTGATTTCTAATCAACGAGGGTATTTTAACCGGATGATTTCGCAGAATGCTTACTACCATTACCATCTTTATAACAAGTAACCTTGAACACATTTTCCCCGGTTTGTTTCCCCTTAAAACTTAGTGGAAAACAAATCCAGTTGAACACGTTTTGAGATGTGCCCCTTTATCCACAAATTGGCAACGATTGCCCTGAAATTTACCTGTTTATTTTTCCCTCGATCGAGCTGTTCGTGAACTGTTCCTCCAGTAAAGTCTACTCTCATATGGCACAATAATAAGCGTCTTCCCAACGAACTGTATAATAAAGCAATGTTTTGACAAGTCAGTTGCTATTGCTGACAGTTTTCAATCAGAATGTGTTAGTTTTAGACTTCATTATAACTCTGAAGTGTTTTTTTAAGCATTTAATTTTAAAGTTTTTACGTCATTATTGACATCGTTGATTTCACCATAAGATTATAGATTGCGCTTTGCCGAAAGAAAATGGAACGAAATAATGTGCCGGTACATCCAAGTTTATATAAAGCTGTTAAGCATAGTTAATCTGCTGAACAAAATTCCCTTGCTGGAGATAGCAGTGACCCAGTAAAGAAACCATTACCTTTCATGGTTGGTGTATTGTGACTGTTATAACCAGTTCCCCTGTAAGCCAGATTGTTTTCTGTGCTTAGCATGTTTGAGTGCCACTTTATGAAATTTGTCAACGGCGTGGTATAAAACGTGTCGCACGAAGTGCGTACCTCACTTAATCAGACTGACGCCCTTCAGTTATTTCTTTAAAATGAGGTTCACTTTTGTAACTGTTTTCATTAGCCAATCGAGAAGCAGCAATATCTGTCCGTGAATACGCGCCAAATGATTGGCTCATTTACTTGATAGACAGCTGCTCTTGTTGCAAGGGGCGTGGCTAACGCTGCATTTTTACATCAATCACGCTCCAGAACGTGTACAAATTAACACAACGCTGCCTTTCCATTTGCTGCCTTAAATGCATTATTCATTTAAAAAAGAGTATAATAACAAATACTCAGATAGTTGTGCCCTATTTGTTTACCACTAATAAATAGCATTCCGAAGGACCGCATGACGTTTAAGGATTTTATAATAATGTGTTATTCACATTGGAATAGTCTTGATTTTAAAAAGGTTGAAGGTTTTGAAAAATATATAACGAAATATATATTGCAGCTCTTTGTATTCAATTCTTGGTATCTAGGTCCTCATTATGTGAAACTCCTCCTAACCCAAAGTCAGTAACCCAAAACTAAAAATTTAGATTTTTAGCCATAATAATTTTGTCCACTGTAACTTCTTTTGATGTGCATGTTTTTTCTTATTTTATTATAACTCTGTTGACTTCTTGATTATGGATAATAATCAAGGAATGGATCAAGTATGATTTTAAGAAAGAAGAAGATAAAGAAAAAAATAGCAAATTTTCAAACAAACAAATAAATAAATAAATAAGTAAAAAATAATGAAAGCGGAAATTGTATTTTTGTACTACAAAACACCAGAAGATTTTCGTAACAATCTCAGGGTTTTTTATATTATATTTAACAAGAAGGATTAATGCTCAAATTGGGACGCTCAGGTATTATAAACTTGTTTGTCTTTTCGCATTGAAATAATTGTTTGGTAGATTTGCGAAAGATTGAAATAGTAAAGGTTTCTTTTATTACAAAAATAGCAATTGGACTTTCGGGGAGAAATGGTATAAAGTAATTGTAGGCCTACTGCTAATGGTGAAGGGATGTATTTGTCCATGGACAACAAAAATTCAGGAAGTTGGTTTCAATGTTTCTTTACATGGTGGTTTACCTTGGACTTATTGGTTTTTGCATAATAATGTGATCTTATTTTGACCTTTGGCACTGACGTCACAGGCGATTACTGTCGGTCCAATTTGCCATTTTGGGGAGCCAAGCTACTTGTAAAGAAATGGTGCGCGTCTGACTGCAAGGGCGTCGCCTAAAAACGCGCTCAACAAAGTAACAGACACTGGGCATCCAACTCCCAAAATGGCGCAAACAAGATTTACCAGAAGTGGTGACGTCAGGTGAATTGGCCCCGCCCATGAAATATGCTAATTACATTCACGCATGCGTACGGACACTATAGGTTGGCAAAAGGCATAGATGTGTGCACTAGGCAGACGCACAAACGCGTGTCCGCCACCATTAGCCCAATACAAAAAGGCTCGATTATTCCCCCATTTTGCCAACAAGTTGAGTGTTGGTGCGCGCGTGTGATGTGCAATTTACATATTTTATGGGACAGATTTATCGGGTCAATATAAGATGATTAGCTATGCTTCGTTTATCTTGGCATCCAGGTTAACGTTGCCAGCCTAATTTGCATATTGATCACGTGACCAATCCTTCGGTATACACGACTATATTTTATTTGCACCCAGGTCCCCTTTTTTGTTTACTAGAAATAACCAGTCCAACCTCGAGTTAAATTTCGTCCTTTTTTCTTCGTTAAAGAAATAAATTTGAACCGACCAAACCTCGTATTATGTGTTACTTTCGTATGGTAAGGTAGATTAGCACATGTAGTACTATACATGTGAAAACAGAAAATATTATGTTAAGTGTAATTTGAAGGGGCCAACTTTATTGTTGTTAATGCTATGAAAGGTAGGGAAAATACCACGTGGCATTAAAAGAACAAATGTTTTCCCGCGGAAAGCCTACCGAAATAATGTGAGATCTTTTGCATTTTTTCTTCTTCAAAGAAACAAACTCAGGACATTGAGTTACGTGTAAAGTTAACACCAAAAATGCTGCTATAAATTGTAGGTATAACATTAGGCAATTTCCTGTGCATTGTCAACATTCATATTGCTAGCTAGCGGGAACAGTGGGGAAAAAACCCCCAGTATTTGTATTTGTTGTTGTAATTGCGTTTTTTGCTAAGCGACCGCGCTTAAAAGAAAGTAAAGGGGCAAGTAAAAAAAGAAAGAAGGTTAAACAAACGTTGCAGCTCAGTAACTCTATATGAAGTTGGCCCCTGGCACGAATTCAACCTTGTTTCCAAAGAGTATGTGATTGTCTTCGTATACAAAAAGTTGACCAATTACAAGTGCTATCATTTGAGTCGATGTTGTTAATCTTTGAGGACATTTTTTTGCATCCTAATTTTCTTCTCTTCAATGTGTCCATTTGTAGTATTAGCATTACTTTCATTATCGGAACGATACGTAGTTTTGAGTAGTAGTTTATAACATGATTTTCTTTTGTAAATAATTGTGCCTCATACCTTTTTTATTTTTGTTTTATTTCAAAAGTTCAATTGTATTAAATTTTGACGGAAATCGGTGCTGATGGTTTTGTTCTTCTTTACTTTTTAAGTTGTATTGGAAGGGTAAAGTAGAGCTTTTGATGCCCAATATGAGGCATGGTGTACCCGGAGCTGTGTATTTAGAGAGTTGCGACAACTTGCGATTAGAAGCCATTTTCGGTCCCCCAAAAACCCGCATGTGCGCACACTGGGTGCCAGACCAGACTGCACATTGGGTTGTGCTACACTTGGACCGAAAATGGCGTCCAGCAACCACGTGATAGACAACTGGTCCATCCATGTCAAAACTCTCTAAAATACGCAGCTCTGGATGTACCCCCCCCATGCTGTGTCCTCATGTTGTTATTGGAACCCCAGGGATTCGGGGTGTAGTTTTGTACAAGAGGGAAAGAGTACCCTCGATGGAACAATTGAACAATGCTAACCCACAAGGTTTTCTTTGTTTTAATGGTACCCCACAGATAATTTCTTCAGAAAAGGGAAGTACCCCGTAACTGCCATATGTAAGGGTATGTGTGTTTGCAGGTGTTTTTGTTTGTTTGTTGTTGTTGTTGTTGTTGTTGTTTGTTTGTTTGTTTGTTTGTTTTTTTTTTTTGGGGGGGGGGTCCCTTTGCTACATAATGAGGCTCGGTATGAAGAAGAGCAATGGGTTAACCCCGTAAATAATGCACATGACCAAAGACAACTGGTCCCTCCATGTCATCCTCTCTAAATAATAATACGCAGCTCTGCGTGTACCCCCTCATGTTGTGTCCTCATTGTGTTCTGGGAACCCCAGGGATTTGGGGCGTAGTTTCGTACAAGAGGGGAAAAGTGTGTTTGCATATAGGAACTTTTCTCTCTTTTTTTGGGGGGGGGGGGCTCCCTTTACTAGGCGTTGGTATGAAGAAGAGCAATGGGTTAACATTATGCAATTTTTAAAAATAATTATATGTATATATATTATAAAACTGGCCAGTTCCAAGAATCTTAGATGAGGAAATTTGATAAGACGTTTTCAAATAGTTTGCTTAGTTCAAAACTTGTTCGATTCGTTTCGATTTCAGACCACATGTAGTTGTGTAAAAATGATTTTGTAGCCAACATGAAGTGCGCCCTCTGGTGATTTAATATCAATTAATTTCAATGTCCGTCCTAGGTTCAACGAGTAGTTACACGTGCACAAAGTGTGTTCGATCTTTTCGGAGAAGTATTTCTTACCCGTCAACTTCATGACTATTTTAGTACTTGCGTTACATTATTTTGTTTGTAAAAAAAAAAAAATGATTTTCCGGATGTTTACTCAATTCGCTCGTCCCAGTGCCTGTCGCATTCCGACACAAGAGGGCGCTGTTTACAGCAACTATTTTTGTCCCATGATGAATGGAAGGAATTTTCTCATTACAAAGGAATTCAAAATTCGCCCCTACTATGATTATATCACTCATCTCTGGATGACACCCCAACAACAATGGACCGAAGAGTCAAACTTGTGATCTTTTTGTGCAAGTGGTTTGCACCTGTGAGATTGGTTGTTTTACTGCGGCGTAATTGATTGGAGTAGATGGCGTAATTTTTGTGATGGGTGTATACAATGTGCAGATCACACACACACACACACTGGAGGGAATCCCAAGCAGTGACGTCATCACTGCGGGTAAAGTCTGCCGTGACCGACGGCTGTTTTACTTTGAGAAAAAACTAAACATTTCCCCAAATGAAATGTCTCCAGTGCGCACGCGTATAATAGTTTGTCGAGGAATTGTTTTTAAATAATTGGTTGCTGACATTTGCACCGTTGTCTTCTAAAGGAGAGTGCCCCTAGTGGAGCAAATTTAAATGGTTAAATCCCTACATAGGCCTTAGGTATTTTCATTTCATCTGAAACAAGTCACTATAAAAAAAACAAAAAAAAACAACAACAAAAAAAACAAACAAAACAAAACAAAACAAAACAAAACGAAGCAAAAACAAAACATAACTCCCACAAAAAGGAGAAGAAGAAGAAGAGGAAAAAGAAGAAGAAGAAATAACACACAACAAACAAACCATTATGTTCATAGTTCACAACAATGAATATTATAATCTGACCCCTGAAGCAAGACAAATCAATGCAAAATAACAAAACAAACGAACAAACAAACAAACAAAAACAAAACAAACCCAACCAGGATAAAGTAAGTTTCTGTCAGATTTTGTTAGTATTTTTTGTTCTTATTGTAAAATCAAATCCAACAGCCCAACAGCGGCAATGTTACATAAAGAAAAATTGACTATAGCGGGATTTGAACCTGCGACCTCCGGATTAACGAGCAGGCGTTCTACCAACTGATATATCTAATGTTTATTACTTGTTTATTGCTTTTAACAAAGAAAAAACAAACAAATTAATTAAAAGAGAACACATGAGGATATTAATGAGTTGCACTAAGCCTCAATCTGCAGATATACAAATTAATTAATCCATAAAGAACTTCATGAAGGGTTGAACGCCACCCGACAAGTGGTGGCGCTAGACTACATTCCAACAAAATTAATAACGGGAAATAATGTGAACAAAGTGAAAATCAAGACGAAAAAGATACTCACAATTAATAGTACCTCCGTAACTGTTGTGTTTTAATCCATTATCAAAAAATAAAAGGACCCCCCCAAAAAAAGGAGTAAATAATAAATAAAAAGAAACATAAAACAAACGTACAATCACCCCAACACCCCAAACAAACTAAGGAATTGCAAAAACAACTTAATGACCAAAATTAAACTCTGCAAACATCGCTAGATCAAAACAAACTTCAAAGTTTAAACAGTTTTGTGTGGGGGTTCTAATCATGATCGCAGATGTTAACAAATACATACAACAATCGACCATGGAGGAAAAGCATTTATGTAACTTACATTTTATTATCGTAGGTAATAGTTGTTTAAAGGTGGAAAAGATGCGTAGTGCCAAAATAGATCAAACAAAAATACCAAAACCCATTCAATATGCATTATTGCATAGAAACGTGCAATTTGATTTTGTATGAATAATAGCGCATACAACAGTCGTCAAGTAGGGAAGCTCTTGATGTTTTCGAGGCCACCAAGTGCAAGCAGCGTATACCTGTGTGTGCTGTACACACTACGTACGTAAAAGCATCTATCGACATCCGTGCGTGTAGTAGTAGCAGTCATGGACGAGGTGTTAGGTGATTTGGCAGAGAGATCTCTCCAGGAATTTCAGAGCTTGTCGAAGGAAGTAATCTAGCATCCAACAACTTCCCGTTCTGCTGCCGTTCCGGTAAGTCCTCTGTGGGTTTTTTTCTTAGTCGGGGGGTTGCTGTGGTGGTACACAGCAAGGCTTGCGATTGCCAGATAGTATACTGCCGGGGCTCTGCGTACAATTGTGTCGGTTTTTGATGGGATCGCCGATCGGCAACACACGGGATTGAACTAGCGACCGGTCAATGAGATCTAAATGACATGTGCCGGCGATGTGTCATACTGAATGCATCCTGACAACGATCGCAGTCTGTGTATACATGTACTTTTCACAAAAAACACGAGTAGATCATTTTAGATGGAATTTGTGTAACTGGGAATTCATTTGTTGTTCAATGCTACACACAATATTACAGTTTAGTAATTTAAGGTTATGTTTGGATCATCATGCATGTGTGGTGATTTGTGTTTACCTTTGTTGTCAATCAGCATCGTCCTTCATGTACACTCCAGCATGATATTAAATATGATTTCCTTGTTTGTCTTCATGATCTTTAATTCTTCAACATGTATCTGATGTCATCCTCCTCAGATGATTGTCCACCATGTATGATTCATCATTTCATAATTTAATGTTGTCATCGTAATTTTACATCATCATTCATTGCATCGAACTGTATTCTAGACCCAGTAACTGGGATGTTGCACTCCTATTTGGAAATTTTGACATCTGCGGTGTTGAAATTTTGACATCAGCGGTCGTCCGATCGTAGATCTGTCAATTTTTTTTAAAAGGAGTACAGCACCTCATTTACAGGGTGCACCTGTATTCCACTTCCACTCCAGTCGTCATCAATGTGATGATCAATCAGTGCAAAATTTACAATACATACATTCACCATCATCAAGATCGACATCAGTCACCAAGGTTATAGCCTTCATCACATTGACTTTGTTCATTTCATAATTATCTCCGCCATTATTTTAACATCAATGTTAATGGGCGCAATTTCACGGTTCTGCTTACCACGGTATTCTGCGCTTTATGGGCACCAATATTCTGCTCACAGAGTTGGTGCCAATCTGTGATAGCTGTGTATAAAGAAAGAATGCTTGGAAACAATCAATACATGATGTTAAAGTACATCTTTGCAAATCTGTGAAATACACACGTTAAAGGTGTGTAGGATCATCGTTTGTTTTTTGTCAACGTAATGCTGATTTACAGGCAAAATATCAAGAAATATACAATAAAAGTCACCTGTGAAAGTTTCAGTTGAATACAGTGCCTACTTATTGACAAAAAAAGGAAAAAATGTCACAGTATTTACATCAATGCTGTCGAATCCATCCACGTAATAGCGAGGTGAGAGCAGGTACCAACCTTATCTCTGGCTGCAGCATTCACAAATGGACACCACAGAAATTTGAAATATACAAAAGTTGCTTTAAGGCGATCTTTGAACAAATTTTGACAGACTGATATTGATTTCTAATCTTCACAGACGAAATAATTTTGCAGGATGCTTATAGTTTTATACTGCCATTACCATTTTCATAACAAGTAGGCTTTTGGGTAAAAATTACAGTATTTTTTAGGGGGTACTTTACTAATGTTAACGTGTGCTGTTTTTTCACTTAAATGTAATTAGATCCATGAAATGGACCCTGGTATCAAACATCCTCATCATTGTAATTAGCTCGAATAATCTTTTTTATCCGAGTCAAAATTAATTAAACATTAACAACCATTATGCTTTTTCATCATCAACCAACCAAGTTTTATGGAAAATAAAATAAATCAGGGTTTGACCTTAAATTTTTCAGTGACTAGCCAGCAGGACCAGTTAGCTTGCCATTTCACTAGTTGGCCAGATTTTTCACTAAGTCCATATTTCATATGACATAGTGATGTTTTTCAACACTGAACTAGCCAGCCGGACCACTTGGAGAGAATATTGACTAGTCCTGAGGTGTTTTAACTAACATTTGACCAGCGGACCAAAGAGAATTAGAATCCTAAAGATCTTTCTTGTTCCTTACAGTTCACAAGAAGTCAAGACTGATCTTAAATTGTGTATCAATCTTAAAATTGCTAAGCAAAATGTGAAGTGACATCACAAATAACCCTTGGCAATAATCATATTTTAAAAGATGAATCAAGCCCAGATATTTATCTCTCGAGCCTCATTTTGGTTACATTGACTTGAATGGGAGAAAAAACCCTCAAGATGGTCGCACTGTGGTAAAGATCCATTGGAAGCTGGAAAACACCTCCCTTCCAGCATTTTCTCTTGATTTTTTTCCCAACAAATAATTTGCCCTTGTTTTTAATCAGAATTAAGTTTGTTTGTTATTGACTAATACAATCGAATTATTATTGATTTGAATGTGCTTTCTATTTCTTTCAGAGGCGAGTTGCAGAAAGCTATGTCCATGTTAGCTCTTTACATGTAGTTAGAAGATTTCCTTAACACTGTGAGGCAAGAGAGAGAGACACGACGAGACCAGGAACCAGACCATCCATAGGTAAACATAGGCTCTGCCTATTGCGGCACTGCAATGTCAGATCTGGAAAACAACATCGTACGAGAATGGCTAAGAACCCTAGATCTGGTTCACCACCTTGATAATTTCATCGATAACGGGTATGATGACTTGGAAACTTGCAAACAGATCGGGGAGGAGGACATGGATGCCATCGGGGTTCAAGAGCCAAGACAACGGGAAGACCTCCGGCAAGCTGTCGCCCGTCTCAAGCAGGAAGGCGGGACAGCAGTTTACTTCACCCTGATGGGTCCTGAGACTGAATACATCTACGAAGATGAGGTGGCTGTAGATTACGGTTACGGAGAGGACGAAGACGAGAAGGTGCATTCTATGATCGACGGTGGCAGGAGCGGGATGTGCGATTGTAACAACTGCGAGTGTCTCCAGGACAATCACTATGATGTCCAGCCACCGTGCTACCTGGACAGAAACAGGTGGAAGTGGACTGAACACCATCTGAGGAGGGGCTCCTACGAAGGGGCCACCGAGTTCAGACAGATGATGAGGGACCGTCCTGGGGAAGAGGAGGTCCTCGTGAAGAAGCAGAGATCGGCAAGTGCTGTGGAGCGAGGAGGCTTCGTGGAGGCCATCGGGGGAATGAGTCCCCATGATCAGCAACGGAGGATGTTTCGCTCACTCAAGGTACACGTAAGTTGCATTTCTCAGTATATTTTATCACTTTAGAGATTGTAAAAGCAGGGTTCTCTCCATGCACAAACTTGCATATCAGGTGCAAAATGTTGGCCGATACACAAGAGAGAGAGAGGGAGAGAAACAAAAATGCTCGAGATTGCACATATAACTTTGGCCTATCATTTTACCCCAGGTCTAAAAATAGCCCCAGTATGTCAGGTGTCTATTTCTACCTACTGGCTTTTAAAAGCAAACATAAACGTATAAAGTTCAAAATACATTCTTGAGAGGACCTTGATTCAAATTTAGCGGGCTTTTGCCAAACTAGGGGTCCAGAATGCCCCACAGTTTTTATATAAACATTTCTGGGGAGAACCCTGAAAAAGAAGTACAGTGTACTTTGTAAATTACTATTTGATTCAATTGGAAACCTGTTCAGGGAAAGGGAGTTCTTTGTTTGTCCACAGGTTGCTCTGAGTGAGAGAGAGCACTTCGAAAGATATTATGTACAGGGACGGTTTCTTAATATAAATTGTTAGTTCTCAACTCGCTCATCAATACATCTGGTACAATTAAGTTGGTGTGAGATTCTGGACAGATACATGTATATTTGTGCACTTTTGACAGTGTAATCAGCCATGTGGCGTATCTTAATGTAAGCGGGGGTGGGGGTACTTGCCCCCCAATAGACCTTTATCATGGTGCGGCCATCTTGATTTTGTCCAATTCAAATCAATGTAACCAAACCGAGGCTGGAAGGAGTAACAGTCTGGTTCCTTTTTGTACAATGAATATTAGCATTCATTACTGCTATTGGATACTGGGAACATGACCAAGATGGTGGCAGCATGATAAAGGTCTATTGATGGTGGTCCTCCCCCCAATTAATGTCTGTGCCCTACCGGGGTGCCCCAAATTTGAAATCTGACTTTGGAGATTGAAAAAATAACCAGAGTAAAATGTAACATTTCTTGGAAGCTAATTTGATAATTTCAATGATTTTAAAACTATTTTCTTTCCATATATCTCAGACAATGTATTAGTTTTTACATTCACGTCAGGTTATCTTTAAAAAAAAATAATAGTAAATGGCATATAAAGAGCGCTTAAAAGGGGCTTTTGTAAGAAGGATAATGCAAACGGAAACTTCAGTTTTAATTGGCCAGAAGAGCCCTACCTAGAAAAAATGGTGCACCCCCCTTGTGCCCCCCTAAAATGTTACCTTAGTTTCGGCGCTGTGGCGTACTATGTCCTGTACATCATGGGGCAAGTTTGAGATAGGGAAAATTCTCAACCACCTGCAGTGTACCAGCTACACTGTACAATGAATTGTCAAATGAAGTCAAATAATATATAAGCAGTGTTAATGATTTGTTTACGCTGTGTCTCACGCCTGGCCTTTAGATTGATTTCCTGCATTTAAAATAAAAGTAAGGAGGAGCTTGGGGTGTTACTGCACTCAAGACAGCTCCTGTGTAATGTACAATATAGGCAGTGATGAGTTCATGGCTATTGTGGAGGAAATTTCCTGATTTTTATCGTCTGATCCCTTGAAATAGTACCCCCCCCAAAAATTGAAAAAATATACCTTTGAACCTTCAGTTCAGGTCCCAATTTCATAGAGCTGCTTAAGCAGAGAATTATGTTTAGCAACTCTCTGCTTAGCAAAAATAAGCAGGATACCAGTCACAGATTGTACATGTTTATGGTACTTTGGCTGGTTACCTTATTCTGGTAAGCATATTTTAGTTGTACTTAGCTGCTTTTTGTGCTTAGCAGCTCTGGGCCCTAATACAACGGTACTTTAGATACAATGTAATGATTAAGTGGTGGGAGTCTCCTTAAAGAGTTTAGTTGGGTGGAGACCCCCGATATTTATGTAACTGGGATAAGAAATACTGAATAAGGAACCTATAGGGCCTAGGTCTCTAATGGAAAAAAACTACAAAGTTATTGGCTTTCTGTGGGGTATCCTTGGATAATTTTGTGCATTTTTTTTCTGTCTTGTTTTCTACTTGAAAATGGCAAGGCCATGTAGAACCCTGCTAAATTCAGCACAGGACAACAAAACAATACCAGTTGGCGCATTGTATTGCTTGTGGCATGGTAACAGACCATTAACAGACCATCATAGATAAAAGTCTTGTACCCAGCCCCACACAAATGGGTACCGTATGATTATTTCTCAAGAAAACTTGCTGACATATTGCAATTTTTTTTTCTGAATGTTCCAGGTATGTGTACTGTACACAGTGATTGGATATTTTTGTAGACTTTGCAGATTTAAAGAAATTCAAAACATGTAACCCTGGAAAAGGCTTGTTCAATCACAACATGTTTTTGAAAAGTTAACTCTAGATACTTTAACACAACATCTTTGCTAAGATGTTATAAGCCTATAAGACTATATAGAAACAAAACATAACCAGGGTTCACCCCATGCACAAGCTAGCATATATACAATTTGTTTGCGGTCGATACGCAAACAAATTGGCCGATATGCAAACAAATAAAAAATAATTTGTTTAAACAAATAAAAAATAATTTTAATTTTTTAAATATTTTTTTTAACTATGGTAGTTTCACAAAAAACATGAAAAGAAAACCATATAAAATGCTTCAAAATGCACAGTAGGGCTTTGAAAACCAAGAAAACACCAAGTAGAAAATATTCTGAGGACCCTGTTTCAATTCAGTGGGCTTCAGCCTAACATCCAAAAAATTTGGCCCAGAATGCCCTACAGTTTTGAAAAAACCTGGGGAGAACCCTGATAACAATTTTGTATTATTTTATATTGTTTCAATGTCATTGTTTTTCTGATCAAATTATCACAGTGCAACTTTTTTGGAGTTAAAAATACACACACTGCAAAGCTGTGTTGCTTGACTGCGGATAATACCCAGGTGTCTCAGGGAGTACTGTGTACACGGTAATTTTCTTTCGTAATAAATACGCATCGGTTGATCGGGTAGCCTTCTGCATGTCATATCAATTGACTTTACAATGTATTGGACTGTGCGAAACGGTCACCTACACGCGTGCGCGAGTCCATTATAAGTGGTCTTCATAACATTTGCATCGCAAATGCGTTCTCCTGGCTGTTTGTTTCTTTGAGTGTCGCTCAGATCAATGGATTGCCACTTGGACTTGACACGGCAAAAAATATCTGGCCCCATTTGGCCGAAAAGATATCATTACTTCTATGGTACTGCACATCCGAGATCCTTTATGATAAAAATGCGGGCATTTGTAGAGCGCTCTTTACACTGGGTACCACTGCGCTTCACAAGAAAACTACGCAATAAGCAAATAAATAAAGGCACAGATAGAGGGAAAGACAGTTGGTCCTTAGCGATCAAAGCAGGAAAGTTTTAGATGTTTCTTGAAATCTTAAAGTGACTCTGCAGAATGGATTTGAAGAGGGATCCCCAGCAGCAGAATGCACCTTCGGAACCGCCAGGGGTATGTACTGCCTGAACCATAAGCGAAGGCCCCGGGTTGGTATACCTTGGTGAGATACGCAGGGGCGGTATTGTGGAGACATTTGTTCGGTAGCAAAGTTGAATCATTGCTGCCTGTTTGTCACTTCCGTACGTGGGATATTCTCTCAAAATGTTCCTAATGAAAAATGTATACTACATGTGAGTGTCCGAATTGATGGCTGCGGAATGCCGAAATATCCTGTTCTTCATCAGTGTCATTGCTGCCAACGGCAGTAGAAGAGGTCAGTTTATTCCGACATGTGTTCTCAAACACTCTCTATTCATTGTAGCGAATTATTAATACAAATGATTGCATTAATCATGATGCAATCTTGTTTTTGTGGCATGTTTGCTTGGACAATTTATTTATTTATTACGTTAATTCACACCCTTTAAAACTAGTTTCCATTTTGAGTCAATTTTTTTTTCCTCCATTGGGGAGACTACTATCATAGGGCTACATGTACAATGTAGATATTTGAGTTGGTACAGGTAGAGCGCTTGCACGTTAATCTAGAGGTTGCAGGTTCAAATCCCGTTTTAGTCAATATTTCTTTGTTCACCCAAAAATTAAAATTTACCCAATCACTTTCCCTTGTTTATTACTGAGGTCTTTTTATGATACAAAGCGTGTTTGAACTTGAAATGCAGAAGCACTTTTGTAGTTTTTCATTTTCCCTGCAGTTTTTTATTTATTTATGCAAGTTTACCCCAAACAAGAGTAAAAGCCACTCTTGGTAAGGGGCTACAAGAAAACAGTATTAAAGATGAAAATAACTCGGGGGAGCTGAAGGTAGGAATTGATACTCCTCTGAAAACAGTCTAGAATGTAGGATGGAAGGAAACATGCACCAGGCAAGGAGTTCCAAAGAGATGCAGTACGTGGAATAAAGCTGTTGGAATGGCTCTTTGTTCTACGTACGTAAGTTACGCGTACTTCATTTTTCAAGCTTGTCTGTTTTAAAAGGCAAAGTATACCACTGGTTTTTGGAACCATTTGACCCTTGAAAAATTCATTTCAAAAGGTGATCGTTTTAGAGGTTTCGCCAAAAATCTGGAGCAGTTATGTCCACGCAGGAAGAATAATCCGTAATTGGAATACACAATCTGAGAAAGGGTTCATGCAGAAATTTTCTCAGATTGACGATCTTTTGAATCCTTTTTCTCGAAAACCACATTTATTCGAAGGGAATCATTTCCCAAAATGTTATAACATCAAACAGCTGCAGTGCTTCTAATACCAAGTGAGTTTTTATGGTCTTATGAATTTTTGGAGTAATTACCAAAGGTATACCCTCCCTTTAAATAAAATAAAACCAACAAAGGTATTTGCCTCTGTTGCCCCCGGTCATTGCCTAGGTGCCCTGTAGATTGTATTCATTCATGTCGTATTCGGAGACAACTTCATTTTAACAGCGAAGATTTGTTGTGTGGGAAAATCACTGCCCCTGAATAAGTGTCATTGCCTTTACCACGAGACAAAAGCATATTGTCCCTTGCATCTACATGCCCGATTATTCTTATAGACTGTCTTGAAGACAGAGAGCAACAGTCTTTTAACTGTATCTATTTAGCTTCGGTCAGTGCAAGCTCAATCGTAAAGCAGGTCACCCACCCGCCCCCCTCTCTCTCCGTTCTAAACAAGCTGCACGTATGGGTCGCTTGTTAATCCCCCATAGGCCATTATTTGCATTTGGATGCATTTGGGATTCCCTTTTCGTCCAGTATAATAACGGGTTGATGACTTACCGGAATACAATTAGATTAAAGGGGATGAACACCTTCTGTTGAATAGATTGTGTGTAAACGAAGCTCTGGTTTTTTTTTTTTTTTTTTTTTTTCTTTTCACAAAGCAAAATTGCACAGGAAGCCATGGTTGCTTATCATTTCATTGTCGTGTTATGCAGAAAGTGGCAAGATTTGTGTCCCCTCATTTGATATGTATTTTCTATAATCACCTGAAGCTACAACATCGACTAGCGCTCTATATATGTTGCGCAGCCTCTTAAAAATGAAAGAATTTAACCCTTTAAAAAGCACATGTGTCACATTGGTAATTGTCAAAGACCAGTATCCACACTTGATGTGGCCCAACATATACATGAAATAACAAACCTACGAAAGTTTAAGCTCAATGGGTCATTGGAGTCATAAGAAAAAAAGTTGACAAAATCCGTGAATGTTTTCAATGTTTTCAAACATTGAGTTTTGGACTTGCAACATCAAAACCAATTGTTTTCCTAATTTCTCAAAAACTATTGCCTTTCAATCAGAAGCATTTCAAAGGGAGTTTCCCACGAAGACCAACTTTATACCATGTACAATGTACAATGTATGTTGTGTGCAAATCTGTGAACATTCATATTTTACTCTTAACAATGTTATGCGCATCTTTTTAGAGAAAAGATTGTTGGATCCAACATCTAATTCATAAATAAGCCCTTTTAAAAAATGCTGGGTATTTTCTGTTTTTTTTCCGCGTTCAGTGTGATTTAAAATCAGAATTTCTTCCCCCCCCCCCAACGGACAGCAACACTAACTGGTGCGTGTCCCCGCGTGCTTATTGGTACTTTGCCGCCCGACAAAAACACAATTTGTTCTGCGGGATAATTATTATGTACTGCCGCAATTGAGGGGGGGATGAACCAAATTGATGAAAAGCGCGCAGCGTAACTCGGATGGTTTTCAAACCTTTTGGCCAGTATGCCGTTTTGTTTGTGTAGTGTACAAACATACACCCCCCCCCTGTATGACTTCCTCTACCTTCTTGTACAAATGAAAAAAGCATAGATGTGTAAACGCAGTGCTTTGGACAATCAGCGATTTACAGCCCCTGTGGGAAATTGGTGGCTGTTATTAAATATTTGGAAAAGCTGTTTAGGCACGTCCTGACAGTGCAGGTACGTGAGAACAAAACGGTAGCTCCAATCAAGTGAAGATTTAGCGTGTTTATAGGCTGCGTACTGAGCGGAGAGGTGCACTAACAATCACACTGAAAGGTAAAGATTGCCTGTTGTTATGGCGCACAAATCTCCAACCTAACCTTTTGATTTATTGCTCCAAAAGAGCGTGTTTTTTGTTTGTGTTCCTGGCGAAATGAGGCGGACATAATGAAAGTTTGACTTCTTTTGAAATGGAAAATTGCACTCAGAATTCTTCACTGTCCAAATGTTTGTATAACTCAGCCAAAGTAATATGGAAAAAACAACAAGCCCAAAACAAACACCAACAATTTTAGGAACAACGTGGAATTGGTTTGATATTTATGTACACCAGGGAACCATTTCATCCAGCAAATGTGCTTGGCAAAATATTTAGGCTGAACACGTTTTGTGCACACTGAATTCTGATAGTGAGTAGCTACTGATGATTTTTGAGTAGCAACTTGCACATTTATGTATACTACGTTTTACAATGGAAATCGTTCACTGTACACATAACATTTTTCATTTCTGAAATTATGACTTAATATAAAACTTTCTCATGAAAACATGAATTTGTTGTCATGAAATAAAACTTCCTTTCAAATAATGTTTAAAATGAGGTTGCCATCAATGTTGCAAGATTCCTCTTCCCAAAGCAAACCAAACACTTTATCACCTTGTTGCTACCAAAGAACAAAAACTCAAACCTCCCAATTTTGTAAAACCTTGTGCTTGTGAAACATATAATTCACTCTACTTTACTGGACCATGGTTTATAACAGTGCCTTAAAGCACCGGAAAGCTAACAACTGTCAGAGTATATTTTAACAAATAAAGCTTCAAACTTTGCCAAGTAAGGCACTGTACAGTAGAATCGATAAGTAGAAACGAAAGCATCTTTGGTAACACCTCGATCATCAGCTGAGGATTTCCACAACAAATGTCAGGATTTCTCCTTGCAGTTGTTTACTTAGCAACATTCCCCAACAAAGGAGTTGCACTATCATTACTTCTGCTAGCTTAACCCGCTTTTCTCCTCCGCAGCGGGCGACAAGGCTGAATCTGTGGTGCAGCCCATTGTTGGGGGCGGCCTGGAGGAAAAATCCAATACAATGGGCTACCGGCAAATCTCAGATTTTTTTTGTGTTGTTGACTTGATCAGAAAGACTTGTAATAGTATGGCAAAGGATAAGCTTATTGTAAACGCCGTTGTTATGATAGTATGTGCATTTTACGTAGTACAAGTACCACTTGTGTTGAGAAAATCAATGGGTTGTTCACTTTACAGTGGTTTTTTAAAGACAAGGTGCTTCGTATGGAGCAATGGAGGATCAAAATCACAGTACTTTAAATGTTATACATGTAGGCAGAACTGCACGTCTGTTACTTGCGGGAGGCACCGAAGGCAATTGCCTTGGTGCCCCTTGAAAATTTTCCTTGTAGAAAGTAATATTTACCTGGATAGAGTTTTGCCCTTAAAATTGGGAAAAACTGCTTTGACCTTGCAGGGCTTGAAATTCACACTGGACCTCAGGCCCGAGGCCAGTGATTTTAGTGTCGGGCCAGTAAACTCATGACTGGACAAGTCCGGCGGTCTTGTTTTTTTCCCGATTGAATAGTAATACCTAAATGTGTAATATCTTTAAAATAGTTTAAGCTAAAAAGAGGTTCAAATGTTGATTTTGAGTCTGATGAATATCGTTCAATTCTGTGGAGTATCCAACACACCCATAAGACAATGAGATTTGTCTTCCCTCAATGCCTTTTAAAGAAAAACCTTTGTTTCTCATTTCTTTTCTGGTCTTGCTACTTTTTGTGCTTTTAAAAGCAGCTCTATAAAATGTTAGGCCAAGTGAAAACAAAAACCAAAAACCACCAGGGCTCAATTTCATTAAGCTGTTAAGCAGAAAATACTGCTTGACATATTTCTTTGACGAGCCAAAAATTGAGTTGGGCACCAGTCACAACATCTGCTGGTAACCTGTTTCTGCTGTGCAATACTTTTCTGTGCTTAGCAAGTTTTTGTGCTTACAGGCTTTATGAAATTGGGCCCAGTTGATTGTACCCGCCCTCATCCTTTTTTGTAACTGCATCGTTTTATATTTTTTGTTTTATTTTTGCTCCCGAGAAGACAAAATTTTTCTTGTATTTGCGTTTCATCTTGGCACCATTCTGTCAACGGTTGATTTAACTTTCTCAAATAGCCAGCAAAGTTTGAGTTTGGCTCCTTCCTCCTTGAAAAAAATTTAAAAAAATAAAATAAAAAAGGCCCTCATCCTTCTCTTTCTGAACCCCCCCCAGAATGGATCAACTTTACTTGGCCTTAACCCCTATTTAAGAATGGCTGTGACCTTCAGACAGAAAGAGGAAATAGTTTTGAAAGCGACTTGTGAACCAGGATTCTGTTTTTTTGATTCCCCCCCCAGCAAAAAGTACCAGAAGTCCCAAGGTCAACCTTCTTCCCTCTTCCACTTAGGGTAATTATGTATACATTTTCAAAGGGGCGTATTGTTTCTCCCAAAAAGAACGGGATGGGGGATCCCCCTATTGGTTTTGGTGATCAAAGGGAGTTTCCCTTTCGCAGCCCCATGGTCGGGCAGCTCTTGTGTAACTCCCTTCTGGTTTGTTGTGTTGGTGGACAGTTAGTTATTTACACAGAGTCAGCTTTCCCATAAAGGAGCCAAAAACAATTGGTGGACGACCGCAGACGTTTTGTCTGGGATTCTTGGTGTAAAAGTAGGGTCTGCAGGAACTGGATCTGAGAGGATTGTGCAATAGTTGACTGCAGTTCACAAGGAACTGTTGTGGGTGGTGTAGAGTATTACCTTTGCTGTGCTTCAATTAGTTATTGCTGCTGCAGACGCTCAGACTTGCTTGTCAATATCACAGAGAGGTGGATTTTTAATGCTTGGTCTTTTTGGAGGGAAAGATTGCACCTTGTCCAGAACATGGTGAGTAAAACTGGTTAGAAATAATAATAATAACAATAAATAATATTGAGTATTTATGTAGCGCCTTTAACAAGATCAAAGCGCTTCACAGCGAACCTAGAACATTTAACAGAGAAGCTAAACCGAAATGGAAAAAAGGAAGGTTTTGATATGTTTTTTTAATGTCTAGAACCTATTGACCGTGTAATTGTTTTCTTACACACTATGCTCCCTGTAAAGGTGGGGTCATGTTTTTGTCAACGTAATGCTGATTTATAGGCAACATTATAAAGAAAGATACAATATAAGTTACATGTGAAAGTTTCAGCTGATTACAGTGTCGACTTAATGGGAAAAAAAGCAAAAAAACTGTCTGGGTATTTTCATCTAGAATGTCAAATCCATCCACATGAGCGAGGTGACAGCGGGTACCAACCGCATCTCTGGCTGCAGCTTTCAGGAACGGACACCAACCCTCAGAAATCGTTTCTCAGATTCAAATGTTTTTTAGGGGTGAAAAATTATCCAAACAATATTTCTTCGAACGGAATCCTTTCTCGAATAATAGTTTATACTATCATTCAGCAGCTGCATTGCTTCTCACCAAGTGAGTTTTTATGGTCATTAATTTGTGGAGTATTTACCAATCTATATGACCCTACCTTTAAGAGAAGGTTATTACAAAGGATGTGGTAATCCTAGATGGGGACTCTATGTCTTATTGCTAATAAGTCAGGTGCAATGAATGTTACAAACATCTGTGAACGGCAGACATGTACTGAAACTATTTAATAATTGACTGCATGCATAATCCGTAGTGATCTATGATGTATATTCTGCATCACAGAAATCCAGCTGAACAAAATATTCTTTCAGGAAAGGCGATGGGGGTGGGGGTGGGATTGGGGGGGGGGGGCTTTATATCAGGACAGAATAAACCAAGTTTATATAGAACATAATCTGTGTCATCATATATCCAGTGTCTGGCTAGCTCTCGCTGTCAATATAAATGTTTAAGTCAGCAAAATTTGGAGTTTGTTTTTCTCTGTGCTGAATTGAAGGTGAACGATTTGACATGTTACATTGTACATCGATCTGCAATGATTGTACACGCTGATCAAATGCTCTGTAACATTTGATGCCCTAGGCAGGGGTTATGTGGATCCAATAAAAACCAAGTTTGTGAAATGTTCAATTACGTGTACCTAACGCTACACAGTTGGAGATTGATTTTTGATTTGTTGATTTTGTATGTCAGAAACGTTTCTCAGATTGTGTACTCCAATTGCAGATTATTCTTCCTGCATCATGGACATAACCGCTCCAGATTTTCGGCAATATCTTAAAAAACGCTACCACCTTTTGAAATGAAAATTTCACAGGTTAGTTTTATGGTATAATATCTCTACAACTATGTAGGATTGAAACAAACAGTGGGTTCCAATTACCAAATGTATACAATCCCTTTAAATTCACACAGTCAGTGTGGCCAGCACTATACATTGTAATAATATAGTGATGTGATGATGGTGATGGTGTATATTCACAAGTTTGGCCGTGCTGGAGGAGGAAACTGATCATCCATTCTAATGAATGACTTCGGGATGGTTCAGGGAGAATCCGTTACATTCTGGCAGATGTTCCTGCCTGATGAAAAGCCACCTCCCACCCCTCCCCCTCCCCCTTGATGCCCTGCAACTATTAAGCACCTTCGTTTAATTTTTAATTTTCCTTTGAGGGGAAGGTGCGGACTGTTTTTTCTTTTAGTAGACCCTTAAATGTGGCAGGTCCTTGGATTTGTCAGAATTGTTACCGATTTCAGAAATTGTTTTCCCCATAGATTCCTCCTCATTTCCTCAAACTGTATAAGCCTTTTTGAGATATGGTGGACACTATAGGAGTGCACTGTAAGATGTGGGTGTATACAGACAAATTTACCCAAATCAAACAGTGTTATAGAAATGTGTCCGCCATATCTCAAAATGGCATATTGAACTTGCTGTCAAGGAGGAGAAAGTTACAGTACACTGTTTTAATAGATGTTAGTCTCCCGAATTCCGAAAATCTACTCTGCGGCAGTAGAATAGTCTCCCGAATTCCGAAATCTACTCCGCGGCAGTAGAATAGCAAGACAAGTTATTAAATAACAAAAATCTACACAGCAAAGTAGATATATTTTATACACATGGTGTAACCGCAAGCCAAATATACATTGATACCCCACCATGCAATGCCTCAAAACCTATAGATGTTAAATCGTTAGATGGTAAACAGATGTTAAATCGTTGCGGTACCCACTGCTAAAATATAGGATTCGACCTTCCTCCAGCCACTGGGTTAGCTCGGTGGTCTAGTGGTAAGACATCTGCTCTAGCATAGCAAAGGCCGTGGGTTCGAATCTCACCTGAGCGATAGGCCTGCGGATTTTGTTCATAGAACTCGGGAAAGTACTGAGTGTACAGTGCTTAATACACATCGGTGTACGGGTAAAAACCAGATAATACATTGTTCTTCAAACTCTAGTTTTGACAGAGTTTGACCTTAGCTCCCCAAGGGTAGGAGTGTCAAAATCTTCTCTCCTTTTGAGGTCAGCTGGGCCATTCAACATTTTTTGACAGTCAAAGTAGATGTGTGGAAGGATTGCAGGAGCTGTTGAAGTTAATATTACATAAGCTTCTTCACTTTATAAACATAGAAAATGAATATCCATTTCACAAAAAACAGGGATTTTCTTTGCGATGTGTAGGTACTTTGCATTTATATTGTTCTTGTCTGTGCTGTGGTTTTACCACCATGTTTTGTTTTTTGCACTGGGTTAGTTTTTCCAGCTAACAAAAGTCTCCAGTTGTGCGAATGAAACAAAAAAGTAAAGCGAAACCCTCAGGGCTCGATATTTTACACTGGACCACAGGCCCGAGGCCAGTGAGTTTAGTGTCAGGCCAGTAAACTCACCACTGGACAAGTCCGACAGTCTTGTGTTTTTCAATTCAGTATTTTCATTATAAAAAAAATGATTATAATAATGTGGATGTATTTTCATTATTAAAGGTAGGATCATACTTTGGTAATGACCCGGAAAGAAATTGTGTGATATTTTTTATCCGAAAGCCTACTAAAGGTGGTAATGACAGTAAACATCCTGCGAAATTATTTTTTCTGAAGTGCCCCCGTTAATCAGAAATCAAAAATAGCATTTTGACAAATTTGGATCTCAAAAAATCGCCTGCAGGCGACATTTTGAAATTTCTGTGGTTTCTGTTTGAATGCTGCCCTCAATACGACCAGATATGCGGTTGGTACCCGCTGTCACCTCACTAAATGTGGATGGATTCAATGTTCTTGATGAAAATGCGTGACCGTTTTTATTGCTGTTTTCTCAACAAGTAGACACTATCTTCACCTAAAACTTTCACAGGTGACTTTTTATTGGATCTTTCTTGAAAAATTTGCCTATAAATCAGCATTACGTTGACAACAACTAATCTATGACTCTACCTAAGTCTAACGAAGTATCATTTTCCCACAGCTACACCATTTTCAGATGAGGTACATTGTTTCAGATTATGTTAAAACTCAAACTTTCAATTGAACTATGTTTGAAAAAAAAAAAAAAAAAAACACACACCAAAAGAAAAATTCAATGACACTGCATACTGCCCTCAGTGTCACATGAAATGTAAAACTGCAGATCTATATATTTAACATGTACGTATGTCCTGATCCTTGCTGACCCCCGGGGCATACTACACAGTTATAAATACATCAGATCAAGTCACACTGACATTTTTTCAGGAAGTTATCGAGGAATATTATGTGATAGTTGAAATCGAAGCCTCCAGATTGGTTGCGCTGGAAATGGAATAGAAAGAATCACACCGGAGATGGTGTTATGGACACTATCCACA
Organism: Plazaster borealis; assembly: GCA_021014325.1. Lineage (NCBI taxonomy): Eukaryota > Metazoa > Echinodermata > Asteroidea > Forcipulatida > Labidiasteridae > Plazaster > Plazaster borealis. The sequence continues at coordinate 10,636,325 of CM037476.1, read as the reverse complement.
TGGTGTGTGTGACCCCCGACAAATATCGGTATACCTGCACTTTCCCTTTCACTGACTTGAAAGGTTGGGTTTCCACTATTCAATTTTGAGCGGACTGTAATAAATGGCCCGAGGCAATTTAGACAATTTGATTGGTTGCGATGTAATCATGTGACAAGGCACTAATAGCCAATGGAGTTTTAATACATGGAGTGCAATCTACTTTTGAAGAATTGAGGTAATACACACGTATGTTTGATCTCGGTGTCATAATATCGTGTCGGATTGACAGTGATTATTTTCAAAGGATCATCAGTCAACTTTATAGGGGCCAAAAGAAATAACTGAAAAGTGAAAGAAGTGTGTGTGATTTAGCACTGTTTACTCATTGCTTGGTGAGTCTTGCGCAAAGAAGTTCACAGGGTACTCGGATGGATTGGAAGAATGTATGATTTCAACAATCAGTTTCAGGCACGTAGCGAGGTGTTTAAAAGGTGGGGTGGTCATTTCGTTACAATCCCAGAGCTTTAATGTTATACCGGACCACAAGCCCGAGGCCAGTAGCTTTAGTGTCCGGCCTGTAAACTCACGAACGGACAAGTCCAGCAGTCTTGTGTTTTTCAATTGAATCATAAAGGCACACTGTGTAAATATCTGAAACAAAAACAAGTGATGTTAAAAACACCTTTCCAATTCTATTGAATAATGAAGTATGTATACCCATAAAGAAAAATGAGATAAATTTTCTCTTATACCGTATGTCATAGTGCTTCAGATAAAAACAGTTTGCATGTTCAACTAATAAAATCAAATTGTTAACAAATGTTCAAAATTTCACTGAAAATTTGAAAAGTTTTCTTCTTCACAATACATGTATAAGTTTCTCATATGTTCTCTTCCTTCACATGTTCCAAATTGTTGAAACACAAACAGTTAACAACTTGGCTGTGTTTTTTACTGTTTAGGTTTTATTTCAATGTACATGTAATATTTGTTTGTGTCAATCACTTTAAATCGCCAGTTTAGTGTCGTTGAAACTGAAGCTTTTAAAATAATATATGTTTTGTAATAGCTTAATATAATTTATGATTTCTCTGAGAAATCAATACAAATCTCTTGGGATGAGCTTTCTCCCACACACACTGTGCGAGGCTTCATATATCACGGCCGTTATTGTTCGATGAGGAAGTAACAAACTTAAATATCTTGGAGATCGGTTGATGCTACTTCTGGTTTCAGTCGCTGATGAAAGATTGTACGTGTATGCCCTAAGCTAGGGAAAGAAAAAACCCCACAAAAACCCAAACCACAATGCGTTGTTTGAAGCAGAAGTTACATATCTGCAGTTCTTCCTTTTCAGTTGAATGCAAAATAATTTCGAAAAAATATCAAATTTTTTAAACATTGATTATTTTGAACAGCCCCTTTATGACACAAAATGTGTGCGCTTTTTGAATGAGTATTCCCTGTGTGGCAAACCGTGACAGAGAGCTGGCGAAAAATATGCGAGGTGGTGACTGTAGGTAGTGAGATGGGCCGCCAAACGGTCAGAGGGAAACCACTGCATACAGAAACCAACATGGTAACAACATACCTTGAAGATACCGTCATCGACGTGTCAATGCACTCTCAGCAAAACTGCCCTTCAATCCTAACTCAATTTTACACTATAAAGTGAAGTTTCCACATAACTCAAGTATGTTGTTATTGCAACACAAGCAAGTTTCATCTAATGTTTATCCATTCCATCGATACCAAATTCTGTTGGATTGCGGGGAAATATCTAAAGGTGGGATCAACTTAATGTTATAGAAGTTCTTGAGGGACCAATGTTCGTTAAATGCTCAGATGAGGCCTACATTTTTTTTTCTGTTTAAAAAATTCATATTAAAAACTGTTTTTATTTTCTCAGCAAGGTGAGGAACCTTTTTACTTAAAAATATATGTAAATTTCTTTTAAGAAGACAATCATGCAAGGGGGCTGTCAACTGGTATCACATTTGCTCAGCGGAGAAAAGTCTTGCCAAGCGGTATTGGGTTACCAGCCAAAACAAGATATGATGGTTCTGGCTTAAATTTTGCGTAACAACGAAACTTGCTTAGCAATACGGTATGTTTGTATAGCTTTATGATATTGGGACTTGGTACATATGTTCACATACATAATGATAACAGCATGCTCAGAGTAGTTGGGTTACCAGCCAAAACAAGATAAAGTGTACAATGCTTCTAGCTTAAATTTTGCGTAACAACGAAACTTGCTAAGCAATACGGTATGTTTGTATAGATTTATGATTATGGGACTATGTTCACATAAATAATGATAACAGCATGCTCCTATTAAAAAGTAGTTGGGTTACCGGCCAAAACAAGATATAGTGTACAATGCTGGGCTAAATTGTGCATAACAACGAAACTTGCTAAGCAATACGGTATGTTCGTATAGCTTTTTTATATTGGGTCTACATGTATACGTACACATACACATACATAATGATAACAGCATGCACATTAAAAAGTAGTTGTAAAAGGTGTTACACATATGACTGACCCGAAAAGAATGATGTTCGCAAATATTTGCATCACCACCGACATCTCAATTTCACGAACATCTGTTGGACATTTTGGCATGATATTGAACATATTATCTTGACCTTAAAATCTGAACCGCTTTGGGATGCAACAGAACCCCTTTAATACTATATTAAAGGGGTTGTACCTCGGAGAACTGAACTGCGCCTATCTTCTATAAATTACAGAGCACTAGAGAAGTGACATTGCAAATTTTATTACTTTTTGTTGATTGAAAATCGTCTGATAGAGGTTAATTCCAAAAACTTGTTTTACCCATACACCGATGTGTATTATTAAGCACTGTATACTCAGTACTTTCCCGAGTTCTGTGAAGAAAATCTCCAGGTGAAGTACTCAGGTGCGATTCGAACCCAGGAAAATCTTCTTGCCTCAAGATTAGTATTTTGAGGATGTGAGGCCAGATTTCATCTCAGGATATTGAGATAATCTGGGCCTAATTTCATGGCTCTGCTTACCGCGGAATTCTGCGCTTACAGCCAATAGAATTATGTGCTTTAGAGGGCGCATTAAGCTCAGAATTCTGCGGTAAGCAGAGCCATGAAATTGGACCCTGTTGTGGCTCTCCACAAATTACAGAGCCCCAGAAGTGACATGTAAACCATTGTATTAATCTGCTGGCCACAATATAAATATTTTGAGGATTTGAGGCCAGATTTCATCTCAGGGCCATGAGATAATCTGTTGTGGATATCTGGGATTAACAGTCACTCGGAAGAGATCTTCTTCCCGCAATCATTCTCTGGGAACAAGATGATATCTTTTTGGAACAAGAGGGATCAAGATATTATCATGTGGTCATCAAGATCTTATCCCTTGACCAAGGTCTGAAAGATTTGTTACTTGTCTAGTCCCGGCCTCCCTACCTTTGTACCTATTTTGGTACCAAGATAATTTGTCCTATTCAAATACAAAGTAAAGACAGAGTGGTAATTACCAACTTCAGCAAAGCACAACAAAATTATGCTTACCAGAATAAGGTTACCATAAAAAAATACCATGTCACATGTACAATCTGTGACTGGTATCCTGCTTATTGCTGCTGAGCAGAAAATGTTTTATTAATATTTCCTGCAGAAGCAGCTCTATGAAATTTTTCATACAGCTGCTTAAGCACAAAATGTAGTTAAGCACAACAAAAGTATGCTTACCAGTTTAGGTTACCACGTAAAATGCCATGTCGTATGTACAAGTTGTGACTGGTATCCTTCTTATGTGAGCTCAGCTGAAAAGTGTTAAAGCTGTATTTTCTGTTGAAGCAGCTCTATGAAGTTGGACCCAGGATTGGTAAATATTTGAACATTTTTGGGAACCATACAATAATTAACGAAAACAAAGTTGCACTCTCTAAAGTTCAAGTACATGTACGCACAAGACTTTCATAGTTTATATCTTTGTGCTTACCAGAGACACTGTTACTTGCAGGAAATGCAACATGACATAATTTGTTTGCAGCTAGTTTTCTAGCGAGTGAAACTGTCAAGCATTCATTTTTTTCTTACTATACATGAAACATGTCTCAGGTTGTTAAAAATAAAATAAAATAAAATACAACCGACTTTAATCGTTGAGACTGGTAAAAATGACCTACTTGTGGGGAACTGTGATATTAACCGGCAGAGATTGTTTTTTTGGTTTTTTGTTTCTTCCTATATGCCCTGAAGCTCTCTATCAAAAAATAATCGCTTTACTCTTCCGGGTCTTCCTCATTGTAGAGAACATTCCAAGTTCGTGATTATCCTCACGTTTTATACAAAACACCTCAGGAATTACTCTGGAAATTCCTTTTTTCTTCTTCTTCTTCTTCTCATTTCATCTCCTCTTTATCTTCATGGTGGTGGTGAAGCAAATCATGTTCGAAGTTTGATTTCTTTTTGGCGTTGGAGGTTGTGAAACTTTGGGATCGGGCTGGAAGTTTGTACTTTTATTGTTGAAAAGAATTTAGCGTATCGTGGCCGAGCAGTCTAGTGCACCGGACTCAAGTTCTGATGTTCTGACTATAGCAAAGTGTGGGTTTGGGGCCCCGCTGGTCTTGACACTTGTGTCCTGATCAGCGTGTAAAGCAAGACACATTGTAAAGCCGATGGTCCCTTGCGTAATGTTGTGTTGAGGCTAGTGCAATTATCATTGGTCGTTGGCTGCAGATTGTGCCGCAGCACCTTGTAAACCCTTACAAGGTGCGATAAAAACAGGTCTCATAACTTATTCAAACGAAGCATACCTGTCGTAGAAGTAATGAGTGTTTTGGCTGAGACGCCTGTGATGAAGCTCTATATAAAAACTTGTATTGTAATAATGAAAATAGTCATATTTTGCATGACAGGTTGATACCAAAATGCTTATTTATCCAGCAATCATTAAGCTGTGGTGATTTGTGGGGTTCTTCAATTTCTATTTCCACAACTTGGACAGTATTTCAGAAAGAAATATTTCTCTGGAAGATTGGTACTGCTATGAATTTTTATTACGAGGGCCCATTTTCATATACAGTAGCTGTTTCAGCAGAAAACACTGATCAGCAAATTTCTTTGCAAAACATGAGTGGGGCACCATTTACAACAATGTAAACTTATGGAATTTTGGCTGGTAACCGTTTTCTGTTAAGCAAGTTTTGTCTGCGCTTAGCAAGTTTTTGTGCTCACAGGCTTTATGAAGTTGGGCCCAGTGAGCTTTTTTCCAAATTGTACTAAATAGTATTTTTTCTCTCCCGATAAATACCCATCCTGTATGTTGTCTGTAGAGGAAGGGCACATTGTCAATGTCAACATTAGGAAAAGGGAATTCAGCCCCAGCCGCCACATTAAAAGCATGCAAGGCAGGTTTTGATTTCACTAGACCGGCAATGTCTCACCTACATAACATTTGTTCTGGCTTGAGAGTGCACTGCACTGTCGTCAAGTGATCTGAACAGACAATTAATCTTATTAGCGTGTAAAAAGTACACTAACATGTGCTAGGTTTTTGTTTTTGTTTTTTTTCCTGTTTGGTGGTAATTCCGTTACGGGCTCAATTTGTTTCTGAGAGACGAAATGGCGAGGGTGTTTGGCGTTAAAGCCTGTGCAAATTGGCTCGGACGGTAAACGCTAACTGCTTACAGTCATGCTGGAATGTTGGGAGGTTAAAAGGCTTTCTAGAAAGAATTCCCTCCATCTTTAGATAGCCCTCTAATGATGGGTCGCCATGGAAACTACATTTTATCCCTGTCTGAATCTGCTGAAAGTGGACAAAATGCACGTGGATGGTTTATTTTAAAAACGTAAGGGTCGCCAGGATTAGCATTGGTGTACGGCTTGATATCAACGGTAACGAATTAAGAGTTGAAAGCTCTCTTAGATGATGGGCTTGTCAGTGGAAATTGTCTGTGGGACACAGGTTTAGGGCATCGCTAGGAACTAATGCAGGGAGAGAGCTGTTCCCAACAACATGGAGTACATGATATGAAATTTTTTTTGTCAGAAGTTAGTTTGATAGATCCTTGAAGCTACACGTGCAGATTATCGATCCGTTGTGGAAAAAAAATCAATGTGGTGTTGATATGACGTGTAATTCCTTTCAAAAGGAATAACGCATGTGTACGTCATTGGTTTCTGGAAAATAATTCATTCGTTACATTTCTACACTCTTGTTTGTAAACAAACCATTCAGGTAACCAGTGAAAATTGCGTCAGATTTAGGCAGCCATGTTTTCTAGAGAACCCTGAAAACTTTTAATGTTTGTTTTTATATGTTTTCATGCAGATGCTTAAATTAGGTCGTTTTGACCTTATTTTTTTGGGCAAGTTTAAATTTTAAGAAGTTCAGGGGAACAGTTTTCTCCCACTAGCACAGTATTTTAGCCACTACATCATTGCTACTGGTGTTACGTTTGTCAATTAAAAAAAGTACAATTACAGAATGGAAGTCGTCAATTTTGGTTATAATAATAATTGAGCATTTAACCTTCAACAAATGTATTTTGAGTTGAAATCTAAAATTGATTTTGTATGCATATTTTGACATTAGTTGGCTCATTTTGTTCTGGTATCTTTTAAAAATTACATGAAAGATTCCATTTAAATAAATAAATAAATAAATAAATAAATACATAATTGGGTGTGGTAGGGGGGGGGGGCTGGGCACCACTAGTCATAACCAATCATTTTCTGAGGGAATGATGGCAATTGCCTCCATGCCCTTGGCCCAATTTCATAGAATTGCTTAAGCAGAAGTACAAAAATGCCTGCTTAGCAGAAATTAGCAGGATACCAGTCACAAAATGGTTCATGTGACATGGTATTTTGGCTGGTAACCTTATTCCGGTCAGCACAAATTTGTTTTGCTTAGCTAGTTTTTGTGCCTTAAGCAGCTCTCTGTCATTGCCTTGGTGTTCTTTGACAATATAGTGTTCAAGTACAAACTTCTCTCGTAGAGGGTGGCCGATTATGAAATAAAAAACTGTTTTGCCCCTAGAGCAAAGTATCAAGACTGCATGCATCATGCATTCATACTGCTCGGATGTTTTTTTTACGGTGAGGTCATTCTCTGCATTAAATGCACTATAAAGTGATGTCAACCTTTGTACAGTTAAGCCTATTAAGGGCCTAGTGGACTGTAATAGGATTGACTAATTAATAGAAATATCAAATAGCCTCAGCTAGATTGCCTGATTAAAATAACAAGTACTTTTTGTAAATGCAATGCAATACACTGTACGTCGTACCCATTTAGTACTACCACTTCATACAGTACTTTAAAGGTATTGTACAGGATTGGTAGAGCTGACAAAATAGTCGCAGACAGTGTTCATGTTTTGTGTGATCAACCACATACATAAAAAATAGCAACCCTGTTAAAAAATTGGGCTTAATTCGTTGTGTGAGTCAGGAGAAATTAGTGAAAAACCATGCACAATTTTCAGCACGAAACACATTGTCCTTAATTTTGGTTGTAACAACTGGAATCAGCTGTTACGGTTTTTATTTTAGATTTTCAGGTACAGTTTCTTGAATATGACTTCATTTCAGAGGGAAATATTTCAAAGAAAAAATGGTTCTAATAGTGTGAACTTCATAACCAGTAAGCTTTTCAGACTAAAATTAAACAACAATGTTTTTTATCCTTACCAATGCTGTATAATACCTTTAAGCTGTCGTTGGTGAACAAGGTCGATATATTTGCATTTTGTGGAGGAAGAGGAACAGTTGATGATGTTAATATTAATATCAAACAAATGGTTGCAGTTTTATGCGCTTCAGTAACAATTGTCATTGCGTAGATGAAATGAGGCGTGGTTGATACACTTTTTATGCTAATATATTTTGAGTAATTACCAAACGTGTCCAGTGCCAAACAGCAGCTAAGCACAACAAAAATATGCTTACCAGATTTAGGTTACCAGTCAAAACACCATGTCACATGCACCATTTCTGACTGGTATCCTGATAGTTTTTTGCTAAGCACAACGTTTCTAAGCAAAATTGAAATTGGGCCCAGGGACATGGAGTCAATTACCTCTGAGAGTTACATCATCATCAGGCCTGAGTGCAGTATCGACGACTCCATCAAAAATCAGGCCAGAGTCTTGAGCCCTTTTCACACAACGAAAATTTAACCAATGTCTCCCTTGCTACAAATTGTATGAGCACTGATTGTTTATATTGTTGTCTTCATGCACGACTGATTGAGCGAGCTTTCACAAAACTAAAGTAAAACAACTAAAAACCATTGTTCAATAAACAAAGGTTTTTTTCTTTTACATGATGATTTCACGTACGTCTCTAGTCAAAACTTCCGCTAGAAGAAGTTTTTTGTCGTAGGTCCAAACCTCTGACAAAATTTAGCAATGTTTTGAGAAGAGATCACTAGGGACCTTGGACAGTACAAACATTGATGTCCTTTCACACGAGGTGCAATTTGACAAAAATTCACTTGCCATGCTAAAATAAAGCAAAGGACCCCTGCTAAATTGCTCTTGTGTGAAAAGGGCTTTTGTTGAAATTTGTGAGAGTCTGGTTGTACATGTACATGGGGCTCTGAATTTATTTCTTGTCCCCAAATTCTTCTTACAAACATACATTTCACATGATAATTAACAATGGTTAGTCCACGCAGAACATTAAAAAACCTAAAGAAATCTCAACGCCCCTTTTTTTTTACAAATTATTACGTCGGGCGAGGAAAAGCCATGAGGGATTTGAAACTGTCGCGGCTGAGAACCACCATACACACTGTGTACGTGTGCCATTAATTACCCGAGAAGAAAAACACCTCCCTCCCCCCCTACCACGGTAAGTTTCATAGAGCAGCATACTTGGCGCCAAATGCGGAATTAGGAAATGATGATGTCAACTATTATTGATCAACCGCTGGATGAAGGCCTCATTATGATAATTTCCAAATGGCCAGTTAGTTATTATTTTATTTTAGTACACATCCAACAGTGACAGTGAAAATTACAGGATGAATAAGGAGACGGTGAAGTAAAGTTCTATTTTTAGATTAATATGGAGAGAAAACCCCGAGAGGGGGAAAAACCAACCAAGAACCAATCCAAATGCAAGGCTCCTGGCTGAGGCGGGATTCGAACTGGGGTCCACAGAGGTGACAGGCCAGGGAAGAAATTGACGGCTGCGGCTACGGCTGTGGCTGTTGCTAAGGATGTTGCTAAGGCTGTTGCTATGGGCAACATTATACTTTAATCAAGGCTCAAACTTTACACTGGACCGCTAACCCGAGGCCAGTGAATTTAGTGTCCGGCAAGTAAACTCACTGCTGGTTAAGTCCAGTAGTCTTGTGGTTTTCAATTAAATACAAATACCACACTGTGTATAATATCTTGAAAATTAGACAAATGATGTTCAAATGTTGACTTTGAGTCTGATATCTTTCAATTCTGTTGAGTATCGAAGATCACTTGGGCCTACCCAAAAGACAAATGAGATAAATTTTCTCTCAATACTTGGTCAAATATGAACAGTTTTACACATTAAACCTAGTGCAGTTTACATATTAAACTGAGTGGAAAGTTTTTTCTCGTTTTGATTCTGGTCTTGTAAAATGAATACTGGTCCAGTTAAAGTTTTGAGAGCTACAAGCCCTGAGGTCTTGTGGATATTCACCCCCAAATTCGAGGCTTGTCGGGACACGGCCTAGTTTTCAACCGATTAACATTGCCTTAGTAATGTTGTATCTCATGTATCCCCATGTATTGTTACAATACTGATATACATAGTGCCAAAAACCATATAAAAAGAAGCTATGTACCCGAACCTCAGACAAACGTGTCAAATTTCGCTAACATACGCGCGCATACATGTCTGAGTTATGTGTACTGTACTCGCGTGTACTGACTATTACTACTAGTACTACAGTTTGGGGCGCCGATGATGCTTTGTATGCAGTGGTGGGATGTTTGTCTGACAGCTGGGTATTTTAAGCAAACGTGACGTCATTAGTGCGGAGTGCTATTCACACTATATACTATTTTTCTCGTACATGTGTTCTACGCTAGTCCGCTTTCTGCAGCAACAAAGACAGTGAATGTAGTCTAGTGAAGAGATTTTGTTTGAAATTCAAGGTCCGTTGTGTATGTTTATTATTGCTCAGTGTATGGTGTTTGTAATCTACCCAGGTCTATTTTTCTCGTATTATTCCTTGTAGTCTGCTTTCCGCGACGACAAACACAGTGAATGTTGTGTCATTCATATCCACTGCTTGTGATGTGATATCTATAATTTTTGCTTTCATATCCAGGATGGATTATTTTTGATTTGAGTCATTTGCTGAGTCTCATAGAAGGAATTTCTCTAGCCTCCCCACAAATCCATATCGTCCATGAATTGGGGTTTTCAATCTGTATTCGTACCGTACCCTGAAATGTTTCTTAAAAATAGTCTAATGTTTGTTGTGTGAAGTCATGAGTCATTGCTTTGTACATGTTTATCTGATGAAGTCTGGGATTCCAAAGTATACATTTCTCCTGTCCTTGTTTTATAAAAGAGATTATTCCCAAACAATTTTTGTCATACGTGTAGATCTTACGATCTAAAATGAGATCTTATCTTTCAAAACGATATGCTCCCCTTCTTCGGCTATTTTAGTCTTCACTTAGTACCAACATTTTATATTTTATGAAGCCTGATTTTCCCAAAGTATACAATTTTGCAGGTCTGTATTTTATTTTAAAAACATTAAAGAGGTATTACAAGCCAGTTTTTTGTAATACATGCTGGGCCCAATTTCATAAAGCTGTTTAGCAGAAAATTCTGCTGTGCAAATTTCTTTCCTAAGCAAGAAATGAGTTGGGTACCAGTCACATCAAAAGTAACTGTATGGTATTTTGGCTGGTTTCCTATTTTTCCTAAACAAGAGTTTTCTGTGCTTAGCAAGTTTTTGTGCTTACATGCTTCATAGAGCTGCTTAAGCAGAAAATATTGCTTAACAATTGTTTGCTTAACAGAAATGAGCAGGATACCAGTCACAAATTGTACATGAGACATGGTATTTTGGTTGGTAACCTTATTCTAGTAAGCATAATTTTGTTGCACTTGGCTACTTTTTGTGCTTAAGCAACTCTATGAAATTGGGCCCAGATCTTATGATCTCAATTGAGTTCTTAACTTTCAAAAATGTTATGCTCCTTCCTTCAACTTTCCTCTCTTACGCTGCCAAAATGTTGAGGGGGCGGCGGGGGCGCTAGGAGGGGGGCGCTAGGAGGGGGAAGGAAAGGGTTGATAACCACATGTATGTTAAATATGTAATGTACTTTGTCTTCTGGAAATGATTGAGAATATTTTCCACTGGGGTTGAGCATGACTCATGTATGTAAAAAAACCTTGTAGGTGTGCCAGCTACTTCACGTTTACCTGAATTTGCATCCAATAAGTTGAAGCGGGTCCCAAAACATGGAAAATGTTTAGGTTTCTTTTTTTGTGAGGTACACTGTACAGTCACCGAAAGTACACATTGTATGATAATGCCCCAGTCAGAAGGTTTTATTTTTGAACTGAATAGAGTTTCATTGAAGAGACCTTTAGTCATTAGCTTCAAACAAACTTTTAAAATCCTCGATTCTGGTTGGTTGGGCCATGGCAACGACAGCGTGATATTATATCATGTTGCGCGGACCATTTCGCGCACTGTGTATTGCCCTGTTCAAACTCCCCGTATTGCATTTTTTTTTAAAGGGTCTGTATACGTTTGGTAATGACTCTGAAAATTAATGGCAATAAAAACTTACTTGGTAAGAAGTACAGTCAGCTTTTGATAGTATAATGCATTTTGAGAAATTTTTCACTTTTCACTTTGAATCTGAGAAGCGTTAATAGCAGTAATGTTTCTCAGATTGTGTGTTCCAATTGCAGATTATTCTTGCAGATTATTCTAGTAACAACCGAAATTAGCTTTTGCACTTTTTAAAGGTTTTCAGATACAATCTTCTCGAATATGACTTCATTTGAGAGGGAAATATTTCACAGAGAAAAATGGTTCTAGTATGAACTACATAATCAGTAAGCTTTCAGACTAAAATTATACAATGATGTTTTTTATCCGGACCAATCCTGTATTGTAAAATACCCTCAAATCACCAAATAAAATACCTATTCAAATGAGGAGGCCATCAGACATACAGATTAATTTCCCTGACCAATATATAAACAATTATTCATCCAAACAGGGTTATATTTTAGACAACAATTTCTTGCCTTCTTCTTCATCGATTCATATTTTTGATCATCCTTTTAAATCTATGTAAAAGCCACTTTGGTTTATTTGATTACGTAGGTGTCACTTTGTCGCTGTCATTTATTTAAAAATAAATATCATTGTAAACAATACACGGCTAATTAGCGTCGGTGGTCGGTCACCCACTGCCGACATTACGCCACCATATGGCCAGTACGCTAACAAGAATTAGTGTCTTCAATTCATTGTCTATAGTTACTAGCCAATACGACAACATTGTGCTTCTATTAAAACAAACAGTTGTCTGCATAACGGCGACATCAATGCCTTCTGAAATTTTTTTCCCCGCGCGCGAACAATAGCCCCTTATCCTCCAGTATTGTATTTCTGCCACGCCGGAGATAAATTTACCCCGATCCTAATCCAATTGGGTGAATCATCCGAAATAACCATCAAACCATGATTGACTCAACTCGGCCGGTGTGGGTTTCTACACTCTCTCTGTCTCAGTCTCTCGTCTTCTTTCTACCAACATTAAGAGCCCCAGACTTGGGGACCCCGTTAATACAGCTCGTGTGGGCCTTGTTGGACTCGGGGCGGCGTCGATCTAATAAACGAGCCTCCATTGTAACCGTACACATCGGTATAGGCTGCAAGGCTTTCGTAACAAGTGTAATGGCTAATTTCTAATGGTAATGCACCGTCCGTGTAATACATTCAATCAATATTAAACTGGTTACACCGATTGGCATTAGCAGCGCTATGTTTTCATTGGAGGGGGGCTAGAGCTCAAATTGGACGTCAATTTTTTCTTCTTCTTCTTTCTCTCCCATGGTTTATCATAATTGTGCCGTGGACTAATGCACATCTTGTCTTGGACCATTACTCTAATCAGATTGGTGGGTGGTATGATATACTGTAAGGTTCCTACCACAAAGAGCGCGGTGGGCAAAATGTTCGATGGAATTATTAGATTTTGATGCGTGATTTCACAAGAATGCTGCTTGAGAAAGGAGAGAGAAGAGAAAAGTAAAAAAAAAACTCACAAGTCATTGCACTCGAATCTGTGAACAACATATTTAATCTCCGTAGAGCCATCTTAAGGTTTTTTTCATTCCAATCAGCAGAACCAAAGTGAGGCTTACATGAAAAATTAGCCTGGCCCCCTGCTGTATGTTAACATCAGCAGTGCTGTTGAAGTCAAGGAATGTGACAGAGGTGGCTGTGGCATGTATTATTGACCCAATTCACACCCTGGGCTCGATTTCATAGAGCTGCTTAAGTAGAAAATATTGCTTACACAATTTCTGCTAAGCGAAAAATAGGCAGGATTTCTTGTGTATAAACAACATTACATACAAACACGCGCGCCTTGTATCCAATAAAATCATTGGGTCTGTAAAACCAGTGCCTGTCTTTGTCCTTGCGGATTAAGACAGGGGACCAGTGTAGTGTACTTAGGGCGCTGTTTGAGACTGTTTCTAGAAGCAATGGGTCTATAATGGCTACTTGACTGGCATTCTCGAACAAAGATATTGACAAAATAAGGAGACTGCCAACATTAGGGCGAGATAGCTCTGTTGGTAGAACAAATTCATAATGAAGTTGCCAAAAATAAAGCTCTTTATCATGGAGGTTCAATATTACTTTAAGTCCTGTACTCTATTCAAAGATAACTTAGTGAAACGAAACTAAAACCAAAGAGAAGCAGGTAGGAATTTCCCAAGAAATGTCGAAAAACCCCTTGAATGATTAAAAGGCGTCTCTTTTGTGGGAAAGGGAAGTATTTTTGAGTTTTTTATTTTGAAAAACTGAATTGGTGTAAGAACAGGTACTTTGCAGGTATCTGGCCAATGAAACTGAAAGTTGGTACTGGAGTGAAATGTTCGTCTCGGAATCAAATGTATACTCTGGAGCCAAATGCTTGTAATGGAACCAAATGCAAGTAAAGGAACCAAATGCAGGTAATGGAACCAAATCCAGATATTACAGAACCAAATGCGGTTTAACAGTTACTGCTTTAACGCTTCTCAGATTCACATTTTTGGGGATAAAAAGTGATATCTTTTTCCATAACCGCAGTACTTTGAAGTGAAAAGTTCCTCAAAATGCGTTATACTATCCAAAGCTGCTGTACTTCTTACCAAGTAAGTTTTTATTGCCATTCATTTTCAGAGTCATTACCAAACGTATACAGACCCTTTAAAGGCCTTGTGGTTTGTCAGGATTTTCCCTGATTTCAGAATTTCTCATTGACCTCCCTTCACTTTCAGATTTTCTTGAACGAGGTGGAAGTTGCCATCAAAGAGATGAGAGAGTCTTGTTATGACCAAACCTTAATGACGTAGAGTCTGTAAACCTCTAAACTTTAAAACCCTGTAAATTCATGGAGTTTCATCTCCAGATTAAACGAAGACTGTTATCAACTCATTCAGGATTTTTTCATTTCCAGACAACTTCACCCCTGCCGGTGAAAGTTGGGGGCCATTCAGAACAGTCAATGTTAACAAACTTCCAAAAAAAAAATCAAAAAATCAAAATTGTTTTGAAAAAAACAACTAACCCACCCCAAATTTTAATTTCAAATATTGAATGGCTTCATAATATAATTATACACTGAAGAACAAAGTAATGCCTCAAATGAACCAGATATTTTAGATCAAAGGTCTCCAAAATCAGTAGTTTTCAGTGGCTTTTCCTGGCTTAAACAAACAAATTTGTAGTTTAACCAGGAATGAAATTGATCATCTTGGCCAGCTGGGTATTGTTTCTTCTTCTTTTCTGTCTGTTAATATATATATGTACATTTAATTATTTAATTATACGCAGTGCGTATAATCTTGAACATGCCACTGTAGTTAACAAGACAATGTACATTGTATTTATTTATACGCAGTGCGTCTTTAACATGCCATCGTAGTTAACAAGACAATGTACATTGTGTTTATTTATACGCAGTGCGTATGTCTTGAACATGCCACCATAGTTAACAAGACAATGTACATTGTATTTATTTATACGCAGTGCGTCTTTAACATGCCATCGTAGTTAAGAAGACAATGTACATTGTATTTATTTATACCCAGTGCGTATAATCTTGAACATGCCACCATAGTTAACAAGACAATGTACATTGTATTTATTTATACGCAGTGCGTATGTCTTGAACATGCCACCATAGTTAACAAGACAATGTACATTGTATTTATTTATACGCAGTGCGTATAATCTTGAACATGCCACCATAGTTAACAAGACAATGTACATTGTATTATTTATACGCAGTGCGTCTTGAACATGCCACCGTAGTTAACAAGACAATGTACATTGTGTTTATTTATACGCAGTGCGTATAATCTTGAACATGCCACCATAGTTAACAAGACAATGTACATTGTATTTATTTATACGCAGTGCGTGTATATATATCTTGAACATGCCATCGTAGTAAAACACAAACACAGGTGTGTATTGTGAGACAGACTCTCGTCAGGTCAGAAAATTAACCCCTGGAACAATGTGTAGGGAGAGACAGCTGGGCCAGGTTTTTTCAGAGTTTCGGACGCCTAATGTGATTTGTCGGGAGGAGAACGGGACCAATTGCCCTTGAGTGCTGTGGCATTGGCTATGGCCTTGCTCCGGCAGTTCACTTAAATTAGATTCCACCAAATACAACCTGCCTGTCAGGCAAATTTGCCGTGTTTAAAAGATAATTTTTCAAAAGCACCCAGGCCCAATTTCATCGAGGGTGGTTTTGGGCAAGAACAGAAATGCTTAGCAGAGAAAATAACTTGGTTTGCAGGAGTGTATTCATTTTTTTTGTTAATCGTTTTTTTTTTTGCATGTAACTTAGGGCAATTTTTTTAAGATCAGTGATATGTTCTGCTGAGCAGATGTCATGAAAGTAAGGTTTTTTGTGAGAAAAGGGCATGTATATATTCAGTTTCAGTTGTGTCTAAATTTGTGTATGCTAAATAACAGCTTTTCAAATGGAAACATATCCAGAGAGATTGGTGCCTCACAAGTTAAAAATTTGGAACAACTGTTGTTAGGCCTATGTCGAAAGTGAGTCATTTAACTTTTAACTTTGAAAGTGAATAAGCTTTTAGATCTGTAACTTCACTGTGTAGTGGACATTTTGGTCGTCTTGTTCGTGTACCAGTACAATTTTTGTTAACATTTTGTTTTTACTCCTTGTGCAGTTTTAACAAAATTTGTTCGTCTGCAAATACATTTCAATAATATGTCTAATAATAGGCGTCTAGATGTACTCATCATTCGATGACAGTTTTTATACTGGACAGTAATTCCTTGACAGCCCCAGTTCAACCTTGTAATGTATGTCTAAAGATTTACAAAAATTACTGCAGTTAGAAGTACGCTCACAAACCCCAAAATGTACTTGTTGAGCCCTATCAATTTGTATTACCACTGCAGTTTTCATGATGATGTGCAAATACTCGGACAGTGTTTTTTTGGTGACACAGGGACACAGGTGGGAAGAAAATGCTGATTTTCTAGGGGTAGTGGGAAGAAGGGAAAAATTTGCTGAGAACGAACAAGTGGAATTTTCCCCGCTCTCTTTTTGGAAAGTACTAATTAGGCCTTGACATCAAGCGGTCCATGAAGAGCCTGTATTTATACACTGCCTCGTCCACGGGGGCCACCCCGTGTTCAATCGATGACTTTATTAAATTTTCCTTACACGGTTCAGAAAATATCTCGGGGGAGTCATCAACAGACCCCCCCCCACCCTCCCCCCAAAAAACACAAAATAAATAAATAAAAAAGAAGATCTAGTAGACTGGGAGCATGCTGGTCTACGCGTCCCCTTGTTACATACCTGCAGGTTGTTGTCAGGGGGGAAGTGTTAAGCGTGGCGCACCGGCACAATTTGCACACCTCTGATTTGCCAGTGGAGTGAACATGGGGAATAAGTCTGGACGATACAGTGCGGTCGTGGGAAAGATCGACTTAAAGGTGTGCCCATTGATTTGGTTTAGTCTGAAGCCTTGTTTAGTTGGCTGAGTTAGCGTGGACTGTAAAAAGAAGGAGTTTTGAGGGCTGTGTTTCTTTTTTCTAAGTGAGAGAAACTGAGGATTTCGAGTGTAATTTTTGATGGATGATTAAGTTGAAGTTTAGTGGCTCCCTACATGGGTTTTATTCTCTGTTATATAGGGTTGTTTTGTCTACCCTCCTGCTATTGGTGTGATTCTTGAGACAACCAACCCATACCTCATTATGCCCCAACAGTGGCATTTTGAGGCACACCTATGCTGATGTAGAGAGTAGAGCCATAGCCCAAAGTGCTTCAATGTAAACTGGAGAAGCCACCTGAGCATTGGTCAGCATCCCTAGCAAATCTTCCCAACCAAATTGTTTACAACCCTCCTACTATCAGTGTGTTTCTCAAGACAACAACCCCACACCTCATTATGCCTCAACAGTGGCATTTTGAGGCACACACATGCTGATGTAGAGTGAAGAGCCACAATCCAAAGTGCTTCAATGAGAGTTGTAAACTGGAAAAGCCACAAGCATTGGTCAGCATCCCCAGCAAATCTGCCCAACCAAATTGTTTACAACCCTCCTACTATCAGTGAGTTTCTCAACACAAACAACCCCACACCTCGCTATGCCACAACAGTGGCATTTTGAGGCACACGTGTTGATGTAGAGAGTAGAGCCATAGCCCAAAGTGCTTCAAGGAGAGTAACGGCTCAAGCTGTGCTCAATTGCAATGGAATTTGGGGCCACTGTTGGAAGACAGAAAAGGTTGTCAACCTTGGTTCAATTTCTGCAGTGGCAATCTGTGGCACTGATTGGTCACACGTGTGGCATGGTTTACTTAACCGTTAGTCATATGGGTGAATTTGAGGTACCTTGGAGTATACAACCTTTAAGGAGGTTTCAAATCAAAACACACACGTTTCTCTCCATGAAATGTTTCCCACTTAAATGGAGGGTATACCTTTGGTAACTACTCAAAAAACGAATGACTATAAAAACTTACTTATTAAATCACTGGAGAGCTGTTGATATTATAAAACATTGTTAAAAATGACCCCCTTTGAAGTAATGCAGTTTTAGAGAAAGAGGTAATTTTTCACCTCAAAATTTGAATCTGAGAAATGCTTCAGGCATGAAGCCTAGTTCTCAGGCATCTGGAAGCACACAATTTTATGCAACAAGGATGTTTTGTTTTCTTTCATTATTTGCTTGCAACTTCAATGACCAATTGAGCCCAATTTTTCACAGGTTTGTTATTTCATGCTAATGTTGGGATACACCAAGTGAGGTTACTGGGCTTTGACAATGATGTTAAGTACACCCTACCTTTAAGTATGTGTACAAAACATTTTTCAATAATAATCCTTCTCTGTTCAACACAAGTTAATGCTTGTGACCTGTCGCCAAAAACCTAGCACTCTAAATTACATTGGTCAGGAGTTGATAATCGTGCTACCTATGAATTTCTCACTCTGGTACTAAGTGATAAAAAATTAATGTCCAGCCATGTCTGTTGGATCTGTGGGTTGACAGACTGATTTTTTCTTCTTTGAGTCCCCGGGGGGTCGGGTGGGGGTTAGGGGAGAAATGTTCATAAATTAAAGCAATATTATTTGCAATCATACAACGTTGCATGTCTGTGTATACTTTTCAGCAGTGTTCCTAATATTTCATTGAAAGAAAACAAATCCAGAGGGTTAAAAGACCCTGAAAATGTTGTAACACGTAAAGACTGTACAAGCTTGGTCCTTACAGATCATTTCTAACAGTTGCAGTGAACAAAGTGCCAATCATTTGAAGATTTTTATTGCATTTTTGGTTTAACTAAAGCTTCTCTCATCAATGGAAAAAAAACACAAAAAAACCCACCCCAAAACCAACTTCTGTATCTACAGTTTCCGCTGCATGTTTTTTTTACGAGGGGATTTCATTTTTGAATAATAAAAGAAAAAACACAATTTAAAAGGTGGAGCACATAATCAGATCTGTCACTACAGATTACTGCAATGGATAAATTATGGTAGACCGCGTGCCAATAATTTGGCGATTTCCATCGCATTGTGGGTTCAACTGTAAGTTCTATTCTCTTTTCTGATCTAATTAGAGCTTCACGGACGTAATCCGAGGAGGTGAGTTTATCATTCGGAATACGACTCCAACCCATGGGGGGGAAGAACAATGCAGGGGGAACGACAGAAAAACGTTTTTAATAACCAGCACCCGACAAATGCCCCTCGGCAAAACTTGTACGACCACTACTCCATTAAACGCTTGTGAAAACAAAGGCTTTGTGTTATCGCCAAATCATCCCCATTTTCGCTGAAGCAAAGAAAGAGTGCAGAAGAGCCTATGTTCGGAAAGCTTCTATTTAAAATGCAATTCCATTGGAAATCGCCTCCAGGTTTTTATTTTTTATTTTTTATATGTTTTTTGTTTTGTCTCTGCCCAAAATGACAAAATGCGATTTGGGGGGGAGATATTTAATGTAACATTATCTGGGCAATTGTGGTATCATATTGTATTCAGGAGGCTGTCAGAATCCTGTCAATTTTTTAAATTTTTTAAACTGTGTCATGTCTAGTCACTTTAGCCCAGGGACACTTCTACCGTTGCCTGACTGATTAATACTTCTACTTCTCTCGGAGAGACCATCTTCAATGTTTTGGGGGTTTATTAGTGGAGATCTAGCGGTCAAGTCCGGATTTGAAGACGGGAGAACAATGGGACCTGTGGAGGGAGGCATGGGTTTGGGGACTGAAAGAGGATCTCTCAGATTCAAAGACGGTTGAAGCCTTTGTTTTATGATCTTTTCACAATCTACTGAGGTTTGTGGAGACACCATGTACATAAAGATCTCTTTGAGTTGTGGTGGTTCTGAGAAGAAATGGTGGTTTAACAACTCTAGGTTTAACAAAGATTTGTTAAACTAGTGGTTCTTCTCAGAACCACCACAACTCAAAGAGCTGGATGACCTGATGTCTCCGCAAACCTTACTAGAGTGTACTGTATTCCCACCATACAAAGTTTCAAATCTTAGTGATATTTTAGTATATCTTTTCCATTCAGACCATTGGCAGTCGATTTCTTTGAGCTGCTTTAGCAGAAGGGTTTGCTTTGCAAAAATGTTTGGCAAAGCATATAAACTTAATTAGCATGGGCATCAGTCATGGTATTTGAATTACATGGGAATTGCCTGGTAACCCGTTTCAGCTAATCAAGATTTGTCTTTTTGCTAAGCAAAAGTGTGCTTTTAAAATAATCTTCATCACTGATTGGCTGAGACCAAAGCATTGGTGAGCGCCCTCTACAACAGGGTCTTATCATTTAATTGGGATGGGCAGATCTGACATTCCTACATCAAGGTCTTGGCATGGTAGTTTGGTATATCGGTGTTACTTTGTGCTCCTCTGTTCCACATGCCCATGTGTACATCGATAACACACCTACATGTATATCTTGACAGCCCTATGTTCTAACACCCCTATGTTTCGACAACCCAGATGTTCCGACACCCCTGTGTTCCGACACTCTCAACAAATTTATGTTCCT
This sequence comes from Plazaster borealis, assembly GCA_021014325.1. Classification (NCBI taxonomy): domain Eukaryota; kingdom Metazoa; phylum Echinodermata; class Asteroidea; order Forcipulatida; family Labidiasteridae; genus Plazaster; species Plazaster borealis. The sequence goes on along the minus strand of CM037476.1, from coordinate 10,615,532 downwards.
GATCTTAATCCTTACCCTAACCTTCACCCTAGATCACGAGGGGTTGTTGGAACATAGGGGTGTCGGAACTTAGGTTTGTCGAAACATAGGGGTGTCGGAACATAGGGGTGTCGGAACATAGGATTGCCGGAACACAGGTGTGTCTGAACTTAGGGGTGTCAGAACATACACTGTAGGGGTGTCGGAACATAGGGGTGTCTAATCCTAATCCTGATCCTAACCTTCACCCTAGATCACGAGGGGTTGTTGGAACATAGGGGTGTCGGAACATAGGGTTGCCGGAACATAGGGGTTTTGGAAGATAGGGGTGTCAGAACATAGGGTCGTCGGAACATAGGGGTGTCGGAACATAGGGGTGTCGGAACATAGGGGTGTCAGAACATAGTGTCGGTGTGGCGGAATATAGAGCAGTCACCTGCACACAGTATACAGTAGGTGAAGACATGATGAATTTGAACACTAGCCTTAACAAATTTGTTTGCCAATCAAAAAACATCAGCAGCAGTGGACCAGTAACACCACAACAGTGTTTAATTTTTTTTAAAAGGCATTCTGCTATGTAGGAAGATGTTACCGTGGCAGGTAATATTTTTGTGCCTACCATCTCTCTGAGATTTTAGCCCTGGCTCTTGTGTGAACAACAGGTTTTGAATGTGTTCTTAGGGCTAACCGCAATAGTCAAAGTGTCACAGCCCCTCAAATTAAATACAGTCTAAAACACGGATCATTAACTTCGCGCGAAAGCGATAGTGAAGAATACTTTTTGTTCTGCAAGCAATCACTAGGGGCAGTTTTCCCATTGGACGGGAATTAGCTTTTTCTTTCACAGTTCCTGTGAAGCCTGCACTGGGCTTAGGCCAAATTTTAAAAAAAAACTTTTGTTTTTCCTCGTCTGACCGACCATCATTTGCTGTGTGACCGATTTTTTTTCATTTATTTTCTTCAAAATGTTCATTAAATTCTCAAACAATTTTGAAACAGGAAGAAACTATATATTGAATATAAAGCAGTTCACTAAACCCACGGTGTTTATACATTCCTGAATTTTGATTCTGGTGAATGCAGAAGTGATATGCACTCATCAGCTGGTAGCTCCGGTGAAGCATTTCCATCTTAACATCAACAACATACAAAATCTTGTTAGTTGTAACAGTTGTTAGTATTAAAATACTATTCAAAGATGTTTATATTCCCAAATACAATATCAAAAACAAATAAATAAATACACAAACCTACCGACCCCACCTTTTGAGGAACTTCTATAGGATAGACAAACAACCAAATTTGTTGCTGAGCGTGATCCAATTCCGTCCCTCACGTGAGGGATGTAAATCAATAGACAAATGCCTTTCCCTAGTGAATATAGCAGATTCAAACTGAACTGAACCTATACGTTTACTTGCTAATGATGTTAATACACATTCTCATTTTGGCTGGTAACCTATTTTTCTTAAGCAAGAGTTTTCTGGGCTTAGCAAGTTTTTGTGCTTACATGCTTTATGAAATTGAGCCCTGTTGGAATGGATTTGATTGGCTACAGCTACATGTACGCCTCGATCACTGTAACTCTGTACGCTTCAACATAGCCACTAGCCCTCGACAACCAATGGGCTTAGCCGCAGCCAGGCACGCTTTGCGCATTTCATTCCGAGTGGACTGGATGGCTTATATCTTGCTACTCTGTAGACTCCACTCTGTAATTGATTTCTTGTTTAATAGCACTGCACCAAGGTTTTCCCCCCATTAGGGAAGGCATTGTGTTCTTCTATCCATATACTTATTTGGAAAGATCATGATGGAGGGATGTGTGTTAAAGAACAAATTGTTTATTTGTAGGATGTGTGTGTCTCAGAGTAAGTGAAGCCCCAGGGGTGTTTAAACATACCTTTCATGTACACTGTACTTGTTTCTGTAAACATGGCAGTATTAAATGCCTCACCAGTATTACCACGTAAGACCATGTAGGGATAGGGAATGATTTTGTCCAGAAATTTGCATGCAAAAATATTTAGACTGAACTTGTTTTTCGTGCACACTGAATACTAAATATTGAGGAGCGAATTGGTGATTTTTTGTGTGAGTAGCAACTGATACATTTTGAGTAGCATCTTGCTACACTATCAGGGCATCGGATTTTACACTGGACCTCGGCAGGCCCAAGGCCAGTGGTTTTAGTGTCGGGCCAGTAAACTTTTAACCAGACAAGTCCGGCAGCCTTGTATATTTCAATAGAATACGGTATCGCATTGAATAAGAACAAATTATGTACAATGTTGACTTTGAGTCTGAAAAATACCTTTCATTTTTGTTGAGTAATGAAATTTACTTAATAATCCATAAAGACAGATGACAGAAATCTTCTATTACGTGTCTTTTTTAGTGCTTATTGTTCAAATAAAAGCATGCATTTTAAACTGTGGCTGTAACACTCAGGACTCAGGATCTGTCTTGTTTTGTTTCTGGGCCCAATTTCATAGAGCTGCTTAAGCAGGAAATATGGCTTAACAATTTTCTGCTAAGCAGAAATGAGCAGGATACCAGTCACAAACTGCACATGCGACATGGTAGTTTGGCCGGTAACCCTATTCTGGTAAGTATAATTTTGTTGTGCTTAGCTACTTTTTGTGCTTCAGCAGCTCTATGAAATTGGACCCAGGTACAAAATTGTTCTGGTCCAGCAAACAATATAAGCTGCAAGACCCCCAGTTTTGTGTTCCCCCCCCAAAAAAAATTTGAGCCCTGACATTACAAGGGAAATCGTTCACTGAGGGGAAGTCAGGTTGTGCTTTACTCTACAACTGACTATTCAGAGACTTCAGAGTAGTGCTTAAATCACACATCGGTGCAGGGTAAAATTAAAAAAAGTATTACAATATTAACATTCTTTATCCCTGATGCGATTAGTACATTATTTGAATAACATTTCTTAAAAGGTGCTTAAAAGGGATTGTGTATGTTTGGTAATTGGAACCCACTGTTTGTTTCAATCCCGTATAGTAGTAGATAGAAACCTTAAAACTAACCTGTGAAAATTTCACTTCAAAGGGTGGTACCGTTTTTGAGATTTTGCCGAAAATCTGGAGCCGTTATGGCCAAGCAGGAAGAATAATCTGCAATTGGAATACACAATCTGAGAAACGTTTCTGACAGAAACTATAAAATTGATATAACCACATTACTTCAAAGAGAAATGTTTCTCAAAATGTTTTAAGCTATCGAAGGCTGCTGTACTTCTATCAAAGGCTGCTGTACTTCTAACCAAGTAGGTTTTTATTGCCATTAGTTTTAAGAGTGATTACCAAATGTATACATGTACCTTCCCTTCAAATGAAAAATGCGTATACATTTGGAAAAACATTAATCAAAACTGACAAATAAATGTTTTACTTAGTAAATTAATGTATCTTTTTGCCAAACAAATAGTCTTAAGCCCACTCTTGATCATTAAACCTCATTCAGGAGCTCCAAAATATGCAATTTTATGAAATCATGCAAATTACACTAATGACCTTATAGTCCTGAGCAGATGATTTGTTCTTTCTAATAAATTGTCATCTTTCATTTTTTGGCATTTTGAGCGGAAGAGTGGACTAAATAGTAAAGTCTTTTTTTTTAGGGGGGGGGAGGGGAGGGGAATCCATGTTTGTAGTTTGTGCACGGCAATCACCCCAAAAGTAGTTAAATTTGTTTACAAATTTGAGAGATACAATGCAATTATTTTAAAAAAGAAAACCCAACACACCCTGAAAATAATGTACAATTTATCAGCTGCCATTTCCAGTGTTAAATCTTTTAAAACACATGTAGGTTTTTCAACTCTGGCCGCCCCGACAAACTGGTGATGCTCTTAAGACTGTGTGTTTTAAATTTTAAACAAATGATGGGTCCAGAAATGTTCAGCACACCTGCCCACAGAGATGTAGAACGTTGAACGTCATAATGCAAGTTAAGGATATGTTGGAAATGTGTCCTCCAGGTCAGTGGATTAGGAGGGTTGGACTTGTTTTGGCAGGGCCATTCAGTTTGGACCTTAATGGCGGGTTCACTGGCCCCCTGAAGCACTGGTATCCAGTGTTGACTCTGCTTTGTTTTCATTGCTCGGCTAGGCAGCTGGATGTATAATGACAGACATGTTTAGGATGTACCCACACGGGTCGTCTCTGAAAACGCCTGAACGCTGTTATCTAAAGTGCCTGAACACTGTTACTGGGCATTGTCTTTGTGACAAGGTTTAGATTGTGAATGCAGTACTACCATCATCGCTGTAATGTTCCCTGCGTTAGGTATCAAGCATTACCATTGATAATCGTATGATACAATAAGGGTGCCAGACTATTATCCCTCCCAAACTCAGTTTGGTTTCATAAATTCAATCAGGAAAAAACCAAGATAATTCCAACATTAATTCCAATGGTACTTGTACATGTGTGTATTTCTTGATGTGTTATATAAAAGAGAACAAGTAACAGAAAGAAAAAAACCCAAGTTTGCATCTTGCAATAGCTTCACCTTCTGTTCAGAATTAATGACATCGTTACAAAGCTCGGTAGCTGCTGCTTCATCAAAATTTCATGTTCAACAGTCGGCACTGGTTTAACGACCCGAGACGAGAGCGAGAGAGCGAGAGATTCCAATACTGTTTTGCCGTGTGATTACCACTCTCCCTAGGCCATTCAACAAGACAATCTGACCGACTAATTACCCCCCATTACACCTGAGAATTGGCCCTAATCGACACCGCAAACAACCATTCTATGAGTTTTTATTTGCAGGGCCTCTTTGCCCTTCTCTCTAAACCGGGAAAAAAAAAAAAAGCACAGAGTTTCCTCATAAACGACAAGACACACTTGAATAACCACCCCAGAAATATAATTAGAGGGTAATTATAAGTAAATCCAATAGCCGTCTGATGCAGGGAGAAAAACCTGAGGCTTGTCATTGTATAAAAGACATTAGGTGTTTTGTTTTTTTTTCCTCTTGCAAACTTGCGTCCCGGGAGTAAACATTCTGCAAGTTTCTTTTCGTTTCAAAGTTTAATTGAGCGGACTGAAAAATGAACTGTCATTAGAAGAGGAGTGTGACAGGCACCATCAGTAGTGATTGAAAAGTTTGACATATTTTCTGGAAAAAGGATTGTGCGAGGGTGAACAATCCCTCTCGGAAAAAAAAAAAAAAAAAAAAAATCGCGTTGGGCATCGGACTTGTTTGTCCGGCAACGAATACCGCAAGCAAATGTTTAACTTTTTGTAATATTGTTAGAAAAAAGTACATGTAGGCTTCATAGAAGAAAAACATAATAGACATAAACAAAATTAACGTGTTTGAGAAAAACATGATTTAATAATACGTCAAGGGAATCCTGTGGAAGTGTTTGACTTTCTTTCTCCATCGTACCTCGGAGCTGGATGTGGACATATTTTTAACCAAATGCGTTGATGAATGAGTAGATTTAAAACAAAAAAACCCATTGTAAATAGGAATTTGTATACATAAAAACATGTCAACAAAGTTCTGTTTTCACGCAGACGTTCACGGAAGCAGAGTGCATGTAAATACTTCAATTCGAAACCAGGTGCACAAAGAAGCCGGTTGCCGTGGTTACCATTTCATACATAGAGGCCCTTTTCGCTATTAGCTGGCTGTTTCATTTGCAAACACACTTGATGTTTTCCTCCCCCCCTTCCTCGAATTGGCGTGCCTTGTCTGATATCAAACCCAAAAAGCATTTTTCCCAACATCACTTTGGGTCCCATTTCTGTCAATTTGGCGACTCCTTCACAAAGTGAACTTGCCTAATTCGAGCTGGCACAACTCTTAACACGTACCCCCTGTGTGCATAAAGTGTTTTAACGCAGTGGCCCCCCCTGCCTTGCCTGGGAACGTTTGATGTCACTGTTACTTTAGTTCTCGGAATAGTGATGAGATCGATCCAGGCTTGTTTTCAGGGGACGGACGGAGGTTGGGGGGGATGTCCGTTCTGGACACAACAAAAGGTTGCTTTCTGGGGGAAGGCAAAATAAGATTGTTTTGTTGCACTTGTTTAGGGAAATAAATGGTAAACTTAGAGAAGGACATTGTAGGGGACAGTGGTCTGTTTAGTTTTTCTTTTACTAGGATGCTGATTTGATTCAAAATCATTACGTTATAAATTTGACCCTTTTTTCATCAACTTACAGTATGTACATCGTACATATACTGTAAGTTGTCTTCAAATTTGTTTAGTTTCATTTGGACTTTGTCTTGTTTTTTACATGTATAAACAAACAAAAGTAATAGCATCAATTTTTTTCAGGCATAATGAAACAACTTTTAAATGTAAGGTTGAGAAATACTGTTTTTCTTCTTCACTTTATCGGGGGGGGGGGGGGCAGGGTTTTGGAATCGTGCCCTTGTTCACACTTGACACCAACTGTTTGTTTGATTTCAAAATTTTAATCAAATTTTCAGAAGTATTAAAATCTCTTCCCTTTCAAGTAGCGCTGCAATGAAACAATAACAAAATCGGAGATTGTGTAAACATACAAATCAGCTGATATGTTACCACGGTAACGTGACATCACTCTCTATCAAAACAGACTTAAATGTTTTGTACCAAATGGGGGAAAGCAAAACAGCGCCTTAGAGCTTGGGAAAAACCCTCATGGGGCTGGAAGTCCTGTAACAAGGATTGTACGCTCCATTGCTCACGGCTGAAATCAAGCAAAGAAATGAACCGTGAAATGTCTCCAGATGAATTTCTTTGATGACGTGGATATCGTCTTGGCGCGCTTGAGGTGTCTCTTAAAGGAATGGCGCAACATTCATTTTGTTCTTGAGTTGTTTCTGTTCAATCAAGAAGGGGGGAGAAACAATTACAGCAGGTCGGGCGATTGGCATTTATACAGAGTGCCCCCCTACAGTTTTCCTAGGAGAGGCGATTTTCACAGTTTGTCACGGGGGAAAAGGTCGACAAGTTTCAAGACTCTAATTGTTGAAGCTCGTTTGTAGATTGCAAAGTAGAAATGTCATATTTTTAAGATGGTATTTCTTTGAGAGGCCGGTGAATGATTTTGACGTTCATGTACAGTGAAAGCAATAAACCACATAAACCACCAGAGGATGCTTTTTTCAGCCGAATGTTTCCTTGCTGAATAACGGTGGACAATGATTGTAACAATTTCAGAATGTGTTTTTTTGGGCTGGCGGACGGTTGACTGGTTGAAGTATGAAATTAGGCCCAAACTATTCACATCAAATACGCTCTGGTGAATTTTGAAAAGGTTGCAATCCTCAGGCTAGACAAATAATTCCTGAATACTTAAAGAAGTATTTAAGTTTTTCATAAATTGGGCATCAGCACTTGGATTTTAAAAATCGCCAGCTATCTGCTTGTTGGGCTCCTGATTCTTATAATCATGTTGAAATGGGGATAAATCTGAAGTGAAAACTGAATAAATCCATGAAATTATCTTGCAGTGGAATTAAAACCTTCAAACGTCCCCCCCCCCTGTCCAAAAAGAAAGATGAATTGAAGCTTTTAGAGCAAACAAAAGGTGACAAATGATGACAGGAAGTGGCTCCCGTCCGTTGTTTTTAACAGGTTTTTTGTTTTCTCTTGTTCAAAGACAAATTTAACGTGGCATGCAAATCTGTCACTCCTTTCCCATTGTACAGGGAAATGTCCACCATGCATTAACCCCTAATCAGTCCAGCGAACTAATATACTGGTACAATTTGCGACAAGTGTCAGCCCCCATTGCCCAATTTCACGATTTCTCGGATGCGTATCACGAGTGACAGGGTGTATTTACATCTAGGCACATTTCCCCATCATTGACCGACTTGACTTGGCTCGATGGTGCCTCGATTTGTCCGCCGATAATACACCGCACGTTCAGTACGTTCGCTCTGCTGACATGTTGCATTCTGGAATAAAACGAAATTGCGGCAGGTGTTTTTCCAGTTTAAGAAATGCAGTTGGGTGGGGGGGGGGGGAGATTTGATGAAAATCATGAGATTTTCATTTCGGCAAATGTAAATGGCGGTATGATGTGTGTAGTGTTGTACATGTGACACTTCACATTTGTTACTGAATGACAAGACCTAAAGTGCCCAGGCTCTAAGATTGGGACGTTTAACCGGTAACCATTTAACTGTAATGAAACCCCTGTGGAAATCTGTTTCCAAATTTTCAGTTAAAACAAAACAAAGAAGGAAACAAATAAAAAATATATCATTTTAACTTGTAAGTTGAACATGTACAAACTTATGCTCATCTTCACTTTTACTCATACTCATCTTCACTTATACTCATACTCATCTTGACTTATACTCGTACTAATCTTCACTTCTACTCATACTCATCTTCACTTGTTCTCCTACTCATCTTCACTTGTACTCATACTCATCTTCACTTATACTCATCTTGACTTGTACTCATACTCATCTTCACTTGTTCTCCTACTCATCTTGACTTGTACTCATACACATCTTCACTTGTTCTCCTACTCATCTTCACTTGTACTCATACTCATCTTCACTTATACTCATCTTCACTTGTACTCATACTCATCTTCACTTGTACTCATACTCATCTTCACCTGTTCTCCTACTCATCTTCACTTGTACTCATACTCATCTTCACTTATACTCATGCTTATCTTCACTTCTTATACGCATACATGTACTTATCTTCACTTGTAGTTGTACATCTTCCCCTGTTAATGTAATCAGACTCATCTTCACTTGTACTCAAACTTATCTTCACTTGTACATCTACATACTCATACTCATCTCCATTTTAACTCATACTCATCTTCACTTGTACTCAAATACTCAACCACAAAACATGTACATCGACATGTATGAGACGTACACTCACATATACTGTACAGAAGGATGGCTGATGTTTATACATGGCAGCCAAGTTCCTAAATTTCCAGACGGCATCCTTCTGTAAATGTCAGTTTTATACAATCGCAGCGTTACATCAGATTTTCACACCTGATCAGAATCCCCTGTACCACTTTGTGTTTGTCTTTCTCCTGTTTCAGGGTCTCCTCGCCCTTGACCTATTACTAAAAGAAACAGCCCCGCTGTTTTCCTGCGAGAGATTTCCACTTTTATCTGATTGTCCCCCCGACCGACTGCTACTTCTGACTGCAGCCATAAAGCCATCTTCTTTGGCTCGCCTTGTGAGCAACTTTTTTCATATGTTGGTCGATCGAAGAAGAGATGAAGAAATATCGGACAACCTTGCACATTGTGTTTTTGTTTGTTTGTGGAGGGGAAGGGGGAGAGGGGACTAAAGGGGGAACTATGTGCTATCCTATGTTGCCATTCAATAAACTATTCAGCACATACGTTTAAGAAAAACTCCTTACTTGGGGGCGGGGTATGGAGACAAGTTTGGACGAATGGGAATTAATCCATGATTGTTTGATATTCCAAAATTTTTCCTCAACACACCTTCCCCTTTGACAAGTCTGGTTCTGCCTCTAAGTAACGGGACCTTCGTGTTGCTATGGTGATGTGATGTCACTGACAGTAAAACCCCCTTAGGGGAGTGAGAAGAAGACAATACTGACAGTGCGTGAAACGAAAAAAAACAAAACAAAAAAACTCAATGTAATAACCTTATAAAGTTATACATGAGAAGAAACTTGCGTCCACACTGAGTTAAAATAAAAAGGGGGGGTGGAACTTTTGTTGGTAATTAATGACAAACGTCAGAGCTCAAAACTCATTACAAGTGCTTTGAACTCTCCCCCACTACCCCCCTCCAGTTGGATCCCTGAACAACTCCAACCTGTAGACTATTAAGCGCTACCCCAAGCCCCGCACACAAGTTGTACATCTGCAAGTCATACAGGACAGAGAATATCCACTGAAATATTCAGTGAGATTATAGAACTTCTAGAATATTACATATGGCTTGTGCTTTTTTGTGTGTCTTCTTTCGTCTTCTTCTTCTTATTATTATTATTTGTTCACTGTCTGTGGGAAACTCTGTGGCGTATATATATGTAGTTGGATATATAATGCAAAGATCGGAGTGATTTTGCTGTCAGCGCGTGATTGATGCGGCGGTTTGTGCTCGGGGGTTTTCCATCGGCGCTGGATGATAGATAAAGATGTCAATGACTTATTGATGTCCGACTACTGGCAGCTGGAAAATAATGTGGAACAAGAGTGATATTTTTCTCAGTATACTGACTGCCCCTTTTTGATAAGGACATGTTTGTATTTTCCGCAACATTATGAGTTTTAATGAATGTCGACTTTTATAAAAAATTCGTCCGACAACTTGTTTTGAAAAACTTATTCATGTGTACATATTGATGACAATATTTTACATTTATACCGCGCTTAATACTACGTTTCTAAGCGCTACAGTATTTATCCTGCAAGGTATGCAGAGGTACGTTTTAAAGTATGAGATCTATTGTTTTACATAGCACCATGTAATGGTTTACAAGGTGCTGTGGCGCAATATGCTGCCAATCAAACCAGGAACACCGGGGCGAACCCCTTCACTTTACGATATATGTAGTGGGTTCTTTTACTAGCATTACACAACACACAGGACCTACGGCTTTACATCCCATCCGAAGGACGCAGCAACAAGGGTTAAGTGTCTTGCTTGAGGACACGGTGTCACGACCGAGACTCGAACCCACACTCTGCTGATCCGAATTTATTTTACAAGACCAGAGCTTGAGTCCGGTGCCCTTATCCGCTAAGCACTTGCTTCGTTTAAAGTTGGCACCAGGCCAGGAATTAAACGGAGGCCTTGGAGGCCATGGCCTCTGAAAACTTGAAAACTTGTTGCTTATGCTTTTGTGCATGTTGAGCAGGGCTTGAATTTTGGGGTAAAAATCACAAGACTGCAGTGCTTGCAGCTCAAAATGTTTACTAGACCAGAATTTATTTTAAAAGACCAGGGGTCGATTTCACAAAACTCTTCCTAACTTAGGACTAGTCCTAGGCAATGCTAAGAGATAGGACTAGTCTTAAGTACTGGTCCTAACTTAAGACTAGTCCTATCTCTTAGCATTGCCTAGGACTAGTCCTAAGTTAGGAAGAGTTTTGTGAAATCGACCCCAGAATCAAAATGAGTTGAACAAGGACTATTAAAGAGAAGATCTAGATACATATCTCATTTGTCTTATGTGTAAGCATACTTTGATACTCAAGAGAATAGAAGGATATTATCAGATTTTTTCACAAATATATTACACAATAAGGTAGCCTAATATTATTCAATTGAAAAACACAAGACCACCAGGCTTGTCTGGTCATGAGTTTACTGGCCCGAGGCTAAAATCACTGGCCTCGGGCCTGCGGTCCAGTGTTAATTATCGTGCCCTGTCTTGAAGACGGTCCATTGGTTGATTGGGAGCCAATGCTTGGCATTTCCTCTTTTGTGTCTAAATTTAAACTTCCACATGTCCTTAGTAAGTTTAAAGAATACGAAAAGGTGTATTAAAGGCACTGAACACGTTTGGAAATTGTCAAAGACCAGTGTTCTCACTTGGTGTATCCCAACGTATGCATTTATAAAATAACAAGCCTGTGAAAATTTGGGCTCAATTGGTCATCGAAGTTGCAAGAAAATGATGGAAGAAAAAACATCCTCGTTGTACACATTTGTGCTTTCAGATAGGAATGAAACTTCTTGCAAGAAGTTTTTATTATTTTAGTGAGAAATTACCTCTTTCTCAAAAACTACGTTACTTCAGAGGGAGTCGTTTCCTACAATATTTTATACTATCAACAGCTCTCCGTTGCTTGTTACCAAGTAAGTTTTTATGCTAATGTTTGTTTTGAGTCATTACCAAACGTGTACGATACCTTTAATGTACTGTACATCAGGGATGATATTCTTCCCACTTTATTCTGATTTCCGATTTTTGGGGCCCTTGAGAAAAAAAATCTGCAAAATTGTAATTAAATAGTCTGAAATGTCTATTAAAGCATAAACCAAGTGTACATAATAGTTAGGCCTTGTACTTGATAAAATGTTCCAATTTTTGTCCAAGGACCGAATCTCATGCCTGGTACATTCTCAAATAGACTTTTTTTGTTAAAATGACTTTTTCACCGGTCAATTCAGTGGCTTCAGTGAATTTGTTCATGCATTTTCATGACTCTCCTTTAAGGATGGTACAAGGGCCCCCCTTGTTGCGGCGCACCTGGGACTGAGGATGGACACTTTACTTAAAGAAGTCTTCTGAGATGTCGGTTGGCTTTGATGCTGTGTTGTAGGGGTGACTTAAAAAACCAATGGCCGCCAGGCTGCTTGTACTCGGAATCTATACAAATGACACAGTCCCTCCAGGACACGTACTGTAGATACATGTATAAATCTATAGTCTGAAGAGAGTTCAAGCCATACATTTAGAGTCATCGTATGACACACTTTTTTCACTGTCAACTTTTTTTACTGCCTGTATACATTTTTACCTTTCTTTCGGTTTTGCACTTAAATGTGTTATCTCCATTAAAGGGAAGGTATACGTTTGGTAATCACTCTTAAAATTAATGGCAATAAAAACCTACTTGGTTAGAAGTACAGCAGCTTAGTTAAAACCTACTTGGTTAGAAGTACAGCAGCTTTCGATCGTATAAAGCATTTCTAGAATCATTTCACTTCAAAGTAATGTGGTTATGGAAAAAGATATAAGTTTTTATCCCCCCAAATTTGAATCTGAGAAACGTTACTGTCAGTAATGTTTTTCAGATTGTGTATTCCAATTACGGATTATTCTTCCTGTGTGGACATAACCGCTCATATCCGCATTGGTGGATTTAGCTGCGGCTACACCTGTTGCTAAGGGTGTTGCTATGGACGTCCTACACTTCAACGCATGATGATGTGGCAATCCAGCTGTAGCCGTAACCACCATTTCGGACACAGCCTTATGTTAAAGGCACTGGACACTATTGGTAATTACTCAAAATAATTATTAGCATAAAAACCTTACTTGGTAACGAGTAATGGGGAGCTGTTGATAGTATAAAACATTGTGAGAAATGGCTCCCTCTTAAGTAACGTAGTTTTCGAGAAAGAAGTAATTTTCCACAAATTTGATTTCGAGACCTCAGAATTAGATTTTGAGGTCTCGAAATCAAGCATCTGAAAGCACACAACTTCGTGTGACAAGGGTGTTTTTTCTTTCATTATTATCTCGCAACTTCGACGACCAATTGAGCTCAAATTTTCACAGGTTTGTTATTTTATGCATATGTTGAGATACACCAAGTGAGAAGACTGGTCTTTGACAATTACCAATAGTGTCCAGTGTCTTTAAGCATTAGTTTCTGCTTTATATAACAACTACATGAAGTTAAGCTTGGTTTTATTTATGTACTAGGAGGCATTTCTGCAAACAAGTCTCAGTTCCACAAAACTGCTAAAGTATTCAAAGTCACTAAAGCATAGGCTACGAAAACAAACTGTCAGCAAACAGGTCCTTGGTGGCCACATATTTATTTGCTTTGCAAACATTGTTGAACACTGCTTTATGCTTTGATAACAGCTTCAATAACATTTAATTTGACAAAGTTTCCTCATACGCCTCCGAAGTGTTTTCGTGATTATCATCAACAGAAATGAAATGTTAAATATAAAAATGCATCAAAACAACAGTCAGAGTGAAGAAGAAATATACTTGGCGACCAGTATAACAAATTGTACTTAAAAATTCTAGTTGTTTTTTTTCTTTCTTTCATATAAAAACAATGTTGTTTACTTTGATTTTTTTGTTTCAAGTTAAAGTAAATCTTTCACAATACATGTTGTTTTTAATTTGATATCCCTGCCCACATTTTGTTGTCTTCCTGGTTGTGAATTTGAAGCAAAAGTCCCAGCTCTTGTTCAGGAAGTTAAAAAGGAAAATGTTCCTGATACATCATCACTGCAGTCCCACACACACACAGTGCTCTCAACTATAAACTCTCTGAGATTAAAACTCATGCAGAGTTCCACGTTCTTGCCTTTTGTCATTGCCAAGTCTGGCAGCGTCAAGTCGCGTTCAACAAACACAAGAGGAATTCAGTAAGGCTAGCCTCTGAGTTCCCGCTAGCAAACTTTTGTATTGGGTGAACACACGCTCGTATTGTTTTACGGTGCGTTTATCGCCACATTTTGTTCACCCTGGAGCGTTGTAAGCCTGGCTGGGAAGATCTCCAGAGTTCAACTTCTGGTGTGAGTTTACAAAATGTAGCTCTGTTTTGTTCCGACTGCAAATTTATGCAACTTTCTTGAACTCAATTTACAAAGTTTACTCCTGTTGTTGTGAGAGATGATTAATTGTGGACAAGACGCTTGTGGAACTGAGTAGAAGAAGTTGAGAAGGAAAAAAGTTGTTTGATGTCTGACTTTTGGAACAAAATTAGCTGGGTTTTTTTTCTGATCGTTTGACATCGTTTCTTATCGTCTAATCGCTTCAGTTGAGGGAGCAAGCTTCGTTTGAAATACATAAAGAACGTCTTCATTGGATGGGTTCTGCTATAATCTCCGTGAGGAGAATTTCAATGTTCTTCTGGCGGGATTGAGAAAAAGGACATCAAAATGAGTAAAGATTTAAAGTTGAAGTTCTCCAGCTTGAGAAGGAGGAGCCAGGCACCGGCAAATGAAGAGCATAGAAGAAAAAGCGTCGTATCGATTAGTTTAGTTGGACCAGTGCACCCGGGGCCTTTCTTTAATAGGACCAGGCTGCAAGAGATACAGGTATGAACACCTCACTTAAAGGCACTTGGACACGTTTGGTAATTGTCAAAGACCAGTGTTCTCACTTGGTGTATCCCAACATATGCATACAATAACAAGCCTGTGAAAATTTGGGCTCAATTGGTCATCGAAGTTGCAAGAAAATGATGAAAGAAAAAACACCCTTGTTGTACAAATTTGTGTGCTTTCAGATGCCTAAAAAAGGCTTCATGCCTGAAGTTTTTTTCAGATTCAAATATTTTAGTGAGAAATTACCTCTTTCTCATAAACTACGTTACTTCAGAGGGAGTCGTTTCTCACAATGTTTTATACTATCAACAGCTCTCCGTTGCTCGTTACCAAGTAAGTTTTTATGCTAGTATATATTTTGAGTAATTACCAAATGTGACCAGTGCCTTTAAAGGTGTGGTACATGTTTTTTTGTTTTTGCTACAGATTATTCCTTTTTTATCTCCAGAACTTATTTTTCATAAACTTGATTCCACTATCAATTCACTCTCCAAAGTGCGGGGTCAAAGAAGGGATCTGTATGGGCAATACTCATTTCTGGGTCAGCGTTACCCACTTCTGGGTCAGCACAACCGCATGACCCGTTTTAGGGATCAACATGACCTGGAACCTGATTCAGTTCCAGTTCAGCATGACCCGTTTTAGGGATCAACATAACCTGGAACCTGATTCAGTTCCAGGTCAGCTTGACTCGTTTTAGGGATCAACATAACCTGGAACCTGATTCAGTTTCAGGTCAGCATGACCCGTTTTAGGGATCAACATAACCTGGAACCTGATTCAGTTCCAGTTCAGCATGACCCGTTTTAGGGATCAACATAACCTGGAATCTGATTCAGTTCCAGTTCAGCATGACCCGTTTTAGGGATCAACATAACCTGGAACCTGATTCAGTTCCAGGTCAGCATGACCCGTTTTAGGGATCAACATAACCTGGAACCTGATTCAGTTCCAGTTCAGCATGACCCGTTTTAGGGATCAACATAACCTGGAACCTGATTCAGTTCCAGTTCAGCATGACCCGTTTTAGGGATCAACATAACCTGGAACCTGATTCAGTTCCAGGTCAGCTTGACCTGTTTTAGGGATCAACATAACCTGGAACCTGATTCAATTCCAGTTCAGCATGACCCGTTTTAGGGATCAACATAACCTGGAACCTGATTCAGTTCCAAGTCAGCATGACCCGTTTTGGGGATCAACATAACCTGGAACCTGATTCAGTTCCAGTTCAGCATGACCCGTTTTAGGGATCAACATAACCTGGAACCTGATTCAGTTCCAGGTCAGCATGACCCGTTTTAGGGATCAACATAACCTGGAACCTGATTCAGTTCCAGTTCAGCATGACCCGTTTTGGGGATCAACATAACCTGGAACCTGATTCAGTTCCAGGTCAGCATGACCCGTTTTGGGGATCAACATAACCTGGAACCTGATTCAGTTCCAAGTCAGCTTGACCTGTGTTTGGGGTCAACAGGATGGTGTAACAACTTGACCTATTGATCGGAGAATATCAGAGAGTAGAAAAAGACTTCTTAATGGAATGGTTTCTTTACTCTAAATTCTAATGGGAGACTTTTCACATTTTTAAAAGCTTTTCTCATGTCGGTGACAATTTAAGCTGAAGCTTTCTACACCAAAGTGAAACCATTGAGTCAACCGTGCAACTTTCGCTTTCAATCTTCTCAATAGTATTCTTGGGAATTATAATTCTATATGAAGCTGGGAATTTTATTAGTTTACCCAACAGATCAACTTTCATTTTGTAACACCTGATGCAAATATTTGTAGTTTCCCTTCATTTTATGTTTCATTTAAGCTGTTTTAGACTTTCTGCCGTTTTGCCAGCCTATCGCTTTTCTTTGTCTTAAATGTTTGATTCATGGTTGGCTTTTTAGGTTTGTTAACTCATTCTACTCTTCCTGCTTTAATTTTTTTTTTTTTTAATAATAGATGTCATTCACAGAGTGTGGGTTCGAATCCCTGCATGGCTGGTCATGATCCTTGTGTCCTTGAGCAAGATGCTTTACCATCATTGTTTTGTCCTTTAGATGGGACTTAAAGGCACTGAACACGTTTGGAAATTGTCAAAGACCAGTGTTCTCACTTGGTGTATCTTAACATATGCATAAAATAACAAGCCTGTGAAAATTTGGGCTCAATTGGTCATCGAAGTTGCAAGAAAATGACTACAGAAAAAACACCCTTGTTGTACAAATTTGTGTGCTTTCAGATAGAAATAAAAACTTCTTGCAAGAAGTTTTTATTATTTTAGTGAGAAATTACCTCTTTCTCAAAAACTACGTTACTTCAGAGAGAGTCGTTTCTCACAATGTTTTATACTATCAACAGCTCTCCGTTGCTTGTTACCAAGTAAGTTTTTATGCTAATATTTGTTTTGAGTCATTACCAAACGTGTACGATACCTTTAAAGGCTATTAATCCCATGTACTAAGGATAGGTAGTTCAAGTAAAAGAACCTAGAACGCTTATTGTGGAAGAGTAGGAGTTTACCTCGATCATTCTGGTTCATTGTAAGCACCCTTGTCTACAGGTTTCTTCAGGCTTCGGAGCCACAGTGATTAAGTTAGCTTTTGGGAGCATCCTTGGTTTCATTACCAGAAATTAATAAGCCTAACCAAACCAACAGCTCGGTTATGGTTTGGTCGGAACAGCTACACCTTTTCTCAAAATTCTAGCTGAAACCCTGTGTATATTATGAAGTTCTTCGCTACATAATGATGTCTACGGATCTAACTGGCTCCCCACATAAGCCAGCCATCTCACCATAATCAGATCTGTTTGTTTTATATAACATACCCCACCTGTCTTACATGCTGGGGGAAAAAAAAGAGAAAAGAAAAAGAAGAGTTGCAATGGTAACCCTGGGGAGGGTACGATTAATCACTTATCCCCTGTGAACATTCAACGGCCTAATTGGGCAAATTAGCCCTAAGTGTGCTCAGTGCCTGTACGTCAATTAGATTGGGTGAGCCAGTTTATGGAAGATCCTTTGCCAGGGGGACCAGTGACTTGTCCGGGTCTTTTTGTAGCTTGTAAACAGAGATTTATTATTGGGGTTTTGTTTTTTTGTGTGTGAATTTTTCCATCTCTCTTCTCTTTTTGGTCCCTGGAATGATTGTTGAATGATCGTCTTGGCAATGTGTATTTATTCTGTTTGATAATGTGCAGTACATATGTATCATACTGTCAATAGAGCTGCAAACTCTCACTGATTCTGCAAGAAAGTTCCCTGAAAATACTCACTGATTCTGCAAGAAAATTCCCTGAAAATACTCACCAATTCTGCAAGAAAGTTCCCTGAAAATACTCACCAATTCTGGAAGACAGTTCCCTAAAAATACTCACTGATTCTGCAAGAAAATTCCCTGAAAATACTCACTGATTCTGCAAGAAAGTTCCCTACAAATACTCACTGATTCTGCAAGAAAATTTCCTGAAAATACTCACTGATTCTGCAAGAAAGTTCCCTGAAAATTCTCACTGATTCTGCAAGAAAATTCCCTGAAAATACTCACTGATTCTGCAGAAAGTTCCTTGAAATAAAGCAATCTTTCCATGTTCTGATGAACAAATTTGAAAACTTTTCCTATTTGTGGAAACTTTTTCCCTGTTGAATTTAACTCTATAAAATATCTCTTGAATTTTGTACGAAATCTCCCTGATTTCAAGATGCATGTGTTGATAGCCCTGTATCAAATGCTAGAGTCATGTTCGTACGCTCAAAGTGCTGCTTTAAAGTTTTTGGTCAATGTTTGGTTCTTGTCAATGTAAGGCAGATTTATAGGCAAAATTATCAAGAAAGATACAATGTCACCTTTGGAAGTTGCAGTTGAATACAGTGCCTAATTATTGAGAAAACAGGAAAAAAACTGTCACTGTATTTTCATCAAGAACGTTGAATCCACGTTTGGCGAGGTGACAGCGGGTACCAACCGCATCTCTGCCCATATTAAGGGCAGCATTCAAACGGACAACACAGAAATTAACAAAAGTCGCCTAAAGGCGATCTTTGGAGATTCAACATTTCTCGACATACTTTTATTTTGTTTCTAATCAACGGGGGCACTTAATAATTTCGCAGGATGGGATGCTTACTGTCATTACCGTCTTTATAACAATGAGGCTTTTAGATACAAATTATACACAATTTGCTTTTCAAGGTCATCATCAAATTACGACACTACCTTTAATACACAATGACCTCCTAGAAAGAAACATATCAACCTAAATAACTTGTGTGTGACTGGTTCTCTCTGAATGCTTACAAAAGTTAGAAATCTCCCTATTGACCAATTTCACGAGGCACTGGTGCGCTTACACGCGCCTATCCTGTCCGCCATTTTGGGAGTCAAAATACACACCCTGGAATACCTACAAAGGTCCCTCTTTTTGTAAACAAAGGTTACAAGGTCTATAGGGTACTACATGTGTGCATGCAGTGTTACGTGTTATCAATTTAATGTTTTTCTCAAAATTGAGAACACCTGTATACCCCGGTCCTGGGGTCGATTTCGCAAAACTCTTCCTAACTTAGGACTAGTCCTAGGCAATGCTAAGAGATAGGACTAGTCTTAAGTTCAGACCAGTTACTGGTCCTAACTTCAGATAAGACTAGTCTTGTCTCTTTGTGAAATCGACCCAGGGAATACCTAGAAGGTGACTCTTTTTGTAAACAAAGGTTACATGGTCTATAGTGTACTACACGTATGAACATGTAGTTTTACGCGCTATCAATTTAATGTTTTTCTCAAAATTGTGAACACCTGTTTACTTATGTAAGTATGCGTATTTCAAGGAATCATGTAAGTTGTGTTGTTTTGATGGTTATCAAGTATTGGGAATTCATATACACATTTGACACACTCCGCTTGATCCTCCCTTTAATGGACAGCACTGATCCGTGCCATTGAGTCAAAGTGCTTGGAAATCGCTTCAGAAATTTTTGTCAAAATAGGAGAACGGTTTTTCACTAAAAGTTCTTCCCCACTCGAGTCAGTGTCTCAAGACGATGATACGCAGTGTTGTTGTAGACAATTTGAATTGCAAAATGTCGCCCACATAATTTTGATAACGGAGTGGTTTTTGTTTAGCCAGCGCTAAAGATGACCCAAGCCTAACGCCGCTTGATCAAAAAACGGTGCAGACGGGGAGGGTTATGTGTTTAAAAGCTTTTTCCATAATTGCTCTCTGAGCTACAAAGCGGAGGACCGAACTTGTGTAACAGAGGGGGCCCTCTTGAGCATATTAAGAACAGTAATGGAGAGAAATCGTTGATAAACAATGAAACAGTATCTTTTCGTATGGGGATACCCTTAGTTTAAGGCCGGTAAAGAAACGTCCCCCCTGCAAAATGTTTCAAGCGAAACCCTATTAAGGCAGGGGGGGGGGCATTTCCGGTAATAGCAATTTTTTTCCCCCTTGCAAAGCCGATGTTGCCTTAATCTAATAGAGACGCTCAGCGTTTGTTTTTGGCAAACGGGGCTTGTAATATTGCACCCCTCTGCACACAATTTATGCACTTTACTGCCGGTGTAAGGTTTAAAGGAAGTGCTTTAAACCTGTGGGCAGGAACAAGCTCTAGAGAAATTGAACTGTTCTTGTGGGTCCGCAAAAGGCGCAAAAAATATGAAAAAAACCCTGTAGGACGTCTGAGGAAGAAGCAATCTGTATGATAGTAATTCCCTTTCCACCTCACAACTATCAGATGGCACTCTTTTGTCAGAAAGTGACAGGAATGGAGCTCCATCGACCCCCGGATGGAGAAAGTGGCAGTAATTTTCTGTCATACAACTAGAAAATTGCACACTTATGTGTAATAAATCTGCCCAAACAGACCACTTTTCTGCGCCGAAGCTGGAAGATCGAAGGGAGAGAGCTTTTTAAAACGTCCACTTTGTGGTAGGACAACGCTTTTCCCTCATTCGTATCTCCCGTTACACCGTTTAGGGGGTAGATTCGGGTTGCACTCTGCCCCCCCATCCCCCCACCACAAGATTGTGTCGGACATGTAGGCGGTTTGGGAATTCCACTTATCAAACAACGTGTGAAGAAGTGTCCAACTTACAGCTTGGTACTTGCACATACACAATTCAATCCTTTGTCCTTAAAAAAAAAAAAACCCCAATATGTTTACATTTTTTTTACGACAAAAGTGTGTAAATTAAAAAAGAACCCCCCCCCCCAGTTGTAAAGCGATAAAACCTTAAAATAGTAAGAGATTTTGAAACCTAGAGAAGTCACCTGCGCAATATATTCATGTATAGATTTGTTTCAATTTAGTTATTGGGGAGAAGTTGCACCAAAAGGTTTACATCTACTGATGTTCTTATCCTGTGGGCAATTTTTAAAGTTTGGTTTGAGATCATTAGGTTTTAAATTGACTGTTATTATTCTTAATACAGCTTTCATGAAGATGAGCTTTATCTTTATTAGGCCAAATAAAATAAAAAAACATGTTTAGCGTCTCCGCCCGCTTCCTTTTTAGAGGACGCCTCTTCCTTTTTTTTTGTTTTAAGAAAAAAAATGATACATTTTTAACGATCCCTGACGAAAAAAATAAATTTTAAAATAAATAAGATCGTAATTAAGACTTGGCACGCCGAAAAAAGCTAGCAACCATCTTGAAAAATAGCCTGGTCAGTTGTTTCGAAAATGTGTCGGACGCCCATTTTTGAAAAAAAAAAAGAAAAAGAAAAAAGGGTGGGCCCTCCTCCTTCCTTTTTTTAAAAAGGCAGGACGCTAAACATGCTTTTATTTTTATTTGGCCTTAATGGTATTTTTGTTTTTTTTCCCTTCCTCATCTGTCCAGGGACATTCCCGGACAATTTGATTTGTTGTTGTTGTTGTTGTTTGGGTTTTTTTTTTTTGGGGGGGGGGGGTTGGATATCTTGGTACCATTGTAGAGAAATTTTGCTTAAGGTGTCTCTGTAAAAGAAAGGAATAAGTTTCTTTTAAAGCATCTCAAAGAGCTTTTTGATTTTGCCAGCCGAGCCTGTTCAAACAAAATTGCAGCGCTGTAAATCCTTCTAAGGTTTTTTTTTTATCATTCTCTAAAAATCCATAACCTGAACAGGGGCTTTTAAGCTTTATTGCGTGTCTTTCCTACAAGACGGAAAAATAAAAATCAATAAAAGTCAATCTGCGAAATGGTAGCACCGAATATTTCTCCCCGATTTTATTTTGTGTGTGTCTTGACCGTGGCATGTTTTGTCAGTGTGGTTTGGTTTTGTGCGTGCGTACTAGACGCTCTATGTAGGTACATTGTGATAATGACATTGCCATATTGACATTGTTACAAGGTTGAATTAGCACGCATTACCGGGATTGAACAAATCGCGTTTCGTCAACCGTATTTCATTAAGTTTAAATTGTGGACAAACAAGTGCTTTAAAGGTCTCGTAGGTTTTTGTAAGAGCATCCAAAGGTGTCCTTGACTGTGTTTGTGTGTGCGTGTGAAACAATTCCCGGGAATCGGACCCTAATTTCTGTTACGTTTAGGAGTTGTTTCCGTCCATGCGATATTCTTTGAAAGACGTCATTGTGGGATTAAACGCGTTTGGCGTACGTAGCTTGTTTTTCTTGAATGGATGACGGTATCTTCTATCTTCCTCTTTGGGTTTTGTGCGAGAGCTTGAATTCTTTGGGGGAAAATATTATACAAATATTGGATGCATTTGAGTACAATATAGCAGAATATAATCACAACCTGCAATCTGGACTGTTCCATTTCACGAGGGTGAAGCTGAGTGAAATGGAACAGTCCAGTTTCCAATGAGTTACTTTCTTTCCCCCCCAAATTCCCCCCTCCCCCAAATCTGGATTCCCACCTCAATTGTTTTCTCCGATGACTGAAATCAAGTTCAACACCAAACCATTGCACCAGCATTGATGTAATTATATTGACGTTACCACAGCTCAAGAGTAACGCTGATAAGTCTGTCATTGTGGCAATAAGTCAATGCTTTTTCAGCAGTACAAAATCACCTTAAAGATGATTGTTTGCCCCCCTTAAACTCAAGCTTCTTCCTCTTTTCCCCCACCTGGATTAACAGGTCTAGTGCTGCCATCTGGGTGTCTTCCTGACGCCTTATTTTGACTAACTTTTATTTCATTTTTTCATGTGTATGTTAAGTACATTATAAAAGTGAGGAAATTTGGTTAAATTATCAGCAGTTTTGAACACATTGCGTTTTCTTAAATCCAAGCCAACTAAAAGTTGATTAGACATGCATTTACAAGGAAATGAACACAATTACACTATACAGTGTATGCGTAAAGTACATGTACATATGACATGGTATTACCAGCAGAGTTGGGACAGCAGAACAAAGGAACACAAAAGGGACAATGCTGTCCTCACTTTGGAATCCTTTGTATTTTTATGTCCACATTTTTTGTGCGCTTAGTCTATGGGAGAGTGTTAACTTAGAGGGACTAAGAAAAGTCCTCACATTGATAACAATAAATTTATATGTACTGTATAGTGTATGCACAGTATAGAAGCTGAGGCCAACCAGGTTCAAAACCTAGAATTGGAACATTTAAACTTTGAAACTTGTAATTTACCAATGCCCCAAATTCTGAAAAACATTTACATTGAAGTACATGATTTGGATTTTCCCTTTACAGAATAGAGTACTTTTTGTAGACATGGTGTTTTTCCCGAGTCCTGTGAGAAAACAATCCACAGGCACTTCAATGCATTAGTCAAAGTTTTCAATTACATGCTGAAAAATCATCATGATTTCTGCAGTCAAGTACATTTTCAAAAGCAAGTCTATAATCTAACTTTGAGTTGACTGTCGTCTGCACCCCAAAAAACGCAGGCAGTCAAAAGCATGGAGCCAAGTCTACCTTTTGGCCTCCCCCCCCTTCATGCCTGACTACAGACTAATAATTCAAAGTCTGCTTGCATCCCCGATTAGTAATTCGAATCATCAACAAACGAACGGCGCTGTGGTGCCACGCGTTGAAGCTTGACACCAAAGCTCCACACAGCCTCCTGACACCTAGACAGGGTCCGTTGCCCAGACCCTGAGACTCGCACCACCATTCGTACTGTTCACCCAACAACTGCGGCGCACTACTAATGGTCCTGTTGGCTAATTATGCCTCACATGGTGTTCTTAATTGTACCATGGGGACAACGATGTTACTAATAATGGATGTGCAGGTTTTTCCATGTGTCTGTCTCGTGTATATGTTCTGATATAGTATTAAAGCTTTTTTTCTCTTTCTTTTTTCTTTTCAATAAATCAATCATGATGTTTCAAAGTTTAATTAAAAGGTGACAGTCTTCATTCCTTCATTTGAAGAAAGTTATAAGCCAGAGCCCAGTTTCATAGAGCTGTTCGAGCAGCAAATATTGCTTGACGGTTTTCTGCTGAGCAAAAATAAACAGGATACCAGTCACAGATAGTACACGTGGAGTGGTATTTTGGGTGGTAACCTTAATTTGGTAAGCACAATTGTAATGTGCTTAGCAAACGTTTGTGCTTAAGCAGCTCTATGACATTGGGCCCTGGTTACCAGCCAAACTACCATGTCATGTGTACAATTTGTGACTGGTATCCTGCTCATTTCTGCTAAGCAGAAATTTGTAAAGCAATAGTTTCTGCTTAAGCATTACATTGGGCCCGGCTCTCCTTAAGTTATTGGGGACGGATCTTTGCATTCCTCAGAATCAAACTTCACACATTAGTCTGAAAAATGAAAGTAAAGCACAATTTTTATAAAATCTGACTGTTCGTATAATAAAATAAGCAGGTAATCACTGACGATTCGTTTGGCATACCACATTGCAAGATTAAATTGGTGGATTGTTATCTTTGTTACATGATCAAAGCAAAAAAACGCCACAGCAGTATAGGCCTACAGCAGTAGTTCATTTCCTGCTGTGAATCCCCCCCCAATGTTTTTTTAAAATCCACTTTAAATTTGGAGGAGTGCTATTTTTTGCCCAATCCTCGAACAAGGGAGTGTGAAAGACAAAGCTATTTCACTTGTATTTCTCGAAAGTGAAGATCTAAGTCTTTATAGAAGTGACTAAATTTGATTTTTGAATCACTATCTTTGAGGAAGTTATTCCAAAATAAAACAAACATTGCAAACAAGTATACGAACAGGAACTAAAATAAACACTGCCTGAGTAGACCGTGCAAGTCTTGCGCGTATTTCAACATTTTGGGGACTGTGGTACCATGTACGTTGCTTTAACGTAAGAAGGAAACAAACTCATGCACTTAAACGGGTCCCGATGTTCGAATAAGTGCGAGACTTGCACAGTCTATAGCAGATTTGATTGAATGAATATGTATCACACAAAAATTTGGTCGGAAATGCAGACTTTTCATGTTAAAGGGTGGGCTGTAAGGTTAAATACTAGTTGCATGTGCAATTAAATTCCTTAATTCATTCATTTATTTAAAAAAAAAAAAATTGTTTAGGGGTAGGGGTAGAGTGTGTTGGGGGGGGGGGGGTGGTGGTTCCATACGTGTTCTGGCAGCTCCAGTGTTAGATTTCAACTGAAACAAAGTTATTTTGATCATGTGTATGATTGAGTGACGGTTTGCTCAGCCAACATCTTACCTTTTTTTCACTTTTCACTCATACATGTACATGCATGTCCCTCTTTAAAAGCACTTGTGCAATTAGGGAAGGAAAAAAAAAAAAAAAAAATGTACGGGATATTTTCTTACACCATTTTCACACCAAATTTGATCAGTTCTGAAAATATGAGTCGCTCTTTAGTCCTGTAAAAGGTTTGAGTTACAAGTCCTTATAGGTACATGTGATCCTTCGATGATTTACACGGACCTATGTTGCACGGCGTAAATTGATGGAAATTTGTCACTAATAGTCTACTATGTCACCATACAGGGTGTCATTCAAAAGGGCCGATGTACAGTTAGCATGTCAAGTTTACAATACTCGGTATAAAGGAAATGACAGTCAAATGCAAAATAGTGAACTTTGTGCCCCAAATTAGGAATTTCCTGCCAAATCTGAATGGGTGAATTGATGGGAATAAGTTTTATTGTTGCCCATAATTTAAGTATTTCCGGGACAGATAGAATGTTTAAAGGTATTATTCAGGATTGGTAAAGATAAAAAACATAGTTGTTAAATTTTAGTGTGAAAGCTTACTGATTATGAAGTTCATACTAGAGCCATTTTTTTCTGTGAAATATTTCCCTCTTAAATGAAGTGATATTCAAGAAAAAACTATATCTGGAAACATAAAACGCAATCAGTTGATTTTGGTTAACCCAAATGAAGACAATGTGTTTGAATCCCGAAAATTGTGCATGGTTTTTCACTATTTTCTCCTGACTCACACAACGGATTAAGCCCAAATTTTCACAGGTTTGTTATTTCATGTATAATGTTGGCTCACATCAAGTGTGGATACTGGTCTTTGACAACTACTAATGTTGTACATTTGCTTTAACAAGTAAATATCATTTCGTCCTTTGGATGGGACTTAAAGGTCCTGTGTGTTGTGTAATGTACGTAAAAGAACCCAGTTACACTTATCGCTATTAAGAGAAGAGGTTCACCCCGGTGTTTCTGGCAGTGGCTGCTGAATGCGCCACAACAACTTGTAAACCCTTATAAGGTGCTACATAAATTGGTCAAAAAATTCAAAACCTGTCTTAAAATATTTTAAGCGCCTTGAGTACCTTATTGGTAGATACCTGGGCTATACATAAGACTATGTATTATTATTATTGTTTATTATTTGTATCTGTCGTGTTTGTTGCTAATTCTCCACCGTTCTATGTTCAGGTGTTTTGTTAGTACTGTTTTAAGTGAATGAAAATAAAATGCATTTAGTAAACATTAAATACATGTACATATATGTATGTAGTAATTTGTGCAGATCCCAAATGAAATCCACTTTTAACTGTTTGGGGCATGCCCTGGGCGAAGCAATGCAATAAATGAATAAATAAATAAATACATTTAAATGAACTATAGCAAGTTTAAAAGGAACTCTATCTTCGAAAAGGAAGGGGAAAAGAGAAGTAGTTCATGTGAAATGCTTGCCAGTGTTACAGGACCGATAGAGTGAAACGCAACAACTTGCATCGGCGCATTTTGTTTCAAAGCCAGAAGGTTATCTCTGAAGTTTACCGGTATTTTAATTAGTATTCAAGAGCCACCACTCATTGAAGTACAAGCTCTAATTTGAGAGAGAGCGAGAGAGAGTGGATTTGGGGGGGTAAGTTTTGCCCGTTGGCTTAAAAAAGAAAATTACATGTGCATGGCACTGCTCATCTTATTCTCAGGACCATATTTTCATAAAGCTGCTAAGCACAGACAAATCTTGCTTAGCGGGAACAGGTTACCACTCCAAATGCCATATACATGTAGTTGCAACCGGTGCCCCTGGAAAATTTTGCCTAGGAAAGGAACTGTTAAGCAACATTTGCTGTTTAAATTTTTGTGAAATTTGGAAAGGCTTGGACCAAATCTGTGCTAGGCGTATACGCTGTAAATCCTCAGTTGAATTAGACTTGCTATGCATGAGGAAATGGTCTTTTATATTATTTGCAAATAGACTTTTTTTATTCTTCTGACTGGCACCCCTGGAACAAAGATTTTGACAAAATAAGGAGACCACCGACAATAGGGCTAGATAAATCAGTTGGCAGAGCACGGGCACGTTAAACTGGAGGTTCAAATCCCGCTCTAGTAAATTTGTCTTTGATCAAGCTAAAATTACTTAAAATTTACTCCGTTATGTTTTTCATTCTGAAACAGATTTTTCTAAAGTATGTCATTAAAACATTTTCTTGTGCATTATTTACAGAGGATAATCAGAGTAATTGCCAATTTTCTTTGCTTTCTGCGAGGAACAGTGACTCAAATCTATACAATGGCACTAACTAATAGACCTAGCTGATTCAGATAATTTGTTTGTGCATCATTTTTTTGTTTTCAATTTGTTTTATTTATTCAGTAACGGAAATGGGAATCTTCTCTTGAAATCAAAGCTTACAAATTAGGTAAACAATTGATATGTTAATAAAGAGATAAGGACAGTTTATTGAAATAAATATAAATAAATATACATAAGAATTATATACATCATTCAAGACAGAAAAGTAACCGGAACGGTGGAAGAAATTTAACAGTGGCTAGAACTAACGAGGAACAAAAAGTTTCTGCCACCGTGGAGCGCTGGGCTCGATTTACCAGAATAATGTTACCAGCCAAAGTATCATTTCACATGAACCATTTGTGATTGGTATCCTGCTTAGTTTTGCTTAGCAGAACATTTCTAAGCAATATTTGGTGCTTAAAGCAGTTCTATGAAATTTGGGCCCTGATTTGAAACTCTTGAGGTGGTACTAAACACTGGCATGAAATTCAGACACTTTTTTATTTTCATTATTTTTTGTTGTTGTAAACTGGCTTGTATTAATTCAAAATGCTTTAGGGACTTAGCTTTGATCCTTATGTGGTTAACTGTTAGACCCTGACTCATTCCTCCTTAACACAAGCCATGAAGCTCCAAACCTGTGAATATTTACGACTGAATCAACGACTTGAAAGATGACAAATTCGTTGACAGTATGTTTTTTTGTTTTTTTTAAAGTTTTAAGATAACACTAGGTGTAATCGGAATCGGTCATTCATATTGTAACCAACTTAACAAATTTGACTGTGAAATTCAATTTGATGAGATGCTGATGATGACATCAATCTTTCCTCAAAAATAAATGTTTAGTCCGAAGAGCTGTATTAAGTGTCCTCCACACGTGAATTTTCACTTTGATGAGTGAACGAAGAGAGAGGCCGAAGTTTTAGTTCTTAAATCCGTCACTCCTGTGACCAATATAAGTTGATAATTTTCATGAAGCGACGAGTGTATAGTTTCGCTCTGTAGATATGGGGGGTCTCCTATTTCAAGTTGTCAAAAAGTGACTAGTACGTCTACCGAATAATCATCAGAAACTAAAATTAAATAAACAATTATTTCTAAAAAGTTATTGACATCAGCAGTACAATTTTGATTTTTTTTTAAATGATGAACAGTGTTTGAAACTGTGATTCTAAAGATTCATACACAATGTTCTCAACATGTGGAAGGGTGGCCTGTTACATCGCACCATGAAAACAGTGACTTGAATATTAAGATTTGTGTTAAAGGAGCATCTCAAAAAGTCAGAATGGTTGGATCGTTCTAATTGGATTGGTTAGGATTGTTCCCGAAGTTGGGCACAATGTCGCGGTCTAGCGGAACGTTCTGGCGGCCCGCTGGATTGCTAGCAAACGCCTACGGTAGCGTTCCCTCTCGCCTAGAACATTCGTGGCTTTTGAGATGTTCCCTGTCAGTAACAGGGTTCTCCCCTAGGTTTTTTCAAGACTGTGGGACATTCTGGACCCAAATTGGGATGTTTGGCTGTAGCACACTGAATTGAAACAAGGTCTACAGAATGTTTTCTACTTGGTGTTTATCTTGGTTTTAAAAGCACTACTGTGCAATCTGGAGAATTCTATATGGTTTTCTCTTTATGTTTTTGTGAAATTATTTACAATTTTAATTTTTTTTATTTATTTTTTGTTTTTTTTCCTTATTTCTTTTATCTCACTAATGAGGAGTGGTAGTTCTGAAAAGAGCCAGTTGTTTAACAACTCTGTGTACTCTGGGGCCAATTTCATAGAGCTGCTTAAGCACAAAAAATAGCTACGCTTAACAAAATTATGCTTATCAGAATAAGTAGCCAAAGTACCATGTCACATCCACTATCTTCGACTGGTATCCTGCGAAAAGTTTTGCTTTGCACAAAATTGGGCACTGATCATCTTCGTCAGAAGAACAATGATGTTTTTTTTATCATTTTGCTCAACTCGTCACTGACTTTGAAAATTTCTCTTTGGCCCATGTGTACCACGTACAAAAGAGAAAGTTTGAGCAGAGTCTTGCACAGTGCAGACATCACCAGTGCCATATCTTTAAAGTTTTCCAAATCAGTGTACATTCTTTGGCGAAGCCGCAAAGTTTTCCCGCAGTGGAACGTTAACTATCTGACATTTTACCTTTTTGTTATGATTCTGAACAAACAAGCAACATTTTAATCAATATGACCAGGAGGTAAGTTGGCACAAGATTGTATCATTCTCATTGTATACACAGTTTAAATTACTAAGCTGCTTAAAGAAACTCCCAAACCCCAAAGGCGTCCATTTTTTTCCTCTCTCTCTCTTCTATTTTCACGTTTTGTTTTGCAGAAGGGATTCCTGTAGAATTTCTACCCACACAATTGACTTATAAAAAGACAATTTCAATCAGGCCTCAAGCAAAATATTTGTTTCCGAATCATAATGAAATGTCATATCCCGAGTTTCTCTAACTGTTGTTTTGCTGAAAGGATTTCAATTTGTTATTCATAGTGTGAAGGAAAGTTTGAAAGTTACAGGTAATGTGAGACTTTTTTGGTGTAAACATGTTTGTGTGGATTATAAGGCAACGTAACAGGATACATAAATGTACTGCATGGAATGGCCTTACAACTGAGGCCTCATACAAAAGATTGCTACAGCCCCAAAGAAGCAAAACACAAGCAACCGTAGAAATGAAGTCAAAAACAGACGCACATGTTTGATAACAATAACAATGTGTGTTTTTTTATTTTGGAGGTAACCCTGTAAGTCCCTCAGTAGTCTTTATCATAGAGCAAGACTTCGTCTCGCACTCTCTGCTGAGGGGGCCACAAAAATGACCATTCATACCCGGAGTCAGAAGGTCTAATAATTGTGCTAATATTTTTGTTTTCGTTTTAACACTGTGTAAACGACGACGGCAACGCGCAGGGGGAAAAACAGGCAGCATTGTTAATGAACAGAAGTTTATTCAATGGGAAAATGAGGGAAAGGAAAATAGATTGGGAAGTATAACCACTGGCGTTTAACGTCAGCGATAATTTCCCCATTGATCCCACCATTCCCCCCCCCCTTTCTTCTTATTTTTCCTCTGCTGTTTTTGTTTCTTTTTCCAAGCCTGTCTCTTTTTCTGTCAGACTTCCCATGGGAAATCAAAGAATCTCTGAGGTTAGTTTTCATTCCCCATTTGTGAATATGCAAAGGCTGCTGATTATTCGATTGGATATATTCTGCAAGTGAGTTCAGTCTGAGACAAACCCATTACTTTTTTTTGTAAGGTTCTCCCCATCTCTCTCTATTTATTCACACTTTCTTCATGATTTTTTCTTCTTCTTCTTCTTCTTCTTCTTCTTTTCTCTTTTATTACTTAAGGAGAAGTCGTAGTGATTACTAGCGAAGTAAATAATTGAAAGTTGCTTGGGGCTTTTGAATGTTAGTTATTCATTGGAAAGGGGGGGAGAAGTTTGATCTTCTGTGCTATCGATGAATGCCAAGCAAATTGGATTTGGCTGTTTTTTGTTCCGCCACTTCACAGCAATTACAGGTTGTCTTGCCGTGCTGCTTTTGCTCAAACATGAAGTCGCTCAGATTTGATGGGAGTTTGCTAACAGTGTAATAAACACTTAGTGTCTTGGCTAATGTCTAGTACTGGGGGAGTAGGAATAAAAAACAACCTCTCAGAGAAAAGAACTGTCCCCTCATCCCCCCCAAGAAAAGGCAAGACTCAGTAAAGAGTAGTCTTGATTTAAGACGTTATTATCTGTTTCAACAGCACTTTGCCATTTAAAAAATTATTCCAACAACAGAGGGCCCACGACGATAGTGCTATGTGTGATGACGGTACTTCGTGGATATCAAAAAGAATGGAATAGAAGTCCGATGGGATGAATACCCAGTAGAGATACTTCAAAAGAATTCAAGTCGGGAGGAATCGATTCCCATGAGAGGAACAGGACGTAGTAGAATCGCGTTGGCGTTGAGGGCGGGCGTGTCAATTATTATTTTTGCGGGGAGGAAAAAAACACTTGAAGGTCTTGGAACCAAGACTAAGGTGAAGAGTTGAAACTCTATCAACATTAACATGGCGTGGACATCATGAAAATGTGGCATGTCGTGGTTGAGCGATCTATCTAGTTCACTGAACCAAAGCTTTGGTGTTGTCAGCAGCGGAGTGTGGGTTCGAATCCTGGTCTTGACACTTGTGCCCTTGAACAAGGCACTTAACCATAATTGCTTCGTAAAAATTTGGGAAGGTAGTGCATTCTGCTCTACCAGCCAGGCTCCTAGTGGGTGATACCCATGCCTACATTCTTTACGGACAGTGAAGGGGGTAACCCTGTTTCAGCCCCAGGAGTAGGTGGCAACGTGCCCCTGGTGGCAGTTGATTTGGGTCGACAGCCCAAATCAGTTTAGTGTAACCCTCATCTTGAAGTGGGTCTGACCTTGTGGAGTTAGACGATATCTTATAAAACAAAAATGAAGATCTTCAATTGAAAGCTGTGT
The DNA here is from genome assembly GCA_021014325.1 of Plazaster borealis. Classification (NCBI taxonomy): domain Eukaryota; kingdom Metazoa; phylum Echinodermata; class Asteroidea; order Forcipulatida; family Labidiasteridae; genus Plazaster; species Plazaster borealis. The sequence goes on along the minus strand of CM037476.1, from coordinate 10,583,389 downwards.
AAATCAAACTGAGGCAGAAAGGGAGAGCAAGACTAAAGTCACAGATGTGAAGACGGAAAATCTAATAGAGCCAGCCTCTGGAGCGTCTTATAGAGCATCGATTCCTTGACATTCAAGAAAGTCAAAGTGTATATTATTTCAAAAACTTGTATACATTTCTCAGCTTAATTGATTGCTTCAAATCCCTTGTCGTATTGTCTTATGTCTGCTGTAGATTTTGCTGGTACCAATAAGCATCTCTATCTCTCTGTCTCTCCCTCAACATGAAGTCCAATTTTCCCCACCATTTGATGCACGGCGTAGACCCCCGCAATTTTCCCCAAACAGCAATTGCATTTTGCCAGGGAAATTGTCAGCCAGTTAAAACTGAATTTATCACCCCGCTGCACCACTGTCGTCCAATTGTCTGACGAGGAAACGGGAGAGTGTGGAACCTGCGAGCGAGAAGCCGCTGAGAGCAGTGACCCGTGCAGTACGTCATCCCATCGTGATGTGTGTGTGTGTGTGTGTGTGGATGTGCCTGAAAGATGAGAGAAGAAAGCCAGAGAAGGATTGGGGGGTCATGGGGGGGGGGGGAGAGACGGATTGTTTAGTGTGCAGTAAACAGTCTGCATGAGTTAGCAGTTTAAACGTGGGGTATTTACTCGTCACTCTGACATCGAGTCAAACTCCTGATGTGTACGGGTCGCTGACGCTTGATCACTCGGTCGCTCAAGCGCGGTTTTATCCCTCCATCCAAATCCTTTGAGAAGGGCATTGACAGATGCGTTGGGATACATTGGAATGGTGGGGGGGTTTGGGGGGGGGGTTGATAGCGGGGATGAAGATGAAATGTCACTTTTAGCAATCATGAGATTGGATCCGTGTCATTTACTAATTACCCTGATGCGGTAAATGGTTGAATCGTGTTAGGATTGGTGTTGGCTGTTTCCTGGCAGCGGCATTAGGGATGTGCTCATATTATGATGGAGGTTGGGGAGGAGGGGGTGGGGGGAAACCTGTGTAACATAAATTACAAATGATTTACCCTGTAATGGACTTTGAAGATATGGCTTTCAACTTACATTAATACATTGTAGCACATTTTTTTTGCTAAGTGAAACACATGTCCCTGTGGAGTTAATGAGGCTCATATTATTGGATTGTAGGTTCGATCTGTGGGGTGGGGGGGGGGGTTAAGCAAAGTGTAAAATGTAATGATTTTCATAAAATAAGACTCTGAAGTGGTTACTCAAAGAAACAATAATAGCAGGGTCCGAGCCAGTTATTTTAGCGTCGGGCCAGTAAACTCAAGACTGGACAAGTTCGGCGTTGTTGGTTTTTATCATAAGGGAATAAGTAATACCTCGTTTTGGAAAATCTTGAACAAACAACAAATATGTTTAGGTGTTTCGATTTTGTTAAATATCCAAGTATAATTACCCATAAAACAAATGAGATAAATCTTCTCTTTTTGCTTGTTCAAGTACAAACCTTTTCGATTTTGGTCTTGTCACAGCATTTCTGATCAAGTAAATACTTTGAGCTAGAAGTCTTGTGGATTCCACCCTCCCCCCCCTAATTTTCAGCCTGAATGGTGAATTGTAATACAACATTAACCTATTTCATGCATCGTAAAATTCAATTGCGGCTGTGAACTAACATGATCCGCCATTTTGTGGAAACCAATGTTTTTGACTCCACAAAATGGTAGACCGTTTAAGTTCATGAAGTAAAAGGAAAAAACGCAATTTTGAGGCATATTTGTGAGGGTCATTATATTCTACTTTTAAAACATCTTTCCAACCATATTCATTTCATAACGAACGCTTTTTATGAACCCAAATCGTCCCAAATCCAAGGCAATGTGTCCCTTTCAGCTGGTTCAGAGTCAGTGGCTGTGGCTATGACTGGATTGCCACTTTAGCATGCACTGAAGCATACAGCCGCATCCACCAGACACGCCTTAATTCAGTGCTATTCTGGGAAACAGGACCACCTAGGAAAGTTCCATAGATTAGTTGTATGGTGGTTCTTGAAAACTTGTGGATGAGAATTAATATCTAGGGGGACCGCCAACATAGGGCTAGATGGCTCAGTGGGTAGAGCACGATCACGTTAATCCGGAGGTCGTTGGTTCAAATCCCGCTCCAAGTCAGTTTTTCTTTGTTCAACCCCCAAATCAGAGAATTAATACACAAAGAACTTTGTCTACTTTCCAATAATGCATACTAAACTTTATTGCTGAATGACGATTTTGGAGTTTGCTTTTGACTGTCATACATGTACTTGAGTAGAGCGCTCTCTGGTTTGCCATCACTTGAAAGTCTGTTTGATGAAGGAGTAATTCTATTAAAAAAAAAGAATCGTCGTCCATAATGCATTCATAACTAGAGTGTTTTTCCCCCCCTTTATTCCTGTGTTGACTTTACACTAAGTTGAGGAATGCACCCTTTCCATTGACGTTGTCATCAATGCTGCCGAACGCCCTCCATGGTGCGAATTATCCCCCAATTTGATACCAACGTTAGAGCCCCGCTGACGAGGGGGAGACAAGTGACTGAACCGAGCTGGATATCATCCAGAGTGGACGATCAGCTGAAGAGATGTTTAACTACCTACCACTGCAATTTGACAGTTGATGTTGTAATGGGATCCCATGAGCATCTACAATCCACTTAAAACAATATTAAATAAAAGTTAAAAAAAGATGTGATAATACAAACACATTTGCACTACACATATACAAACACACACAAAAGCGAGCACTTGCGCAGACAAGAAGAAAAAAAACCCACGGGTGCAAATTTGAGTGTTGTTGGCGAGGGAATAATGTATGTATCTTGCAACGGTCTTGAATGACATCTATTAATATTCATGAGAGGGTTTCGTTCCCGGCGGCCGTTGACCCCCCTACTCTTGCGTTCAAATGTATGAGTTGACGTGATTGATTTGTGTGAGGGCTATATAGCGTTGATTTTTGCATGGGGGGGGGGGAGGTCTGCTATTGGTGTGTCAGGCAGGATGGAACGTCGTGATACACACCTGGCGGCGGTTTTTCTCTTTTTTGCATGCGTGGATGTGCTTGACAATTCTCTACATGGTCAGACTTTCCACCGCATAAAAATACCGTCATTTGTGTGTAAAGTGTTTTAAATACATGTTTAGTTCCGTCTCGGGGGGGGGGGGGGGGGGGGGATGGGGGAGACAAAAAAAAAGGGGAACTGTGGTGACAATTGCTTTTCTTCTGAGAATTGATTTGTAGGTAGGGCCCTTGAATCCTATGATATGTGCATCGGTGCTGGGTGTGCACAACCTTCCTAAAATTTTAATTGTAAATGTTTTCTTTTCATGGTATAATGGTATAAAAGACGGTCAATTCTTGGATATCAACGGGCCAGACCAAGAAGCTTGCTTCTTGGTCTGGTAGCTAAACCATAGAGAAAGGATCCTTTCTCTATGGCTAAACTATCTGCTCTAGCATGTTGAGAGGGGGGGGGGGGGTCATGCGTTCAAATTCCACCTGAGTACACTCCTAAAAATGGTATTCTTGAAATAAGAAAAACATCTTATCTCAAGAAAAACCTTCTTGCGTCACTCACTAGAAGGTTTTTCTAATAAGATTATTGGGAGTGACACAAGAACAGTTTTCTTGGATCAATATATTTTTAAATTTATTTTTAAGAATACAATTTTTTAGCAGTGTAGTATGGCTGTAGTTTTTTGCCCTCAAGACAAAATGACTGGTGGTACCTGTGCTTGTCACACATCTGTGTTTGGCAAAACCAAATTAGTATTCTTTATCCCGGATGCAAATTATTACATCAAGTAAAACAACATTTTGTGTTTTCCCAGAAAACAAAAGTTACCAGCCAAATATACCTTGCCATGTGCACTGTTTGTGACTGGATTACTCTTTATTCTTCATACATAGCAGACTCCAATTTTCTACTCCAGGGCCCCATTTCACAGAGCAGCTTAAAGCACAAAGAGTAGAAAAGCACATCAAAATTATGCTTACCAGAATAAGGTAGCCAGCCAAAATACCACATCACAATCACCTGTACAATCTGTGACTGGTATCCTGTTTATTCTTTGCTTAGCAGAAAATTTGTAAGCACTGTTCTCTGCGGAAGCAGCTCTATGAAAGTCAGGAAGTCAGGCCCTGGTAAGATTGGTGTGCCTGGCCCCCTTTGCCAAGCACGACTGTGCTGTCACGGTGCCCATCCCAGGGGAACTACTTAGCAGATAAACATCTTGCTTAACACAAACCGGTTCCCTGCAAAAATGATGCTATGGATAGGTGTGGTGCCTTTAAGGCTTTTTACCGTTTACCAACTTTTTGTTTGTTCAGCAAATCAGTATATTTTCTGCTTGAAAGCTCCATAAAAATATATTCCTTGGTTTGACATTGGTTGAAATGGTCAGTACAAAGCCCAACAGCCACATGTTTGTAAATCGAAGAAAGAAAAATCATTATACATGTACATGTACATGTAGCCAATGGCAATACTGGCGCTCTTCCTGTACTGTATAATAAGTCTTCAACCGTACTTAGGCTGACTTTCGTCTGACAGGGAAGGACGTTGGATTGATTATGTATCTTTTATAGATTGTATCTGCCAGTGTGCTCCACGGTCTGTATTGCTATGTGTCTTTCATCATTTCTGATGTCCAAACCTTTTCTGCAAGGATATTACTTGCATCTTAAAGCCCATGGTAACTGTCAAAGCAGTGCTCGAATTTGGGCTAAAATTTCACAAGACCGTAGGGCCCGTTGCTCAAAATTGACCAGAATTTATTTTACAAGACCAGAATCTAAATGACTGAGAAAGAACTTTCTACATAATTTAACATTTGTTTGTATATGAATAATCACTAAGAGAAGATTTATCTCATTTGTCTTATGGGTTAGTATATTTTGATAACCCAATCAGAATTGAAAGATATTCATCAGACTCTGTCAACATTTGAACATCATTATATGTTATACAGTGAGGTATTATTATTCAATTGAAATACACAAGACCGCCGGACTTGTCCGGTCATGAGTTTTCTGGCGTGGGGCTAAAATCACTGGCCTCGGGCCTGCGGTCCAGTGTAGAAATTTGAGCCCTGGTCAAAGACCAGTATCTGCACTTTATGTCACTACCCAACATTTAGTTTAAAATAATAAAACAATGAACCTGTGAAAATTTAGGCTCAATTGGTCATTGAAGTCACGAGAAAATGGTGAAAACAAAAATACCTCTTATATTTTTCACCGTTTTAAAACATTGAGTTTTGGTCTCGCGTGATCAAAAGTAGAGTGTCAATAATTTACTCATTTCTCAAATTTATAGCATTTCTGGCGAAGTTATTTTAAGGGATTTGTTCCACCATGACCATCTTTATACCATGTAAATAAGTTAAGGGCAAATTTGTAAACATTTATCCTGTCAGTCTTACCAATGTTACTTGGGAAGTTGACAATTTTGAATGTTTTTTTGTAATTCTTTACGTTCAAATTTTATAGAGAACAATTTTTTCTGTCGATGCTCATTGAATTAAAAAAAGTGAGCCTACCTTTAATGTGGGTCTTTTTTGTTTTGATCTTTAGTAAATAACTTTGCTTTACTGAGTTTGCTTTTTTACTTTTCACAAGATTGTTGAAAAAAAACCCAAACTATGCCTGACTGTTTGGTATTTATCAAGTCTGCTTTGGCACTTTCTGTGATGTTGTTGAAGCTCGTAATCGGTGGGGAAAACAAAAAAATATGTGGATGGTGACAATCCTGAATCAAGGAAGCTAACATTGTAATCCTGTATTCTCACTTTAAAGGCATCATACACGTTTGGTAATTACTCAAAATATATATTAGCATAAAAACTTACTTGGTAACAAAGCAACAGAGAGCTGTTGATAGTATAAAACATTGTGAGAAACGACTCCCTCTGAAGTAACGTAGTTTTTGAGAAAGAGGTAATTTCTCACTAAAATAATAACAACTTCTTGCAAGAAGTTTTTATTCCTATCTGAAAGCACACAATTTGTACAACAAGGGTGTTTTTTCTTTCATCATTTTCTTGCAACTTCGATGACCAATTGAGCCCAAATTTTCACAGGCTTGTTATTTTATGCATATGTTGGGATACACCAAGTGAGAACACTGGTCTTTGACAATTACCAAACGTGTATGATGCCTTTAAATTAACGCAGAAGTTTTACAACTCTCAAAGTTTGTGAAACTTTTTTTTTTGGAGAGGAGAAGAGCACAGTAACTGGATTCGTTTAAACCTGTCGAGCTAATCCACTGTCTTTTTGTGTTAGTATACTCTCATATCCTGCTGTAAGAGGGGAAGGTGTAGACCCACGCATGTTATCTCAGGTCCAGGGGTGGCAGTGAAAAATGGAGACATCCCGGTTCTGTTCCATCTGTTTTTTAAGGTCCCTGTCTGAAAAATCATTCAGAGGTGACAAGGCAGTGAAAAGAACGTCTTGGGTTTGTGATAACACCTGGACAACAAAATCTGGCGTAACAAACATCGTGTGTATTACGATCCCCACACACACACAAAATAAAGCGGCTGGCATTTTGCGGCATTTGCACTTTTTTTTCTGACTTTGTTTTCTTTTTTCTTTTTTTTCTCTTTTTTTCCGGGACGAGGCTCTGATCTTGATCATGTAAACTAGTGAGCAGAGCGCCAGCAAACAAACGGAACTACTGTACATCCGATATTGATCTTCTGTCATGGACTCGGCATATTTGTCGAGATATTTTTGGATTGGGATGGCATGTTTTTTCGTTCGAAGAGTTTTTGTCGAACTGAAGTGCAGAGCATCAGTTTTTTGTGGTTTTTTTTGTGCGTATGCGACTTTTTGAGTATTCTTGTTTTCTTGTTTTCTGATTGCTCCATTTAAGATGACAGGTAAGCTTGATGTCTGGTTGGCTTGTCTGCTGTCTATTCGCTTATTTTCTTCCAAATTGTTTTGGGCTGACTTGTTCTTCCTTGTTAAGTGGATTGGGCTAGGTGCTGGAGTGTTTGGCTGGCTGATAAACTGGCTGGTAAACTGGCTGGTTAGGAGGTGACCAAGTGGTTGTTTTGTAGGCCGGCTAAACTGATGAGTACGATAGCCTGGTGGCTTGTAGGTTGACTTGTTGTTTGAGTGTTTTGGCTTGTTGCCGCTCAACTGGCTGATTGGTGTTGACAAAGTGGTGGTAGTTGGTGAGCATGCTGATCTGTTGGCTTGTAGGTTGACTGGCTGTTTGAGTGTTTGGCTTGTTGCCGCTTAACTGGCTGATTGGTGGTGACAAAGTGGTGGTAGTTGGTGAACAAGCTGATCTGTTTGCTTGTAGATAGACTGGTTAGCTTGCAAAGTGGCTTGCTCATGGTATTTCTATGTGTATATGCACTGTATATCTAGTTTGTTCGGTGTTGTTTCGTCAAGTTGATAGTCTGGCCAAAAGACTGCCTGGATGACCGATTAGTTTGGTAAATGCTTTGCAAACTGGTTAGTTAACTAGTTTAAAAGATAGACTAGCTGGTTTAGATAACTCGCACCCAATTGTCAAACATCCACCAAGGTGAGACAGTGAATGAAAAAAAAAATTCTCTTTCCTCTCAGCGTACTTGGTCCAAAGTTGTATGAAACCAAGTCCCTTGTTCCTTTTGCGCACTTCACAATCTTTTGGAAATGTAACCGACGTGACTTTAGTGCAACCAAGAAACTCTGGACACGCGTCGGTGTTTAAAGATCACCTTGAAATATGTGATGTGGAAAATCTGGCTGTGATTAGTGGAAGGAACTTGTTCTCCTTTACTCCCTGCACACACACCCCTCCCCCTTTCCTAAAAGTATAGAAAGACGCTAACATGCAAATAGATTGAAGTGCTGCCTGCAAACAGAAACACAGGGTTGGTCAGGAAGTCAAGCCCGTTATAAAATCGGCCCCTCGTCCAATCAGTATTAAGTTCCAGGTGCTGTCTAACCTTCCGCGCCACTAACTCAAAGGGCAGGGCACTATTAGGGTCTGATGTATGGAAACGATTCATCGCAATTGTTTGATTCCCTCGCCGGGGTCGTAAATGATGCTGTGCCTAATTCTTCAACCACCATCTCTCCTCCACCTCCTCCTCCTCCTACCCCCCCCCCCATTCCTGTCATGGCGACATCAGATAATGTCAGCCGTGTGGAAGGCATTCAGAGCTCCCACTGGCCTACTTGTATGTTGTATTGGGGAGCAATGAGAGCCCCAAGGCATCGCTTTACATGTGGTTGTGCTGTGGAAAGTGCAGCTGTACTGTCGCTGATACTTCCAAGATGATGGGAGAAATACACTGACGCTCTGGTGCGTTGGAAGAGACTGCAGTGCGTAGGATGATGTTTTTTGTTTTTTTGTTTGTCCAGTATCTGACCTGGCAAATGCTTATTTCTGGAGTGATTTGTACACTCCACTCTATCTACCCTCTCTCTTGCTTTCGTTTCTCTCTACTTGAGAAAGTCTAGCAAAATTGTAAATAAGAATCGTTTCTCTCGTTTAATTGTTGTATTTTGATCGCACAGTCCATAAAAAGGCCTTAGGCTGCTTTTATACAGCTGCTTAGCGCATCGGTTTTGACAGAGCGTGGAAAATAGAATCTTGCTTAATGGTAAGGGGTTACAGGGACGAATGTGCTGTGTGCCGTAAGCTTAGATGGTTCCTTGCTAAGCAGATTTGTTAAGCAATATTTCTCAGAGCTCAGCGACTGGGCACGATTTTTTTGGAGCTGTTCAGCAAAAAATGCAGCTTGCAAGTTTGTAGTTAACGGTCTAGGCTGTAGCAAAGTTTTTTGTGTGTAATGCGTTTTATCACCCGTTGCCCTGGTCTTGGCCTTGGTGCCGCTTCAAAAGTTCCCCACAGACTTTAATGATTTTTCCAATGGAAGTGCCCTTTATCAAATTAAAATGGCCTTGCCCTTTCAAATACGACAACAAAGTACCCAGGCCTGTTATCATTCATAGCATCTAGCTTTATATCCTTCTGTCAGATAGTTAGCATTCAATCTTACTGTGCAGGAAACAGCTTCAGTGATTTGGGCCAAAGGGGTCCATCATGTTTTGAGGAAACCACCAGTGTTTGGATGCTTATCAAAGAAAACAAAATCCGGGTTGAAAGAGTCACATTTATATGTATATAAAAAACAACAACAAAAAAACAATGGGTACAACATTCCTATATACATTTATTTATTAATAACTCAATCATTGTTGGACAGGCATGATATTTTTAATTAGATTTTGAATTTGCATTGGGGATAAAGATTATTATGTGGTTTTACCCATACATCGATATGTGTAAAAAGCACTGTATACTCAGTACTTTCCCGAGTCCTCTGGAAACAAATGCATATTACTCGGGTGGGATTCGAACCCACAACATTTGCCCAACAACTTTTTTATTTTATTTGGCCTAACATTGCCAATCCTGCGGGCAGTTCTCTGATAAAGTACAGATTAAACAGTCATGACTCCTATTAAAGGTATTATACAGTATTGGTAGACCTGACAAAATAGTCGCAGACAGTGTTTATTTTTTGTGTGATCAACCATACACGTGAAATAACAAACCTGTCAAAATTTGGGCCTAATTCTTTGTGTTAGTCAGGAGAAAATAGTGAAAAACCATGTACAGTTTTCAGCATGTAAACACATTGTCCTTAATTTGGTTGTAACAACTGAAATCAGCTGTTGCATTGTTTTTGTTTTTTAGGTTTTCAGATACAATTTTCTGGAATATGACTTCATTTCGGAGGGAAATATTTCACTGACAAAATGTTTCTAGTATGAACTTCATAATCAGTAAGCTTTCAGAATAAAATTAAACAATGATGTTTTTGTCTCCTTACCAATCCTGTATAATACCTTTAAATACTATTTTCTTTATGTATAAATGAAATTATTGCCCGACAGATGTAAATGACATCCAATTGGCTCGTTATCAAATCATTTTATTTTAATCATTCCATCCAGGTTATCCGCTGGTTGTCCCCCCCTTAACGCTCCTAAACCGCTCCTCCCCTAGAGCCCAACCATCTTAAGAGAAATCCCCGTTAAAATAATTATTCTGTAAAATCTCTCTTGATGTGTTCCGCTCAATTTAACGCAGGTTCCCTTTCCATTACCCGCACCATGACGGGTGCATTGTTACCACCCGCACTCGAGACCCAATAGAGAGAGAAAGAAAAAAATAAAATAATCCATACTGCTCATTCCGCCAATTTCCAGCAATTCTTCCACTCAATTTACTGTCCTTCCTCTGTTTCCTTCGGAGCCCCTCCTACAACCAGTAGCATGCCCCCGACCCACTCTATACCAAACCAAGTATCGCTGTTTAGAAATTGAAAAAAAACGTCAAGGGTTCCAATTTTTTTCTCTCTCTCCCTCTACTCCTTTCACCCATGTTTCTCACATTGTTGTTGTTGGTTGTGGGTTCTTTACTGGGGGGTTGTTTGATGCTACCGATGACCCTGTAACTGGACACCACTGAGGGGCTTGAAAATCCTCACGCTGAGGGCCGGAAGTTATATTTGTCCGGTATAACAATGGAGTGAATGGGTCGATTGCGGCAGCGCCGGCATTTTTTTTCTTCTCTTATTCTCTCTCTCTCTCTTTTTTTTCTCCCCCTGCTAACAGTGGGGTATATTATATTGTGCTTGAAATTTGGGGCTGTGGTACAAAATGCTTAGTGCTGTGTGATTGCTCATTATGCACGGATTCGTTATAAAGTGGTAAACAACAAATTGAGTGGGATTGCTGTTTGAAAATTTAAAATGTTTGTATTTTTTTTTTTTACTAATAAGAGAGACTAGTGGAAAAAAGGAAAACAAAACTGTTGTTTTTACTTTTTAAAAGTAGGGTCATGGGTTTATAAATACTCCCAACATTGATAACCATAAAAACTTACTTGATGGGAAACACTGCAGCTGTTGGTAGTATAAACTATTTTGAGAAGGGATTTATTTTGAGGTAATAATATGGTTTGGATAATTTTTCACCCAAACACGTTTTAATCTGAGAAACGATTTATGAATGAATAATTTTTTCAGATTTCTGAGGGTTGGTGTCCGTTCGCGAATGCTGCGGCCAGAGGTGCGGTTGGTACCTCACCTCGCTAAACGCGGATGGATTCGGTATTCTTATGAAAATACCGTGACAGGTTTTGTTCTGTTTTCTCAGCAAGTAGACACTGTATTCAGCTGAAATGTTCCAATGTGACTTTCATTGCATCTTTCTTGATAATATTGCCTAATAAATCAGCATCACATTGACAAAAACCAAGCTGTGACCCTACCTTTAAATCAAGAATATTTTGTTACAAATTGATGAAAAGTTGTAATTATGAAGACTTCACAAATGAAACAACCGGACTCTTCCCACAAAGCCAGCAACATGCCTTCACCTTTTAAGCTTATTATATGAAAGTTCAGATTGGATCAAAAGACTATATAAAGGCAAGGCATTCTCGAGTTGACTCGCAATCCCTATAACGATATACAACAAGCCGGGAATGAAAAACTGGCAAGATGTTAGCCCTGGAAGATGAACAAGAAAAAGTGTAAGTGGCAAAGCAATCATGTGTAGAGACACTAGAAGCCATTATAAGGTGATTTTGCAAATATTTACGCTGGGTAAGAAACTAAACTCATTGCAGCTGTGCAGCGATTATTAACACTGGCTCACAGCAATCTTTCAAAGGTAGTTTGTATAGCGTCCTATTGTTCGCCGGTCGTTGACTTGCATAAGGGTAGGCTTGTTCATCCTGGTGTGATTTCGGAAATCACAGCCAGTGTACTGTGGGATTTTTCACAGATGAGAGGTGTATATAAGGCCCCGGCAAGCCAGCCAGCGGGTCGCAGCCCCCGGGATGTTTTTGAGCGCGGTGTTTTGAATCAGGTATATTTTCTAAAGGGGGTGGCATGACCAGTTGGTGCATGTGTGGTGGTGTTTGATGTCGGCTCCAAAACAAACTTAAGAGGGATTAATGTGGGCTTTATTTTGGTTGAGGATATTTTTGCCAAAAAAGAAACTGTTGGACACAAGCTGCAGAAAAAGAAAGAAAACAATCTCATTTGAGGTCAACAAGATGTTAACTTGATTTTGGGAAATATTTGGAAAAGGGAAAGAGAAAAAGTTCCTACTTTGGTGTTTTAAATTCGTCAACCCTAACCTTGTTCATGGTTCTTGATTTTGATCATTGCTGTTAGTACAGTTTTCTTTTAAAGCACATGGACAACTTTGGTAATTGTCAAAGACAGAATCTACACTTTATGTGATCCAACAAATGAAATAACAAACCTGTGAAAGTTTAAGCTCAATTGGTCGTTGGAGTCGCAAGAAAATAGTTCAAAAATCCTCCTGTATGTTGTCGCTGTTTTGGAACATGAAGTTTTTGTCTTGCGAAATCAAAACTAATTGTTTTAGTCACCTCTCAAAAATTATATAGTTTTTTTGAGAAATTACTAAAACAATGTACTTGCCTGAAATGGTAGTTACCATTTCAGGCAAAAGTACTTAAAGGGAAGTTTGTCCACCATGACCATCTTTAGACTTCCCTACTTACACTGTACTTACTTACTCAGACAATAATAAAAATAGCCGAGGATCTGATCTTCTTTGCATCTGATGAAGTTGTTGATGCTACGAAAGCTCATGTATTTTTTTTATGTAATTAGTTAGTCTTTAAGTGCTACTACTACCTTCCTTGAACTCGTTGGTTGTTTTCACATTTGACAACATGTTCAGGAAGACTATTTCACAACTTGCTGGGAAAGGAAGTTTTCTCCTCAAGTTTAGTCCCTGGTGGAGCCGTTTTTGAAGAGTTTGAAGTTGTGTCCCCTTGTGCTGGTGTTGTGTGACATTGTGAAAAGCTCTTCTGGTTGGATAACTTCTGGGCCGTTCAAAAACTTTGAAGACCTCATTCAGATCGCCTCTTCTAACCTCCAAAGGGTACAGTTTCAATTCTTCAAGTCTCTCTTGGTGGGATTTTTTTCTTAGGCTTGGAATTGTGCTCGAATTAGCTTGAATTGTGGGCCGATATGCGCGCATTGCGGCCGATACTGAAAATAAATTCAGATCAAATTCACAAAAATGGTAAAGATAAAACCACTTTAGAATGCCCCAGATTGGTGCTTTTAAAACCAAAGATAAACACCAAGTAAACACTAACCCGGGGATGTTGTTTCAATTCAGTGTGCGTAGGCTAAACTTCCACCTTTTCCCCCGGAATGTTCCACAATTTTGGAGAATCCTGGAGAGCACCCTTGTTTAGTCAACTTGTCCAGAATATAATTTTTCATATTTTTCAGAGAATGTTTATGGATAATCAGCTGATGTACTCTAGTGTTTTTTTTATGGTATAAGAAACTTAAAAACACTGTGCAAATATTTGTGCCCAAGGGAATTTTCTACTCCCTCCAACCGCAATTAAGTTACATGTCTGTTTTTAAGTTTGGAAGGGGGGAGGGTGGGGATGCTAAGGTAAAGCTCTGTTTAGTCAACATGTTCAAAACAAATATGACTGGCGAAAAACCAACACATTTACATTACTTAATTATAGGGTTTACAAGTGCACTGATTGTCTGAACAAATCCAGCTAATACTTATGAAGTATTTAACAGTTGGGGGAATGGAGCAGACAGGGGGGGGGGGGGGTGATCGAGAAATATTAAAACACTAAAAAGATTTTTATTTCAGAGGGTTGTTACAAGTGCAATGACCGGCTGTATACACTGGGAAGTGGTAGCTCCCTCAGGGTGGTACTTGTACTTGGGGGTCGTATTCATCACACGTGTAATACGCATTGTTGTCGGCTCTCACGCCGGAGGGGTTGAAAAAAAAAAAAAAAACAGCCAGCAAGACCCGAGACTGTCAAAGCCCTTTGTGTTGTGTCTACATTATTAAGTCAGAATGACTACTCTGCAGGGCGTGTGGAGTAGAGCAGAGAGAGAGTAGAGCGAGAGAGAGAGTCCAGTGTGGTCTTTGTATGGGCTGACTTTGGAGACAGTTCTTTCAGAGAGGGGGAAGCGAGAGAAAGCGGGACAGGGAAATTAAAATAATAAAAAGTAGAGCGTTGGGAATACCTGTAGAATTGGCTTGAATCTGCTTTCCATTTTTTGGGGTATTCATGAGTAATATTGGTTTGACTGTCCGTTTTTTTTTTTTTTTGTGGTTTTTGATGGAGTTGTGGTTTTGAAGAAGTGATGAATTTGTTCACCTTTTTTTTTTACCCCCTCCTCTTTTGGGAGGTGGGGGCAGGGGACGAGATTTTTTTTTTGTTATTGTTTTTTTTGTCTGAGTGATGACTGGACAAACAGGTTATTGAACTGTAGCTTATTACTCAAACTATATGTCGCAAAGTACAATGTTATAATAGAAGTGTACAACATTCTAATTTGAAGTTCCAGTTGAAACCCCCCCAAACCCCCCCCCCCCCACCCAAAAAAAACAAAACAACAACAACCCCAAAACAAGAAGAGCACCGACACGTTAATCCGGAGGTCATTGGTTAAAATCCCGCTCTAGTAAATTTGTCTTTGTTCAACCCCAAATTATTTAAAACTTATTCAGTAAGTTTCCCTTGTGGTTTATTACTTGATATTTGAAATTAAAAAGTCGCAATCCCTTTACGTGATCCCAAGGTTGTATAAAAAAAACACCTCCCAAAACAACTTTTTCTTTTCTTCTTTTTTCCCCACAAAAAATCTTTAAGAGAAAACCATATAGAATTCTCCAGATTGCACAGTAGGGCTTTTAAAACCAAGATAAACACCAAGTAGAAAACATTCCGAAGACCTTGTTTCAATTCAGCGTGCTTCTGCCACACACCCAAAAAATTTGTGTGCAGAATGCCCAACAGTTTCGAAAAAAACCTGGGGAGAACCCTTTTTATTAATTTTTTTTAGGAAGCATTTAATAAATGTTGCCTGAAAATTGATCACCGATCATTCGAGCATATTTAAAATCTCTTTTGTGGACTTTCCCTTCTGGTTTCAGGTTATAGGTTGATTTATTCCACAGCATTAACCAAAGAAAGTAAATCACAAAAAGTTACATATGTAAATGAAATTATAGAGATGAGAATAAAGTAAATGTGATACTGCGGAGGGATCCATTAAGAAGCAAAGTTTGTAGACGGGGGCCCCAATATTAGTCCATTAGCCAGGGGCTGAAATTTTACAAAGGCATTTTTACCACAAAGGTATTTTTCAAGAAAAGTAACCTTTACCAACAAATACCTCTTGATGACTTTATTTGAACAAATTCAAAGCCCTGCTGTACATGCATGTGGCTTTGTAGGGTAATTTGTTTAAGCAGTCTAGCATCCAAACACAAGATCTGATGACTTTGTCACTAGAATGTAGTCTGAGCCCTGGCCTGGTGGATCGCTGCACTTGTGTCCTTGAGCGACACACTAATAGCTGTTTCTCTTCATCCAGCAGTTAAATACTCATTAATACTCGCTGCCGTTTCACGATAGACAAATTATTTTTCAGGCAACTTGGAGGCAACCCGGTACATGCAAACAGATCACTCTGGTAGCACAAGATACAACTAAGACTGTATGACTTTCCCCCCTAAAAAAATTGTGTAAACATTGAACTGTGAATGTTGTCTTTCTTTGAGATTGACCGGAACGGATTGCCTGTAAATTGTCTCGTGTGGCATGGTCTTTTATCTCGGAAATAGTTCTTGTGATTAATTTTTGCTTGGTGCGTGACTGACTTTCAAGCACAGGGAACCATATAGGTTTTTAGAATTGAAATAACACTAACAAAAATAATAAGGTTCACGCGCCATGACTGTTATACTTGACAGATACCAGCACAGAAATAAAATGTGAATTATATCTTTACCGTTTTTTTTGGAGAGATGAGTTACTTTCAAATTTATTGATTGACCGTTTTGTTTTCCCCTTTTTCTTTTATGCATTGTTAAAATTTATGAGCCATTCTCATGACATATGCATCAAATACCTGTGGAATATCATACCACTGGAGGACATCAACCTTCTTTACTTTACATTTTTCTTGTTATTCCAGTAAATATTGGTCCCGTGTGTTGTGTATTGCACATAAATGAACACAGTTACACTTATCGCTAAGAGAAGGGGGTTTGCCCAGTGGTGTTTCTGGCAGTGGTTGCCGAGTGCGCCGCAGCACCTTGTAAAACCGTATAAGGTGCTACATAATTGGGTCTCAAAAATTCAAAACTTCAAAATCTGTCTTTAAAAAAGTGATTATCTTTGTTCAAGCACCTTATTGGTGGATCTGTTCGCTATACAAGACTCCCATATTATTATTATTATTATTACTATTATTAATCGGCATGCAAAGAAAACTTCCTGGATGGCATTGGACTCAGTGACGCCAAGCCGAACCATTGTGATCCACTTGAAATATTTCACCCCCCCCCCTGTCTGTCTGTGTGTGTGTGTACAAGATCCACACCAATATCACCTGGGATTATGCATGCTTAAGCACTGTGTTTTTTGCCATAAGCAATTTACCGATGTATTTGTAATTAGGACGAGCCTTTCACTCTATATACAATAGGATTCGGCCCTCTGATGATTATTGAACCTCTTGAGAATTAATGAGTTTGTGTCATATGAATAATTGCACCGGGGCAAAAATGAAATAAAAAGAAGACAAGTCCAAGGTCATGGATGACATTTTTACTTGAAAATTACTGTTTGGAACCGTACGTTCATGTACGTACACTTATATATGGCCACTTGATGTTAAAGTTGCATAGTACACATTTTTGTTTGTTCAAATATGTGAATATAATATCAAATTAAGGTTACCAGCCAAAATGTCATTGTCACATGTACAATCTCTGACTGGTATCCTGCTTAATTTTGCTCAGCAGAAAATTGCTAAGCAATATTTTCCTGCTTAAGCAGCTCTATGAAATTGGGCCCATGGGGCTAGACCAAACTAAGAGGGCTGCAGTTGTACTTTTCCATGAATAAAGAAACACCCCGCAAGTACTCAAATCGATGATGATTGAATCAAAATCAAAAATTGACAGAATATCATCTTGGATTTGTTCCTAATCTACTCCCACGCAGAAAAAAAAATCAGTATTCCCTCCCCCTGTTTTGACTTCCTCGGAGTGCTTTGGCAAGCCTCCATAG
Source organism: Plazaster borealis (assembly GCA_021014325.1). Lineage (NCBI taxonomy): Eukaryota > Metazoa > Echinodermata > Asteroidea > Forcipulatida > Labidiasteridae > Plazaster > Plazaster borealis. The sequence goes on along the minus strand of CM037476.1, from coordinate 10,566,251 downwards.
GTCAAGTCGCTGTAACAGCGTAATTGTATTGATGCTGTATTACTTGGATCTCCCAGAAGAGTTTATGATCTTTAAAAGGAAAAGTGCACCAGTAATAACCGGATCTCATCTGTACGAGTATATGATAAGCAGCCTTAAAAAGTTCTCGTCAGTTGAACTTGTGTTTGACGAACATTTGTTTTCTTGTTGTGATTTAAAACAAGACATCAGTAATTCCATTGTGGCTGTATATGTGGAGTATCGCTATAGCCCATGCGCATGTCCCAATGCGCATAATTGGCGCACATAGGATTCTGGCGGAAATTCGAGTCCAAGCAACACCAAACTGATTTTGAAGCAATGTGGTACACAACTATAAAACCTTTTAGCCTTCGCAAAAGACTCTGCTAGGGTCGAAACGTCAGGCCACTAACTATTTTTGGGGGAACTATATCACCTGGCGCAGTTACATATAAGCTACAGCAGGGCGCCCATCTTGTACTCAGTTTTCCAAGATGCATTGCGGTATATTTTTAATGTACAGGCTGCGTTATTAACTGGATCATCCCTGTACGTACTTGTACAGAAAGCCGACATAAAGTTAAGTTCACATAACATCCTTGATTGAGTCATATGTCTTTTGTTGAAAAACAATATCAGTAGGCTACAGACTGTGAACGTCTCGCGCTTATTGCAAATGAGAAAACAACTCGAAAGAAGACTTTATTTTTCTTTGAAATCAAATCTTCTTTTTAAATTTTGTTTTAAGCCTAAGCCAGTAGCCGGATCTTAAGCCATGGTTTCATATTAATTGTTCAAAAATGAGCTTAAGGATGCTTCCTGACTTCCCCTACTTAGAATCAATATTATGTGTGTTTACATATTACACCTTCCAAACACAACACTGAATGGTTAAACCTTGAAACCTTTTAAAGACCTTATTCAGATCTTTAAAGACCTTATTCAGATCTTTTAATTGAATCTTTCAATAGCCACCCCCCCCCTTTCTCAAAGCTTTGATGTCTTTCACCTGAAGACGCTACTGTGAATGAGGTACATGTGTCTGTCGTTTAAGTGTTATTCCTTTCTAAGACTGTACTATTATCACCCATTAGTGGTGCTCCGAACAGCGTCTCTCAGCCTCCCAACAAAAAAACATGAAGTGCTGAATGTTTATTGATTATAAACTGTTTGAATTAGACCCTTGTATGATTGCCTGCCATTATAGAATAAAGCTGTAGAGAGCTACAAAAAAAATTCCCATGGGTGTCGGACCCTGGGACAATTGATACATGTATCTATCTATAGAACTTTAAGTATTATCAACAGGCAGGGAATTTTTTTATGATTTATTTTGGACCGATTTCAGGATTTTCTCAAATATTCTTGATAGAAGAAAAGTCACCTACAAGAGAGTAATAAATAATCCATATTGTGTCCAAACCTGTAGTATTGTATTTCTGGTGATGCACAGAGTCTGTAAACCTCCTGAATTTGTAACATCTGATAGGTTATGGGTCTGTTCGTCCTGCGATTGTTACGTTTTAAAAGATGATATATTCATTTGGAATTTAACAGCACAGCGCTCTATTTATTTAACTGAAATCTGTTAAAAAAAATGTAAGCTTTGAAGGACTTTTCCCCTTCCAAAAACCTATTAGTTATTTTTATTATTCCTTTAATTTAACCCTAACAGTCCTTATCCCCTCAAACTCCAACAGTTTGTTTTGTTGGGATATGATGGGTTGGGTACTGTGTACTATAGATAAAGTGATGGAATGCGATGGAATGGGTACTGTAGACTTGCATTTCTCTGTTGGACTTTGTTGGATTGGGTATGGTGAATTGCAAGGAGGAGGAATAAACAACTGACAAAGGCATATGATGTACATGTGGTGCATTGTTGATCCCTTTGTTGTAAGCGCAAGGAGGAGGAATAAACAATTGATAAAGGCATGTGATGTTATTGTATGTATGTGGTGCATTGTTGATCCCATTGTTTCTTACAATGGCAGACCCAACCATTCAACCATGGTGCAGTAACAGTTGTTGGATTTTGCTGGGTTGGGTTATGCCAAACCCCCCTCTTCATACTTTGAACAGGACCAAGGATACACACTCCACCAATATCCAACAGTTGGACTTTGATGGGTTGGGTACTGTTATTACAATTGTACTGTTGGAGTTTGATGGGTTAGGTACAGTGAATTAGCAGTAGCACTATCCATGTTGGAATTTGATGGAATGGGGAAGGTTTTAAAAAAAAGCTGGTTGGGAGTTAGGGTTAAGAGGTGCCACTTGAAGATTTTTTATTTATTTTAAATCCACATAGTAAGTAGAATGATTGTATTCTTTCACAAACATGACAAACCAATGTGGTCGTCTTATCCCTTCGATCGCTGCACACTGCGGTTGATTGTGTGAGACGCATGATTCAGGCACTTTACAAATCTGGTTTATGGTGTTTGTCAGACCGTTATAATTTGGGGAAGTGGACCAGCAAATGAGACAAATTCAGCCCATTCAGGAAATACTTGCTCGTGAAAAAAAAACATGCAGAGAAAATATACTGAAGAAAAAAAACAAAAAAAAAACCCAAACAAAAACTACAGCGTGCATAAATAAACATTTGAATAGGGGGTCTCTATTTTAATTTTCCATGAAAATTCATGATTTTTACTGACTCATGACTGAAGAATATTTATGGGTGGAAGAAAAAAGCAGATGGTACATTGCGTTAAAGCAGACAAAATTACAAAAGACTGATTCATACTGTATTTCAAGATCTCCCCCACCTTTCTGATACAAGTCCACAGGGACCCACCATCCAGAAAACAAAAGCTGGCACAGGGAAGATAAGGTTTCAGCAATCTTGTCACAAGTGACGATTATTAGTACACAATACTCTACATATACGACACGTGATAATTTACTCTATTTATCAACTGTGTATACAGACGTATATTAATCTCCTGGCCCATAACTTTGTGAGATTGCACATGCTTCGAAGAGACCTTTTTGTTGTAATGTTTGTTGTTTTGTCTCGTCACCAGTGGCGTTACCAGACATTTCCCTTTGGGGGGGGGGGGGAGAGGTGCTAGTGGTAGCAAAGACATATTTTGTTATATTTATTTATTTATTATTTTTTGTGGCTAATAAATGTATCGAACCGTTCATTTGTGCGTTAAAAATATCATGGGGGAAGGGTTCTGAACGAGGGCTCCCAAACACCATCTGCCCCCTCACCCCCTCTGGTTATGCCACTGCTTGATTTTCTCAAATGGATTTCAGGATAGTTGTACTAGGGTCCGTGCCTGAGCTTGAACATTTGCATCTTACTATTATGACATTGTTCTGGTAATGAAACCAAGGGAACCCTAAAAAAATTGCTAGCACTGTGACTGGTAGATACGTGTGAAGAGAAGATGATGAAGAAATGTCAGTTTTAGTTTTTAGGCTCCGGTCTGAGGTCGAACTGCGTCCACAGAGGTGAAAGGCGGTTAAGAAACCACTGAAGCCAACTTGAATAATGTGTTCCAGCGTCTTCCTTTGATTCAAGAAAATTAAATCTGAAACAACCCATTTTGCTACGTCTTTGAAAAGAGTATTTCATCTGCCTTGCTTGCAGCCACTGGCTGTAAAGCTATCTAGCTAAACAAGATTAATTCGAAGAAGGAAAACGTACTTGTCAAAGCTTGACTGTCGATTTTGCCCAAGTGATCACATAAATTGGCAGAAAGAAAGTTATTTGTCAAAGAGATTACCGAAGAGAATTTCCAAACAAATGGCAAGTTGAAAACCGCAAAGACAAGTTTACTGTAAGACGGGTTGTTTTCATTTTGCAAACATTGTGCTTTCTATGGTAATTTGATTAGCTTCCTTAACCCCCAAATAACATTCCAGGAAACAGAATCATAGAGATAAACGAACAGCATCAATTAACAATTTGTAGAGCTGTAATTTCAATCAGAATAACAGGTTTTGTAAGCTTTGGTAAAAACAAGAAAAACACAAACAAAAACCCACAAGATTTTGTTGTCCACTGAAAGAATGTTAAGAGATCCAAAGAAGTTGGCAAAGATTACACACCTATGTTCTAACACCCCTATGTTTTAACACCCCTCTGTTCCAACACCCCTAGTGTTTTTCCCTAATCCTAACCCTAACCCTAACCCTAGTGTGTAAATCAAGAGGTGTTTTTTTTCCTCGGAACATAGAGTTGTCGGAACATAGGTGTCGGAATATAGAGCAGTCACCGCCGGAGACACCATGGATGTATGAATGAACAGTGGTTGACGCAGCACGCCAGTCAGTTAAAGCTATAGTACACTCTATGCCGGGTATCGCCTGGGGCCAGCAGCGGCAGAGCAGAATTAAAGGGCACAAAGAAAGAAAGGGAAAGGAAAGAAAAAAAACCCTCGTTTGGATGTCATGATCGCATAGATGTAACCGGATGATAAAAAGTGCCGAAACAAGACCGATGTTGATTGAGTCAAGAGTCGGCTAGAGTTTCTTGTCGTCCTCTTCTGTTGTCGGGCCATTCGTCATCGCAATGAAACAAAAAAGGAAAAAATAAATAAAGTGTGAGCTTTTTTGTTTTAGCCAGCGACCCCCCTCAGGAGTGGGTACTCATGGAGAGGGATTTGGGGCTGAGGACTGTCGGTCGGTCAGGACACTGTTTCAGATCGGATGTTATTGTGGGAGGGACGATTTGCAAACATTTTGCAATTACGGGAAGATACTTCGTTTTCTATGTCAACTGGCTTGTGATTTGTCAGGTTTTTTTTCCCCATCTGTATGCAGGATGTTTTTTGTTATACTTCTTCCTTCACCTTCAAACTTTCTTGAAAATGTTAAGTTGTTTCCAAGTCTCTAGTTACCATTTATAGTGATGTAGGGAGTCTATAAATTCACTACTGTATTATTCTGGATGTTCAGTGAGTTTTCTCTCTTGAACATTTTTCAGGATTTGATTTTTTTTCTTCTTTTTTGTTGTACAATTTATTTAAATGTTTTTATTTGTCAAAAATCTGTACCCAGGGTATATGCCCAAACAATTCCAAATGGATTCCACTGTGGACCTTCACTCGTGTTGTCACTACATAACAATTTATCACTAATCCCACTAGAACAATAAATTATTTGTAATTCGATATTAGATCATAATTACCTTGATAACAAACACAGAGAATCAGTGTAGTTTATGCAATTAACCCTTTCGTGCACCATTTATTTTAGTGATAAACTGATCACATTAATTATTTACTTGTTTTTTTGCAAATGGCGACCCACCCAAAAAAGGGGGTCAGAATAGCACCCTCAAGATTCCTCTTTCCCATTCTGAAAACTGTGTGGCCGTGCGATCTTTATTTTTCGTTTAACAACTATTTTTCTGAAGGGATTTAAACCAGTCGCTAACGACCGGTCAGCGCGTGAAAGAGTTATAAACAGCAGTATATGACAAGTACATCATCGTGTCACTGTTTGCTTTTGCTGAGTACAGGTGGGCAAAGAGCCAGCAGAAAAACCTTGAGGGAAAACATTGGGAACTTCCCCATTGGTTTCAATTTTTGTGGTAACCAAGTTGGCTAACTTCATACATCAGCTTTTTGAAAGTAAGATACATGTGATTTCTCAGAGGTTTTTTTCTCTCCTGATTTCAAGATTTTTTTCTCAAACCATGAGACTTCTTGAAAGAAGTAAAACCTGTCACCAAAAGGAGAACTAATAGTCCACTTTGTGTCCAAACCTGTAGTTTTGTATTTCTAGTGATGCATAGAGTCTGTAAACGTCCTGACTTGTAATATCTTGGAAGTTCTTGGTCTATAAAGGGCGAATGCAGGTCCAGGTCCTACTTTTCAGGAACTTTCAAACCTTTATGTTTTTGCTGTTTTGTTTCTTCATGTACGTGCGTGAACATGTGGACAGTAATGCTTGGCTAGTCTTTCTTTACTGAAGTGTGGAATTCGTCAAAACAATTTGAGATGAAAAAAATGATGGACAGAGTACTCTGACTTGTCAAAGTTTTGTTTTCTGAAGAAACCCCCCCCCAAACCCAAACCCCCTAAAAACATTTATTTTCTGATAATTGTAATCTATTATATTTTTTATTTTGTATATTTATTTATTCATTTAGTCATTAATTTTTTGGGGGGGGAAGTATCAATTCTTTGCACTCTTCCAGTTCACTCTTTTGTGTCGATTTATGTCTCTCTTGTCCAAAATAAATAATTCTAATTCAAACCGAATGGAGAAACCATAAATTAAGGTATCGTGTAAATAAATGATATTGACATCTTGTAAATGTTATACAGATGTTTGAGTAATGACAACGGTATTGCTATACTATTCACATTAGGTACATAATGTACACACACTGCAACAAATCAATACGGGAAGTTGTCAATTGATACCCGAGTATTTGATCTTCATTTAATTATTTCTCATTGTAAACTACCCATTCAGGTGCCCCTTCTTTCCCTCAAATAAATATTAGCATGAATGACTATTATAGCCCCCCCCCCCCCTCTCTCTCTCTCAAATCCATAAAATGAACGACGTCATCTCTTCTCTAGGCCACCAGACTTCACGGGGAGAAGTTAATCTTGCCACGACCGAACGCCATGTCCAATATCCCTTTTAGTTAATTTTTAACGCTCACTCTTTCTCCAACAGCTGCCGATAGATCATTACACTCATTTGCATAACAATGACCCCGCACAACTGCAAGCTCTTCACCTGGACGGAAAAAAAAGAAGACTAAAAAAAAGTGTGTTCATCCTGACAGTGCCTACGTATGGCTACGTACGCCAGGCTGTGTTTTTTTTTCTCTTCTTCTTCTTCTTCTTCGTCTCTTCATATGGAGGATCATGCGCTTAGGCCTGTCCACACAAACAACAAAATTACCGTAATTACTTCTATTGATTTTTGTCTCGGGGCGTATGTCTTTTATCCAATATTGGGGAATTGAAAGCTGAGGACTTCAGATGCAACGCAGAAGAAGATACTGTCGTTGTTTTTTAGAGTGAACTTGTACTGCTGTTGTGTCAACGCTGTGTAAAAAATAGGGGGCAAGGATAAAATACTCATGTGTTTCCCCGTGCCAAAGGGTAGACTGCGAAAAATGAAAATGTTTTTAATTTTAATTCATGTTATTCTAAGCAGTAATTTGAAGAAAAAAACACACAAAAAAACCCCCCAAAACCCCCAAAACCAACAGAAATTGTATGGATAACTGAGTAAAGTACGGGCCTTTGTCACTGGGTTTTCATCTTGTTGCTGTTGTTATTGTCATAATTATTGTTGTTGTTGTCATCATAGTTATTGTTTGTTTTTGACAGCATATACGCAACTCACCAAAGGGAATCATAAAACAAACAAAATTGCAGTGCTTCGTTGTCCATTGAGATGTTTCCTTTCTGTTCACAAGTGCCAAATCCTGGGTTCAATTTCATAGAGCTGCTTAAGCAGAACAAAATTGCTCAACAACTTTCTGCTTAGCAAAAATGAGCAAGATACCAGTGACATATTGGTAACCTTATTCTGGTAAGCATAATTGTGTTTGTGCTTAGCTTCTTTGACCTTGATCAGACTTTTTTCAGTATAAAGTCTGTCAGATCAAAATATTTTCCACCATCAGTTTCTCGGACAGGTACTTCTCCATCGGAAACAAGAATTTCTTGTGGGCCTGCTAAAGTACACGACTTTGATTTATACAAGTATAACGACATTTGTATTTTGCTGTTTAATTTAGCGTACAGTTTAGATCGGTTGAATGGTTGGAACTTCCCTCATGCAAACAGGCATTGTGGTATGATTACCTCCTGCTTGGATAAGTTTGATGTCGAGCAAGTCTCTCTTTTCCGTTGAATGGGTCTTTGTCAAATCTTAAAGATGGATACAATCTCAAAAAGTCCTTTAAAGTTGTAGCATGTTGTGGCCGAGCGGTCAAACGCACTGGACTCAATCTCTGGTGTTTCTGATCAGCAGAGTGTGGGTTGGAGTCCCGGTCGCGGCACTCGTGTCCTTGAGTTAGACATTTAACCATTATTGCTTCGTCCTTCGGATGTAACATGAGGCTGTACATGTAGGTCCTGTGAACTTGGATTCTTAGTTCATGTAAAAGAACCCCAGAACACTTATCGTGGAAGAGTAGGGGGTTAACCCTGGTGTTTCTGGTTCACATGGAGAGCACCCTTGTTTACAGGTTTCCTCAGGCTTGCGAGCTACAGTGATTAAGTTCACTTTTAATGAGGCATCCTTTGTTTCACTACCAGAAATGTATAATAAAAATGATTATAATAATAATAAAGTAGAACTGCACCAGGGTCGTGAAACTTTGGGTGTGAATGAATTTAAATTTCGTAAATCTGCTTACGCACACAAACATTGCTTTACAAATTTCTCCCGTGTTGGAGTAAATACTTTGCAGGATTCTCACACACATCTTTGTCTTTTGAATTTTTTTTCAAAACCCCCCCACAAGTTAGACACGGAAACTCGTCCACCACACACTCCGAAAACCTCCCCAAAACGCTTCTAAACAATGTGGACGACTTGTAGACTTGTAGAGCTTATATCCCAATAATACTATACTATCTCAGTAATATTCAATTGATAGCGTGAAAGTATCACATAACAGATGTTCTGTATGTGGGCATCACTTCAAGCTGTATTCTTATTGCAACACTACAGTACGCAAAATTATTTTGATATTTTCTAAACGATAGAGGCTCAGAGCTTAGATGCAAATCACATTATTATACTATCTCAGTAATATTCAATTGATAACGTTAAAGTATCACAGAACAGATGTTCTGTATGGGGGCATCACTTCAAGCTGTATTCTTTTTACAACACTACAGTACGCAATTTTGTTTTGATATTTTCTAAACGATAGAGGCTCAGAGCTTAGATGTTAATCCCATCATTATACTATCTCAGTAGTATTCAATTTATAACGTTAAAGTATCACAGAACAGATGTTCTGTATGGGGGCATCACTTCAAGCTGTATTCTTTTTACAACACTACAGTACGCAATTTTGTTTTGATATTTTCTAAACGATAGAGGCTCAGAGCTTAGATGTTAATCCCATCATTATACTATCGCAGTAATATTCAATTTATAGCATAAAAGTATCACAGAACTGAAGTGGGCATCACTGCAAGCGTTAGTCTTATTTCAACATTACAGTATGTACAAATATTTTCATATTTTCTAAAGGATGCAGGCTCAGAGCTTAGATATAAATCACATTATTATACAATCTGAGTAATATTCAATTGATAGCATATATTTATGTATACATATATAAATACAGATCAGATAGTGTGTGTGTAGGGGTCACTGCCCACCACCGCTGACTATACGTATTATATGAGCATTGCCAGGAGGGTGCAAACATTGTGATGGGCACGCGGGGATGGCCGAGGTTGTACAGCATCGGTAATAAGCTATTGCATTAGTAGTTTTGGTCAACAAATAACAGGGGAGAGACACTAAGGTTATGAATATGTTTATGCCTGACTTGTTACTGTGATAAACGAGAATTTGCATGGCAGGTCTCAAATCTTATTACTGTACATCGTGTACTTATTGTCAATGCAAATGTGATGAAAGTTTGGTGGTCAGATAAATAAGGTGCACAACATTTTCTGTTTGTTCGGCGAACACATGCAAGTCACTGGGGGGGGGGGGGAAACAAAAAATAAAAATCACTTTGAATTTGAGTTTTTAAAAAGCGAAAAGAGTTTGTACTGGGATGGGAAATTTCAGGCTTTTTATGTCTGCTTGGTGAAATAAAAGCAGTTACTTTCTTTTGACGTAAAGAAATCATGCTCTTTGATCTTCTTTGATCTAGCACTGTTCCAAGAAGCTCCTTGAAATCTGTTTACTCCGGGAGTGCGTTTTGTACTTTGGTCGTTGGTTAAGCCTTTTGCGTGTTGGTTCAACTGCGGTAATTCAGCTGTTTCGACCAAACCGTAACCGAGTTGTTGGCTCGGTTAGGCTTGATCTCAAGATGGCGGATTATAGAAATTATTGAACAATGTCAAAGGAATTCTTAAAAAAACAAAACATAAAAAAAACCCCCTTAAGGCATACAAATTAAATATTGCTAATAAAATTTCATAGAGCTGCTTGTTCAGAAAATATTGCTTAACAATTTTCTGCTAAGAGCAGGATCCCAGTCACAAAATTGTACTTGTGACATGGTAGTTTGGCTGGTAACCTTATTCTGGTAAGCGTAATTTTGTTATGCTTAGCTACTTTTTGTGCTTAGGCAGCACTATAAAACTGGGCCCAGTTAACACAAACAATAACTCATAGGCCCCCCCCCTCTCTCTCTCATTTCCAAGTTCTGTCTGATTCTGCACGTCACAAAATGTGCAATATCCACTGGTGACTATAGTTTGATCATTATTACACCCTGATGACAATTTGAATATGAAAGTGTTGGCTTCCATGACCTTAAAGCGCGGCCAGGCTTTAAAAATATACAGTCCCGTTCAGACGCATCTTTACGGTTCAAATGCATACTGTTGAGGACAGGAGTGCAGCTAGATGAAGAAGCATTCACACTAATCCAGTCTGCATTACGAGACACTCAAAGCGTCTTGTGCAAATATTGTCTTTGGGTACAAAGAGCGTCTACGGTCTTGCTACCTGGCCATTAATAGTGTATTATTTTTTCAGTCAACACTTTATAACGTATTATAGTACAATTTCAGACATGTTGATTTTATACGTTTGGTTAAAAAAAAAAAAAAAAAAAAAATGTTTGTGTATGCTGTAAACTTGACTGTCCCGGCCAATCTCTTGTCTCCCTACCGTGCAAACCTAAACAAAACAAGTTATTGTCTCGCTGATATACCTTTGGGAATTGTGAGGTAATTGCGTTGCCCAACAAAATTTACATTTAGACCAAAGTAAATGTGAATATGTTTTGTTATAGAATTGTGTTTGTAAGGGACTGTAGCCTGTCGTCCGTACCAGTTTGGTGTCCCCCCCCACCCCCCAGGGGTGAAAAAAACCCACCAAAATGTTAGAGTGTAAAAAACAGGTGACCTAATTAATTTTTAATGACAATCTACTGAGGGTCAATGAAAACATTTCGGAGAGGAAGATCAACCTCATTGGTCAGTCATCTCAGAAGCGGATACAGTATTTATCACCAAAATCAAAACAAGGTCCGAGCCTGCTTTAGGGCCATCATTTTGTGTGTGTGTGTGTGTGAAAGATTAAATGTTATCTGGTGTAATTTAGGAAATTTTTGATACATTGTTTTGTTTTGCCCAAATTAGGAATTTGCTTTAACTGCCTTCCAATTTTTTTTTCAGTCCACAAAAATAAGGGGAGTGGGGATGCTCTGCTGCTTGCACCCCTAAATCCAAACGGGTCCGAGCCCACTTTAAGGCCCTGGAAATTTTGTTGTCAACGATTAGAAGCTCTCAGGTGTATTTTAGGAAATTTTAGGAATTTTTTGAGACATAAATTTTTTACCCAATTTGAAATTAGGAATTTGCTTTGTTTGCCTTTAAATTAATAATTGTATTCAGTTGGTTAAATAAGGGGGGGGGGTTGCCCACTGCTCCCACCCACCTAAATCCGCCGCTGAAATATAAAACAGCACAGAGAGGACGCAAAATAAAGAAAACATTGAAAACAAAGTTAAACTGCATTTCCCCAGGCAATAGCGAACATCTTTACATGGATTAACTTGCTATAAAAACAGCTCCTTGAACTGAAATCTAGCTTTTATTATTACCACAAACAAATACGGGGAATCAATATTTAAGATGCCCACTTGTGAGCATAAAACAAGCTGACCTTTTCATGTTTATGCAAACTAATAGTTTATGGCTCAAAAACATCCCAACCCAAGCATACTTGCTAAAACAAAATATTGCTTTTTCAATTTTTGTTTTAAATATATTTTATTTAAATTTGCCTTGTAATGACCTTACTCGACGTAAACGATAAGGAATAGATTTGGATGAATTCTATTCGGAAATGAACACAGTAATCCCCCCATCCGATTGCTGAATTATTTACACGAATGCATTAACATTTGGAGAGTTAGCCGAGCATGTAAAATTCAAAGCTGGGATATTTTTATTGATGCCATTCCTGAGAGGTTTGGAACGTAGTTTGGGGCTTGTTTAACATGACAAGTTGACAGGCGAGCTCGTATCCAGGGGCTCGGAACTGTGCGTCTACGGTAGAGTGTGTTGAAGTAACGGGATGGGGGTTATATGCGTGTCATCAACCACAGAAAAAAACCAGCAATAAAACAAGACAAAAAAAATTATGAGGCTCAACTACATATATTTTTGTTGGAGAAATATGTACAATATAATTGTTTGATACGTGTAAAAGTATTTTTTACTTCTTTATTTCATTTTATTTGTTCATTCATTTGATTTAATCGCATTTCGTGGCCTACAGGACAAATTGAATGTGATTTACATATCAGCAATAAACGGTAAAAACTGTAAAAACTTTACAAAATAGACTTTAAAAGATGGATGTAAAACCCATGAAAGAATAAAAATGTTGAGAAAATATTTTCACTCATTTGGGGTTGAACAAAGAATATTTGACGTGAACGGGGGCGTGAACCTGCGATTTCCAAATTAACATGCAAAAAGTCCTAATCATATCAGACATGGAAACTGAACCTGAAATGTCTTTCTTAAAAAACCTCACGCAAAAACAAACGAAAAGAACAATGAACTGAAATACCTAAGAAGCCACTGCACCGCACCCCCATCTCCCCCCAACAAAAGGATTTCAGTCATGTGCATTTACGATTGCAATTATACATTCAACAATGAAATAAAACCTGAAAGTTTGGTGACACCAAAGTTGTGTGGAAATAAAGGAAAAAAAACACCTATTGCAACTCAAATTAGGAACAAGGGGAAGTATAAAGAAGAAAGAAGGGTATCAACCCTTGATGTTTTGTGGTCACCGATCAAATCATACTTTTCCCCCCGACGACAAGTCTTTGGAAAATTGATCCTCAATGTAAAAGCGCCGGTAACATCAGTTTAATTCATTGATCGGCGGTGACTGGATCGGGTACGCAGAACCCCACTTCAGTCAATTGGAATTATGATCTCTCTAGGTTTTGCCTTTCGCGCGAGGTGCGCTCTCGTAAGCGCGCCCCGGTTTACCTACCATCGGCAACTTTATATGCACATTTTTCGCTCGCAAATTTACCCTGTGAGTGGGAAACATAATCCCTTATTAAAATTGTATTGACAACTCTAGGGTACCTTGACTGTACGCGGAAATTTGATCTTGTTAATAATTTGTTGAGTGGCTGTATCCGTTTCTATGTTTTTTTTCGGCGTTAGTGGTGGATAGTCAACTCCTCTAAACTTTCTTATGTTACTGATCTCTCGGAGACTAATTCCCAACCAATTTTTGTTTGTTATGGTTTTCTTTTCAAATGAGATATTATCAGCCATAATGTCATATTGATTTGCTTTTATTTGGCCTGTATTTTTCAGACTTGATATTCGTCCTACTTTAATCAGATTTCCGATTGTTGTGCCCTCAGAAAAACACTGAAACTGCATATCAAATAAATAATACAAAACAGCCCCCTAAAAAAAAAAAAATCAAAAAAAAAATCAAAAAAATCAAAGTAAATCAAAAAAAAATATCAAAACAAAAAAATATCAAAAGAAATTCTATACAAACAGGACAATAAGCCAATGACCCATGCCTGCAATTCATAAAGTTAACTAAATAACTGTTACTCGAAAGCCTTTAACTCCGATGCCACTGGCTACATAAAAATAAATTAAATATCTCTAAATAACAAAAATATTATACAGCCTAAAAGAGTCTTTTAAAGCACACACAATCCATACATGTTTAAGTCTCTAGTACTGAATAAAGTTGTTCTACTCTTATTCCAATGGCCAACTCTCATGTCTGAATTTTTCTTTTTTAAAACCTTGCCCCTTTTTATCGGAAAATACATGATCTTGTCAGTTTTGTTGTCAGTGATTCTGTTAAATGGAGTGTCTGTGGCATACCATAGTCACATTAGTGTTTGGCCGAGGGCTATTGACAACGCTTTATTGACAGCTGTGGTCAGTACCCGCTTCATACATTCCTCGATGTATGTAGACTACAAGTACACACACATATTCAGCAAGTACATGAGTGAAAATCGTCAACATTACTTCAGAGGCCCACTGACTGATTACACAATCAGGCAATCCCAGCTAAACAATAAATAATAAATAATAATACGCAGTTCTTATAAAGCGCTTTATACTCCCGATGGGTGTCTCAAAGCGCTCAGTATTTTTCCTACAAGGTAAGTGGAGTTACGTGTTGAAGTATGAGACCTATTCCTTTGCATAGCACCATGTAATGGTTTTCAAGGTGCTGTGGCGCAATATGCAGCCAGTCAAACCAGGAACACCGGGGCAAACCCCTTCTCTTTACGATAAGTGCACTGGGTTCTTTTACGTGCATTACACAACACACGGGACCTACGGCTTAACGTCCCATCCGAAGGACGAAACATGTGGATAAGTGTCTTGCTTAAGGACACAAGTTTCACGACTGGGATTCGAACCCACACTCTGATCAGAAATACCAGAGCTTGAGTTCGGTGTTCTTATCCGCTCGGCTACGATACGCCACATATGGTTGGCAGTCAACACTTAAGTTGAGTCTGGTTCCAGGTATAGTTTTGACCCCAACTATAGTCGGGACAATTCTAAGTTGGGACGGAACATTCCCATAGACATTAAGATCTTCCTTTGTAGAATTCAAATTGCCATGCACATCATAGACTGATTATTACGATGAACTACTGTACGGCAAAGTTTACTTCATGTTTTGTTTTGTGGTCATGTTAAACATAAAAAAAAAAAAATAAAAAAAAAAGATGCTTTGAAATATTGGACAGAACCAGCTGATGACTCCAAATGTTATGTGATATATTTTTGTATGATTAAAGGCATCGTACACGTTTGGTAATTGGAGCCTATTGATTGTTTCAAACCTATATAGTTGTAGATATATACCATAAAACAAACCTGTGAAAATCTCATTTCAAAAGGTGGTAGCGTTTTTGAGATATTGCCGAAAATCTTGAGCGGTTTCGTCCAAGCAGGAAGAAAAGTCTGCATTGGAATACACAATCTGAGAAGCGTTAAAATGTTCTGGGAGATAAAAAGTGACATATTTTCCCATAACCGCGGTACTTCAAAGTGAAAAGTTTCTTACAATGTATTTAACTACCCAAAGCTACTGTACTTCTTACCAAGTAAGTTTTTATTGCCATTAATTGGCAGAGTCATTACCAAACGTGTACGATTCCTTTAAGGTTACTGCCGATGAAATGTTTTTGTTGAGCATTGATCCTATCAACATTTTCACATTCATATAAACAATGCAAAGAGAGAAGGAGGTGGGGTAGGCCGCGAGGGATGTTTTTGGGAGAAGGGAGGTGTTAAATAGCAGTACTCCTCGTATGGCCTTAAACATTTGGAAGATTTTAGACAACCTCTAACGATAACAAGAAAGTAAGCATCTCAAACTGAAGTTACACCAAGATGTATCTCTTTAAGTGTCAGTTTGTTGGTCGGACCATCTGCCTGTTTGCTTCCTACCCTGACCCCTTTTTAAATCGCTTTTTCTCACTTGTCTCTTGTGGCTTTGTTACCTCACCTGTTTCCTCCTCCTCCACCAAACCCTACTATAACCACAACCCTCTTTGCATCCATCACAAGAACAATCTCACTATTTGTATCAAGTTTCATCAAATAATGGAATGCGCTTAGAGAACAAAAAGAAGAAGAAGAAGACAGAAAAGAAAGGGGAAAAAAAAAGAAAAAAAAAACCTCGCTCGAGTTTTTCGCTCTCATCACCGCTTTATTTGACGAGCTCCGCATCCTCCGCACACTTTCTCCATTTCACACTATCTTCCTCTCCGGAGAGACTCGCTCATCTCTCTCTTGACCAAATAAAAAAAAAAAAGATGAAGGAAGAAGAAACAGATAGAAGACTCCACGGCCTGGTTAATCCAGCGAACATCTCCTGCATATCGCATTCTGCAATCTGAGAGCCCTGGCGTTGGAAATAGATGCTCCATCTTCGCCTCGCTGCCTATCTAGCCTTGCCTTCTGCCCTCTTGTTTTCTGGCTATTTCTCTACCGGGGATACCTCGCCAAGCCGATGGTATATTTAACACTAATTTTACACAATTTCCTCAATTAAATAACTCCATGCCATCTATATGTTGTATCGCTAACAGGTATATTCTCTGCATGTATATATATTCGGAGGCCAGACTGATGTTGTGCCAGGAGTAAATTGTGCGTTTAAAATGTTTTTTTTGTGAAATGTATTTATTGGTTAAAGAGTCAGCGCATTGTAGAAGCAGTTTGCAAACTCTAATAAAATTTAACTTGTTAAAAATAAATAGTCCTTGTTTTTATATTTATTTCATCCAATCAAATGAGTTAAAACATACTTTTAAAGATCCATTGATAACGGAACTCCACCAGTAACCCCACCCCTCCCCCACCCTCATAAAACAATAAATAAATAAATAAAATAAAAATAAATGAGGAAGGATTAATATAAGAAAACAAAAACAGAAACAAGTCATTACTTTAAGTCCCCCAAGTCAGACATCCTACCTTTTTCCCAAATTCATTCCACGGTCATGACATGCCATTCTCTTCATGTTTCCTTCTCATTTATTTGTTTTTTGGTCAGGAGATTTTCTCCCCCTTATTCTCCCCCAAGTCAGTCAGTCGTAAGACCTCCTGAGTCTACCTGCAGACTCGCCGAGTGAGAGCTCACGGTTGTGTATCTTACCTTGGGTACACCTCACAGCGTGATCCGCTCTCCTGATGCTGCCCGTTTTCTTTTTCTGTTTCTCTGTTTCACTCTATTCGATAATTTACTGGAAAAATCTGGGAAGATTTTTTTCTCTACGGCGAATAGCTGTTGTTTGGCTGCAACATGCTTTGTGCAACATTTTATGTTGTTATCTTTCCCTGCTGCCCGTAGCGACACCATCTTCCTCACATCCCTGCCAAGGCATGTTTCTTATGGATCACTAATTACTCCTGAAGTCCTGTAGGTGATGACCAGTTCCGCTCTCGGTCTCCGACCTTCTCCATCATCAACACATCAACACATCCTTTTTTGTGTTTATTATTTTTTTCAATTTTTTACATTTCCCGAATTCCCCAAAATTGTATTTCCCTGAATTTTTGTTAATTCTTAGATTTCATTCTGTAAAAAACTTATAACCCGTCTAATCCTACTGCAAGTATCTGGTAGTTTTCCCCCCATCAATTCCAAAGCCTGTCTTCTGTTCATCTTCCTCTCCCATTTCCTTGCCCTGCCTCTTTCCCCACCTCTTTCCCCACCCCATCTTTCCATATCCCATTCCCATTCTCCCCTCCCACTGCCCTGCTCTGCCCTGCCTCTTGCCCCACCCCATCCCATCTTCCTCTCTCACTGTCCTACCGTACCCTGCCTGACCCCACTGCCCTGCCCTGCCTCTTGCCCCACCCCATCCAATTCTCCCCTTCCATTTCCCCAGCCTGCCTCTTCCCCAACATATCCAATCCTCCCCCTCTGCCCTGCAATACTTCTCCCAACTGCATCCTACCCTCCCCTCCCCTCTGCCCTGCCATCTTCTCCCAACTGCATTCAATCCTCCCCTCCCACTGCCCTGCCATACTTCTCCCAACTGCATTCAATCCTCCCCTCCCACTGCCCTGCAATACTTCTCCCAACTGCATCCAATCCTCCCCTCCCACTGCCCTGCCATACTTCTCCCAACTGCATCCAATCCTCCCCTCCCACTGCCCTGCCATACTTCTCCCAACTGCATCCAATCCTCCCCTCCCACTGCCCTGCCATACTTCTCCCAACTGCATCCAATCCTCCCCTCCCACTGCCCTGCCATACTTCTCCCAACTGCATCCAATCCTCCCCTCCCACTGCCCTGCCATACTTCTCCCAACTGCATCCAATCCTCCCCTCCCACTGCCCTGCCATACTTCTCCCAACTGCATCCAATCCTCCCCTCCCACTGCCCTGCCATACTTCTCCCAACTGCATTCAATCCTCCCCTCCCACTGCCCTGCCATACTTCTCCCAACTGCATTCAATCCTCCCCTCCCACTGCCCTGCCTTACTTCTCCCAACTGCATCCTACCCTCCCCTCCCCTCCCCTCTGCCCTGCCTCTTTTCCCACCCATCCCATTCTTCCCTCCCACAGCCCTGCAATGCTCTCCAGTCTCTCCTACCACTTGCCCTGACTTTCCCAACCACATCCCATCCTCCCCTCCCATTTCCTCGTCCCGCCTCTTCCCCAACCTATCCAATCCTCCCCTCCCACTGCCCTTCCCTTCCTGATCCCCATCCCTGCCCTCCTCCCATTGCCTCATCTTGCCTTCCTCCTGCCCCTCCACAGTACCATCTCTTATATGCTTCCCATTCCATTATCTGTCATGCATTCATCTTTCCCTTGGATCTCATGTCTCCCATCTCAATCTTAACCACTGCCTCCATCACCTCAACGTCCTTCTATGCCCCTTTAATCCACTCCTACTCTACCCGTCATAATCATCCAAGTCTCCCCCCTTCTCAATTAAAAGGTAACTTACTGAGCAATTTGGCACAAATTCAAATGTGCATACTTTTGCAACACCTTACCTACAATTGTGGCAACCAAAAGGCTTCAAGTCTTCGTCTCTATAGTATTGGCAAAGTTTTTACTCCCCCCCCCCCTGGAGCTCACTTTAATAACTCTTTCCCTTTTCACGTTTATCCTATATTCCTCTCTCCTACTTCCAATCATCCTATACATTCCATCTTCCCCCACGACGTCCTCATCATCAACATCATCATCCTCATCTCTCAGTCACTATCTTACCCCGGTTTCCTGTTTCCTACAACCCTTTCTCCCTTACCCTCTCTCCCTATTCCAGTTTTTTTCTTCTTCTTTCTTCTTCTTCTCCTTTTTCGTCTTCTTTCCCAGTCGCCCGAACTTGAGCTCAGCTAATATTGACATCAATTTACCGTTTGTTTCCCATGGCACTCCAAGCATGGTTTGGCTACACATATACACACGTCGTTCTTGTTTGGCTTCCCTCTTGCAGGACGTTCCGCTCGCTCCTGATCAAATAAAACTCACTCTCCCCTCTTGAGCCAATCCACAGTGCCCCCCCCGCACACGGTATCGGGTTACATGATCTGAACCGTGCTCTTGGAAAGCGAACAGTTTTATTTTGCCAGGATGCGGTCAAAACGGAAGCGTTTTTTTTTGTTGGTCTCCTTCTGTTTGTCCGCGTTCATGTCCCTGGTTGTCTAGCCATCACAAACCTTTGTACTACATTGCTACATCTCCGCTAGGACCCAGTCTTGCTCTCTCTCCCTCTCTGTCCAAGAGGCCCATCTGCAGACGCACACAACAATCAGAAATTGGAGACAGTCTTTGATACTGCTCAAATGTTTACCCCAACAGAAAACCCGATTTCAAATCTTTTCCGAAGGCCCCCAGTGGGACGGCTCATGCACTGTCCTGACGCTCTCTTGATGCTGGGCTTTTTTGTTTGTGCTAGGGGATTTATCCTTGCAGAATATTACCTGGATTTGGGAGAGACTGGACCCGGGTATTCGGTTTCCAAGATGGAAAGATAGGGTTTGAAAATGATGTCTCTGGATTTTATTAGATATGAATCGTTTATACTTTACTGGGCTAATAATGTACACTTTATGCAAGCGAAACGCATAGATACGATCTTCCGGTTTTGAAGCCAAACTTGGGGCCATGAAACCGTGTCTTTTAATAGAATTAATGAAAAAGCTCCGATGTCGGCTTGCGAAGGAAGTTGTGGTGGTTGTGAGTTACAGAGCCGATGGTTTCAAAAGTGGTTTGACGTAAAGATGCGGTGTTGCAAATGAAACAGTAAAAATAAAAAATTACAATAAAGGAAAGCGGCTCTTACATTTTTTTAATCAGCCATTGAAAAGAAAAACTGCAGCCTAAGTGTGTTTGGGACTGAAGTGCTTTTGTGTTGAAAGACGACTGAAGGATCCTTTAAGTCCCTGAAGAATTGCCATCGTGTCGTTTTTTCGTTAAATAAATATTTTAAATGAAATCTTACAGAGGTGCTGGTTGCTCTGGGAATCAAGACTTTTGAAGGACGAAACAGTCGCTGTCTTTACACTTTATTCGTGACATTGGCTTCGTAGTCACGTTAGCAAGATCACAGATTAGACATAGTGGAATATCGCTAACGAGACAAGAACTGAATAAATAGATTTCATTTGCAAAATATTTTCCTTTAAATATTTGAACTTTGGCTTGGAAAGAATTGAAATTGGACCGTGAGGTGCCAAGGACCTCTAGTGTGTGACTGAATGTTATTTGCTTTTTACTTAAAAAGATGGCCTCCTAGCTTGATGAAAATTTTCACTTGTTGTGTTTTTGATGTGCTTGTTGAATGAATGTTCTCTTGCAAAAAAACACACATTAATGTCTCATCCTTTTAAAATTGATGATCAAGGTCGTGTTTCAGAGACCCCGACCACAAACATGTTTGAGTTTCAGTCATTGGTTAAATTAAGTGTTTCCGCATGTTTGGTTCAGGCGCGTTGACGGCGGCTGTTCCGACCTAACGGTAACCATGTTGTTGGCTCAGTTAGGCTTGGTTTCAAGATGGCGGATTTTAAAAACTAACACAAAATTTCGACAGAATTCTTTTAAAAGAAGCATACCAATCCAAAACTGTTGTCGGAAAATAAATAAAGAGTAAGTTCATTAATACTTGAAAATAAATAAAATCTGTTGTATATTTTGAGAATTTTAATTTTCAAGAGATGTACCTACATCCTGGTTATCCGACCCTTTTTTTGCGTAGGTCTCGGAAATTGTTTTGATCAAGGAATCTTATGTCAGAAATTTGTTCCTGGTTAGGGCCGTCAAAATAAGCCCCATGTAGCAAACCTACACTGCAAAAACTGAGGTGTTAAAACTGACACCATGGGTGTTGTCACATAAAGATACCAACAAAAGTATCAAAACACAGGGTGTTAAAGTAACACTTATATCTGCAAAAACAATTGCATTAGTGTTATTTTAACAACCATGAAGTTAATTTTTGATTCTGTCTTCGATATCTATATGTGACAACACCCATGGTGTTAATTTTTAACACCCAAGTTTTTTCAGTGTAGCTTCTCTCTCCAAAACCAAATTGTTGGGGTGGGAGGTAGGTGGGTGGGGATGGGGGAAGTAGTTCTTGCTACTTGTATTTTAGGGGTTGATACACTAACTGTAAAGTACTGTATCAGAAACTAATCGTGTGCATTGTGCAGTACTGTCCCAGGTCTCGAAATTAACACTGCAGGCCAGAGACCAGCAATTTTAACCTCAGGCCAGTAAACTCACGACACGACAAGTGTAATATCTTTGTGAACAAAAATGTTGACTGTGAATTTGATAAAAATCTTTAAATTCTGTTCAGAAAAAAAGAAGAAAGACAAATGAGATAGATCTTCTCTTAGTGCTTGTTCAACTCATTTTGGTTTCGCTGGCTTTGTAAAATGTAAAATAAATGCTGGTTCAGTAAAAATATTGAGCCCAAGCCCTGCGGTCTTGTGGATCCCCCCCCCCCCCCCCCCCCCCCCCGAAAAAATAAAATAAAATAAAATTAAAAATAAATAAATAAAACTGAAGCATTGTATCCCTTTAAAAATTGTGATCTGATAGCAAAAATAGCTTCTTTTTCGGAACCTAAATGTATGGAGGAGGTCGAAAATCTCTTATTACCTCAGGATTTTTTTCCCACTAGTCTGAATGAATTACATCCTCCAAGGGGACTGAAGAATCTTTCGCTAAAAATGTCTCGCATTCATCAGTTCAATGCAGTTTCTAAAAGTAGAAATGTGACTTAAAGGTATCGTACACGGTTGGTAATGACTCAAAACAAATATTAGCATAAAAACTTACTTGGTAACAAGCAACGGAGAGCTGTTGATTGTATAAAACATTGTAGGAAACGACCCCCTCTGAAGTAACGTAGTTTTTGAGAAAGAGGTAATTTCTCACTAAAATAATAAAAACTTCTTGCAAGAAGTTTTCATTCCTATCTGAAAGCACACAAATTTGTACAACAAGGGTGTTTTTTCTTTCATCATTTTCTTGCAACTTCGATGACCAATTGAGCCCAAATTTTCACAGGCTTGTTATTTGATGCATATGTTGGGATACACCAAGTGAGAATTGACAATTTCCAAACGTGTTCAGTGCTTTTAAATAAATCTGGCTCCTTCTATTTTGTTTTGATGTTTCATCAACAATTGTGTGTAAAAGACTTATGACCAGTGAGCTAAATAAACCACAATGAGTATTTGCAGAACTGCAGATTTGTACAATGTCCCCTGTAGCGTAAATATAGGGCCATCCTAATTTCACCTCAGCAGCAACGCCTTAGAGCAGCCGTCAGGCCCCCTCCCCCTCGCAGTTTCTTTCCTACTTCTCCCCGGTAATAACTGCTGTAAGGCATTAGATACATGTGTGTAGTCACGCGTGAGCGTTCAGGAATGTGCACCCAAGCGTGCTTAGTACACGTTTTGCCATTGTGACATTTAGCTGTCATTCCGGAATATAGATTTGACACGTGATTATCAATATTTGTTTTCCGGCGTGGAAACTCCATGCATTTCTTCCTGACGCAGTTATAAAACAAAAATACTGATTGTAAAATTGCACTGGGAATAATCACCCTTGGTGATCCTCACCTCTGGAAATCGTAAATCAAAAATATTTTGGATGAAAAAAATAAGTAAATTTTAGGGTTTTCTTGCGCTGCTTTTGAGACTTCTTGGTAAAATTTGTAAAATTTGTAAACTAGTAAATGTGTTTTTTGAGGTTTTGACATTTTTTTTTTAAAGGACTCATCATGTTACTCTAAAATCGTACTCCAACGAATAAATTATTTGACTCCTAACATAAAAATGTACATACAGGAGTTGAAATGTAAATTTTGTGCCTAAGCTGCTAAAAACTTTATTATGACTTGTTGCTGCCCGATTTGTACAAAACAACAACATTCTTGCAGCATAAATATCCGCAAAGGAGCTCTACAAAGAATTTTTAGGAATCCAAATTTTATCCTGTTTGTGTGGAAATAAAAGGGGGGAAATTACTTTGGTGTTGGGTAAGGGAACAGTGATTTAAATAATCAGTTGAACCCTCCAAAATCCTCTGCAAGAAGTTGTCTGATTGCCGAGGGTTAAGGAAGTTTGTGCCTAAATAACAAATTGCTCCATCGCTGGGCAAGGCCTACCAATTTTATCCAAGTCCAAACATTTTATGGTGTTGAGTGACCATCGAGTGGAGGTTGCATTTCATCTTTGAGAGGGCAAGGTACTTTTCATTTTTGCAAAGGGCACTTGCATTGCAAAATCTTAAAGTCTATGGGAAACTTTTGAATGGGCATTAAAGCCAAGACGAGGGCAATGGATGCTACTTGCACGGATCCGCCATGTGTGTGTAGAGCCTCAACTTCATGCCTCAAATTGTATATTATGTATCTGTTTGGATGAAAGTGTCGTTACATTACCGTGACAATACAGAGTTATATAATGCTTCTATTCACTGCTGTCCCCAAGTCGAGGCTCTACACACAAACGACTGACCGTGCCAGTAGGCCTGGCGGATGGTGGAGGGTTGAGATTGCCTAGAAGGCCTGCAGCCGATTTCACAAAACTTTACGCGACTGCGTAAGTCCACTTGTGCAAGATTTCTTGTGTTAGCGGTGCACAACTTACGCAATAAATGTTGCGCAAGTGGACTTACGCAGTTGCGTAAAGTTTCATGAAATCAGCTGCTGGGGAGTATAGAATGTTTTAACATGCAAGTTGTTTGTACCAAATCATCAGAACACTTTGGTAAAAAATCTTTGTTTGCTTTGCAGATCATGTTTTATAATTTGTTATCAACTTTTCAAAGTATTAATTGTGGTTTTTTTTTCTTACTAGGAATCCGGACGGAGCCAACACAGTGGGTCTTCACTAACGAGTACAGGCAGTGATAGCTCATCAGGGTGAGTAGATGTAGATGTCATACAATATGGCAGGAAACACAGTAAAGTGAACCACTTATCTACGGTCACGTTTGCAGTCTTTCCAATGGTTGTAATTTGTTGTTAAAGGAAGAAAATAGAATCAGCTGTTGCAATCTGCTCACCAACCAAAGGGATCTATGGTAGAAATGCAAATAGTAAAATGGCCTGACGTTTCGGGTGTGGTCAGGTTGGTGTAGAGGTATCTTTCCTCGCCTTCCAGCTCTAGGATCCTGCAGACGAATCAAGCCGGGGCACTATGTGGATCAGGTTTTCACTCCCTACCTGACTGCGAGGGTTTTCCCTGGAATAATTCTCTGAAACTTCCTTCATTGTCTTCTCTCCATTGGGTTCTTGGCTTAGTACAGTGATTAAGTTCGCTTTTCTGAGAGTCCTTGAGTAGTGTAATTAGTTTTTTAATTGCCCACAAATTGCATTGAAAAAAATGGCCAGAAAAGGCAGGTAATTTTTTCCTTCCATTTTTGATGGAAATTTGAGGGTGATTTAATTAATACAAAATTAAAAACACAACATTGTTCAACTCAAATTATTGTCAGTATAAGCCTGCATGTCAATTCACACGTTGAAACACTTTTGAGTGCTTTCAAGTACTTAGCGAAAAGTTACAACCGTTAGAAAAACTGCTAATGTGATGGAGCAAAAGTGGTACCTTTTATTGGGTTTCCTGTCATATGTAGATTCATTGTAAGAAAGTCTCCATTTAGAGCTATGTCTTGTAGTTTGGAAGCCTTCACCGCACCAGATTTTTTTTTTGCAAGATCCAATAAGTTTTTCGTTCTCCTTTTATATTGTTCAGTCGCTCAACAGCTTGGAAGAAGCTCCACGTTGGAAACCGAACCAATCAAATCGCAAAATCTTAAAATGGTGTGTGCGTTTGTCGGGAATTGTTCTGATTTCAGGGTTTTTTCTCTCCTAAGATTGCCCTTTGCCGTCAGAGTTCCTTACATGACGTGAACCGACTTCTATATTACATAGGACAGACAATAAATAAGCCCATTGGATGTCCAAACGTCTAGAGTTCCATTTCAGTCAATACAGTATGGAGAGATGGTAAATCATCTAAGATGTTACACTCTGAGAGCTTTCTGGACTAAGAGAAAACATCTACCTGCTTTTCCGGCTTTAAAACTCCTCGTTAGTACATGTACTTGGGGATAAAAACACTAGACTGCTTGACTTGTTCATTTCTGAGGTCACAGACCCACTGTTAATGTAACCGGGCTAGTGATCGGGTGCGTTTTTCAAGCCCTGGTGTCTGTTTGTTTGTTTGTTTAGATGATCTTCCCTTCAAGGGAACTCGGCAAACTCCCACAAGGGGATATATAAACACCAAGCTGGTCTCTCATACAAACATTGGTTAACGTCTATGATTATGAATTGGAAAAATCAAGAAATTGTGTGACAGTAACTAGATGAAAATACTTATTCTAGTCGTTGTGAAATCAGCGGTTAGTTTGGTAGGATTCGAACCCACAACCTTGTGATTGCAAGTCCTGCAGTCGAACCACTGGACCACGGTGTATTCAGAGAGCTATTCGCCCAACGGGGACTGAGAATCATCGGTTTGGTCAGTGTGCCATCAAATCGGGAGACATTGAATCAATTTAGCTGTAAGGAGTGGGTTGGTGTACCCCGTCCTTTCCCCTGGATCTTCCACTGGTCAATTGTCGAGTACGGAACAATCAAATGCATTCTGGAGCAATTCCTGAGCTGTCTTTCCTCTGAACAATTTTGGTGTAGCAGTATTTCAGTTTTACTTCTTCAAGAAACAAAATAACATCATGGAGACACCATGTACATAAACTCTTTCTTTTTATGAGTTGTGATGGTTCTGAAAACAACTGAGGGGTTAAAGGGTCTTCGTTAAACCCACATGTAGAGTTGTTAAACCACCGGTTCTTTTCAGAGCCACCACAAGGCATAGAGAGAGTTTTATGTACATGGTGTCTCCGCAAACCTGACTAGATTGCACTCCCGCCATGCAAAGTTGTAAATCCTACAGACCAAGACTTTTCCTCTTTGGAATCGGAAATCTTCCTGAGAAAAGATCACTTTCTTTGGCATGTTTGGGTGGGGACATTTTTAAGGGTCATCAGTGCCCTCAAGACCAAAAGGCCTTATTTAATCAATTGGAATCCTTCATATTTTTCAATTTAATTTTGTCTTCAAAGTTGACTGAGGTGAATTAGTTAACTGATGCTGCTGGGGTTGATTTCACAAAACTCTTCCTAACTTAGGACTAGTCCTAGGCAATGCTAAGAGATAGGACTAGTCTTAAGTTAAGACCAGTTACTGGTCCTAACTTCAGATATGAATAGTCTTATCTCTTTGTGAAATCGGCCCCAGCTGGTTTCTCAAAGGCATAAAACCCTCTTGTGAGAATGGTGTGTATGTTTTACAATGTATTTCCTGGGAGTTAAATTGGATACATTTAAATCACAAGAGGGCGCTGTTGTGGTGTTTCTGCAGTGCTAATTTTTGGGGAGCAACAGTACTGTCTTATGACGGCATAATTTGTGTAGAAGAGAATTACTGTCGGGTAGAGAATTATTTCCTGAATCTGAGTGCATTGCAAGGTTAAGAGGGAATTCTGATAAAACGTGATGAACTATAATACTTCATACATATTCATGATTGAGAGCCGAATTCTCACTGGTCCATTCACAATCACATGACCGATGTTATTGTTGCTGTTTACCAAACACGCACACGAGTATTCACGCACGGCGGTAAATACGCATTCAGATCAATGATTACTTCGTGAAGCGCATGCGTAGTAGACTGCCCTCATGGGACACATCACATGCAACACTCTACTACACACTCGCTTTATGAAGCAATCGTGGAACTGTCACACAGGTTTATTAAAAGCACTCGTGAAAATTACCCTAGCCACTTAACGTTCACATGTGGCGGCACAAATGTCAATTCGCATTTTCCCAAGCTCAATGATGTCAAACCTAGAGAATATCGCGGACAATAAAGATATGCAACTGAATAATGCATGAGGTATCGTAAAACAAATACAACATGGTTTATTTCGGGTGGACAATCTATATTAGTTACGTTCCCCTCGGTGTTGAAAGTTGACAAACTAGTTCCCTCGGCTTCGCCTCGAGAACTAGTTTGTCAACCTCCAATACCTCGGGGAGCTGATATCGACTGTCCATCCTTGAACCATGTTATAGTTGCATTTATCACACCCACGTAATTTTTGGTTGGTGGCTTGTTTTTGTCTGCATTTAGCATGGGTTACTTTTTATTCAATTCTATTCAATTCAATGTAAACATTTATTTCCACTACATACAAATAGTATAAGGCCGTTTCTGAATGATTGGCTTTGGCAGTGGCTCTGGCTAGAATGCCCAAAACTCCTATTCTCCAACGCTGTTGTTGCAGCCGGCAGCCAATACCATAGCCAAAGTCACTCAATTCGACTGCTGCCTAACACCTTACGGAAGAGATTAGAGCGGAGGCAATATCCAGAAAGCGAGGCTTGTTGCAGATAACATTACAACAGCAAGACAGAATAAAAAACAATACGTTATGCTACAACAATAAACAACAGACAGACAAAACTATGTTATAGTTGCATGCGTGTCATGGCTGAGCGGATAAGAGCACCGGACTCGAGCTGTGGTGATCCTGATCAGCAGAGTGTGGGTTCGAGTCCTGGTCGTGACACTTGTGTCCTTAAGCAAGACACGTAACCATTATTGGGCGTCCTTCGGATGGGACATTAAGCTGTAGGTCCTGTGTGTTGTGCTATAAAGGAAAAAGGTCTCATACTTCAAAAACGTAGCTCCACATACCTTGCAGGAAAAATACTTGTCCAGCGGACCACTGTTAATGGAGAATGCTACCCTCGTAATCTCAAATTGAGTGGATGTATCATTTTTTATTTTTTATTATTCAATTAAAAATAATGTATTTATTGTTAATATTTTTGAAAACATATTCTCTAGTGAATCTACAAAAAACGCTTGCAATTCCATTGCACATATATTATGATCAAATTTGGAGTGAGTTTACAATTTTTTTTTTTTTTGGGGGGGGGTGGGGTGGGGGTTGCTTCCTGAAATTCTATATTTGAAGGAGAGTTGTCACTTGTGGTTTACATGATTCTTCCTGACCACTGGGTAACCCATGTGTGCAAATCACTTACTTAATTTCCTGTTGTAAATTTGTACACGAATGTCCCTTGCGATTCACTTGCGAATCTGGATTCTCAAAAGCGAAACTAAAACAAACATCATAATCACTGAATACATTTCCGCCAAGAAAAAAATCTGAAGTCCCCCCCCCCACGACATCAAGGTTAGTGCAATGGGACAAAGATGAATTGATGAGTCTGACAGTTGGGACAGACTGTAATGGAAGCGTTTGTGTTATGCAATAGTTTACAGCCACTGATCATGGTGACTGAACCTTTACTGTAGAGAGACTTGACAGTCAACTTCCTCTGGCCTACATTTTGTCTGTAAAAGTCACTTCCGACTGGAAGTGACTCCTACCTTCACTGGAGATTCTTGGACTGTCCCTGCACGGTCCCCCGTCAGTTGGACCTTGTCATACCTTATTTCCGCAACTTGTGTACCTGAAGCCAGGGCCCAATTTCATAGCGCTGTTAAGCAGAACATTCTGCTTAGCAAGTTTCTTTGCTAAACAAGAAATGAGCGGGGCACCAGTCCCGGCAATGGTAACTCTATGGTATTCTGGCTGGTAACCTATTTTTTCTAAGCAAGAGATTTTTGTGATGAGCAAGTTTTTGTGCTTACAGGCTTTATGAAATTGGGGCCTTGTCTGGGCTTAATTTAGTAAGATTCTGAGTAGAAGTGAAACCAGCCTTGCACAATCCTTCACGGCAAAACCCAGGTCCGCACCCCACCCCCAACCACCACACTCCCTTTTGATGCATCAATTGCTTAAAAACAAGAACATCCTCCAGTGCATAATAGGTCTAAGCATGAAATTATTGTTAGGGGGTGGGGAAGGGGTCGCATTGCTTGAAAAAGATATTCCCTTTGACAAATATCTCCTGAACAGGAAACCAGCCACAAAAACAATAATAATACTATTATACTTCAAATTGCGTTTTGACTGGTAACAATGGGGGCGTGTTGATTGTAGATTTGTGCCTACGTTTCTTCGTGTTTAGGGTTCACAGTTTCCAAATATTATGGAGGGCTGAGACTGGAGAGGGCATTTGAAGTTTAGTCTTAATGCTTGTTGCTGTTGCTTGTGATTGACTTTCGTGGTAATTGTGAAGGAGGGTGCTGCCCCGTTTCAAACATAATAGTCTGTAGTTATAGCCAAAACAAAAATCCCCACCCCCCACCCCCATGAACAAGATGACACATTTTACCGCCATAAGATCAATGGATTTATTTTGAGCTTAGAATGTACCAATGTTATTTGCAATTCAACCCAAATCTACTTGGGTACCCCGTCGTGTCAGTTCTTGACAAAAATAACAATCGTCTCAAATATGTCACTTTCCTGGTACAGTATGCTGTTGCTTGATTTGATTTTTTAGAAAAGGTATGCTGTTGACATTTTACTCGGGCGCCAAAGGGACTTTGTTTTTCATGTTTCAAAGGTTTGAATTGTTCAGGAAGTTACAGATTCCCTGGCCCCTTAAAAAGTGCAACAATAAAAACACATCAAAATCAACAACTACAACCACAACAACAACAACAACTACTACAACAGCAACAACATTAACAACAACAACAAGCAAACAAACACAAGAGCATCAGACAACAACAGCTGACGTTGACGCACGCTTTCTTAGTAAGCTTTGTTTCTCACCAACCTAATTAGTTCCTGCGGCAAAACTTACATGTCTTAAAAAACTAAACAAAGTCATCACATATTACTGGGCTCACGTCTCGGAGGTTGCCACTCGTCATCCACAACAAAAACGTTTGTGAAGTTTTTATATATATATATATGTGTGTGTGTGTGTGTGTGTGTGACAAATGTCAGAAGCCAGGAAGTACCTGTGCATGCCCAATAGATTGTCCAACACGCACCCTGAGTCAACTACTTATATTTATACACACGACCCCTTTTAATACACGTATATATTTATATACCCATCGAGCGCTCATTTCCTTTTGGTAAAAGTCAAAATGTTGAGAGAGTTCCTTTACGCCAAAACAGAACATTTGTCAAATGGTGAGGCACC
The DNA here is from genome assembly GCA_021014325.1 of Plazaster borealis. Classification (NCBI taxonomy): domain Eukaryota; kingdom Metazoa; phylum Echinodermata; class Asteroidea; order Forcipulatida; family Labidiasteridae; genus Plazaster; species Plazaster borealis. The sequence goes on along the minus strand of CM037476.1, from coordinate 10,535,929 downwards.
ATGGATAGTTGGGGTGTGCGACGAAGACTTAGGAACCGACGAAACACAGAGAGCGCGCTCTTGAGAAGGTGAGAGAGGAAACTTTGTTTTCATTGAAATGGGATTAAGGTAGACCTAAGGGGCAAGGCAGTTTTGTTTTTTCTTCCTTAGTGAAGGGTATCTTTATGAGGAACATTTTGACATGAATGTTTTGTAGGGCACCAAGGCAATAACCAGGGGCATGGAGGCATTTATGTCTTCACAAAGGGCTATGTTCTTGTTTGGTATGAGCAGCCAAATGTATCAAAATATAAAAGCTTTCTATTTATAGATCGGCTCATCGAATAATGAGTTTTTCATAGAAAGAAAACCTTCCACCAAGTCAGATAAAAAAAACTACTTTTCAGTATGGGTACTATCCAAAGCTTTCATTCATTTTCCTCTGAGATTTTTAATTTTTTTGCAAAACCGAACCTTTAAGGTTATTCAAGTCCCCCCCCCCCTATTGCATTACAAAAGATGAATTTAATTAATGCATTATTGATCTCCAAGTCAGGCCAATCACTTGTTGGAGACACATTGTCTGGGGAATAATCCACCAGAATGCATTTGTTTATAAGCTCCGAATTGCCATCTCTCCATGGCCCCCTCTCCTTCTAGTGTTTTTAATACACTGTTGTTTATTCGTGTGCACTTTTTAATATTTTTTTAAAACCGGGGCACGTTTGTCACCATTTGCAAATTACGAAGGACTAATGTACATTTGTGTAAAAAGTGAGAGTCATTACTACTTTGTTTGTGTACTGTGGACGTCGAGTTTCTTTGCTAAGTATTGTTGCCAACAAAAACAATCTTTTCTTGACATGCATCCCAGTCTAAGTCCACCTACATTACACTCTATATGCCAGGATTTGATTACAGAATTACCTTTTCACATTTAAGAAATCCAAGTAGGGCATCGGTGGAGAAATCTAAAAAAGAGATTTGCAGCTGAGCTCGAGTTCCTGCTAATCTACAAAGTCCCCCTGCAGTTGTACCCGCACTTCAACAAATATGATCCTTTGACAAGTTGCTCTTTTTGTTGTTGAATTTTCTGGTTGATGTTTGTTGTATTTACTTTTTAGTTTCCTCCAGTGTTGTCATTTATAACTTATTTTGCATGTGACGAGCAGTCACTAGGAATTCATAGAATTTGTGATCACAAGAGGGCGATTGTTAACCAACTTTAGGTGATGTGAATCAATACAACCAACTGAACACTAAACTAGCCAGCCGGGTCACTTGGAGTGACTGTTGACTGGTCCTTGGGTGTTATATGTTAACTGGCATTTGGCCAGCGGACCACTCTTAAGGGTGAACGCTGAGTTAGGTTAAATTGATCATCCAACTTGAAGAACTTGTTCGGTTGAAAGCCATACTTTCTTTACTGTTTTCCCAATTCTTCTACGTTCAATATTGTTAACCCTGAATGATTCCAAGCCAAACCGTCAGTGCCCAATTTCATAGAGCTGCTTAAGCAGAAAATATCGCTTAACTATTTTCTGCTAAGCAGAAATGAGCAGGATACCAGTCACAAATTTGTGAAATGGTAGTTTGACTGGTAACCTTGTTCTGGTAAGCGTAATTTTGTTATGCTGAGCTACTTTTTATGCTTAAGCAGCTCTTTGAAATTGGGCCGAGGAGCTCAAGTTTGACAAAGTTTGCTCATTTGTTCAACTCCAAACTGTCAGACACAGGATGGAGAAACCTGTTTTCCAACTGAATTCAGAAACACAAACATCGTGATGCTATATAACAGGCGGATGTAATGTACTTTGGGGTGGGGATAGGTTGATAACCTGGACAAAGGGAAAAAGCTGCATCATGTCCGCTAATCAAAATAGTTTTGAAACGTAAAATGCGCCTTAGTACGGTTTCAACCTGTACAGATGTTAGAAAAATTTTTATTAGGGCTTTTACTTGTGTAGTGTTGACACTGCAATGTTTTTCTATCAGTCCAACTTCCTGCCTGGAAAATTTTTCACTTCTCCATTCCACTTCCTACATCTATTAGAAGTAATCCTCCCCATCTTTTGGTTATACTCTCTCAGGGTTCTCTCCATGCACAAGCTAGCGTATCGGGTCGGTACGCGCGAATTGCATGCCGATACGTGCGAATTAGGGGGGGGGGGAACTTGAGATCAAATTTACAAAAATCATCAAGATAACACCATTTAGAATGCCCCAGGTTACTCAGTAGGGCTTTTAAAAACCCAAAGATAACCACAAAGTAAAAACATTCAGAGGTCCTGTCCTCGGTTCAAATTCAGCGTGCTTTCAAAATTTGGGTCCAGAATGCCCCACAGTTTTGAAAAAAACAAAAACCCTGGGGAGAACTGTTGGGGACAGTGATAGCTTAAGGATCTCTGTTCTAGTGCATCTGCATGCTAAGTGCATAGCCAGGAAGCAGCGGTAGATTAAGGGATGATATGAAGGGCACAACCCCCCCCCCCCCTAGCAAAACTAAACAAAAGTTTACTCAATGCTTCCCCCACCCTTTCCTTCAACTCGAATAAGTGACATGGTTTGTTCTGACCCCCCCCCCCCCCCCCCCCCGCCAATTGTATGTTCATAAATCAAGTAGATCATGAGGGGTTATCGGAACAAACTGACAAAAGGATTGTCGGAACATAGAAGTGCCAGAACATGGGGGTGTCGGAACATAGGGTTGCTGGTACATAGGGGTGTCGGAACATAGGGGTGTCGGGACATAGGGTTGTCAGAACATAGGGGTTTCGGAACATAGGGGTGTCGGAACATAGGGGTGTTGGAACATAGGGGTGTTGGAACATAGGAGTGCCGGAACATAGGGCCGTCGGAACATAGGGGTGATGGAACATAGGGGTTTCGGAACATAGGGGTGTTGGAACATAGGGGTGTTGGAACATAGGGGTGTCAGAACATAGGGGTGTCGGAACATAGGAGTGCCGGAACAGAGGGGTTTCAGAACATATGGGTGTCGGAATATAAGGTTGTCGGAACATAGGGGTGTCGGAACATGGGGGTGTCGGAACATATGGGTGTCGGAACAAGGAGCAGTCATCGGTGACACCACACCCCTTTAGCCGAGTGATTGTCTTGATCCCTATCCCCCTCTACATTATGATCAGTTTTAATTTTTCAAAAAGAAAAAGTGATTTCTCATTTTCAGTAAAAAATAATAATAATAATTTAAAATACTTTTTCGGTCCTCATAAACATTGGTCAATAACCTTAATTTTTAATTTTACTAAAATAAAAAAAAGTGATTTCTCATTTTCAGTAAAAAAAAATTGATGTTTTAAAATACTTATTGGGTCCTCTAAATATTGGTCAAAAACTTTAACTTTTTGTTTTTTTAATAAAATAAATAAAATACAAAGTGATTTCTCATTTTCAGTCAAAAAATAATAAATAAGAGACTTTTCGGGGTCTTAATATGGATTAGCCTCTCTGAATCCATCCCCTCCACCCTAAACGAAGAAATACAATCTTCTCCGAGGGGGGACGTCAATGATCGCACCTCTGATATCCACAAGTCTGGAACGACGGATCTCCATCATCCCGTCCTCAACTGGAACGCCAGTGGACAGACAAATGACTCAGGGGATTAGTGTCAAGTCAGAACGGTTAACAGCCAGGCACGCATACATATACAATAACTCACGATAACTCTTTAGATCATGGGTGCATTCAATTAGCTTTCCCGGGTCGACCCAGGTCTGACCCCAGTGCGTTCGAGTAGCTTTGACGTCATTGTTGTGGCTCGCCTGTGTCAGACCAAAGTGAGGCCGTGTCCGATTTCCGCGTCATCATGCATTGAAGAATAGGACGTCCTTAGCAACACCCTTAGAAACAGCCATAGCCGTAGCTGTAGCCACCAATTCAGATGGGGCCTAACCTGCTTGTGGAGCGGGTTACTTGGGGCTGACCGAGGTGCATGACGTCACATCGAAAAACTTTCTCAATGGCCATCATTTTGTTTGTAATTCAGCGGGACACTTTCAGGAAGTCGAGACACATTTTCACCCTTAAAACAGTGACTTTGTGAACATTAAGTATTTTTGTATTCAAAGACGCGTACTTTTGTATCAACTGTAATATAAAATAATTTATTGTTGCAGTTTTACCTTGAGAATCATTATTTTTCGATCTTTTTTGTGAATCCACGAAAGGTTTTGGATGTTATGCACACAATGAAAAGTAGTTCCGGTCGGCTGGCTCAAGATGCATTGGTATGAATGAATGCTGGGGGAAATTGGCGTTTGATTAGCTCATGTCAGGGGCTCACCCGGATGAGCACACCGGGGCGGAGCGCACCCACAATATCTCACAATAACTCTTTAGATAATAATTTTGTTGAATGCCAGTTATTAGCAAGGTGTCAAAGGAATCAGGAAACCGTTTCCCTATTATGTAGAGCTGTTAAGCTAAAAAAAGTATTTTTAGAACCTTTTTTTTTAAGGGGGGGGGGAAGCTGAAGTTCTAAAAAACACAATTTTTATTAAAATTAAATAAAAATGATTTCTCATTTTCAGTTAAAAAATAATATTAAATACTGAATATTTAACAAAAACCTTTTGGGGTATTATTGATGGTAATATGGATTAGCCTTCCCGAAACCATTCCTCTACCCTAAACAAAGAAAAGCAATCTTCGCTGAAGGGAAGATGATTGCACCTCCGATACCCAGAAGTCAGGAGCGAGGGATCTACATCTTCACCCCCGGGGGGAGGGGGGGGGGGCTTTTTCAAGGAATCTTTACAACCATAGAGGAGGGCCATGTTCTAAAATATAACAAGACATTTTGATCTATTGGTGAAACCTTTAAAAAAAAAAAAAAAGTTTTCCTGTGCTTGGCAAATTTCTTTTTGCCCGTCAACTTTACGATGCGTGGCTGGCCTCCAGGCACTGGAGCAAAGAATCGATACGCGAAAAAAACAAAATGGCACAGATGCGTTCACAGATTTGCTTGTTCAGTCGAAGCTGTCACAAAATACCTCATGTTGACTTTGACAAAAATATTTCCGCTCGACAAAACTTGGGCTCTGAGGCAAAGGAGAGTGGTGTTCCCTGCCCTTTTTCATGTCAATTGTAACATTCCTTGGAAGATGAGGGGGATGTACTTTTTGAAATGTCGGAACTCTGCGGTGCGGATATGCAACTTTTCAGCTCATCAGCTGATTTCATCATTTCAGTTTCTTAGCTGTGCCATTAAAAATGAAAAAAATATGTATATATTTATTTCTACAAAATGTTGCTGTGCCAGACACTTAAAGGGGCTGAATACGTTTGGTATTCACTCTTAAAATTATTGGCAATAAAAACCTACTTGGTTAGAAGTACAGAAGATTTTGATAGTGTAAAGCATTTTGAGAATCATTTCACTTTCAAAGTAATGTAGTTATGGAAAAAGAGATCAGGTTTTATCCCCCAAATTTGAATCTGAAAACTGTACTGTCAGATACGTTTCTCAGATTGTGTATTCCAAATTACGGATCATTCTTCCTGCATGGACATAACCGCTTCTGGTATTTGGGGATATCTCAAAAATGCGACCACCTTTTGAAATGGAATTTTTACAGGTTATTTTTATTGTACATATCTACATTTATATATATATGATTCAAACAATCAAAGGGTTCCAAAAACTAAAGGTATACTTTCCCTTTAACTCTTTTTTTTGACAAACTGCCATGACTGCTGTTGCATTCCTTGCTATTATCTCGATCCCTCGTAACCAACACTTCCTGCAAAAGCGGTTTCAATTACATACATGTAGTTGCTACCCGCAAAAACCTAGTTCTTTCAATTGTAACAGGTGTGTCCTACAGGAGAACATTTTGAAGTAAGTTCTGATAGTATTGAGAGAGTTTCGTTCAAGGGATTAAACTTGAACAACATGGGGGACGAATGATTGGAGAACCATTTCAAAGTTTGGAACAAAAAGCAGAGAGGCAAGAGTTGTTTGTTTGAGTGTAACTTGCGATAATTCCCTTTAATCACCCCCCCCCCCCCCTTGAGAGAGTGAGAGAAAGTAGGCAACATGTGTTTGTTTTATTTACTCTCCTTTGAATTCCATAACTTGTCTTTCTTGACAAAATTAAAAGCTCCAGAAAAGGGAACAGTCAACCCCTCAGCCCAGCTGCCCTGCCCATTTCTGATGGATTTGAATAAAGTCGTTTTGGCTTGGTTTACAGATTTTGTTCGTATTTATGTCCAGTTGGCACCTCAAGCGGATTGCTGAAGTGAAGCAGGTTTTCTTGTGTCACTTTATCTCAAATTCGCTTCATAGGGTAATTGGGCTTCAATATACATGTACCTACAGTGCTTGCACACTTCCAGCATGGTGTTCCTGTGTGCATGAATACGTGACATTTTGAAAAAAACACACACATGTAGGTGGGCACCTGTTTGGTTATTTGTTAATATTACAACACAAAAGGGGAAATCCCCATAATCCATAGAATTGTACCTGTCTGTGTAGGATACCGAGGGTTGTAAAGATCAAAGGTCAAAATCAAACCGATCTCTTCCTCATAAACAGATAATTATAATATAACTTCATCCTGACCGCTATTACTGTGTTCATAGTTGGTGACCAGTTTTTGTTGTTGTTCTTTGTTGTTGTCGTTGTTATTTTGTATTTTTAGAACAAACGATAATTATAAACAACCGTGTACCTGTCTGTGTATAACGACGGTTGTAAAGATCAAAGGTCAAAACCAAACCGATCTCTTCCTCATAAACAGATAATTATAATATAACTTCATCCTGACCGGTATGACTGTGTTCTTTAGTTGGTGACCAGTTTCATTTTGTTATTTTAGAACAGACGATAAACAACCGTGTACAATTTTCAATGACTGTGTACAAAGACCATACAGGTACAAGTCTTTGCTTAAATGTATGTTGCTAAGCACAACATTTTACAAAACAACGCAATGTAGTTTTACATTGTAGTTTTACAGATTGTGTATTCCAAATTACGGATCATTCTTCCTGCGTGGACATTTAACCGCTTCTGGTTTTTGGGGATATCTCAAAAACGCGACCACCCTTTGAAATTAAATTTTCACAGGTTATTTTTATTGTACATATCTACATTTATATATATGATTCAAACAATCAAACGGTTCCAAAAACTAAAGGTATACTTTCCCTTTAACTCTTTTTTTGACAAACTGCCATGACTGCAGTTGCATTCCTTGCTATTATCTCAACCCCTCAAAACCAATACTTCCTGCAAAAGCGGTTTCAATTACATACATGTATTGTTATTTGGTTTTACCCGTACACCGATGTGTGTAAAGCACTGTATACTCAGTACTTTCCCAAGTCCTGTGAAAAAAAAAAAAAAAATCTATTAAATACATACATGTGTTTGCTACCCGCAAAAACCTAGTTCTTTCAATTGTAACAGGTGTGTCCTACAGGAGAACATTTTGAAGTAAGTTCTGATAGTATTGAGAGAGTTTCGTTCAAGGGATTAAACTTAAACAACATGGGGGACGAATAATTGGAGAACCATTTCAAAGTTTGGAACAAAAAGCAAAGAGGCAAGAGTTGTTTGTTTGAGTGTAACATGGGATAATTCCCTTCTTTCACCCCCCCCCCCCCCCGAGAGAGAGAAAAAGTAGGCAACTTGTGTTTGTTTTACTCTCCTTTGAATTCCATAACTTGTCTTTCTTGACAAAATTAAAAGCTCCAGAAAAGGGAACAGTCAACCCAGCTGCCCTGCCCATTTCTGATGGATTTTGAATGAAGTTTTGGCTTGGTTTACAGATTTTGTTCGTACTTATGTCCAGTTGGTACCTGAAGCAGATTGCTGAAGCGAAGCAGGTTTTCTTGTGTCGCTTGAAAACAGCACATTGATCTCAAATTCGCTTCATAGTTGCTTTCAGGTAGAGTAATTGGGCTTCAATATACCAACAGTGCTTGCACACTTCCAGCATGGTGTTCCTGTGTGCATGAATACGTGACATTTTGGGGAAAAAAACATACATGTAGGTGGGCACCTGTTCGGTTATTTGTTAATATTACAACACAAAAGGGGAAATCCCCATAATCCATAGAATTGTACCTGTCTGTGTAGGATACCGAGGGTTGTAAAGATCAAAGGTCAAAATCAAACCGATCTCTTCCTCATAAACAGATAATTATAATATAACTTCATCCTGACCGCTATTACTATGTTCTTTAGTTGGTGTCCAGTTTTTGTTGTTGTCATTGTTGTTTTGTATTTTTAGAACAGACGATAAACAACCGTGTACAGTTTTCAATGAATGTGTACAAAGGCCATACAGGTACAAGTCTTTGCTTAAATGTATGTTGCTATGCACAAAATTTTACAAAACAACGCAATGTAGTTTTACATTGTATTTTTATAAACAACATTGTTTACATTTTATATATACCGAACAGCATAGTTTACATTCTGTTTATTACAAAAATAAAAAAGAAACACAGAATTGTCCCCAAGTGCTCTAATAAATGAGCATTTGATTTTATTTGAGAATTACTAACGGCTGACTGTGATGTAGGGGAATACAATAATGTTGATTACATTTGCCTTTATAGGTGTACAAAGTCCATGTTGACTTTCAGTAAGTGTATGTTAATGGTTGCATTCATGTTCGCTCAGATAATCAGAATTCTAAATGGAAGTTTTTTTCCCAAAACCAAAACTGGTATGAGAAATTATGTTGTGTTATTCTTCATTCTGGCTGACATATCCTGATACACCTGTGGTAAGACGGAGTTTCCTTGTCACTTTATCAGTGACTTGCGAGTCGGAGCAGTGAAGAAGAGTTTCCATGTAACTTTATCAGTGACTTGCGAGTCGGACCAGCGAGGAAGAGTTTCTATGTAACTTTATCAGTGACTTGCAAGTCGAACCAGTGAAGAAGAATTTCTATGTAACTTTATCAGTGACTTGCGAGTGGTAGCAGCAGTAAGCTGCCAGTAAAATCTGCCAGCATTTCCACCATTCCATATCAGGTGTTTTCCTTGCTTCGTGTAGTGATTTTCAAGTCATGAATGATCAGGGCAGGCAATGCTTCGCATGTACTTGTGGGAAACAATCAACTAACCAGTAGGGCTCTACATTGTTTACCAGTTCTTAGTTTTAACTGGTATTTGGCCAGCGGAACACTACGAAGTGAGAGCACACTCAAAGTTACTTCTGGAAACAAAGTCGTAATCTTTGTGTTTGATAACCAGGAATGGATGCAAGTAATTTTTTTAGATTGAAGGATCAACGCAGAAAGTCTGCACCAGAGCAGGCTGGTCGCCAGGCTAGAAAGCCCAATCCACAAGGTGGGCGTAAGACGCTCACATGGTATTCACATGACATTGAAGGCAAGCCATTGTGGTAAGTCTATACATATGTAGTTTACAGCAATGGTACATGTAATACCTTTTTACAAACATGGCCACCAAATCATAGGGAGCTTACTGCGACAGTCTCTGCTTACAGTCACCATCATCCACTGTCACACTAAGCACAAAGTTTCAGTACGCACATGCACAAGTGCAAAACCATTTTGAAATAAACCTGAGATCTACGCCTATTTACTAGGGTGCGTTTTTTCCCTCTGCTGTGGCAAGCAATTAATTTTCGATATACACAGTACAAAAGAACATCGGGAACCTGAACTGCATTTGTCAAAGACTCATTAGGGACTGAGGTTTCTAGTGCCACCACCAGTGCCCAATTTCATAGAGCTGCTCAAGCACAACAAAATTATGCTTACCAGAATAAGGTTACCAGCCAAAATACCATGCCACATGTACAATCTGTGACTGGTATCCTGCTTATTCTGGCCAAGCAGAACATTTCTAATAGATGTGCATCGGGGATTGCATCGGGGATAAAATTTAACATCTATTATTTAAATCGTCGCGGTCCCCGCTGCTAAAATATAGGATTCGAACTGCCTCTAGCTACCGGGCAATCTCGGTGGTCTAGTTGGTAAGACATCTGCTCTAGAATGGCAAAGGTCGTGGGTTCGAATCCCACCCGAGTAATATGCCTGTGATTTTTTTCTCAGGACTCGGGGAAAGTACTAAGGATACAGTGCTCTACACACATCAGAACTTTTTTAAACAATATTTTCTGCTTAAGGGGCTATATGAAATTTGGCCCAGGACTAGAGGCCTCAGTCACCATTGTTCATTGAACCATAATTGAACCCATTCAACTGTAACCTTGACTTTTGTAGATACAGTGTAAGACTTGTACTTGGTTTGTCCCCTTCATTGCATCTGAAGAAGTACAAGTAGTTGTTGCTATGAAAGCTCATGCAGTATCTTTTACTTTTTAGTTAGTCTTTAAGTGCTACCACCTTTCTTGGTTTTTTTCGACATACATTAATGTGCACCATGAAATTGGGCTCGTTGCCAACAATCACCAAGAAGATAAGCAAAACTAACTTGAACTGAAAAGAAATTAGTGAAGAAGAAGAAGAAAAAATAAACAAATGTTAGGTGAATCTTTAAAATAGAAAGTGTCCTCGCGCACAGGAAACTTGATTGTGTTTCGTATTTTGTTTGCAAATGGAATAGGCTCCTTTCTACCAGTGCTAAGAGCACACACAGCTGTTACACAGTGGCACGCAAGTTGCGTCCAAATGGGGTCTCACTGAAAAACGTGAAGATAATAACAAGAAAAAAAAACCCCGGTAGAGACGAGCGTGAGAGGTGTTGACAAACGGGATGGATCAGCCTTGCTCTCCCCAATACTTTATATATAAAAAAAAGAGAGAGAAAGAGAGAACCCGAAAAAAAAAAAGATGACAACTTGGATTGATGATGACAACTTCAGGCTAGACTACACTATTTGGAACACGAGCTACATCATTGCTGGAACAGCTGCAAGGTGCGTTTTTGGAGTGGTGACAGCTTGTAGCTCCTTCATTGCTATAAAATCCTATAGAGTAGGTGGGGAAGGGGGGGTTTGGGGTTAGGGTGGGGGAGGTTGATACAAAAAGGCAGCAACTTTTCTCAAATCTGACAAGAACATTGAAGTGCCTAGATTCCTTTTTACAAATTTTCTCGAACCGCACTGATCTTGGTCATTTCCTGATACGGTCGACTGATGTAAGAGTAGCTGACAGTGACAACTATGACAATAATCCTCTGTAAATAACTCATCGGTTTCATTTTTCATTTCAGATACATGTAAACCATTAAGGTTACTTGGTGTAGGGTGGAACGGTGTTGGGCGTTATTTCTCTCTGTTTTTGTTTTTTGGTTTGTTTTTTTCAACTGACTTTATTTGTAAAAAGTTTTGTTTGTCAAATACAGATATACCTGAAAGTGTATTTTAGTCTTACACAAGAATTGAAAGGTCAACATGTCATGCATGATGGTGTTGTAAGGTCATTTGGTCTGGGTCCACTGTTATAAAGCTGTTAAACTACATACATAAGCTAGTTGAGAAAATTGGGGTTGACAGGCACGATATTCTTCCTCCTTTAGTCTGATTTCCGGTTTGTTTTTTCCTCAGAAAAATAAGTAAAATTGTGATTAAATAGCCTGAAAAGTCTATTAAAGCCTGTACCTTGTACAGGTCAACCCTTCAGTAAAATGTTCCAACTTTTTTTCAAAGGGCCAAATATCATGCCCGGGTAAATCTGACAACAGGCTTACATGTACATGTAGTAGCAACAAGATTACACAGATACATAAAACAAAGACCACCAGTAGAAGAGATTACTAATGACACAAGTTTCAGTTGAGTTTCATTTAAATCACATCACCAGACCACCACTTAGAGCAGACTGTGATGTGTGCGTGCCGCCATGAGAACCAATGCCTTCATTGTAGACTGTGCAAGTCTCGCACATATCAAAAACGAGAAAAAAACTCGAACAGAGACTATATTTTTCTATGAAATCAAATATTCTTTTAAAATTATATTTATACAATATTATTGAAAATTAAAATACCCATAGCAAGTTGTTATAAATAAATTTTCAATTTTTTGTATAATACAAATAATTTGTTTAAATTAACATTGAAACAAAATTAAAACTTGGCATGAGGATGCTTATTGTTAGAAACCCCATTTGCCAATCACGCCCGAATGTGTGCGTCTATCACATAGGTTTAATGTCAACATGACCCTCAGTTGGGCAGCATTCTTAATTTTTCACAAGTAACCGGAAACGGAGGTCAAGTTTTATTCTCAGGTGCTCTTCCTTATTTTGTGAATTGGTTTTACTTTCACATTGTTCATCACTTAGTAATACATTCCCAACATCATATATAATTTTTAAAAACTAAAAATAATTGACAAAACAAAATCCCGCCCACGTAAAACTCCTTATAGTTGGGACCACAATGGTCCCGGAAGTTTGAATATGCGGAGCGACACTTACACAGTCTATTCAGAGCTGACCGTGACGTGTTCATGCCGCCATGAAAACCAATGCCTTCACAAATACACTTCACACTCACACAATGCATTTCAAAATAAACTATAAAACTGGAAAGTCCTCTTCTATTTCTGGAACATTCAGTTTATATTCATCTTTACACATGCAGGAGAGTAAAGCATTTGGTAGAGGATATTATACAGTGGAGTATTTATAATGATAATAATAATGATAACTAGTTCCTATATAGGGCATTTTACAATAAGGTACCGATGCGCTTTACATTAGTGCCCTAGGCCCAATTTCAAAAAGCTGTTTTAAAGCAGAAAATGCTTTTTAGCTTATTTCTTTGCTAAGGAAAAAATGAGTGGGGCACCAGTAGCAGCAGGGTAAACTTTATGGATTTTTTTGCTGGGAACCAGTTTATGCTAAGCAAGATATTTCTGTGCTTAGCAAGTGTTTTGTGCTCACAGGCTTTATGAAATTGGTCCCTGGTCATTGGGCTTGTAACACTTCTGTAATCTTTCTCAGTTATCTTTCTCAGTATACAGCCCCTGGCTGCTATGGTGGCTTCTTCAAACTCAATGTATCAACCTCTACCCTCACAGGTATCCATTTATATTGAACTTTTTCCATTGTTGATAAACAAACTTTGCTGGTTGGCGTGGAAGGTGATTTTTAGCAAAACATTAAAATGTGTTAACAGATGTTGTGACTAAATACAATGTTTTTGCAAACTTTCAGTTAACCAAAATATAATAAAAATCACCCAATGATTGGTTGCTTTGTTCGCAACAAATTCAACACTATTTTTGAATAGTTGTGTAACATTGTCACAAATTGTGGCTATCTGTTTTTGCTTTGTATTGATGGCTTCCCATAGCTCTCCAACCTTGGTTGGCAAAAACTCTGGCTGTGACGTTGTGAAAAATTTTCTTTCTATCCTTTGGGTTGACAAATATATATATGTGCGCAGCAACAATCATTGTACACTTTTTTGTTACAAAGACACCAAATAAACAACAGATGAATATTGAGTAACTCTTTGCACATGTTGTGATTTGACAAACTCAAGTATTTGTTTTATTCTTCATTGGCACAGCGGCGCTGAGTAAATTGATATGTTTAGATAGCTGTTGCACCAGTTGGTTCTCAAACTGTTGGTCATAACATGGACACAAAGAAAATTTGCACTCGGGATCGTGTCTGTAAAATGTAACCAAAACTAGCCGAAATGAAAAGTGGGAACATTTCCCATAGCGTTTGGTACTTGAAACGGGTGACTTGTTCTTCATTGACACAGCGCTGAGTAATTGATATATAAATAATGTCGGAGGGACGGAGAAAGCTGTTGTTAAACTCAAACTGATGGTCATTACATGGACCACCAAGAAAATTTGGACTCTAAATGTAACCAAAACCAAATGAGAGTGGAAACATTTCCCAAAGTGTTTGGTGCTTGAAACCGTGACTTGTTGTAAAGTGATATTTTCCACCATGCTGTACTGCCACTTTAAAGCTAAATATTTTGTCACAACAAACACTTTTTGTTAATTTACAGGCTGTTGCACACATACTTTTTTTTACTTCATATACCATGCACACACGCACACAGTATGTATGTACTATAGTAAATGAGTGTAAATCCGTTGACTGTTTGTGCACGCAAGCCTTCTGTGTATTGGGGTCTGTATCGTTGGTTGACAAGTACCAGTAGCTAGTTTCTGTGTCAAATGTTTACATGTACAATCCAACGTGCAAGTACATTTGTGCTTCTAGATAAAACACATTTGTTGAAAGGGAGACAGTTGTCTAATGCTTTTGATGACAAGGCATCTTTAGACAAGTTTGTTTATTCATTTGCCACAACTGCCTGTTGCACATTTGTTAAACAGTTAGTGTTGGGCTCTGTGCAGAACATGATGTGTCGTTGCACATGTACATTCGCAGTCCTTTGAAAGATGAACAAGTACACAGCACGCAGTGGACTCCGGCAGTGTTGATTTGTTTTGTAACAATCATCTTGGTATTACAAAGAGCATGTCGAAAAAACTGTTCCGACTCTTTTCGAGACCAGAGAGATCGGCAGACCAAGGGAGAGTGTCGCCCCCAGGTTTGGAAGTTCATCAAATCGGGCAAATAGCTGAGGGGTGAGTTTCAAGGGAAAGAAACAATTGGGTAAAAGTCGAAGCTTTTTGTAGGTGGCAGTTAAACAGCACAGCTGTATATTGAGAGAGTTGCTGGTGACTGCTCTATATTCCGACACCCCTATGTTCCGACAAACCTGCGTTCCGAAAACCCCATGTGATTTATTCACTGGGGTTAGGGTTGGAGTAGGGGTTAGAGTTAGGGTTAGGGTTAGGGTTAGGAAAATACAAAAATACACTGAGGTTGTCTGAACAAAGTGGTGTCTGAACATAGTTGTGTCGGAATATAGGGGTGTAACATAGTTGCTAGATGGAGGGACCAGGTTTCTATCGTCAAGTGGTTGCTGGGATGCCATTTTCGGTCCAAATGTATCGCAACCCAATGTGCAGTCTAGTCTGGCACCCTGTATGCGCACATGCATTTGGACCAAAAGCTTCTTGTGGCAAGTTGTCGCAACTCTCTCAATATGCGGCGCTCATTAAAATTAACTATACTTTAAGGGTGACAACCATGTGAAGTGTAAATGTTTCGAACGATTGACTGAAGCTGGAGTAAGAGGAAAGAACAATGTTGTTTTCTGTTGAGGAGGAATACACCTTTTATCTGTAACTGACATTTTTGTAATGTGTCCAGCCTGCCATAGCAATCTTGAACACTGGTTTTTATTTAATATCGTGGTACCAGACTATATTGTTCCTTCCAGCCTCGTTTTGATTACAGTTGATTTGAACGGGAGAAATGCAAAATGGTGCCGGGATGGAGGTTGTTTTTCTGCTACGTGTAATACTTCCGTAAGCAGTCCATGCACCAAGTTAAAGAGTTAAGGGTTTTCGGTGTCAATATACCCATGGCATATGACATTACAAGCTCAAACAGCGCCCTCACTGAGGTCAGTGAGGACCTATCATTGACTGCGAGTGGTGTGTGCACGCTTGCCTGTTTCCATTGTTTGACCTCTGCGATGGCAGCCTATTCTGGGGGTCTATACGTCTGTCCTTCGGACATGTAAAAAGCCAAGTACATTCCTCCAGCTCATTCTGTCACTTGCCAATGCCTCTGCATCAGGGCCCAATTTCATAGAGCTGCTAAGCACAACAATTTGCTTAGCATGAAATTTCTTCCCTTGTAAAAACAGGATTACCAACCAAATTTCCACGTGATTTTCAGGATAAGCAAACAACAGCTGAATACCAGTAAAAAGCAATATGTAACACATGGAAATTTGGTTGATAATCCTGTTTTTATCAAGGAAGAAATTTCATGCTAAGCAAATTGTTGTGCTTAGCAGCTCTATGAAATTGGGCCCTGGTCTTACTATTGTGTTAACTGTCTTATAGTTCTCTCTTTTTTCATTTATGAAATCCAGGTTGTTTTTTCTTTCCCCGCACCCTGGAGTTTCTTATATATAGTAGTATCAACTGGGCCCGATTTCATAGAGCTGCTTATGTAGAAAATGTTGCTTAACAATTTTCTGCTTAGCACAAATAAGCAGGACAGTCACAGATGGTACATGTGACATGATATTTTGGCCGGTAACCATAATCTGGTAAGCATAATATTGTTGTGCTCAGCTACTTTTTGTGCTCAAGCAGCTCTATGAAATTGGGCCCAGGGCTTGCTTGACCGGGCTTCCTGTGGGAGTCGTCGCTCCAGCTATTTGAGTGGCCTTTGAGATCTCTTTAGCGTTCTACATGTATACAAATTAACCATGACACTGACTTTTTAAAATTTTTATGAACAGAAACAATGGCTGAATCATCTGAGAACTTTATTTTGTCGTGCCCATAATGTACATAATCTAAATGTCCTCTTCTGTATTGTGTTTTGTTTTTACACAGGCCGACGTCTCCTGAACATGTCTTGAATACAGGAACAGAGGAAGGAGGTGAGTGGAAAATCTTGCACGACTCCAATGTGTAGCACGTATAGCCGGTGCGTTCGATTATCATCGGCGGTCGACCCAGTGCGTTTGAGTAGCATTGACGTCATTTTCGTGGCTCACAGGGTCAGACCCAAGTAACCTACTTGTGGAGCGGGTTACTTGGGGCTGACCAAGGTGCATAACATCATAACAAAAAGTGTTCTAAATGGCAACCATTTTTGTTGTCATTCAGCGGGATACTTTCAGGAAGTTTCATTCATTCATTCATATAACATTTATTTCCATATCACAGAAAGACGAAAATACAGAAGTGCATGCAGGAAATAGACAATTATATAAAGTAAACTAACAAATAAGGCATACAAAATGGCCATATAATAAAGAAGAACTTAAAGAGGAAGTGATATGGGGGCAAATCCTGAAAAGCAACGCTTGAGGAGGGATGCCTTACAGGACAGAAAGACAGACAAACAAGCGGACAACAAAAATACAAAATTGAGCAAAAAATAAATAAATGATTGTGTAGAGCAGGGGTTGGTAAAAAGAGAGAAAAAAGACCAAGAAGGAAAATATTTAAGTGAGAATAAACGAAATATTGTACATATTAATGGAAAATTAGGAAAACCGGTTTGACACTCATTTTCACCTTAAAACAGCAACTTTTTGAGCATTAAGAATTTTTTATTTGTTGATGCAGGCTTTTGTGTTAACCTCTGCTTTCGTGTTAACCTTTGCTTGTAAAATAGTTTGCAGTTTTTCCTCGAGAATACTTCTTTTACGATCTTTTCCTGAACCCGAGTAGAGTTTCCGATGTAATGCACACAATCAAAGTTTAATTCCAGTTGGCTGTTCCGAGATGCATTGGTATATTGAAATGAGTGTGTGTAAAGGAACAATGTTTTTAGTTGCCAAAATGACAGGAGTTCTACTTGATTTGGAGCTCTTCATTTGCCAACTGCAGCTCAAAATGCTGACAGGCAAAAAGTATCGGGTGTGTCACACACCTCAACCCCCCCCCCCCCCCCCGACTCCCCCTTAGTCCCCCCAAGATTGCCCAGATAACAAGCATATTCACTGAACTAGAAAAAAAGGTATCACTGGAAAAGTTATTAGGTTTTTATCTGGACTAGAACTTTACACTTCCAACTCTTTTACATTTTTGTATGAGGACTATCAGATCATAAGGTTAGCCAGAGGGGTGTCTGGTGTCTTTTGGACACCCTGTTTTAAATTTGGACACCCTGTTTTATCTGTCATTTACATGTAAATGGATTGTTAGTGACTAATTTGGACACCCAGTTTTTTAATTTCCAGCAAATCTGGACACCCTTTTACCCATTCGTGGCTAAAACCTTGTATCACATCAATAACAACTAAGTGTATCCTAACGATAAGCTTCTTTGATCAATTGGGAATCCCAGTTGGGCATCATGGATGACAGAGTTATGCATGAACTACATGAAGATGTACTGTAAGTGTAATCCTGTGCTTTTAACTAATGAAGGTCAATTCAAAAGTTTATTTTTGAGGTGGGGGCTTTGAAGTGTCAAGTCAGGGCTAGATTAATTCACCACTCTGCTTACTGTCAGCAAGTATCGCCACCCACCCCTCTCTTCCCCCCATCAAATGAAAATAGAAAAATCTCTTCTGTCAGGGAGGAAAACAAAATTGACTTGCCCATATTTGCAGTGCTGAAGTTCAAGGCCTACCTTTCAGACAGTAATTTATTTAATTTTTTTCTCGTGAGATTTGCGTCAGGACTTGAAAACTTTGACTTTGAACTTGACTTTTTTTTTGAACCTGAGACCTCACTTTTGGACTCGGTAAAAAAAAGGGAAAAACAAGTATACATGGATTAGGATTACTTTGTTCAACCCCCAATTTATTTGTTTTATTTAAAAGAAAGAAATTACATAAGAAAAGAACAAAACATGACAGGTTTTTTTTCTTTCTAACTGGGCATCATGATGTCTCAAATGCAACCCAAACTTTTACACCAGGACTGATGAAAGAAATTAGGCGCATTATGTCGACTTCCTGTGTAGTATATTACTAAGGATGAGTTTGATATGACATGACAGCAGAGGATTGATTTAGGAATGCCCCCCCCCCCCCCACCACCATGTATAATCAATAATGTGACACACGAGTCAGGAAACTCAAACCAGATGAGCCATTGCTTGATTACCGACTAATCCCCCGTGGGTGCCCCCCCCTCCCCCAGCCCCACCCACCGACCCACCACACTGAAGAAAAATCAGGTTGTATGAAAGTTACTAAATGTTAAATGGTTCTACAATTTAAAGAGAGTGACTACTGTATATTGGTGTAAATTAGCGATTGTTGTATTTTAAAACCCTTACAGTTCCAAATCCTTCTATATCCAATTGCCAAAAGTGAAGGATTCAGAAGGACTGGGGCCCAGTAGGCCCAAAAGAAGGACCAAGTATCATGCCTGTTCACACCGGAAAAGTAGAAGGATTCTTGTCGATTGTTACTTGTATGTCATTTTAATCAATGTTAAAGGCATCGTACATGCTTGGTTATTGTCAAAGACCAGTGTTCTCACTTGGTGTATCCCAACATATGCATCAAATAACAAGCCTGTGAAAATTTGGGCTCAATTGGTCATCGAAGTTGCAAGAAAATGACTAAAGAAAAAACACCCTTGTTGTACAAATTTGTGTTCTTTCAGATAGGAATAAAAACTTCTTGCAAGAAGTTTTTATTATTTTAGTGAGAAATTACCTCTTTAACAAAAACTATGTTACTTCAGAGAGAGTCATTTCCTACAATGTTTTATACTATCAACAGCTCTCCGTTGCTTGTTACCAAGTAAGTTTTTACGCTAATATTTGTTTTGAGTCATTACCAAACGTGTACGATACCATTAAGACATGATATGAAAATTAATAGCAATTTAACGCCAATATCGAGCAAACAAAAACTTTTCTGTTCACCTTAATCTTTCATCTCTGATCTCAATTGACAAGATTGAAGAAGGAATCCATTTTTTTGTTCAAGGGATGGATGTTGAAAATTAAATGAGCAACAGTGTCTGATGAAGTCTCTGCGGTGATTAAATTAAGATTGGTCTGCCGGATTAAGGGGATAAACTTTCAGTACAATGTAGGTTAAATGTATTGACCCATGTTCGACTGCAGAGTTACAAGCGTGGCTTTTTATGGGGTTTTCGGTTACCTATACCCAGATTATTGATTGCTCTTTTTTGTGTGATTTACACACATCATATACTCTTGTATTTTCACTTTAATGTGCAGAGACTTTTTTTTTGGGGGGGGGGTGGGTTTTGTTTTTGAAAAAAATATTTAACCCCTTCATGCGCCATGTATTTTTGTGATAAATTGATCATATGGACAAATTAATTGTTATACTCGTTCTTTGTGTTTAAATGGCGACCCCCCCCCCCCCCAAAAAAACCAAACAAACAAAAAAACAAAACAAAAAAAACACACCCCCCAAAAAACAGGTCACAATAGCACCCCGAAGAGACCTCTTTCCCATTGTGAAAACTTTGTGGCTGGACGGTCTTTATTTTTTGTTTTACAACTATTTTTCTAAATGGATTTAAACCAGTCGCTAGTGATCAGTTAAAAAACTAATGTAGTAATCCATTTGTGAGTTAGATTTGAATAATGTCTGGTACAATGACTTCCCTAGTTTCTGCAAATTACTTTAATTTCTGAAAACAATTTCTACAATATATCAAGTGCAAGAAGTGTGTACTTAAATCTCCGCCCCCCCCTTTGCTTGGTATCAATGAATTTTTAAACTGTTTTACAAGAATAAGATACAGACTTGGGCTTTGACTTGGCTTGGGCGTGGGTTTTGTCTTGGGTTAGGGCTTGGGCTTTGACTTGGCTTGGGCGTGGGTTTTGTCTTGGGTTAGGGCTTGGGCTTGGGCTTGGGCTTGGACTGCGGCTTTGACTTGGCTTGGGCTTGGGTTTTGACTTGGGCTTGGTTTGGGCTTCGGCTTGGGTTTGGTCTTGGTCCTTTGGGGCTTTAAACAGGTGGACGGAGTCCAAGCCCAAGTTGTTTTTTCGAAAACGGCCAAAATGTGCACATTGATGCAGCACTGGTGCCAGGAAATGCATGTTAACGCTAAATCGTCTATTTTTATTGAGAATTGTCTTTAAAAGAAACCAAATATACTTGTATAATGTGTGTGTTGTGCTGCCATTTTGCCATTGCGAAAGACTCTGCTATGGTCGAAATGTTAGACCATTCAAAAATAGATTAGAACATTTATTTACAGCCTCAATAAAAACGGTTGGATTGAAATAAACTCAACAACAATAAAATTACTAAAAAGCTACAATACTATTAATACAATTTTTGTTTGTTTGAAACATTACAATAAAGAAACAAGGCAAGGCAAAGACACAGTAGCAACTTGATAAAAAGACATTTAAAACAATACATCAGTGACTTCTCTCTGCATTTATACCAGCAGGTCATTTTGGTTGGTAAAGCATTTAAACCCTGGCTACACGGCAGCATACAGTTGTATGGCCTCTGACTGGCAACCCCCAAACAAAGATATTGACAAAATAGGGAGACCGCCAACATAGGGCTAGATAGCTCAGTTTGAAGAGCCCGACTCATTGGCTCAAATCCCGCTCAAGTTAATTTTTCTTTGTTCAACCCCAAATCATTAAAGCATTTTACATCGGCTAATTTGTCCCCTCTTTTTTTCTTGATTAGAATTAATGAATTGACTACAATTGCAAAGTTATTTAGGATTAGAAACAAGTGAAGTCTGTAACATGTTTTGTGACGTGAAGTTGTGCTGGCAAAGTCATGTTTAATAAATAACTAAAGGAATGTTTGTGGGCTCCTACGTGCCCAGCATTAAGCCGGATTTACATGTAATTTGTTGTATGTTTTTTTGTAGCTCTTTTGTACAACCCTCGGGTGTATTGCCACCCCAAATCCTTTCAACTGTCAACACTGTCACACATTGGTCTGTGGACGGAAGGCTTCACTGGGTCCCCAAGTCATAATGTGACTCAATGCAAAGGAGGGGGGGGGGCGGTCGGGGGGAAATCACGAAATCACTGACAGGTCTTTGAATCAATCTTTTGGTTTCAAACCGTTTTGTCCAATTTCCAGAATGTCAGTTTGGTTTGTTGAGTTAATTGGTGATGACTGCAAAGTCAACTAGGCTGGAATGAGAAATGATGACTTTAAAAGGAGAGGCGACATGATGAATCGTTTGATGTGTATAGACCCCCCCTCCCATTGCATTGGCCACCATCGCCGAGGCCAAATAATGGAAACGTGTACGTGTGTACGCCCCGCGTCGCGCACAACTCTCAGCCAATGATAGGTTCTCCTTTGACCTCAGTGAGGGAGCTGTTTGGGCTTGTGACGACATATGCAAGGGGGTCTATACTCTTTCTGAAATACATTCTGAAATGAAAACCAATTGAGTTGAAATTGTGAAATTGTGCCACCTTTAATAATTTTGGTATCATTTTTCTAGAATGCTTTTCAAAAATAAATCCAGTCAAAAGTTTCATAAAAAAAGGGGCCTTCTACTTTGAATGGAAATTCCAGACTTATACATGGCCTGTCATTCTTTGTTCAGCCTCGGGCAGGAATTTATTCAATTTTGTTTGTCGTCAGAAATCCTAGTATTGTGTCTGTTGGAAATATGTGGGATCAAATAATGACGCTTTTCATGTTGCTTGGTATATTTACTGGCACCTTCTACTTGTTGATAATGTAAGCAGGGCCCAATTTCATAAAGCTGTTTAGCAGAAAATTCTGCTCAGCAAATTTCTTTGCTAAGCAAGAAATGAGTGGGTACCAGTCACAGCAGTGTTAAGTGTATGGTATTTTGGCTGGTAACCCATGTTTCTTAAGCAATAGTTTTTGTGCTTACAAGCTTTATGAAATTGGGCCCTGATCAGAGGCCCTTTTTCGAAACACAGCTTAGGCTCCAGCTTCGGCTCTGGCTGTTTAACAATTTCCTGCTTAGCAGAAATGAGCAGGATACCGGTCACAAATGGTACAAGGGACATTGTATTTTGGCGGGTAACTTTGTTCTGGTAAGCATAATTTTGTTTTGCTTAGCATGTTTTTGTGTGCTTAAGCAGCTCTATGAAATTGGGCCCTGTACCGAAATTGTACAAATTGTCAAAGTTACTGACAGACACCAAGACAGCTCCAGCCAAAGCTGCGGTCTGGATAAAAGGCCACACTGCTTAACAGAATTATTTAGTGACAAGTATTATGTACAATATGTGATTTTGCAGGGCCGGTAACCCATTTTAGCATAATTTTCAGTGCTGAGTTAAGTTTTGTTGCCATCACCTCCAGCAGTCAATCTATGTGGGAGAACGTGTATTTTTGTCTTTTTTCTCTTGTTTTAAAATAAACACTCAACAAATTTTTATTTGACGTTCCAACTCTTCCCCATTTCTGTCTTTATTCAGCATCTGGAGAGACAACAGCGTCCAAGAAAGGGCGCTCTCGTCTCAAGAGCCTCTTTAAGAACATGAAAAAATCTGGAGACCAACCGAAACCTGACGGGTCAACCCCTAAACCTGGTAAGTTGGATTTTGCTTTCTAGAAAATGGAGGAAAAACACTTTTATAAGCCTGTGTACAATCACATCTAAAACTTATTTGAAAGAACAGTATTTTTATTTGGTTTTACCCATTACACCGATGTGTGTAAAGCACTGTATACTGAGTACTTTCCCGAGTCCTGTGAAAAAAATGCACAGGCAAATCACCTGGGTGGGATTCAAACCCACGACCTTTGCCATTCTAGAGCAGATGTCTCACCACTAGACCACCGAGATCGCCGGTTGGCTAGAGGCAGTTCGAATCCTATAACATCTATTAAGAACAGTATTAAGATAAAGATTAAGCATTCAGTATATCTGCTCTAGATTGAGGAAGGGAATGGGTTCCCATCCCATTCGAGTAGTATGTCTGTGGATTTTTTTCTACAGAATTTGGGAAGCACTGTATCAAACATCAGTGTAAGGTAAACAATTTTAAAAAACCTTTAGTTCAAGAGTTCAATTGATGTTATAATTACAATGGGTGTAAAGAATACTATGTACAGTACATTTTTACCCATACATGCCCAAAGAATCACCCAAGGAACAACTAAATAATGATTTGCAGCCTGAGGTTGAGCTATGTGTTCTTGATCTTTGGCAGGCTTGGCCCAATTTCATTTAAGCAGAAAATAATGCTTAAAGAAATTCTGCTAAGCAACAATAAGCAGGATACCAGTCACAGATGCTATGCGTGAAATGGTATTTTAAGCTGGTTAGCTTTTTCTGGTATGCATAATTTTGTTGTGCTAGCTAGTTTGTCGTGCTTAAGCAGCTCTATGAAATTAGGTCCAGGTCAGAAGTTTGATATTATCTGGGCCTATAAAGCCTTGCTAAGCACAGAAAAGTATTGCATAGCAGAAACAGGTGACCAGCCATAATTACATTAGTTTATATTGTTGTGACTGGTGCCCCACTCAATTTTTGCTAAGCAAAGAAATTTGTCAAGCAGTATTTATCAAGAGAAAACCAAAAAGAATGCTTCAGATTGCACAGTCTTTTAAAACCAAGATAAACGTCAAGTAGAAAACATTCAAAGGACCTTGTTTCAATTCAGCGTGATTCGGCCAAACATCAACAAATTTGGATCCAGAATGCCCCACAGTTTGGAAAAATCCTGGGGATTAAATAAAGGAACACAAAATAATTAATAGTAGAATTCTTAAACTATATTTGAAAAACACAATAACAGTAGAGGGTGAAAAGTATGGGATTGTTCGTAGTAAGTGAGGCTTGTATAGGGAACAGCCTCTTACAGACAATAAACGAAAAGCACACAGACAAACAGACGAGGAGAAAACAGGACAAGTAACAAGGACATGAGTCAGAACAATCGAGACAGAACAATCAAGACGGAGACAAAAGGAATTCCATGTTTCCAGAATTCTGCACTATAGACGATGTGACCTCTGACGTCATTCGAAAATCATAACATGATGCGCGCGCATGTCACCGGGCAAAACCTTTGTGTACTGACAGCCAGCTATAAAGGACACGCAACGTTACCATGGGTACGCGTCTTCTTGCCCGGCGGAAACATGACTTTTGTCAACAGAGGGCGGTTTAAATGTAAACAGAGGTCACATCGTCTATACAGTGCACAGAACTGCGTGACTTGTAGAACAGAATTCTGTGGTGAGAAGTACCATGACATTTTGGCACCTGATCTGCACAGCCTAGCCGGTGAGCAGAGGTGTTGGAACTGCTGATATGTACGTCATCATAGTATGTGCAGTCACTCTCATGAGGTGTTTC
Organism: Plazaster borealis; assembly: GCA_021014325.1. Taxonomy (NCBI): domain Eukaryota; kingdom Metazoa; phylum Echinodermata; class Asteroidea; order Forcipulatida; family Labidiasteridae; genus Plazaster; species Plazaster borealis. The sequence goes on along the minus strand of CM037476.1, from coordinate 10,511,172 downwards.
TATCACATTGACAGATTGACTGTTATGCATTTTATTTTCACAAGCATAAAATATTATTCACATTAGTTGTACAGTTTTTTTACCAGCAACTTCCCACAAACCTACAAACAGTATGATGTCACATTTTGCCTTCAAGTTCTTAACTCTGTATGGCAGAGGTCATGACTGCTTCCTTATGGAAAGATATTAGGGTAAACTACTTCAAAAGTGTGCCAGAAATTGTTCGGAGCGTTGGTGAAATACATACAATGACACTCTGCATTCAGAATATAAAATCCCTCTGGCTGAGTTTTTCCGAGCTTTAAATTCACAGATACTGTCATTCATTCTGTTTTCTTTTGTGCATTTGTAGCGTACTCATTGTACATCTTTCCATCTTTTCATTGGTGATTACTAGAGGCTTGAAATGCTTTTCTTTGGCAGGGTTCTCCCCATTTTTTTCAAGCACGCTGAATTGAAACAAGGTCTTGGGAATGATTTCTACTGGGTGTGTTTATCTTGGTTTTTAACACTACTGTGCAATCGGGAACATTCTATAGGGTTTTCTCTTGATGTTTTTTGTGAAATGAAAAAAATAATGTGTTTTTTTGTGTTTTTTGTGTGCGCGTATCGGTCGAAATTTGCGCGTATCAGCATGCAAATTGCGCGTATCCGCCCGATACACTACTTTGTGCATGGGGAGAACCCTGCTTGACCTTGACATTGTATTAAATGGACAAAAGTCACTGGAGGATCGGGACTGGTATAAAATTTATAGTCAGTGAGCTTTTAAATTTAAACGAAGTGATGTACTTGTCGACAATTACAAGTCCTGGTGTCTTGTCTTGAAAAATAGGCCAAGCGGTTGAGACCGCCGGACTCGAGCTCTGGTGTTTCTGATCAGCAGTGTGGGTTCGAGTCCCGGTCATAGCACTTGTGTCCTTGAGCAAGATGCTTTACCATAATTGCTTTGTCCTTCGGATGGGACATTAAACCATAGGTCCTGTGTACTACATGTAGGGTTGGTAGTGCACGTAAAAGAACCCAGAACACTTATCGTGGAAGAGTAGGGGTTAACCCCGGTGTTTCTGGTTCACATAGCAAGTACTCTTGTTCACAGGTTTCCTCAGGCTTGCGAGCTACAGTGATTAAGTTCACTTATGAGGCATCTTTAGTTTCATTACCAGAAATATTTAATAAAAAAAAATTAAAAAGAGAGAAGAAGTTACAGTTAGAACTATGTTTAGTTGTCATACAAGATGCCAGAACCCATGCATTGTGGTATGCTTCACTTGTCAAACTATTGGCTTAGGTTCACAAGGCGGAAGAAATTTGACTGTAACGCAATATCATTGATGCATTTTGTGGCATCAGAGTGTCCTCATGGGGACCTTTCACCTTTAGTTCCATCAAACACTTCAGAGAACCCGATGAGTCTTCGTCCCCTTGTCTTGAAAACACAGCTGTTCTTTTCAAAAGTAGAGTTGACAATTTGGATCCAATTCCCCATTTGAAGAGCAAGTGAAAAGAAGATTTTCTTTTGACTTGATGCACACTACTATACCAGCAGTTAAACAAAACTTCTTATGGGATGTTTCTAAAGTGTTGAAAAACACAGCTGATGTTTTTTGTTTGTTAGGTAGGTTGTTTTGGTTTGACCTCACTGTCTGTTTCTGTTTCAAAAAGAAGAAGAAGAGGTTCACCACGTTTGGACCAATTGTCGTGCACCTACATTGTACTGTACCTCCGTATTTTTGTTTCTGATGGGTACTCCATTGGAAGTATCTGAAGTGTTTCCAACACAGCTGTTTCCATTCATTTATAGATTTCCTTATTCTGAATGCACTCTCCCGTTCCCCCTGGTAATTTTTTTTTTTATTAAAACAAAAATAACGGCACAAGTGGTACACACTCGGGCATTAGTTTGGCTGCTTAGATAACTGCACTTTTGTCTGGAGAGTTTCCCTGGGTTTTATTGTCAAGTGTTCATATTTTTTCCCCCCTCCTCGTCGGCCTTGTCTTCAAAATTGCATTCCTTTGCCGAATTTCCAGTCGATCAATACCACTCTCCGCCCCGGACCATCTCGACCAGCAATTAACCTTCAATTGACCCAGAACTCATCGTCGTCAATGCACCCTATTTTTATTCATTCCCATGAAGCAATACAGCACAATTGATTTTAACAAACAAAAAGACTATAGAAATTCCTTCGATGTTGTGAAGCAACAGTGCTGGGGAGAACCACTTCTTTCCCCCACAAAAAACCCCTCGGATCGACCGGGCCGTGTCGTTAAACCCCAGCAACACTGAAAATCATTAAGCCGGGAATTGTTTCTAAAGTAGATTTTAATGTTCTTCCGCTCAAGCACCGCATCCGGGAGAAAAGGACAGTCTTATATGAATAAGTGGGGGGAAACGAAATCCTGGGTCGTATATATTCCTTTTTGGAGGAGAAAAGTCTTGAAAATTGCTTTCACTGGTGACTCTCAAATGCACCATTCATGTCATCGGTAAAAGCTGTCGCGGACACCAAAGCCATCCGATATATCCCCAACGAGGATTGATTTATAGTTTTATTGAACCAGTTTGATTTCCTGAGCGGCGACCGATGCTTTGGTCGTATCACGTAGCAGTGGAAACAACTCTCCCCCCCCCTCCCGCCGTCTCTCATTCCTTCTCTCTCTGTACCTACAAGTTTTGAGTCGGCCGGTCGGAAAAAAAAGAAAAGAAGAAGGTTGTTTGGCATGGAGGAAAGACGCTGTTTGGTACAGTGAATACTTGAAAGCAATTAATCAAGCTTCACTGTGGCATGATGAGGTGTTATGGCAACTGTTAATTAATGTAAAAAGCGTCTCCCGAGCCAAGTTAACCTATATGCCCGACTGGACACTATAGCATCAAAATAAAATGCATTGGCGCCCCGGTGACAGTTTGCTATCGTAAAGAACTGGAGTGAGAATGTTCTAAGAGCACACATTTCTTGTTCGACATATTACGCAACCTTCCAATCCGCTTGACCTATTTGTTTTTTTTTATGGAAGTGCACGTAAATGTTTTTCTAATACACAGGGATGTGAATTCGGCTTTTGAACCGGTGAGCAATCTACTTGATAAAGGGCAAATGTTATAAATAGGATTTTGATGACCAAAAGAAACTGCTTCTTGTTTTGACCCCGGAAAACATGAAACAGTTGTGTATCAAACCGAGAAGGAAATGCCTTAATTATTCTATGAAGGAAAACATGGTGAACTTGCCCTAGGAAGTCAAGGAATATTTCAACGGTCCTAGGTATAAAACAAAGTGAGCAGACCGTTTATTTTTAACCCTATGATAGTAAAGGAAACGCTTCAACTATCATAGTGACACAAATTACTTGAGTACTATTTTTTCCTATGATAATGAAATGCCTCAACTTTTAGTTTTTTAATTTATTGGGTTTAACATCAAAACACTGATCAACAGGAAGTTCACTGAAATGAACACTTTAAAAAGTAACATTAACTGATGGGAACAAAAGTTGATTACTCTTTTTAATCCTAAGATGGTTGAGGAAATGCTTCAACTATCCTTGAAAGAAACAAACGGTGGACACTTGTTCTTTTTTTCGTATTCGAGAAAAATTTAAACAACAATTATATTACATGAACAAATTTAAATCTGCTCTATTCCAACATTTTCTGAAAAATATGACTGCCCATTTCGGTGGTTTGTTCCGTAGGTGAGGTGCTTCAATATAATGTAACACTAATCATGACGATTTTGACAAATCAAAACAGGAGCTCCCGATTGGAAAGCTGCAGACAGTGACCTTAGCAACGAAGCCATCCAGGAGACTATGAGGTTGTTCAAGGAGAACAAACTGAACACAGAAGAAGCTTGGGATATGGTCAGTATCTTTAAACAACCCTCTGTTTGTTTTTGCCGTTTGCTAATTGTAATTAACAATCTTTAAAAGCATAATAATGTCCAACGGCTCAGTTCATGATCAAGATAATAAGCAGAGCATAAATCAAAGGGCTTTTTCCGAACCTCGGCTTAGGCTCAGATTCTGGCCCCGTTTGATGTTGGAAACACTGTGCGAAATGTTCACTGCTCCAAAATTGATGACGGAGTAAGCTGGATTCCAAATCCAAGCTGAGGTTTGGAAAGGGACTTAAATCTAATTACTTTCATAGCCCCAGAAATGGGTAAATGCTCTATTCCATGGCACTGCTGACAGCGGAATTCTGTGGTTAATGGTGCAGAGAAGTGCAGAATTCTGTGCAGAAAGCAGTTTATCACGCTGCCACCATCTTGGTCATGTTCCCTGTATCCAACAGCTGTAATGTGTGCAAATATTTATTGTTAAAAAAAAGGAACCAGACTATTGGCCCTTCCAGCCTCGGTTTGGTTATATTGATTTGAATGTGAGAAAATCAAGATGGCCGCACCATGGTCTATTAACTTGGGGCAATGTTCACATAGCATGGCATGGCATTTTGGTTGACTAGAAGCTGTTGCTGCTGATGAAGCAAGTTTGCTGGTGAGCTGAAACAGCGTAGAATTCACAGCTGAGCGGGTGGTGATGTTGAGGGATGACGCAGAGTAAGAAGTAAACAACAAGAATAATCAAGGGAAGAGTTTTAGCACGGTTGAAGATTGAGAATGATGAGAGATAAGATGAAATTGAGGCTTTTCCAAAATTAGGCAGCAATGTGTGGAAAATGAAATGTGGTGAATGTCTTAAAGTATCTGATGATTGTTGAAGAGCATGCATGGGATGTCTGAGTAAGTGGCCTGGAAATATGTAAAAGTTACCAGCGGGAACAAATTATACACAGTTTGAACACAATTTAAAGGGAAGGTATACGTTTGGTAATCACTCTTAAAATGAATGGTAATAAAAAACCTACTTGGTTAGAAGTACAGCGGCTTTCGATAGTAATAACAAATAATAATAATAATAATAAGACTTGTAATGCGCACATATCCACCCTGCTGGGTGTTCAAGGCGCAGAAAAGTATAAAGCATTTTGAGAATCATTTCACTTTGAAGTAATTTATCCCCCAAAATTTGAATTTGAGAAACGTTACTGTAAGATAGGTTTCTCAGATTGTGTGTTCCAATTATGTATTATTCTTCCTGCATGGACATAAAACTGCTCCGGATTTTCGGCGATATCTCAAAAATGCAGCCACCTTTTGAAATGAAATTTTCCCAGGTTAGTTTTGTTGTAGGCCAATATCTACGTTTATATATAGGATTTAAAAAAATCCCTCGGTTCTAAAAACCAAGGCATTTACAGTATAGGTTGTCTTTAGAAAAACATCACCCATCCAAACCCATCCTATTTACAACCCCCATGTCCTCATCGTTTTGTTGTGCCTTAGATAAGAGGTATATGTATAACAAGGCTGGACTGGAAGGATCCAAATTAGTTTGAAAGCCATATTTGATTGGTACAGCGCCACTCGCTGACCCACTTTTATAGTGCCTAGAGGCATCCCAACAAATATGGATACGGATATGTCTCATCCATAATAGAGCTGGGGTCCCACAAAATACCTGGGCCCAATTTCATAAAGCTGTTAAGCAGATAATTCTGCTTAGCAAATGTCTTTGCTAATCAAGGACTGAGTGGGGTACCAGTCACAGCAATGTAAACTGTATGGTATTTTGGGTGGTAACCTATTTCTGCTAAGCAATATATTTCTGTGCTTTGCAAATTTTTGTGCTTACATGCTTTATGAAATTGGGCCCTGTTACTTTTGAGTGGTGTAATAAACAGACGCTCACACAATGTGACGTTTGACGTTGGAGATTTGTTATGTGTATCGAAAGCAACCTGTTACATGTGTGAAGAGCATGCATGGATGTTTGGGGGTGGTTTTCTTTTAGAAAAAGAGGCATTCATCGTGCACAAATTTTTCACGGAATATTTAGGTCGCCACACCAGGGTTTGTCCTTAACTTTTTCAGTGACTAGCAGGAGGGCCAGTTAGCTTGGCATTTCACGAGGCTGTCAGCTTTTTCACTGGTCCATATTTTAAGGTTTTCTTTCAACATTGTCATTAGCATGGGACTTGTAATTTAAACTAATATGACGCGGTTTACGTGTAGCGATGGCAAGCAATGAACTAGCCAGCAGGACCAGTTGGAGAGAGTTCTCACTGGTCCTCGGGTGTTTTAACTGGCATCTGGCCAGCGGACCACTGATACTAAGTGAGAAGGCTGCACACCTCCTCACTCTAACAATAGATTGTCCAACAAATTCTTAACTGTCTAACAAATTCTTCAGACCTTCTGTTTCCAGGCCTGAAACTTCGCGCTTATAAAAATTGCGAGGCAACTTTTCTTTAGTGGAGGACACCTCTATAGCCACATGTGAGTTTCAAGTGGAAAATTTCAAGGGACAACCAGGCACTGACCAGGGGCACTTTTTCTTTAGAAAAACCTCTAGAAAACTAGCTGAATGAAATATTTTGCTCTCCCCCAAAAAATACGTACCTCATCTTAAGTATCTACACATAAACTTGTACATGTTGTAAGCTCATATTTATCTACAGACTGCATGTGTGTAAATTTAAGGGATCAAAAACAACACAGACCATTTGCTTTGTGCTTATTAGACATTCAGGAGGCAGAAAAAGGTCATACTAATTAGGGGAACCATTGAAATTCTGTCACTTCCCATCTTTTCCATTGAACCACTTAAATGTACAACAAGAGCGAGATTTAAGTGATGCACCAAATGCACCTATTCGCCTTGTCATGTCGTATTACCAATTAGTGTTCTATTACACCACCAAGGGCCCACACCGGTCCCCCGCAAGTATGGGCAGCCAAGCCAGATTCCGACCCAGTCGATTTTTTTGTTCGTCCTCTCCTCTTTGTCAGCTAAGCACTGTCATGGCATAACCGGCAAGGATAAGTCAGATCTGATTTGGTGCGTCCGCTTTCAGCCCCACAAGAGCACTTCAGCATCACATAATTCTCCAAATCCCTCAGCGGCCAAACTCAATAGTTTTAGGAGGAGAGTCTTTAAAGCAGTAGACACACAAAAAACCCCCCACTAAAGTTGGAAGACGTTCCAGAGATAATAGGAAATTATTGGAATCCAGTACTGGCTGTGAAACACCAGAGGGCAGGAAACGGAGCCTCACTGAAACTCAATGGTGTGTGGACCGCTGCATTGTCGTGGTGTGTCACCCCCCCCCCTCTCCTCCCAATTATTCCCGTCCACTTACAGACGCAATATGCCAGCTATTTAAAGGCATTTTCCCCCCAGAAGATAATGCATTGACTATCGGGTTACGGGCTCAAGTTGCCCTGTAATAAACCGTCCTGCACGGATTTTAATTGTGGCAGGGGGAGACAATGGAGTCTGGGATTCCCACAATGGGGCAATGGAGAAATAACATCTCTGCTTCTTTTTTCATTCTAGTCGATGCAGGGGAATGGACGGGGATAGAACAGAAGCTGCTGAGTAGAGAAAACCAACATGGGGTGGGGGGGGGAAATAACCTGATAGAAAGTTGAAATTAGAATTGATTCGTTTTCTCCTTGTATGTGTGTACTGTGTGTGTGTGTGCAACATCTGTGAGGGAACTATTGTCACAGGGCAAAATACCCTCCCCCCCCCCCCTTAGATTCGGAACGGACTAAAAAACAGGTTGGGGAGTATGTGTATGTCTAATACAAACATCCCGTCCATACAGACCAGAGGGTCGATGGCAATATATTTACAGGTATTGCACTATCCATGAATGACGGCGTATTGCGTTTCTGAAAAACGATACTGTGCCTGTATATTTGATTTAAAACGGCAATAACCATTTTGTTGATTCCGCGGGAGATTGGTTTTAATACCGTCGCGTGGACTAATTTGGGGGAATTTGAAAATTTACCTGTGGCTAGATTGTGTCGGTTGTCCTCTGCCTCCCCTCCAGAAATAGAGATTTGAACGTCAAAATACTTCAATTTACAGATTTGTTGTCAAAAGTCATTGACAATTGATGCATAGAACGAGCAGACAATAATCAAGTTTGAAAGTTGTTTTTGAATTGTTGATGCAATCACAATCTAATTAACAGTCATGCACTCACTTCTGCATTACGATTTGGGGGAATTTGGAAATTTACCTGTGGCTAGATTGTGACGGTTGTCCTCTACCCCCCCCCCCCCCCCCGTAAATAGAGATTTAAATGTCAAATTACTTCAATTTACAGATTTGTTGTCAAAAGTCATTGACAGTCAATGCATAGAACGAACAGACAATAATCAAGTTTGAAAGTCGTTTTTGAATTGTTGATGCAATCACAATCTAATTAACAGTCATGCACTCACTTCTGCATTATGAAAAAAAGAGAGAAAAGAAAGAAAGTGCATTTCACATTTCGTTTTCCACAGGCAACAGCGTCCTGGAATCGGACATGTTTTCCCCGACTCCTTTCGGCTATAAATTCCTTCATAGTGTATTTCCATTTTTCATAGCCAAGAGGTATAAAGAAGAGAAGACGCAAAAAAGAAAAGAAAAGGGGGCATGCAAATTTGGTGGAATAAATTTGGAAACTCAAATTAGACTTCTCCTCCTTTTGGCCAGCCTCCTCCGTCCCTCAGGGGAAATAAATCATACATTTGCATGTCGTCGTCAGAGAATACACACCGAGGTCATTATCCGCTGGCATAAGTCAAGACCAAAATGATATATCATAATCAAGCGGAAAAAATATATAAAAAAATTAGAAAGCAAAAGAAAGAAATCTCGGTCACAGCTGACGGGAAATGTTCTATTTATCTGGGTCGCTGGAGATAAATTGGTTAAAGATTGATGCGCTGGGAGCGGTGCGTGATGCTGGAAGAAGGACATCTGTTGACCAAGAATGCCTCATCTCTTTTTTGTTTCTGCTGTAAATAATTTACTGCGAGATCACCTCGACCATCAGTCAGGATGCAGCGGGGAAACAGAACGAGTATGGAATTTGAATCGTGAGAATCGAAGAAGGGTAATGAGAGAAAGAAGAAGAAGAAGACTAATGGTAATAATCATAAATGATAATAATTGGAGAAACGTCTTGATCACATTGGAACAACTGTGAGGGTAGATCTGTTACAGAAGCTTAGGCGGGGCTTTTGGGAACAGCGAGGATCCTGAGAAAGACCCTTGGGATCTAAGGCTACGGGACGTAGCCCGACTTGAGGAGTTACCGGCACAAAGGGAAATGTGATATTCCTTTGCACGCTGTGATATGATGAAATAATAATATTAATAATAATAATACAGCATTTGTAAGACGCGCTTTCCCCCCGAAAAAACAACAAATAATATTCTTTATCCCAAATGTTAATTGATCATCTATTAAATCGCTGCGGTACCTGCTGCTCGGTGGTTTAGTGGTAAGATGTCTTATCTAGAATGGCAAAGGTCATTGGTTCGAATCCCTACATGAGTGATATACCTGTGGATTTTTTTCCCCACAGGACTCGGGGGAAGTACTGAGTATACAGTGCTTATCACACATCAGTGTGTGGGTAAAACAAACGATATTAACTGAATCTATTTTTAAATGGTTGGAAAGGCAAGCGTGAACAACTGTGTTTTTAGTTTCTGGCAGAAAAGAGTGTGCTCTTTATTCAGTACCTCATGGAGACCGAGGACAAAACAAAAAAGGTATCCATAGCAGAGCTGCCAACTCTTCCTGATTCTGCAGAAAGTTCCCTGAAAATAAACCAATCTTTCCATGTTCTGATGAACAAATTTGACAATCTCCCTGATTATGGAAACTTTTTCCCTATTATGTCGAATGTAAATCCAAATATCTCCCAGATTCTTGTACAAAATCTCCCTGATTGCAAGATGCAAATGTTGGCAGCTATGCCATAGAGGGATTGTAAAGACTGGGATGCTCCACAAGAATCTTTTTGTACAAAGTCTATGGGAAGATGTTAAGTACAGGGACAATAGAATGTTCCACAGGGATTCATATTTGAGAATGCGTGATGTTGTGCATTTGTCTGAGGATTTCATGAATATGAATTCCAAAGTCTTGGTGCTATGCTGGAAAGGGCCCTGGGGTCGATTTCACAAAACTCTTCCTAACTTAGGACTAGTCCGAGGCAGTGCTAAGAGATAGGACAAGTCTTAAGTACTGGTCCTAACTTAAGACTAGTCCTGTCTCTTAGCATTGCCTAGGACTAGTCCTAAGTTAGGAAGAGTTTGGTGAAATCGATCCCTGTACCCATACACATAACTAGCCAAGCAATACGAACACAGCTCCAGTTGAATCATTAGAACTTCGGTACACTATGTAAATTGACGTTTTTACCCCTTGCACTGACATCACGCACAGCTACTGTCTGCGAGTGGTGTGCCATTTTGAGAGTCAAAATGCTTGTAAAGGTATGGCAGGGCTTGAATATGGGGGGAAAAATCCACAAGACCGCAGGGCTTGTAGCTCAGAATTTTGACTGGTTCCAGAATTTTTTTTACAAGATCAGAATCAAAATGAGCAAAGACCAGAGAAAAAGGGGGAATACAGTTTTAACATTCGAACTGTTTTTATTTAAACAAACACTAAGAGAAGAGTTCTCTTTTTGTTTTGTGGGTAAGTAAACTTTGATACTCAGCAGAATTGAAAATAGATTGAATAGAAAAATAGAAGACCGCTGCACTTGTCCGGCTGCTTAAAAGCAGGACCATTTACACATTTAATGTGATTTTCATAGGATGGTTGTAAGATGCTTTAAGTTAAGGATAAGACTTGGCTCAGAAACACTTTTGCATTATTTCTCAAGCCCTGGAAAAACAAGCCCTGCTGTACACACGACATTTGATGTGATTTTCATAGGATGGTTGTATCATGCGTGTGTTGAAAACTAGAGGATCGGAATGAAGAAGTCTTTCAACATTCCAAACGGATCACATTGTTGAAAAGAATTTTTAACTGAGTTGTAAGCTCAGAAACCCTTTTTCTCAAGCCCTACAAAAATGGAATGTGAGCTCTGGACACGGACATTTGATATGATTTTTTATAGGATGGTTGTATGATGCATTTGTTGAAAACTAGAGGATCGGAATGAAGAAGTTTATCAACAACCGAAACATATCACACTGTTAGAAATAATAAGCTGAGAAACCTGGCTACATTCTTTGTCAAGCCCTGGACAAAACGGAATATGAGCCCTGTACAAACGGACATTCAAATTGATTTTCATCGGATGTTCATTGAAAACTAGGGGAAAGGAATGAATAAGTCTTTCAAAAACCAATAACCAATCCCACTGTTCAAAGAAGAATCTTTCACTAATAAGTATAGCTCAGAAAACCCAATTTCATTATTGTCAAGCTCTAGAAAGAAACCCGAATGTGATTTCTGTGTACGAAGCTACACGTAAGCAGTCCAAAAGTTGGCGCCAGTTCAAACGGAGGACAAAACGCTTGTTATTGCAGTGATCGCAAGTATATACATTTACACGTAAGAGAAGCAGTTGCCAGCTTTATTGTCATTAGTTCGCTTGCCTGTATTTGCTCATTTGGCCCCCCGAGGCGGTTTGATGCCGGAGATGCTGCCATAATTCCATCTCCTTTCATTTATCTCTCACCTTGGCAACCAATCATGCCACCTCCGATGTCTGCCTGTTTGGATAAATAACAGCAAGCTTCAGGAAGAAAACGATACAGCTCATTCTCAGAGCTCATAAACGCACCCCCCCCTTCCCCACTTGAAAAATAGAGTTATAATAACACAAAAATGGTCTGAAAATAGGTAGGGTCCCCAATGGTTGCAATCTATCTTTGTAAATGCATTCATGCCCCCTTCTCTGAAAGCAAGCAGTCAAGGATTTATTGTCAGTTCAGATGAAAACCGTTTTGTCCCAATGCAGCATTGGCAAAAGTTAGGACAGCTGGTTTCTTTGCTCCCCCCCCCCCCTCCTTCAGCAATAAGAGATTCTTTGAAAATCTTTGTTTTCCCTGTGGATTAGAACCCTAAAAATATATCGTCAGATTTGTAATATCCAAAGCCCATGTTCTGAGGGATTATCGGAGGAAAGCTGTTGGGGACTTTGTTTAGTTTGCTCAGAGACATAAATTCAGGGTTACTTGAAATGAATTTCTTTTTCAGTTACAGAAAGTCATAAGCAATAAAATGGCTCCTGACAAAACAAAATAATGGCATTACCGTTACATTGTTGGTGCTAGAATTACCCCCAAAGACATGCTTTCCCATTCCCATGCAGAATTGAACTTTCCGATAATGACTTATGAATGGCAGAAAACTGAGCAAACTTTTCATGCTCAGTTTTCTTGGAACACAATTTTGCACATTAATTGCTTACGCCCTTTCGCTGGTGTAAAGGGTAAAACTCAAAATAATATTGACAATTTGATATCTTTAAAACTGTACTCGGATTTATGTACTGAGTTGTCTGCATCCTTCGTGATCAGGAAAAGTTTCTTCTTTGTTTTTACGCACACGCATGAACATACCCTCTGAAATAACTTTTTTGTGGACATTCTATTATATTGATTTAAACACCCACCGAGTACGTTACGTTTGAATCAATTTTAATATATGTATTTTCCAGGTAACGGATACGGCTGAACATGTTTTTGATCACTAGCTAAAAGTAAAGTGCCTGACAAGTATGTATTTTTACCGTTTGAAGGTTGTTGACTTGGAGTCTGTAAAATGTCAGCGCTCGCCTGCCAACTGTCTAAGGGATTATGGAATTAATATGTTCATAGGACTTACCTGGATAAATGTGATTTAACTTGTGTATGATGGACGTTGCATTGGTACACGTATGGGATTAAGGACACTTCAATTGGAGTTTCTATGGGGTTCGTTAAACAGAGGAGCCCCCCCCGAGGTACATGCACAGATTTGCCCCGTTGGATTTCTACCTTCTCAAAATACATTCTCAAATTTTGCCTACTGGCAGTTTATCACTGAAATTTGTGTTAATCTGTTTAAATTAAGAATTACAGGTAACGGAAGCTGTGATTTGTTATATATATATATTTTTTTGCGGGTATCTTGCAAGATATTCTTTCGTACCAAAGGTAGTTGTTATTCTGGTTTGGTTGTTTTGCACCAGGCTCCAGCTCGTCTCGGGAGGTTATATTTTTTATGAGTGTCATTACACAACACATATGATTACCTTATCATGAAAAACTTTATACTGACCAAAAGAATAAATTTAATTTATCAACGCAGGGTAAAATACAGAGTAGAGAAAACCTGCCGATACTCGAACATAAGGGCAGGGCTCCAAGTTACAAGTTTAATATTTATATTTGGTTTGCGGTAACACCATGTGCATATCTACTTGCTAGGTAGATTTTGTTCTTTGAGAACTTGTCTTTCTTTTTATTCTGCTGCCGCAGAGTAGAATGTTCGGAATTCGGGAGACTTCTCAGTTCCGAAAAGAACTGTCCTGCTTATTAACTACTACCTGGGCGGGAGGTAGGCAATCGGGCGGGACTACCACTTTCTCTATGTGGATCGGGGGGGGGGGGGGGGGACTTCTGGTTAATAACTACACTGCCGCGGAGTGAGTTCGTAATAGGTCTCAACGTTTCGACTAGCTTGCTCTAGTCATCGTCAGGAGACACAAAACTTTGGCCTCAAGTGTCCCAAGACAGAAAGTTGACTCCAAGACTACATGGAGGTCTCCTGTTTTCTTTCCTCCTAAAAAACATGAAAGGAAGCACAAGAAAAAATCTGTTAAAACACTGCTTGAAAATATTTCATTAAAAATGTCTTCCTCTTTTTAACATGTTGAACATTCCAGTTGGTTTTTTTAGGGAGATTTCAGTTTCATGAAAAATAAGTGTGTGGTAAATTTATAATGGACATTGATATTGTTTTCGGTATCCACTAAATTGGATGTTTGTGGCGCATCAATGTAATCCACCCATTTATTTCATTCCTTAAACTGTTTGAGCTCCCTGGGGAGTATATACAGTCTGTGCTGCCAAGTGTGTGGTGCTCCAAGCTAAAAGTCATGAGCAGGATTCGAACCCACATCAAGCTAAATGTGTCATGAGCGGGATTTGAACCCACATCAAGCTCAATGTGTCATGAGTGGGATTTGAACCCACACCCCAATTATTGAGCTACCACAAGTTGAGTCCAGTGCACTAGAGCCTTCGGAAATGACATGCCAGAAAAATGAAACCTTCCTGTTTATTTTTTTCGCAGAATGTTTTAGACACAGTTTATATCTTTCACTTTCAATACTGATTTATTTTTACTTTCTGTAAAAACAGTTTGTTTTTTTCCTCACGACAGAAAAATTATGCAACCACAATGTCAAAAATAAAGAACCCTTCGTATGTAAAAATGCAGAGATGAGAAGTGTCAGACTTTTTCTGAGTTAAAAGTTTTATGTTTGCCTGGTGGACAAACAGATTATTGATTAAATTCTGCTCTTTGGACTTATTCTCTAGCTTTGAGGTTATTGTTCTTAGAAGCTTCTTGAAATCTATAAATTCCAGGTGTTACTAAAAGGTGTTACTGCCATCATTTCAACATGAAAGTTTGGATCCTAGATTCCGCCACGACTCTCATTCGCCCCAGAAAATGTCTCAGTATGATTTAGTGAAGAACTTGGCAATCTGAATGAAAGATTTGTAGTTTTCCTCTACAGTGGCCCACAAGTATTGATCGTTTTTGTTGTTGTCTTATTCCCATTAGAGGTCTTTACTGTCATTCATACTGTATCTTCAGGAGGGGAAACAACAAATCTTTTCAGTTTCTCAAGAATTTTCTCTGAACTGATTCATTGGAGTGAAAGAATTTCGTTGGAGCAGCAATGGAAATCCAAAACTTAGGGTCATACTACAAATTGTGACTTTCACCCAGCGGCACCCGGAGGGTTTAGGACACATCGCCGCCGACGTGGCCAGGGTTCATTCCATCCTTTTCTAAGACCTCACCTTTGGTGGGTTAATCGATTGAAAACTCCCTGCAGGGAGTCAAGCGATCCTACCCCACTGCAATACAACCCAGGTCACCTGGCAACAGACCTGTGTAGAAGAATTTCCGCTCGTATGTGCGTGAGCGTGTGTGCAGTTGCGGAAGGAAGTCCTGAAAAGTACAGCTAGGATTTGAAGAAAGTAGACAACCCTCACAATCATTTTGCATTACTTGTTTTTTTCTGGTAAAGTCGGGAAAGTTTTCAGCCCCATGTAATTCTTGTGCAGTGCTTTTCTTTCCTGTTTTACGGAGCGGATGTGACAGAAGGAGTGACCTTGTTTGTTGTACCTTGAAATTTCCTGTCAGGCCTGGCTTTAAAGGTGAACTTTATCTGGGAAGTCTCACATTGTGTGGACTTGCATCGCAAAAACACATCAAGTGTTGCAAAATTTAAATAAAATCTGAAAATTACTTCAAGGTTTTTAGCTAGGGTCATAGATTGGTAAATACTCCAAACAAATTAATGACTTTAAAAACATACTTGGTGAGAAGCACTGCAGCTGTTGTTAGTATAAACTATTTTGAGAAAGAATTCCCTTTGAAGTATAGTTTGGATAATTGTTCACCCCAAAACATTTGAATCTGAGAAATGATTCATGCATGAATCCTTTTTTCAGATTTTCGAGGGTTGGTGTCCCTTTGCGAATGTTGCAGCTAGAGATGCGGTTGGAACCCGCTGTCACCTCACTAAACATGGATGGATTCATCATTTTTTTGAAAAATACCGTTACAGTTTTTTGCTGTTTTCTCAGCAAGTAGACACTATATTCAGCTGAAACTTTCACATGTGACTTTTATTGTATATTTCTTTATAATTTAGCCTATAAATCAGCATTACGTTGACAAAAACCAATCTATGACCCTACCTTTAAACGCAATTCCAAATTCCAATTTTCCATGGATAAAATTACATTGATTTTTAAATCCAAATTGAATTATTGATGTATTTTCTAATTGCTGATAATCTCTCCAAATTTGATGGGAAATGACTTCTACTGCTTGATCTAAAATCGCAGTTTCCATGACAAAAAACCCCCCACACAAACCTTTTGTACCTCAACTACGATTAAAAACGCAAAGGTTGCATCGCCTAACAGCACTATATGTCAAAGATACAAGTGGGTGATATCATTGTCACGCCTAACTTCAACATGTCAATTTTATTTTTATCCTCGCTGCTGTTGGTTGTAGTAGTACCAGTTCTCTTGCCTTCTCTCCTTCTCTCAGCCCAATCTCATGTTCCATTATTAATTAAACGACTAGAAACAGATAGTGTGTACTGCAACGATGTCGACATGACAGGTGGATTGGTCCACGGCAGGTGGTGGTTAATGTAGGGGTATGAGGCTCAGTGGGCTGGATTTGATTTTGATTTTTTTTTCCCTTCCTCTTCTTCTTCTTCTTCTTCTTCTTCTTCTTCTTCTTTCCTTCAGCCCGGGTTTTTTCTTATCATCGTTCTCGTCATCCCAGTAAGATATAAACTGCCCCCGGGATGTTTGAAGCTTGGAAATAGACACCAGAATTTAAAAACCTAGAAAGAACAAAAAAAGAGAGCGAGAGAGAGAAGGGGAGGAAGAAAATAAGGAGGAAAATAGAAGTGATTAGGAAATGCTGAAGGGGGGTTAAGTGTGTGGAGAGAAGAGAGGAAGAAGAAATAGCTGACCTGTTTTAGCTGTAGTGTTAATGTTGGAGGTGTGCACGCATAAGGAAGGTAATCTACCTGAAATATTTGGCCGTTAGATCTGTCCTGACAAAGCCTGGCTGCTTGATTGAATACAATTTTGATTGGAGACGAAATGGAGGTTTTTTTCTTTTTTCTTCTTCTTCTTCTTCTTCACCCATGATTCCCCCCCAGATGAGTTGGACTTTAGGGGAGAAAGCCCTTGCTAAATTGAAATCCACGCTGGATCTAATGCCTGGTAATAGAAAGACAAAAAAAATCCCTGCAGAACGTTTGATAGGAATCTCTTGAGATGGAGAACGGAAAATTGTTAGACTCGGTATTTGAGTTGTCATTCGGCTCCGGAGTCGGTTCTTGTACACTCTGTGGGAAATTGTTTGAAAGGTTCGATGGAATGATAAATCTGCATGTGATTGATTGATAGATGTGGATGTGCCTGTAATTTCAATTTGCGCTCAGTAATAAACTTGTGTGTGCCCAATTCCGTAGGGCTGCTTCAGCCCACGTTGCAGCTAATAAGCACAACAAGATTATGCTTACCAGAATAAGGTTGACAGCCAAATACCCTGTCACTGGTATACTGTCTGTGACTGCTTTCCTGCACACTCTTGCTTAGCAGAAAATTCTTAAGCAGTATCTTCTGCCTTAAAGCAGCTCTGTGAAATTGGGCCCTCGCTCTTGCTGATTTTTTTGTTTGAAGCTGTAAGAAATGACTAATTATTTATTTCAGCACTAAAACCGCTTAATAACTTTAAACCCCTAACTTCCTATGGCCATGTCCAAATCAGTGGCTGCAGCGTTGGCTGTGGCTTGGTCGCCATGGGAACATGCATTGACACATTGAATGCCCATAGCAGCACCCTTAGCAACAGCCGTAGCACTAGCCACAGCTGTCACTTAGGACACGGCCTGTTCTTAGTAGGAAGAAGCCAATCCCGATTAAAGTCACGATATCTAAAAATTCCACGAAACTCGCCTTACAAAAGAGATCATAAATCAAGTTTGTCCAGAATGATCAGTAACAAATTTCAACATATCAAGTAAAATTAAATTTCAGTAAACGACATTTCTGATTCCCGAGTGTTAACTGATTATGTTAACCTCCCCCCCCCCGCCATACCTTGTTATTGCATTGCAACCCCCTACATGTATTTGACCAGTGGCATAACCAGACCTTTTTCATTTGAGGGTGGGAGGGGGGTGGAGGCAAGCAGGGGGAAATACATAATAAGTTTGGGGGGGGGGCTTTTGGTGTATTGAACTATTCAGTTGTGCATTTTTTAAAATCTCATTTGAGGGGAAAATTGGGGGGGGGGCGACGCTGCTGTATTTCACTTTTGGTTTTTCTCATAACCATCAATATTAATTGTTCATCCACCGTTTGACTGTTCACTTTTTTTTTTTACATGAGTGGCAAATAAACCAAAACCAACTTTATAATCGATCATGTGACTTTCTAAAGCAACTCAGCTGATTTGGGGTTTTTTTCTTTTTGAATGAATAGTGTCTCGGATAACTGGTTAACATTTACCAAGATTGTTATGGTGGGCCATCTTTTTTGCTTTTACAAATTGTTTCAATTTTCACACATTTTTTGCTTTCACAAAAATGTTTGTTTGTGTATGGTCTGGGCCCAATTTCATAGAGCTGCTTAAGCACAAAAAGTAGCTCAGCACAAAATAATTATGCTTACCAGAATAAGGTTACCAACCAAAATACCATCTCACATGTTCTATCTGTGGCTGGTATCCTGCTTATTTTTGCTAAGCAGAATTTTTTAAAGCAATATTTTTTTAAGCAGTATTCTGCATAAGCAGCTCAAAGAAATTGTGAAATAGAGCTGCTTAAGCAGAAAATATTGCTTAACATTTTTCTGCTAAGCGCAACCGAACAGGATACCAGCTACATTTTGAACATGTTAAATGGTATTTTAGCTGGTAACCTTATTCTACTAAGCATAATTTTATTGTGCTTAGCAACTTTTTATGCTTAAAGCAGCTCTACGAAATTGGGTCATGATCATGCATACCACAATGTTGTCGTTGCTCTATTGCTAGTATAATTGATTAACCCAGTTTATAATTTAACGCATGCCTTTTAATTTGATTCTAATCCATTCAATTGTTTGCAGGCGATGGAAAAGGAAAGGGAACAGAAGAGGTGGAAAGAGAGTAATTTAGGCATGACCCAACTCCCTCCCGCCCCTCCCGGGGTGAGTCGCAATTCCAGTCACACACATCAACGCTCATTTTACATTTTTTCCACATTATGGTTTCATTGACTTGCAGGTTGGGGGGGGGATGTGCTTTTGGGCTGGGGAACCAAATTATTAGAGATCTTTGAATGAGCACTCAACTGCTGTCATCAGAAGTTTGTGTATTTAAGTGATTTCTGATCGATAGCATTTACAATACACAATGTTTGTTGATATCAATTCGATTTGTATTTGTTTTTTTGTGTTTGTGGTGTTGGGTTGTGTTTTCTTTGTTTTGTTTTATGCCAAGACTGCAAATGTGATATTTAAAACAAAACTCTTCACACTACCGCTGTTTTGATTTTTAACAACTTTTTTTGTTTCATGCCAAGTTCTGCAAAACATGGCAAAAAGAAATGTTCACGCTACAACTATTTTGTTCTTTAACAACTTTGTTTTGTTTCATGCCAAGTTCTGCAAACGTGGCAAAAAGAAATTTTCACGCTACCACTATTTTGTTTTTTTAACAACTTTGTTTTGTTTCATGCCAAGTTCTGCAAACGTGGCAAAAAGAAATTTTCACGCTACAACTATTTTGTTTTTTTAACAACTTTGTTTTGTTTCATGCCAGGTTCTGCGAACGTGGCAACAACAAATTTTCACACTAGCACTATTTTGTTTTCATAACAATTTGTTTGCAAACCAGCTTTATATGATAATCAGAATCGTTGTTTATGGCTCTCTCCATTTTATAAAACCAGGCATTGAGATAGAGTCGCTTTCAGATAAAATTTGACAAATGTACATGTATATATATATTGTTTTCTTTAAACCAGAGTTTAGCCTCTTCTGCTGATCAATTACTTTCATTTGTGTAGACTTTGGTGGTTTCGATTGGAGGTGGTTTCGGTCTAAAACCTCATGGAACTCAACCATTATTACCATTTTTTTAAATCTTGAATTGTTGTTGTTGGTTTGTGTACATATGTGATGCGATCAAGCAAAATGAGTTGTTTGTCGACCCAGGTAATTTTTCATTTTTTTTACACATTTGAAAAGAGCATAATCTATGCTTTAATACTGTTGAAACCCCATGTTGATACCACCTTCGGTTCAAAACTTGTGAAAGTAGAAACACCAAGAGATGCGAGAGAGTGAACCTGAGAAAAGGGGGTTTTAAGTTGAGTTGTTTATTGAAACTACATCGGCACATTTTTTCATTTTTTCAATGCTAATTTTAACCCCTTTTTGTTGTAATTTATCAGAAAGGAATTTGCCAATATAAAATAATATATATTTTGGCACTTAAATTTACCAAAAAAAATATGTCACCCCTGTTGGCCTGTTTAGGCTTGTTTCTCCATACTGATATTTCCAACAAACGACTCATTTAGCTTGATCGCATCACATATAGTGTTTTTATATGGGTTTTTTTGCTTTTAAATTAGTTTGTCCCGGTTCGTGTTTGTTTTGGTTGTAGTTGTAGTCTGTAATAATTGGTTTTTTTAATTAGGTTGTTTTTAATGTTAAATTTTTTAGCTCTTCGTAATTTGTCAATTTTGAACTTATTGTAATTTTCACTGCAATTCAGTCTTTGGCCACGAAAGTCTTTTTTTAAATTTTTGTGCAATAAAACCATTTCAAATTCAAATTCAAATTCAAATGTCTGCTACAGTGACATCAGTGTATCGGCAAACATTGATAACGAGAACATCCACCAAAAACCAAACACAGTGGATATCATTTCCAGGCATGCAACATTTCAGCTGACAAGGGCCCAATTTCATGGCTCTGTTTACCGCCAAATTCTGCGCTTGCGATCACCATTCTTGGCTTACAAGGCAAGAGCCAGGTTTCTGCGCTAGCTGCGTAAGCGGAGAATGCCTAGTAATGTGGACTCCGCGCACAAGCAGAAATTCCCTGCTAACCTGCAAATATAGGCCTAACGCAAGTGTGGAATTCCCTGCTTCCGTAAGCGCTGATTCTTTGCTTACGTTAAGCAGAGCCATGAAACTGGGCCCAGGTGTTTTCCTTGTTTTTGATTTGTCAGATGTACCATTTGAAAACTGAAAAACACAGAACAAAGTCTAGCGGTAGCCAATTTGCACAAGCGCCATCTTAAAAATATACCTCAATGCATAATATTAAAAAAATCAATCAAGCTGCCAAGATAGATGCCATGCTGTTTAGTTTACAAGTGACAGTGCCAGGTTTTATAGTTGTGTACCGCATTGCTTCAAAATCAGCGCGCCATGATGGTTGCTGGTGTTCTTGGACTCGGATTTCCACCAGAATCCTTTGCGCGCTGATGATGTGCATTGGGACATGCATATGGGATATTCCCTCTCCTTTTACAAAAGAAAACTTTAGTTGCAGAGACCTGCATTTCAGGGTTGTTTAAAATCTCAGATGTACAGACTTGCGAAAAGTTTGTCTTCATGACCGTTTCACAAAGAGCACTTCCCTG
Organism: Plazaster borealis; assembly: GCA_021014325.1. Classification (NCBI taxonomy): domain Eukaryota; kingdom Metazoa; phylum Echinodermata; class Asteroidea; order Forcipulatida; family Labidiasteridae; genus Plazaster; species Plazaster borealis. Next base: position 10,489,889 of record CM037476.1, on the reverse strand, counting down.
GGAGAGCTGTAAAGCAAAATCCAACCAGTAAACTGATCAGCATACAGTACTTTGGAAATTCCATGAATCTTTCTTCTAGTGAAAGTATCATAAGGTTTTATGTTTGCTTTGACAAAACCTGATCTTGTACCGAGTGCATTAAGAGCTTTACCAATTCCCAGCTCTTGTTATGATGAAGAAAATGGAAATCAAATCGGCGAAAGTACAGATGTTTGTTTGTGTCAGACAGTGTTTCATTCTCAGTTGATTCTCTTTGTAGCCAGGGTTTTTTTCTGCAGATTTTTTTTGGTATAAATTTCGAAATCACAATTGGAAGTATTCAGTTTTGTGATGCACTCATTTTCCCATTAGATACAGTCCGTCTGAAAGTGGAAACAAATATTTGAGTCTTTTACCTTACATTAAAAACGGTGTAAAATGCAATTTTATTTATATACCCTTCCGGTGCAATATTTGTCCCAGGATGTTGAATTATAAATATATGGGTCTGTACATCTTTGTACGGGAATTGTTTTTAAAGTTCATGCCTGAAAAAAACGGTCATGAATTTGACTTTGTTTGCATGCCGTGTTTATTGAAAACTGGCAGATCAAAATAAATGTACTCTTCCTAAAACTATGATGTACTTTTCCTTGAAACTAAGAGGAATCATATTTTATGGAATTACGCCATTTTTTTCTAATAAAAGGAATGTTCAAAACTGCAAAGTAAATAATTCCTGACGAAGCCTGTGATAAGAAGACAGACAACAACAAAAACCATGTCAAGCTTAAAAGGTTTCTTACAGGAATTAGACTTGTCACATTCTAATCAACGGTCTGTTTTCTTTTCCAGGGAAAAAGTCTAGAGAGGCCTCGTTCCAATAAAGCCAAATCGAAGAATAATGGAAGTAGGAGTGCAGAACAGAGCCCACTAACACCCTCAGGTGAGTCACTTTGACTTTGGTTGAGGTTTTACGGTGGCTTTTTTAGTATAAGGTTATCATAAATGTGCAAGACTGAATGACTTCTGACTGGACCCCACGTCCCCCCCTCCCCCGAACAAAGATATTGACAAAATAGGGAGACCACCAAATGTAGGGCTAGATGGCTCAGTCGGTAGAGCACCGGCATTGCAAATCCCGAAGTAACACGCTCAAATCTCTCTCGAGTAAATTTTTCTCTGTTCACTCAAAATTGTGATTGTTTTGTACTCAGTCAGTTGTTTCCCTTGTGGTTTATTACTGGGTATGAGTTCAGTAAGAGCAGTTGTATCGGATGTTTGGTAAAAGGGGCAAGTCCAAAAAACCCATGCAGTTTCGAAATGGACATTCAAAAAGTGATTCCATGATTTTGTTGTTCTTACATTGGGCATCTGTGTGAACAATACCCATAAGAATAGATATGTTATTAGTCCTTTGGATGATGTCATTTAAAAATCACGGTGCGTTGCATTATGGGACCACAAAGGATGGACCTGTCCTAAACACATTCCAACATTATAGTGCTGCATAATTATCAGCTAAAGATATGCTACTTTAAATACTTAAGTAAAACAAAATGAGTAATAAATCACAAAGGAAACTGACTGGGTAAATTTTAACTAATTTGGGGTTGAACAAAAGAAAAGTTGATTAGAGCGAGATGCACCTGCGACCTCCGGATTAACGTGCCAACGCTCTACCAACTGAGCTATCTTGCCCTAATGTTGGCAGTCTCCCTACTTTGTCAATATATTTGTTCGGGGGTGACAGTCAGAAGCCATACAACCTGTAATTAAAAATTAAAACAAAAAGAGGATGCTTTGTTTGGGTTCGTGATGAATTGTGTTTGAATGCCGATGTGGAAACCATTTAGAATGCTCCAGATTGCACAGTAGGACTTTTAAGACCAAGATAAACACCAAGTAGAAAACATTCAGAATACCCCGTTTCAATGCAGCTTGCTTCGGCCAAACATCCAACAATTTGGGTCCAGAATGCCCCACAGTTTTGAAAAAACCCCAGGGAGAACCGTGGTGTTGGTAAAGTGGGGAAAAGGTACAGTTTAATCCCTCAGACAAAATTGAAAACAACCATGCAATCAAGGAAGGTTTGAGGTGAAACCATGTGCATACCTTACAGCAAACCTTACTTGATTGTACTCCCACCAGGCAAAGTTTCAGTCATGTAACATTCGGGAAAGTAGAAGCCAACAAAAGTATAACAGGTTAGAAGATAACTCATTCTGCAGAGGTTTTGTATGATTGGACCCCTTAACATGATACCATCCTCCTATGTCCCTTCAGATACTGACTCTGCACGCGGCACAGAAGGCGCCACGGGGTCTGACGAAAGTCCCCGCAGCACACACAATTACTATGAACCCGCTGACCTCTACCCCGGACTGAATGACGAGGGAGATACTGGTGACAACTTAGAAGACAGCATGTTCCTCCCTGAACCGAGGGTCGAGGCACCTGGTAGACTCGGAGCAGATGGGGTCCTCTCGCTGGCCGGACCGTCCATAGAAGATGACATCTTCACGGTTGGTGACGACCAGCCAGCAGCAACTGTGCTAGACCAGGACGGAATGACATTCAAGAACAACCACGCGGAGATGGTTTGCTGCTCGGAGGAGCAGCTTCCCAACCTGGATGAAACCATCTCGATATCGGAATACAAGATGGGACTGGTGAAGACCAACTCGATCGAGTTGCTACACACCAGACTGTGCGAGGATGGAAGTGGCAGCGGTAGTAACTCCCCAACCCACGAGGATAAAGGGGAGTACCTGGAACCAACAGTTCGTAGCAATCAACAGAGAATCAGAGCTGCAAGCTCCCCAGCTGTAAGTTCGCCGCTATGCCTTTCCTTAATTACTCCTCAGAACAACTGTTAGTTTATATTTTCATGATAAAGAAACAAAAAATTGGCAAAGCATGCTCAATAGCTGCTGATCAGGAAGTCTTTAAGCTTCTTAGATAATTCATAGATTTACAGCCAGTGGGAATGTAATGTATGTAGCAAGTACCATTCTGAAAGATGTAGACAATTCTAAAACAGGAAATGTGCCCCCTCCTGTCCCCCCACAAGTTCGCAGGGAATTAACCATGTTGTTAATAAAACCCGCTGTGATTCTACCTGGAACCCCCCTATCCAATAACCCCAACCCTCACTGTATCTCAATAGCACTCCGCACTAATGACGTCACTTTTGCTCAAAATACACGTATGTCGACAAACATTCCACCACTAGCTCTCACCTGATCACCACCCTAGACTTCAGCAGTCAGTACATGCGAGTAAACAAAAAGCTTGGACATGTACGCACGCGTACATTAGTGAATGTATGTAGGTGGGTGGTCAGGTTGGCGTAGTGGTATCTTTCCTCGCCTTCCACCTCTAGAACCCCAGTTCGAATCACGCCGGGGGACCTACTTGGGTTGGGTTTTCAGTCCCTACCTGACTGCGTGTGTTCTCCCTGGAATAGTTCTCTGGGGTTTTCCTCCCACATCTAAAACTGAAACTTCCTCCCTTGTCCTCTCTCCGTTGGGTTATCAGTGATTAAGTTCACTTTTCTGCGAGTCCTTGGCTTCACAACCAGAATGAGTGAAAAGTGAAATAACTAAATGTTGACATGTTGTCTGTGATCCGGGTACTGAGCTTCTCTCTCTATTGTAGCATTAGTGCGGAGTGCTACTGTGGCGTGCGCCATTAGTAAAGTGTTTGACTCTTTGTACACTACATGTATGTGTTTCCCCCGTTCAGATACCCGTGTGGAGTTTGTCTGAGGCTGCAGTCTTAGGTGGCAAAAAAAAGCCATCCAAAGTAAGATGCCTAGCAGTCCGTTTTCCATGAAATGCTTTTATATTTTTGCCATCCTGCATGCACATTATCTATGCTCAGAAGTCTAGGCCTGGTACTACGTTCTTGGAAGGGAAAGGCCAGGTTTTCTTTAACAAAGGGCACCTGAATTGAATGAAATGTAAATTTCTAATGGAACATTTCAAGGGGCACCAAGGCAATGATCAGGGGCATGGAGGCAATTGCCTGATCCCCGTTGCCTCCATGAAGCGCCTTGAGTACCTTGTTTGGTAGATACGTGCGCTATATAAGACTTCGATATTATTATTATTATGAAGTATCAGGCCTCAAAGTCACACAATTTCTGCATGTTTCTTTCTACTGACTAACATTGTACTGTACCATTCAAAGATGTCAGCCAGTATCTTGATAATGATATAGACCTTTCTTTTGACACGTCACAGCCCGAGTTTTTGCCGACCGAGGGTGGAAAAATATGGAAAGCCATAAATGTCGCACAAATATTCAAAAATAATGTTGAATTCGTTGGAAACAAATCAACCAATCATGGGAGGTATTTCAGCTCATGAATCTTTGCAAAAATTGTTGAATTTGGTCACAATTTTCTTTTAACATGATTGATTGTTTTGCTAACATTTGGCCATGCCAACCGGCGCACTTTGTTTATCAACAAAAGAAAGGTCTATAGACCCTTTGCATTGGCCGCCATTGCTGATGAAACGTGCATGCGTGAAAGAGCTATCATTTGCTGAGATTCGTGCGCAGCGCGTACAAGCATGCAAGTTTCCATTGTTTGTCATCTAAGATGGCGGCCAATGCAAGGGGTGTCCATTGACCCCTGCACCAACGTCACACGCGGTATGTCTGCTACGCTCGCCATTTTGGGAGTCAACACGTTAGGATGTAAACACCACGTCACCAAAAATGGGCACTACACGGTATGACACACAGGAACATCGACTCCCAAAATGGCACAACCAAGATTATTGTGATGATGACGGCAGGTGAATTCGGTCAATACATTGTAGGGTTCTAGCATTTGCTGATTTTTTTTTTATAAACTCATACGCCCAATTTCAAGAACAGACAAATCTTGCTTAGCAGAAACAGGTTACCAGCCAAAATTCCACACAAAAATAACATTGTTGCAACTTGTGCCCCACTCAGTTTTCGCTTAGCAAAAATATTTGCTAAGCAGTATTTTTATCAGCTTTATGAAATTGGGCCTTGACTGGTGCTTTCATGCAAGTAACACAGAGTGTCCATATTTAAAAACAGAGCAAGGACTGGTCCTGGCATGGTCTAATCAGCATGTTTCGACTGAGCTGCAGGGGTGAAGCGACTGGGGGTGTGAACCCCCCTCCCTTTTAATTTGTCTCAGTCAGCATTGTGAAGCTCAGTTGACATATGAAGCACCAAATCGAGTAGATTAAGGGCATCCAGAGTGAAAAAGTTTGTCGTTCTGACATTATGTGTGAAATGGAAAAGAATATTGATAGTCGGCAGGTTGGCAAACTGGCTTCCATGTCACCCGAAAGCACAATGCCCCTCGCTGCACCCCGGCTGATCTGGGCCCAATTTCTAAGAGCTGCTTAAGCAGAAAAAATTGCCAAGCACAGCAAAATTCTGCTTACCAGAATAAGGTTACCAGCCAAACTACCATGTCACGTGTACAATTCATGACTGGTATTATGCTCATTTCTGCTTAGCTGAAAATTGCTAAGCAATATTTTCTGCTTATGCAGCTCTATGAAACTAGGGCTGAAACGGGCTGTCCTGGTATTTGTTTACATATTAATGTCTTATTAAAACTGGGTGCCCAAATTTGTAAAAAAGGGCATACAAAAAAAGACACAGTTACAATTACCTCTTGCTATTATGACCTGTGGCAACATTCATGTTAACCCTTTCATGCACCATTTGTTTTAGTGATAAATTGATAATAATGGACACATTAATGTTTACTTGTTTTTTGTTTTTATTGCAAATGGCACCCCCCCCCCAAAAAAAAAACAGGTCACAATAGCACCCTCAAGAGTCCTCTTCTGAAAACTGTGTGGTCTTGCAATCTTTATTTTTCGTTTTACAACTATTTTTCTGAAGGGATTTAAACTGGTCACTAGCGACCGGTCAGACTTGAAAGAGTTAACACAGGAATTGATATACTGTTGAATGTAGAATGCAGCATTCTATTCATTGTGTGGTTCCGGTAACCTGCTACTATAAACAGTGTCTGTCTGCCCATAGTTCCTTCCTGACTTTGGCTCTTCCACCTCTTGTTCTTCCGACTAACCTTGTAATGTTCAGGGCTCAATTTTACAGGGCTGCTTAAGCACAAAAAGTAGCTAAGCACAACCAAATTATGCTTACCAGAATAAGATTACAAGCCAAAATGCCATGTCACATGTACAATCTGTGACTGGTATCCTGCGTATTTTTGCTAAGCAGAAAATGTTTAAGCAATATTTTCTGCTTAAGCAGCTCTATGAAATTGGGCTCAGGACCCAGTTCATATAGCCAAAAATTGTGCCTAACAATTATCTGCTAAGCAAAAATAAGCAGGAAACCAGTCAAAGATGGTACATGCGATATGGTGTATTAGCTGGTAACCTTATCCTGGTATTGGCAGAATTGATTTTTGCTTAGCTGCTTTTTGTGCTTTTAAGCAGCTCTATGAAATGGGGCCCTGGTTTAATGATGTTAACTCTTTTTCATTTCTCACACTAACAACATTGTCATTTATGCATATAAATACCTTTAATTTTGAAGATTACGGAATAATCGGAAAGTTTCTTTATTCCTTTACATAACAGCATAAAACCTTTTAGAGGAAAGTTTTTTTCTTTCTGAGTTGCTTAGGACCTTGTTGTGCTTGAAAACATTTTAAGATTCATTCATTCATTCATTTTATTTCCACATCAATGCAAAAAAATAAGAAGCAGAGGTACATTCTTTAAATACATAAACAAGTAGATAAGACTAAACAAAGATGTGGAGGGGATTTGCAAGAAGCAAGCTTGTCGAGTGCGAACCCCCTCATTTATATTATATGTGCTTCAACATTCGGACAAACCCCTTCCTCACACGTTGAGTGTTAATCATAAATGGTTCTTATGTGAACTTTACCTACACCTTAAACATCCCATCTAAAGATTAAAACAATTGGCCCACTTTATAACTATATAAGCAGGAAACCAATCAAAGGTTATATGTGATATTGTACTTTGGCTGGTAACCTTATCATGGTAAGCACATTTTGTTTGTGCTTAGCAACCTTTTTTGTGCTCAAACACACAACAAATTATGCTTACCAGAATAAGGTTACCAGCCAAAATTGCATGTCACATGTCCTATTTTGTGACTGGCATCCTGCTTATTTTTGCTTAGCAGAAATTTGTGCAGAAACATTTTCTGCTTCAGCAGCACTATGAAATGGGTCCAATACATTGTAGCTTCTGCAAGTGGAAGTGGGTTGTAGTTATACCCAAACTCTCATATATGGGCGACATTTATCCGTATTGCCTAAACTGTTAAAAAATGAACAGACTTGAGGTAGCAAAATGGATGACGGGTCGCACACATTGGTGAAATCCCTGCCCTAAGTTCATCATAAGGGGTATGGAAAGGTCTTGCTTTAGATTTGTCAGTTTTGTCTCGGAAATGAAAGATTAAAGATGAAAAAAAGGAACTATCTATTGCAAATTGCTTACCAATACCAACCCAAATGAGATGTGGTGTAAATGCAAAACTTATTAATGGTCCGACGTTGCGGTTCTAGCAGAAGCTAAATGACAACATAACACGCACATATATACACACGTTCGTCAACCCCATAAATCCAGGCCTTTTGTTTGTTCTCCCATTGTTTGAACTTTCGTTTTTTAGGGACGTCCCACACAGCTCTGTGTTGCAGTCACTCTGTGGACATTCCTTTGTTCTAAACACTTTAGGAAAATCCTATTCTTCAACACTCTAAAAAAAAACACTGTGTGGAGGTGTGTAAGTCCACATAGTGTTTCAAGTCCCTACATTATGTGGAACTCTTTTGTAATCAGGTCCACACTTCGTATGTAGCGTTAAAGGTATCGTACACGTTTGGTAATGACTCAAAACAAATATTAGCATAAAAACTTACTTGGTAACAAGCAACAGAGAGCTGTTGATAGTATAAAACGTTGTAGGAAACGACTCCTTCTGAAGTAACATAGTTTTTGAGAAAGAGGTAATTTCTCACTAAAATAACAAAAACTTCTTGCAAGAAGTTTTTATTCCTATCTGAAAGCACATAAATTTGTTCAACAAGGGTGTTTTTTCTTTCATAATTTTCTTGCAACTTCGAAGACTAATTGAGCCTAAAGTTTCACAGGCTTGTTATTTTATGCATATGTTGGGATACACCAAGTGAGAACACTGGTCTTTGACATTTTCCAAACGTGTTCAGTGCCTTTAAAACATCCTTTTGGATCAGGTTTGTGGGTGCATTGTTTTGTTGTTGTTAGGAATCCCACAAGTTGTTCAACTCCGTAAATCCAGGGTTTCTCTTTATTCTCCAATTGTTTGGACTTAAGCGACTCTCTGTTTTATAGGGATGTCCCAATTGTACACGAAAACAAAGTGAGGGCATCCTCCCTCTTTCAAAAAACCCCTGGATCCTTTTTTTGTTGTTGAAATCCTTGTTTTCAACGGGTAATCACCCTCATCAATCACATACAAGGATCTTAGTCTAACATTTAGGTTATGCTAATACTTGTATATCGTCGGCTCAGTGCTATAAAGTCATTAATTACAATTTCATATTCGTAATGATCAAAAGGTCATTCAATGAAAAATGCGTATAAATTTCTAAAAAAATAATTCAAAATAAACAAAATAAATGTTTTACTTAGAAAATGAATGTTTCTTTTTGCCAAACAAATACTCTGAAGGCCCTACTCTTAGTCAATAAACTCCATTTACCAGGAGCTCCAAAATATGCAAAAGCAATTTTATGAAGTCATGCAAATTACACTATAAATGACCTATAGTCCTGAGTAGACAACTTGAGTTGTGTTGTCATTTACATTTAGCCTTTGAGAAAGTCTCTGCTTGGGTTGAAATTTCAGGCCTTTAACAATTGATAAGAATTATAGTCCATATGTAAAATGTTAAAATTTGTTTCCTCTTTCAGGACTCATCAAAAGGAGGAAAGTCATTATGGTCCAGGGGTTTCGGTACGCTGAAGAAAATCCATCAGAAGCCACCCACATCCCCAGCTCAGTCACCTAGTGAATCAGACGTAAGTATTTTTTTGTCTTACAAATAATTTTCTTTTACAAACATATAGCAAAACATCCATATTAACCACTTCACATCGGAGAACGTCTGTGGATGTTGGAGAGACTTACGACAGACTTCCGGTTCTACTCCATCTTTTGCTGACATGCGGACAGCTGTGACCCAAAACAATATCTTAAATAAGATCATATCGATCAATGTTTTCTTTTTATCTCGTACTCTCTCTAGCAAAGTAGCCTGGATCGTGATAGTACCCTCAGCTCACTCAGTGGCAGCTCAAAGAGTTCAGGTACTAGACCTTATGATTTCCTAAACCAAATTGTTGATCGTCCCCGCCCAACCCACAAATTTTCCCTGTATTTCCTGGGAAAGTTTGGTTGATATTTTTATAAATTCCTGATTTTTAGTTGTTCTCAGGAAAAATAGCATCAAGTGTGAAACTGTATGAACAAGGGATGGTTGGTGGGGTAATGATTCCCCAGGAATCTCCTGGGGTTAATTTTTCCTGGGAATTGGCTCGGTTCTGTGAAAAGGGCTTATGGTTGAACCTGAAAGAAAGCAGGAGATAATTTTTTTTTTTATTGCACGGCTGTGTAAATGCATGTAAGTTTATTTTTTAAAATCAGAATATTCTAAATGAACAAGGAGTTTTTTCTTACTGTATTGTGAGTATACTAATAAATAAACCGAATCAGACAAAGTTGTAGAATTTCCTTGCTAACTTTTCCTTTTCAATTGTGTTTTTTCTTAATCTAGAGGAGCCAGAGAACAAGCGACCTACAAACTTGGTGGATCCGGAACTCTTAAACAGTCAGGGAGAGTACATCGGAGAGTACACTAATCTGGCAGTCTGCATCCAGGACTATCAGCCAAGTCCATATGATAAAGATGGACTACCCTTAAAGGTTTGATATCTACCGATGGAAGTAATAGTCCTTTTTAGAGACTGCTCATTTCTGTCTAACTGTCACCATAATCATGGGGGGGGGGTCGTGGCCAAGCGTTCAAGTGCACTGGACTCAAGCTCTGGGCCCAATTTCATAGAGCTGCTTAAGCAGAAAATATTGCTTAACAATTGTCTGCTAAGCAGAAATGAGCAATGAGCAGGTCACAAATTGTACATGTGACATGGTAGTTTGGGTGGTAACCTTATTCTGGTAAGCATAATTTTGTTGTGCTTAGCTACTTTTTGTGCTTAAGCAGCTCTATGAAATTGAGCCCTGGTGTTTCTATTCAGCAGAGTGTGGGTTCGAGTCCCGGTCTTGACACTTGTGTCCTTTAGCAAGACACTTAACCATTATTGCTTCGTCCTTCGGATGAGACGTAAAGCCGTTGGTCCCGTGTGTTGTGTAATGCACGTAAAATAGCCCAGTTACACTTATCGCGATAAGAAAGGATTTGCCGCGGTATTTCTGGCAGTGGCTGCTGATTGCCAGGGCACCTTGTAAACCCTTATAAGGTGCTGCATAAATGGACCTCATATTTCAAAAACTTCAAAACCTGCCTTAAAATAATAATAATAAGCACTTTGAGATGCCTGTAGATAAAACGCTATATAGAAACTAGTTATTCTTCGTATAAATATATTGTACATCCAAAGCGTGGCTAATATTGTTTAGGACACAGTGGTTTCTAATAAATGTTTAGAAATGTAGATAGTATGTCAACTTGGGACGCATTGGAAATTATCGATACAGGAATAGATTGTTGATGTTACCCATTGCAAGCAAAACATTTTTTATGTATGAAAAATATTGGTTAAGTAATAAAGAAAAGGGGAAACTGACTGCAACTGTTTGTTTCAGCATTTTGTTAAGGTGATCCCTCTTTTGCCGCTTCCCAGGTTGTATGGTAAACCTGGCTGTGATTCCTGGCTATACGGCAGTTGCAGGTTGAATGGCTTCGGACTGGCACCCCCGAACAAAGATATTGACATAATAGGGAGACCGCCAATATTATGGCTTGATAGCTCAGTTGGTCGAGCGCCTGCACGTTAATCCGGAGGCCGCAGGTTAAAAATCCTGCTCTAGTCAGTTTTTCTTTGTTCTACCCAAAATTAGAAATACTGCTTGACTTCATTTTACATGCAAAATGAATAACCAGCCGATGACTCGTTTCAAAGTTTTTCATTTTTAGGGTTTTTCCAGAAGGTTGTCGCCACATTAGTATTTCTGTCAATTTATTTCTGTTCTCAGGTCGGAGACTTGGTTTACATTATGATGAAACAAGGAGGGTCCTGGGAGGGTGTGTGCGGCCAGCGGCGCGGGAAGTTCAAATTTATCAGCGTCCATGTCTTGAGTCCGGAAGAAGAAGAGAAACGGAAGGAGAGCATAGAGATGGACCTTGGTGAGAACGACGATGGTAGTGACACCACACCCTCCGAAATCATGCCCAAGTTATCCAGTCTGAAAGAACTACTGGAACGCATTAAATGCGAAGTAAGTATTTATTTAGGACATCATCACTTCAATCTTCCTAATCACTCCATTTCTGGCATGATTTTTCCAGGGCGTTGAGGCACTAGGTAACCACAGAGAGACCGTTTGTCAGAGTAGGGAGAAACTGTGGATGAGGTTCCTCCAGACCATTCAAACAGCCCCGTCTCTCTTCCCCCTTCCCCCCTTGGCACCCTCTTCATTGTTCATCTCTTGCCTTTTTCTGTGTGCTTTCTGCCTCTCTCTCTTTTCATCTCTTTTGACTGGACTGTTTCTGTTACACCAGTATACCTGGTTATGTGTGTTGTGTTGTCATTTAGCTTTCGAGAAAGACTCTGCTAGGGTCGAAACTTCAGGCCATTAACTATTTTATTTTTATTTTGTATTTATTTATAATAATACAAAATTGGGGGGGGGGGAGGTGGGTGATTTTACCTGACATCAAAGTGTGATAAGCACCGATCCGTGTTGGTAAGTCTTTGCGTCACACGCGCGCAAGTGCACACTGAGGTATAATTATTCAATTTGAAAACACAAGACTGCTGGACTTGTCACTTCACGAGTTTGCGCGGGGCTTAAATCACTGGCCTCGGGCCTGGGGTCCAGTGTAAACTTTGAGCCCTGTACATACAAGATGACAAGCACACATATGCGAACTATCAATGAAATTATGTGGCATATCCCTCTTCTATAGTCAGTCCAACTCCTATCATCATCAATTTACTTATTAGCTCTGCTTCTTTAGCGTATATCTCTTATTGCATCCTAGTCTGTTTGTTATTTGTTTTTGTTTTCCGTCATCTGTTTGTCTTGTCTCCACGTTTGTAGCTTGTCTGTCCAGGCTGTCTTCTACAAGCCCCGTCTTAACTTGACAGCCTCTTACTCTCTTTATTTTGGTCTACATAGATTAACTCTTTCCCCGATCTTCTGTGCTTATTATTTCGCTTATCTATGTATTATTCTGTATATGTTATATTTTTGAGAAGAGAGGTATGAAATAAATGTTAATTTGAATTGAATTGAATTGAATGTGTGGCATAAGGATCATACCCAGTATTTGCTGATTTGGAGGTTGCTAAATATCCCATTTTTTCCCCCTTCCACTCTTCTCTCTCCCAGCAATACTACTCCATTTTTCAACTTCATGACTTTGGAACGTTGGAGCAGTTCAAATACCTAGAATCAAATCACCTGGGTCTTCTGAACATCGTTGATCCTGAGCACAAGCTCAAGATCCTCACAGCGGCACAGATTCTTAGAGACCCCAAATCAGGTGAAGTTTAATTTTATTTGTAAATAATAATAATAATAATAATAATAATAATAATAATAATAATAATAATAATAATAATAATAATAATAATAATAATAATAATGTGTCATCTCATTGACATAGCTGTGCCAGGTGATATAAGGGTTGCTTCTCAAACCCTGAATGATCTTAAAACAATAGACCCCCTTGCACAATGCTGCTGGTACGCTGAGGTCACCCACACATTTTTACGCACCAAGAACAGCTATCGTCCAATGATCTGCCTCCTTTTGCATCAGTGAGGGCGCTGTTTGAGGGTGTGATGTCATATACAGGGGGGTCTATTGGGGTCAAGAGTCGGGTGCTGCAAGACGACCTAAAACTTGTAGTTTTTTTCCCATGATGCACTGCGAAAAATTGCCTCTCCTGGGCAAACTGTAGAGGGCGCACTATATTGCAAATCACCCATTTTGATTGTCAATCCCTGACGTCTCACTTTACCTTCAATCAGGTTTGAAAAAAAAGAGCATAGTTGCAATCATGGTGTACACAAAATAGTGTTGCTTGTAACCAAGGTGGGCATTTTGGTCCATTAGTTTTTTGTTTGTCTCCTTCTTGAGTCCCTTTTTTTCCTCCATTAATATTGACGTTGAATTTGACAATATTTACTGTGATGAATAGGTAAGGACAGGGCAGCATCACAGCAGTTACAGGGTCTTCTGTGGCCGACCAGAATGCCTGCAGGTCGTTTGTCAACAAGAGACTCAGGCTTCTATGCAAGTTCCGAGACCTGTGTGTCAATTGAGAGCGTCGGCCTCCTCCGACGTAGCGAGGCTGGGGACTCGCTGATTGAGGAATGCGAGACAGGGTACCACGACGACGAGGTGACATCATCAACAGATGCGTCCCTCCAGGAAAACACCAACGTCAACAACTCAAACTGTATAAACGCCGCGCGGAACCAGAATGGGTCAAACGGGGCCGGTAGACTTGGGAATAAGCCGTGCAGGCACGGCCCTCCCGCCAAGAGTAATCGTAACGGACAGCACCAGCTCTCAGGTTCTCCACAGTGCCCTAGGAAAGAAGGAAATGGATCTGCCAGCCCCCTTGCCCATCATGTGTGCCGAGTGCACACCAACGGTTCGTCCACAAAGTGTGCACAGCAGAAGCAGCATCATCACCAGCAGCAGCTGGTGACAGTGAACCCTGCCTGGACGGACATGGCTCCATACAGAGACTCCCCCGTGTTCAAACACAGGCACCTAGTCGCCACGTTCAGCGACCCCGGTTCGGCGCCGAACTCCCCACGGATAAGGGCCTCCATGAAACAACCCCAAAGGCATCACGTGAAAACAGGCTGCAGTCAGGATCATCAGTGTCCCTCTCCAGATGTCGTGCCCAGAGTCTCAAGCGAAGACAGGGCACGGTGGAGAAGGAGTGCCCTGTTGGAGATGTACGGCATCCAGGACTCGTCTCGTCTGCATGGGTCAGGACACCTCATCCAGTCCTCCATCTCCAAGACACACCCAAGTCCCAAACTCCCCCGTCGTCATGTAATGGAACAATATCAATACCACGCCCACAACGCTGCGCTGCAACAGGTGTCGCCCGTTCCCAAGGGACGTCGTAAATCTCGCAGCGTGTCGCCCCATAAGCGCCACCACCACCACCACCACCACCATCACCGTGAGGTTCTCTTGTCTAATAACTCTGTACACGCCTCTCCTACTTTGCCATTGCGGGCGACCAAGTCTCCACGGCAGCAAGGTTCCGTTCAGTTGGAGTGGATCATGGAGAGAACATTAAGACATGAAGGCATTGATCTAAAGGAGGAGCCTTACTCCAACAAGGTAAGCCAAGATTGATGCAACTTGAGACAGCGAGTTAAACCAAGCCAGTAATTTCAGTCAGGAATTTTTTTGATCAGTATTGAAGTTTTTTATGAAATTGGTAAAGTTGCCACAAAGCAAAAAATTAAATGGCTGTGACCACATATTTCTTTTAAGGTAGAGAAGCCTGAATGTGTTTTTTTGGAAATGAGGTTCAAATATCTTCATCCAATTGATAGTTTGCAAAAGAATAAGATAATTTCTTTTGGATTTTCAAGAATTGTTACATTATTTGGTTCTTTGATTTGATTCTTTAGTGACCGCAGCAGCTGCAAGCGGCTTATACCTTAAACAAAAAAAGTCATAGCAGCCACAAATAGCTGCAAGATAACATCAATTAAAAAGACTGGGCTAAAGTGACCCTAATCGAAGAGTTCAAAGTGAAGGTCATAATAAAACCTAAATCAGCATTTTCTAATATAAAAAAAAACAACCAGCAACCACAATTTCTTTTGTGTATTGGTTTTCCAGATGTTTTTAAAGAAATATTGATTCAAAAAATCAACAGTATTAGCCATTTTAATAGAATCTGAGATAAACAATATTGTTTGTGTTTTACTCGTACGTCGGCAGGATTCAAACTGCCTCTAGCTACTGGGCAAGCTCGGTGGTCTAGTGGTAAGACATCTGCTCTAGAATGGCAAAGGTTGTGGGTTTGAATCCCACCGGAGTGATATGCCTGTGGATTTTTTCTTTCTTCACAGGACTCGGGGGAGTTCTAAGTATACAGTGCTTAATACACATCGGCTGGGCTCGAATCTGGGGTAAAAATCCACAAGACCGCCGGGCTTGTAGCTAAAAAAATTACTGGACCAGAATTTTTTTCACAAGACTAGAATTTCAATGAGAAAACAAAAATACTTGCACAGTGTAACATTTGAAGTGTTTTAACTTGAACAAGTACTAACAGAATATTGATGTCATTTGTATTATGGGTGAGTATTCTTCAATACTTTGAAAAGATATTTATTAGACTGAAAGTCAACATTTGAACAAAAAACACAAGACCGCCGGACTTGTCCGGTCGTGAGTTTACTGGCCCGAGGCTAAAATCACTGGCCTCGGTTCTGCGGTCCAATCACAATTTGGAGCCCTGATCGGTGTATCGGTAAAACAAAAATAATAGTATTACTCATTTCTGTACGTATCGTGATGATTATATAGAAATAAATGGTATCTAAAGGGTTAAATGCAATTTTCAAGATTATACTCGATGCTGTCTTGGAACCGTCTGACTCTCTTCAATTTGTCTCTCCTCGTTTCTCTTTAGATGGGATTTTGTGGCATCCCTTCAGCCCTTGTGCAACGCTACGCAGAGGAACTAGAAGCAGAAGTATCCGAGGTTGCTTTGTGTCTAGAATCCATCCGTGTGAGGGAGCTTGTCACTGCATGCAGGTGTTGGGTAAGATTGTTTCCTTTCATCAACTTATTCATTCATTTTGAGCAAATTCCATACCGATAATGTTCAAATGCGCATCACTTAAACTATACTCCAGTTTTCAAGCAGAAAATATTGCTTAACAACTTTCTGCTATGCAGAAATGAGCAGGATACCAGTCACGAATTATACGCGTGACAACGTAGTTTGGCTAATAACCTTTTTCTGGTAAACCTCATTTTGGTGTGCTTAGCTACTTTTTGTGCTTAAGCAGCTCTATGAAATTGGGCCCACGGCTTAATTTCACAAAGCACTAAGATTCATCTTAAGATGAGTTGTCAATACTGCCATAGTTGTTTGTATTGTGACATCACCTGGTCATGACACTTGCGCCCTTGAGCAAGGTACTAGACCATAATTGCTTCGTAAAAAGTTGGGAAGGTAGTGCATTCTGCTCTGCCAGCCAGGTTCCTAGTGGATGATACCCATGCCTACATCCTTACGAACTGTAAAGGGTGTAACCCTGTTTCAGCCCCAGGAGTAGGTGGCAACATGCCCCTGGTGGCTGTTGATTTGGGTCGATAGCCAAAATCAATTAAGTGTAGCCCTTACCGTGAAGTGGCCTTCCGGCCATGTGATGTTAGGCGATCTCTCATAAACAATTTTTGTTTTTAAATCACACTTTGCTTAGCAATTAAGATTGATACTCATTATAAGATCAGTCTTAGCTCTTTATGAAATCCAGCCTTTAAAACTGCCTGTAACAATTGGTAGAATTAGCCTTTCCCATAAAATATGTAAATCGCATATCACACAGGCGCACCAACGCTACTGGTTGGCAAAATGAGGGAGTATTGCGCCTTATTGTATGGGGCTGATGGTGGCGTGATGCATATGCGTTTGTGCATCTGTCTAGTGCACAGCTCGATGGTGTTTACCAACCAATAGTGTCTGTATGCATGCGTGAATGTAATTAGCATATATCATGGAAAAGGCTAATTGAAAAACATTTAGATATTCCTTCTTATTACTCGCTAATATTTTCAATAAATATTTCCGGCAAGTAAATTTGCTCTCTAATACCACCTGCTTGGCAGCTCTATATGCAAATTGGACCATTGGTATTTTGATTGTAATGTTTCTGGATTAAGAGGTTCGTTTTTTCAAATCCAAAAATAATGTAGATGTTACTTACATGTACATATTTTTTAAATTACGTCTCACTTCTAAGTTAGGAGCTTCTTCAGACTGGTGACCATGTCTAATGCCTCATAATCCATGACTACATGTATTAACAATCCAGTTGAACTTATTTAATTATTTGTAATGTTCCTCATGTACTCGTTTGCAGTTCCGCAGTGACACACTTTCAAACCAGTCCGGAAAAATTGTGTACGCGGGGACGGGGAGCACCGTCGAGGAGTGGCTGACGTCCCTCGGCCTGCCGATGTACATCGACGCTTTTACGCTGAGCGGCTGGGATGAGATGGACATCGTCGTCCACATGGAGGAAGATGACCTGGAGAAATGCGGCATCGAGAAAACGTGGCACCTACGACGACTCACCACCGCATTAGAGCACCTGAAAATGTCTTGGAAACCAGTCTAGCACATTGGTTCGCACAAAAGGCCATTGGGGAGGCAAAAGTTGCACTATAAGAAACGCGGATTTGTGGGAATGTGTTTTTTAAAAAGTCGCTGTTGAAGTACCCTAAGAATGCTTTCAGTGTTACAGCGCGATCAGTGCCCAATTTCATGGTGCTGCTTAAGCAGACAATTTTGCTTACAAATTAGCAGGATACCAGTGAGAAATGGTGCATATGACATGGTATTTTGGATGGTAACCTTGTTCTGGTTAGCATAATGCTTAGCTACTTTTTGTGCTTAAGCAGCTCTATGAGATAGGGCCCTGTTCAATGCAAACATGTTGTACTGTACCTTGTTACCAATTGCACTGACTGCACCAGCAACGTATGCTTAATTTGAGGACAGCACTCTGTGAATGGGAGACTTTTGGGTATGCAGATGGAAGCAGACTTTTACCAATAGGCATTCCACTACAAAAATGCGCGTCACTTTAACAACTTGGTTTGGAAAGGGCTGTGTAAAGCACGTTCAAGTTAAAGGTATTACGCAGGATTGATAGACCTGACAAAATAGTCACAGACAGTGTTCATGTTTTGTGTGATCAACCATTATACATGAAATAACAACCCTGTGAAAATTTGGGTTTCATCCGTTGTGTGAGTCAGGAGAAAATAGTGAAAAAAACACGTACAATCAGCATGTAAACACAATGTCCTTAATTTTGGTTGTAACAACCGAAATCAGCTGGGTTTTTTTAAAGTTTTTTTTTTAGGTTTTCAGATACAGTTTTCTGGAATATGACTTCATTTCAGAGGGAAATATTTCAAGGAAAAAAAAGGTTCTATTATGAACTTCATAATCAGTATGCTTTCAGACTAAAACAATGATAATTGTTATCCTTACAATCCTGTATAATACCTTTAAACCAATCATTTTGCAGTATTTTTAAGGAATATTTCGTGTGTCGGTCAATGTTTTGTTGTCTGCTCTTAAAAAATAAACTATTTTCATTACCAATTACGAGCGACGCATTTGTAAACAAGCACAATGTAATGCAGTGAAAATTTTACAACAAACAATCTGATTTGAAATATTTCTGTCACATGAATTTTTATGGACTTTTCACTGCTTTTGTCTATTTTGTGTAAGTTGACTAACACACACCCTATTGCCTCTTCTATTTCGCAAATGTTGCAATTGCCTGCTGTGCCCAACGCGTTCTGGATATAAAACATGCACGTAAGTTGGCCGATGTTGGCATCATTCGCCGTAGTGGAATGCACCCATAACTTCATTGTTCTCGGAAGTGTGCGCATGTTCAACATTATATATCAACAGAACTTTACTTGGTATCTGCTTTCACTTAGCGCTCTGAAGTCTCCCAAGGTCTTTTTCATAGCTTATAATTGTGACAAAATGCACGCTGGTGCTCGAGAAAAAAATAAATAAGAAAAAACAAAAAAAAACAAAACAGCATACGGCCTGTAATTTCATTTTTGTTAGAGAATTTATAAGAACATGTTTACCAAATTATGACACAAAACATTGGTAGTCAGGTATTAACAAAATAGATTTTTATAAAAGTTGGAAACTTGTTTACATGTATTTCCCATACCTCTTTCTGCAACCTTTAGATTAATTGAGTAATGCAGAAAGTGATGTGTCAATAAACACAAAACTGTGCTTTCCGTTGATGTTGTACTTTTCGTGTGAAATATTCATGAACAAAATAATCTTCCAATCCTCAATTTTCTTACAAACACAAAAAATCTGATCTCAAAAATTTCCTTCAGATTTTCTGATAAAATGTTGATAACATGATTTCCTTTTATTATTATCACTTACTTACATTTTTTATTTCAAGTTTACATTTGCAACTCATGTAAAACAAGTTAGTGCTTTCAAATGTCATTGTTGGCACTATTGTTGTCCTCCAGTTCAATGATGCCATTTCAAACTGGTTCCCCTGTTCACTTGTAACAAATTACAGTGCACTGAACACGGGAGCAGTTTGGTTTTCCCTTCCAGCCTCAGTTTGGTCTCCTTGACTTTTAATGGGCTGGTAGGAACAAAGATGGCCACAGTATGATAGAGTGTTGGTCACTCTATGCGATGAGCTTCTTGCATATAACTTTTATGCTGAACTAGAATCTGTACATGTGTTAATGATGATTATCTCTTTCTAATTTTGGTGATACACATTTTTAGTGCACTGCCAAGAGTCTACTCCGGAGAGACACAACTTTCCTCTGTGAATTTTTGGGAGAAATTCAGAACAGAGAGCCCTTGAGATGGGCTTTATTTTGGGGGGAGTATAACAAGTAATGCCTGTTTAAATTGCAAGACTGAGGTCACCCTTAGTAAGCCCAGGAGTATTCGGATAAGGATGATATGAAAGCAATCTCTCCGGGGCAAACTTGGCAGCACACTGTATTGTGATTCGCTGGAATTTTTCTTTGTTATTTTTTTTTAAATACTCAGTGCAACTATTGTGTGATATTTCATGGTGCTGTTTATTTATACATCTTTCTAGTGGAATGTACTACGTTTACTTTGGTTGGTGCTAATTATTATCAATGGTTGCAGTCGACTTACTGACTGAACTTATAATTATATTTTGCAGCCGTATCGGTTTTGGTTTTCATTTTGAAAAACTTAAGTCAATGTTTTTGTTTTGTTGTTGTTTTGGAATCATTCAGTTGAGGGAAATACCTATTGTCATGTTTATATTTGTCAACAGACAAACCCAGTAGTCCCTACCACTACAGCAACTGCCTAGCAGTGGTACCCACGTATATAATGCGTATGACACTGACGTGACACATTGTGTCTGGCTCTGCAAACCAACCAGGAGATTTTTCAAACTTTTTCTCTGAATTCAGACTTTTTAAAGTCTGCCTGGTGAACAATTTTGCTGTTGTGTTTTTCTCCAAATAAAATAAGTCATGCTCTTTGATCTACTTCTTTCTTTCTTACTGTTCCCGAAAGCACCTTGGAATCTATAACTCCAGGGGTTACCAAATGGGTGGAAATTCCATTATTTCAATGTATCTCCTAAGATCTGGATCCCTGTTTCAGACTTGTTTTGTCATTGATGTCACTCATCCCTGACCAACGCACACAAGTGTGTTAAATCCTTCAATTGGGGACCTCCTATTGTCCCTCCTTTTTTTTTTCACTTTAACTTTTTGGCAACAGCTCCCATTGGTTTTGTACATGCTCCCCAACTGAGGACTTTCACCCAACCGGGGACTCTATTGTCCTCTTTTGTTATAGGTCCCCGGTTTGAATGTGTATACCTACCCAGCATGCCACACACTAGTTACACAACTCATCAATCCTCAAGCTGGAAGCTTGTTTACATTTTTTTTAAAGGAACTTCAGTATAGACGATGTAACCTGTGACATCACATGTTTACAAAAGAGCCACAGAGCCTGGACTTCCTGCAGGCACGATTTGTACACAGACTAATGGAATAAAACATAAAATCTCATATTTTATGGAGATTGCGCTGTCTAATTCCTATCAACTTTTGATGTGATGAAAGGGGGCACATCTCAAAACTTGTCCAGCTTTTACTTTCATAATTCTTGAATTTATGTGGAAATTATGACACAAAATGTCAACTTTCCCATAGGACCTGTGTAGTATCTTGCCTGCCAGAATACCCAAAGAATGCACAAGGTCACACTTATTGTAAACAAAGTTCACATGGTCTATATGATTTGGGTCTGTGGGCTGGTGGCTCTCCTTTTCTGTCTCTTTTTAAATCAGCACAGCCTAGCCTGTTAACAACTTAAAACAAAATAACCGAGAACATATAATGCCCCGAATCAAGCCCTTAAATGTAATGTAAGTGGACAACTTCGATACGTGGCTTAGTAGAAATTATTGCAGTGAATACCTACTGATTTATGTAACCCGCAAAAGTGTCGGCCGCTGCTTAAAAAAAAAAAAAAATCAAACCATTATTGGTTTGCACTCATATTTCAGGCCCGCACTGTTGCTATAACTTCCAAGATTTGTTTTCATATGATGGAAACAAAACCAGGCGGATCCAATAGGAGTATTGTTCGATGTTGCCTGATGTTCTTTATAAAGTATTTGCTATTTCAGATGTTGAAATACCAATTTGAGATATTTTAATTAACAATCAAATTGCTTAAAGTCTTCTTTTTTTTTTTAAATGCTACCACTGGATGCTCATCCTCTAGTTTTTGAAAACATTCAATTTTTTCAATTGAAATCTGAAATCATGCATCTCTTTCTGATCTATCTGCCATTTTCTTTCGTTTTTAAAGTTAGTGTTATACCTTTATAATGACCCACCCCAACCCCCCCCAAAACCCCCCCCCAAAAAAAAAACCCAAAACCACCCCATAACAAACACAACAAACAAACAAAAACGTGTAATTTTTATCCGAAAGCCTACTTTGTTAAAAAGATGGTAATGGCAGTAAGCATCCTGCGAAATGATTTCTTCTGAAGTGCCCCCCGTTGATTAGAAATCAATAAAAGTACGTTTAAAATTTGAAATCCCAAATATTGCCCAAAGGTGACTTTTCGAGATTCAAATTTCTCTGGTGTCCATTTGTGAATGCTGCGGCTGTAGATGCGGTTGGTATCCGCTCTCACCTCGCTAAACGTGGATGGATTCAAATTTCTTTATGAAAATTTCGTGGCAGTTTCACTCCCCTGTTTTCTCAAGAAGTAGTCACTGTATGCATCTGAAACTTTCCGGGCAACTTTTATTGTATCTTTTTTTTATTTAATTGGATATAAATCAGCATTACGTTGCGTTGATAAAACCCAAACAATGACCGTACCTTTTAACAAGTTGTCAAACTTTTTACAAGTGGTGCGCAACATCCCCAGTTCCCCGTAATGAATTTTTTTTATTATCTCTCGATGAGCGAGGCAACAAGAACGAAGTTTAATAACCAGTTGTACACTTTCGTTTAATGTTAAGTGTCTCTTGAATATAAAATTGAGCTACAATTAAAGTATAACAGTCTATACTTATACTTATGGGTGGCACAAATACAATTTGTAGCCGCTAGCTATGAATTGCCAAAGAAACTGCTTATTAAACTAAAAGAATTTAAAATAATAATAAATAACAGCAGACAACATAATTGTCATAATCGAAAATTGTCATTATCGAAAAGCTCACTTTTAGGTAAGTTGAAACAAATGACACAGCCCCTAAGAACAATTATGTGTTTGTCCTTAAAATTCCTTAATCTTTTTGGAAATTGCAACATATTTTTATGGTATTCCATTTAAAAAAAACACCCGTTAACTTAAAATGTACATTGTCAATTAATAGGATAGATTTGTTTTGTTTTCCTAAACAAATCAAACTGGAAGATATAATGAATTTTGACAGAGTTTTTTTTTTACCATACCCAGCCTCAGATCTTTAGGATAAAAATTGTATACAACTTTTCTCAATCGAATCTTCTCGCAAAACTTATGTTTACAACCTCCCGAGGCCTTTGGTTTTGTATGTCAAAGAAAAAATGAGATCAAAACAGTTCAATTAGGAAAAAATGTGAATTGAACAACAACAAAAAATGTATAATGTATGTTACTGTAAATACCAAGTTTATATTTGCATTATTCGAGATGGTTCGTTTGTTGGAGGACATAGTTGCCTTGTTATGAATTCTCTACTCCAATGAGAGCAGTAGAGCAGTGCGAGTGTGAATATTTCTATAGATACTGGGTTTTTATGTACGTTTGATGGAGTGCACTGTATTTTAGTCAAGGAAAACAAAACAAAACAAAATGATTGTAAAATAATAACGGTAAACAAAATACACAGATGCACGTCTTAATTCCAAATATTAAAACATAATCAGAAATTGTGTGCAATGAAAATGTGATGTTTATTATTATTTTTTGGGTTTAAGAACAAGTCTTGCTTCATTAACGATTTATTTCAAATGTTATATAAACAGAAATGAGAAGGGTTTTTAATGGTATGTTTATCAGTGTGTTAAAGTATGTCTTCTTTTAAAAACAAAATTATTATTATTATTAACGGTGTCTTCTGAGAGTTAGGGCTTTACGCTAAATGAAGTTGAATTGATTATCATATTTAAAAAAAAAAAATCCATAAAATAAAGGCTGAAACGTTCAAGGGGATGTTACAACATTGATTTTTTGAAACGTATGGTCACTTTTGTCCTCAAATTTGCAAACATTTTTTGTCTTCAAGCAAATCTGTAAAAGTTTCATATCGAGGTGCTGGGGTTCATAAGATTTTCAAAGTATAAATAACCAAATCATAACAGATACATGTTTAAGGGAATTCGTTTGGCAGTCGACACTGTGTACTTTCTTCTTGACGCCTTTTCCACTGGGAACAGCTAGGGTTATAATTGTACAAACTTCACATTACTGTTTTGTGTAAAAAAAATATATATATGAAAATAGAAATTAAAAGTGTTCATTATTTTCTTGATTATTTTTATTTTTTTTCAATTAGATGCGACCACATTGAGGCAAGTGTCCTCTTCGACACATTTTGTCAAACGATTAAAATCACAGTTTTTGGTTGTCAAGATAATACCAAATGACAGATTCTTTTAAATTTATGTTATTGTTTTCTTGCAAGGCTGCAATTATTTTCATATGTAAATTGGAATGTCTGTTTCGATATGAACCCATTCCAAGACTTTCTCAGATTGAAAATAAACAAACAGTTGACGTGTCAATATATTTCGTTAAAATAAAAATAAAAAAGAATTTTAAAAAACTGTAAATGAACTTGCTTCAAATCCTTTAACATAAGAAATTGTTTTCATTGGAAAGGTAAACCACAAGTTGGCTGTATATTGGGTGTTTTCTGAAACTGAAAGGTTGCAACTGAATTAACCTTTCCCCAAAACAATGATATCATACATTTTATATCTTTTGGAAGTTTTTCTTTCAAAAAAAGGTATTATGAAATGAAGAAATCATTCATCAAGTTTCACCAAGTTTCATCTGTAAATGCTGCAGGTGTTTTCTTCTCCTTTTTCTTAAGTTTGAGGTGTTAATTTATGCATTATTACACAGGTTGAAATATATTCTAGTGCTTATGAAATCAAATGACGAACCAAATTATTTAGAAATTAGTCCCAGGAAAAAACCGGGTATTGTCGGAGAGTTTCTACTACTCTCATTGTTATTAGGAATGCAATAACTCAGAGAGCTAGAAAATGTAAAATGTCAAAAGTCAAACAATAATTTAATCTGTACAAGACCATTGCCAGTAGCTACTTCAAAAATGTGCTTGCAATGTTGTAATCTTTATTTGAATGGCGTATGGTTTTGAAAAAGAAAAGTGATGTTAAGAACCCAAAGTAAATACTATGGGGCAGTAATCGATCAACAACATTTGTTGCATTCTCTGGTAATGTCGGAACACTTCGCTTTTTTGTGCATGAGGTGTGGATTTATGGCTTGTTATGTTATGAGAGAGGTTTGTACCATTGTTTATGATTTATTTATAATTAATTTCAGAAGTTTATTCATTAAACTTTCCAGACAGATTGTATAAACATGACGTTCTTTTTCTGCTCTGTTGTTTCATTGATGCCCTGTATCATGGGGCAGCAAGTGTGTTCTTGTCCCGAGTGTTTGTTGGCACATTAACCGGATTGTCCATTAACTCCCCCCCCCCCAATTATTATAGACTATTAAAATATAGTACACAAAACAAAATTCGTCAAAACACATATTATTTGTAGTGGGATTGTATTGAATTGTTGTTCATAAAAGCTTGCATTGTTGCAACACAAATTGCATCATCGTGTCTGGTACTCGAAATGTATACCATGCCAGATATGTGGATGAGGGTGCCCCCCCCCCCAAAAAAAAATAATAATAATAATAAATAATAATAATAATAATAATAATAATAATAATAATCCCATACTTTAACGCACTCTTTTCCTCTTGTAAAGAAGTACCCTCCCCTGAAAATCCTTTTAACGAATTTGTAAGATTCCCAGAACGCAATGAAGACACAATAGTAGGGGGGTACACCATGCCACATACCGATCACCAACACGTCCAAATGTGTGCTTGTATAATCAAGAGTTGGCATTCTAGTCAATGCTTTGCTCTGTATGACTGCTGGGTTTTTCTAAATGATCATCTTATTTGATTCAAACATCTTTGTACATTATAAAATATGGCTATAATGCTGATGCATGTGCGGGGAACCGGGAGGGGGGACATCCCAGAACCCCCCCCCCCCCCCCGCCACCACTTTCTACCAACTAGCTAGGGTCTGAGGAGGCATTTTCGTTGGGTATTTGGGGAAAGGGGGGGGCGGAGGCAAGGGTTCGGGGATGCAGTAGAACCCCCCCCCCCCAGAACCCAGAAAAGTTGGTCGACGGACCCATCACCAGGGTATATTATATCCCATTAGGCCAAATGAAGATAATATATCAGGCAGCACCCTTCCTTTGAAAATTATTCTTTGATTAGGCTCCGCCCATCTTGTGCCTCCTCACGACTGACATTACGTATGGTATGTTTCGGGGATTCCCCGATATTTGGTGGGCGGGACAATGGTGGAAAAATGGGAGGCATCATTCGATTCAATTTTTGGTTGTTTTGTACCATTCAGACTCCTTTACTTTCTTAACTCACCAGCAACTTTGCATGTTTTGTTTCATCCATTGGTTTATCTATTAATGTTTTAAGTGTCGTTGGAAAGACATCTGACAACTGATAGCAACTGTTATAACGCAGACGGCTCATCTTTTGCAGTGTTGCATCTAATTCGTGATAATCTTAATCTTAAATGGCGACAAACCAATACGTTTCTATCTAGATCTTTCGACCGAATGTCAACCTATTTCATCAGCAGCTATGGTTAATTGTATTGAGTTTCTAAAAAAAGTGCTCACGTAGCGAAATTGCGGGCCCTCTGTTTGCTGAAAAATGACCTTTTTGTCCAAGGCCGACGAACAACCAAATGCCCCGGACTGTTTACATCAAAATTCATTCGCCCAACAAAACATAGATCCTCGAAGCACAACTTTTGACAGAAAAAATATCTTTTCAAGTATTTAAATTATCATTGTATTAAATAATCTGCAAAACGCAATTAATTTGTATTCTAATTTTCTGTGGCCAGAGAGATTATAATCTGTATTTAAAAATAGATTCCGTGGCGGAATGATAGGGAAGTTACATTAGCGTGAAGGCTGTTCTTACTGGAGTACACATCAGCAGAAGAGAACAAGCATGAGTCATGGGATGACGTGCATGATGAAATCCCTCGCAAGTCGCAAGCTTTCGACGACTTACATTTGCTTGTGCAAGAATGGGGGATCCTTGGGGATATATGAGCAGTGTAGATTGCATTGGGTCGGCATTCTACACGAAGCTGACGAAACGGAAGATACCAGTTCCTCTCAAATTAGGGATCGACTGGGACACCACCAACCAAGCACCAGCACTCAGCAGACAGCTGAAAAATTGACGTAAACGTTACCAGGTAAGGCACCAACTGTTATTTAAAGAGCGGCTCTAGGATCAGATGCTCTCAGTATTTGAGTTATTACCTTTTTATGGTCGAATAGACATCGTAGATACCGGTTAATAACAATTTTACACTTAAAATTTGCATTTAGTAATAAAGAATTCAAGTCAAAAATGCACCTCTCCGCGCGGCTTTTTCAGCCGAAAGTCAAGAACTATGATAATGATATGCATTGACCCCTTGACGTCGTTGGCGGCTAAAAACTCACGGTTAGCATTATAAACACACACATAAATGTCTCTTTGCTTGGAAAACAAAACAAAATCAAGAAGAAACCAAACTTACATCATACAGTAAAATACTCTTTCTGTCCATCCAGGGACCAGAGTATCCTAAATTGTGTAATTGTAAAATGAAGCCTACACGTGGGTAGTATTTCGCTATAAACAAGCTAAAATTTCCACGGAACTTAACTAAAGCTCCGCAGACCATGAGCGTGTGGATTAGTGCTGTATACGGTTAGAACGTGTGCACACCAGCGATGATTATTGCAATGTCATGGGAATAACCGTTTTCCCGAGCATGCGCGACTGCTTGATTGTGCGTTGTGTATTATGCGCGGTCTGCGTTGTTGTTGCTGTTTTGCAGGAATCGCCGTGCCGTGTGTGTACATGTACATATACATGTTAGGGGTTGAATTTGACGAGTAGAGCGATGTACTGAAAATCAAGCCGAGCTGCGGAATCGCCTCGTCTCTCAAAGAACGAAAAACCCCAAATCATAAATCCGTTGTAATTGGCTTGCTGATTATTTGCCTGTTGGTTCGTCCTATAAAAAGTCACATTTACGGCCGTATTGATTGCAAATGGTGAATTTTTGCGGTGTATTTGCGTTAGCTCAGTGCATTCATATAGGCAGGTCAAAACTAACTAGGCGCTGGTGACGTCATGAGTTCCTCGTCCCGGGGTTTGTTTGACCTCGCGTTTTCAGATTTCAGGCTGGGAGTGTTTCAAGGAAAAGACATTTTTACCCTGTTTTAGCGTGAGGTAAGGGACTCATAATATTTTTTTATATTTCTTGGGGACTCCATCTATCGGAAAAATGTAAAAGCTAAATACATTGTATTCCCAAACATCCTGGAGCCCCTCTTTAATATTTGTACTTCCCCGTGGTAAAGTCTCATAATATCGCGGTATTACTAATTACCGCGGCATCACAACTTGTGACACAAGTATTAGCCTTTTTGAGATATGTTGGACACTATAGGATTGCACTGTTTAGTTCGGTGTGTGTACAGACAGATTTACCCAAACCCAGTAGTGTCATAATATTGTGTCCACCATATAATGGCTTATTACTTTTTATAGGGCCTCGGATCGGGCGAGTTGGTCTTTGAAAAGCGTATGTAACCGTTTGTTATAAAATGCATTATGGTTCGAAAGATGTTTTAAAAGTAGAATACTATGATCCACACAAATATACCTCAAAATTGTGTGGTTTTCCTTTAACATCGTGAACTAACACCGCACGCCATTTTGTAGCCCCATTAGTACTGCCAAATTCTCTGGACTTCCTCCGATCCTTGGCCCTACGCCCATGTACATGTACCTCCAGGAGGTGACATTTGTTTTCAAAAAGAAACTCACGTTTTTATGCCGAGATTTTTTCCCCAGTTGTCAATTATTGGAGCTCATTTGTGGACAGCACATTAAGTCGAAAAAGAGCTCGCTCATTTTGGTGTAATTTATGAAGAAAATCGACGACGTTACTGACACGGTTTGACTGCCCGGCATCCGCGATGTTTGCTAATGCGCTATGGTCTTGGTGCAAGACGTTTCTTGTTTACCTTTCACGCACAGCGCGGCGGACGACCCACTCATTTAACTCGAATAGCGCGCGGGGGCGGTTCGTGGGCTAAAGTAAGGTGTTGGTGATTTTCTTTTCGAAAACAAATGTCACCTCCTGGAGGTACATGGGCGTAGGGCCAAGGATCGGAGGAAGTCCAGAGAATTTGGCACTATTAATGGGGCTAGCCATTTTGTAGAGCAAAATTTTTGACTGTACAAAATGGCGCCGTGTTAGTTCGCAAAGTAAAAGGAAAAGGAAAGTCACTAGTCTGACAAAAATGGTCGAATTTGCACATACGGTGATTCTTAACACTAGTTGTCTCGTAACCCTCTGGTCTACGACTGTCGGGAGGATGGAGGGTTACGATTATCGCAACTAGTGTAAAATGTGCCCTCTATCATTCAGTAACTGAGGTGCTGTACTGCTCTGTTTGAAATTTTGACCTTGATGGCCCCACTTCTTTACTAGCGCCCGAAAAAACCTCTCATGACACATTTTCTGCAATCTGCTATTTATGATTTGAATCATAGTTTCAGATCTTTTTGTCAGCAATGATTCTCGCCCATGATTTTAATGACATCCTCCCTTCCCCCTTTTATCTTAAAACTCTTGTACATCTAAAAAAAACCAGGAAGTGCCCCCATCCATAAATCAGTGATATTATTTGTATTGTTATCAGTGAATAGATAACAAGACAGCTTCACAATGCCGAGGCGTGGAGGTCGCAGAGGGGGTCCGAGTAGGAGGGGAAGAGGTCGTCAGAGCCAAGCTAAACCCAAGCAGCAAGACGAATTCCAACTTGAGGCAGCGTCAAAGGATGAGACAGAAACAGACGTAAGACACTTTTAAAGTCCCCTCATCATTTGACTATCCATTTCAGTAAAACCATCCGTACAACACATCCATTGATTATTATTGATTTGAATTCCATGGTACCGACATTGACAACATTTGTCTTTTTATCAAAGTTTTAGAGTATTTTCTTTTATCAACATATGAACGGTATCGTCCATACAAGTAAGGTTGAAGAAATTGTGATGCATATTGAATTTAATGATTGAAATATGACCCAAACGCTTGTTGTGATCTCAATCTGCGCCTGCTGTCCACGCCCTATATAGTCAGCAGTGGACAACGAGTAGGCTTTTCATGACACATGTATGGCAAACATTATGAGATTGACCAATGTGATATTCAAATTTGACCTAGTAACCAAAATGGCTGCATGTACAATCCTGTCTTGCGTGAACTCTAGCATTTTGGAAGATTTGCTCCTTTTAGGAATCTCCATGCAAATTTGTGGCAGACCGCAGGCCTGCTACTTCATGAAGGCAATAACCTCCGTTGCCCCTTGTCATTGCCTTGGTGCCCTTTTCCAAGGAGAAAATTGGTCCCCCTTGCACTTTCGAAAACGAAGCATCAGTCCTGAGACCATAAAAATTTGTCTGTTCTTCCAGGAATCATTTTTTGTTTTTATTCCGTCAAAGGTTATGGACAATCTACCAGCTTTGTTTACAATAGAGAGCTCATTTGAGAAGCATTTGGCTGCCCAGGAGAAAGGCTGCGCCAAGTATGTAGCTACTCTGCTAGTTCTACAGAGGATAGGAACGGATGTTTTACAAAGTAAGAATATTCTCCTGTACAGTAAACTGTACTTTGCTTTCAAATATTATAATATTTCATACTCCAAGTTTTTGAGTTGTGCTGATCGAATAAGGATGGGTTTGAATCTTTGCAAAATGATTAGGACGCAATTTCATAGAGCTGTTGAAAAAGTAGCTAAACACAACCAGATTGTGATTGCGAGGGTAAGGTTACCAGCCAGAATACTACGTCACATGTACTATCTGTGACTGGTATCCTGCTTATTCTTGCTTTGTTTTTAGCAGAACAATTTTAAGCAATATTTTCTGCTTAAGTAGCTCGATGAAATTGGGCCCTTAGCTTACTGGTACAGAAGTGTCGTTGATGAAGCATCTCATGAAAGTACTAGTATTAGTAAGATAAGATAAGGTTATTATTATTATATATTTCTGGTAATGAAACCAAGGATGCCTCATAAGTGAACTTAATCACTGTAGCTCATAAGCCTGAGGAAACCTGTAAAAAAGGGTGCTAGCTACGTAAACCAGAAACACCAGGGTTAACCCCTACTCTTCCACGATAAGTGTTCTGGGTTATTTTACGTGCACTACCAATTCTAGTACATGGGACCTACAGCTGTCGTGGCCGAGCGGATAAGAGCACCGGACTCAAGCTCTGGTGTTTCTGTTTAGCAGAGTGTGGGTCCGAGTCCCTGCCGTGACACTTGTGTCCTTAGGCAAGACACTTAACCATTATTGCTGCGTCCTTCGGATGGGACGTAAAGCCGTTGGTCCCGTGTGTTGTGTAATGCACGTAAAAGAACCCAGTGCACTTATCGAAAAGAGAAGGGGTTTGCCCCGGTGTTCCTGGTTTGATCGGCAGCATATTGCGCCACAGCACCTTGTAAACCATTACATGGTGCTATGTAAAGGACTTGGTCTCATACTTCAAAAACGTAGCTCCACAATACCTTGCAGGAAAATAATGAACGTTAAAGGGCCTGAGCGTCACTGAGTGACGGATATGTGCGCTACATGTATAAGAAGCCACTTTTATTGTTATTATTAATGTCCCATCTTTTAAAAAAATACCGAAATGTTGCTACCATTGACTATAGTAATTCGTACTCACTTGGTTTTACTGTACTTCAGGTTCCAAAGCGCGTGCCCTCGCGGCAGCCTGGGTTCGCAAGGACAAGGATCTTGCAGCCAGACTACTGGCCAACTCCAAGGAGTTTGGACTTGTAGAGGTCTTGAAGGCAGCGACGTTGCTGGACTCTGGACGTAAGATACGTGAGTGGGAGAAGAAGTTGAAGCGGCTTCAGATGCAAGCCAAGGTAGCGCCTCAGAAGATCGCTAGGATCAAGACAAATATTCATAATCTGAGTGCCATCAAGCCGTCGGTAAGTTATCAGTTTAAATGATCACAGTTCTACTTTTTGAACATTTTTCACTGATTAAAACATTTTAGTGTATTCGTTGTTGTTTGGATTCTGCATAAAGCTGTTACCTAAGGAATCAATTTTTTTTTGGGGGGGGGAATCCAAAAGAATGCAGGGCTTGCAGCTACAAATCTTTACAGACCAGAATTTTGTTTACAAGACCAGAATCAGCATGAGTTGAAAAGTTACTAAGAGAAGATCAATCTAATTTGTCTTACGTGTAAGCGTACTTTGATAATCAAGAGAATTGAAAGATATTATCAGATTCATTGTCAACATTTTTCACAACGATATGACACACAATGAGGCAGCCTATTATTATTCAATTGAAAAACCACAAGACCACCGGGCTTGTCCAGTCATGAGTTTACTGGCCCGAGGCTGAAATCACTGGCCTCGGGGCCTGCGGTCCAGTGTTAATTTCTTGCCCTGTACAGTCTGTGTATTACATGTATGGCTAGAAATGCACAGGCAAGCACCGAGAGCACCTTCTAGTTAGAATGAGAATTTACCGCAGTTCTTTAAATTCAAATTGGAACCTTACAAAGAACACTACGGCAAATCTCGAAGCACCCAAAAGTAATAGACCTTTCCCATGAATATGTAAATTACACATCATGTGTGCACATATTAATGCTAGGGGGGGAGTATGAGGGTGGTGTGACACATAATGTGTTTGTGCGTCTGCCTAGTACACAACTCTGCTGGGTTTACCACCCATAAGTGTCTATGGTAAAGGCTTGTTGCGTGGATATCAAGGGAAGGGTTCATTGAAAACATTAAACATTTGTTCAAAGAATTTGAAGTATTCATCCTTTTTTTTTCCTCCAGGTCGGCTCCATGAGTGGGGCCATCAGTCGACAGATCAGACGATGGGCTCAAACCATCCCTTCATCTGACCTGGAGTTCTACGCTCTTCACCTGCCCAAGGATCCATGGAAGCGGCTGGCAGACCTGGTGCACTTCAACCCTCAAACAGTACGTAACAAACTTGTTTACGGATGAAAGAAGGGCAGAACCCATTTCTTGTCAAAGGTCGGATCTGACTACAGCACAGGGAACAGTCTGAAGTTAAAGTCGGGGATGGGATTTATCAGGATTTTTCCTGATTTCTGGTTTTTTCTCAAAATCTCCTTGAGCATTGGAATTTTCTTGAAAAGACAGCAGTCACCAAAAAGTGTCCGAACCTACAGTTCTGTATTTCTGCTGATGCACAGAGTCTGTAAACCTCCTGCATTTCAATAGTCTTGACTTTCTTTAAAACTTTCCTTAACAAAATTGCTCCAGGAATAGCCCACCCTCTTTGTTTGTTGTTTAACGCATCGTTGAGCACAGGACGATTACCTGATGCTTGGCGATGCGCTAACATAACGCCGGTGTACAAGAAGGGCGACAAGTCATTAGTTGCTAACTATAGACCGGTTGCTCTTACTTCTGTGCTTTGTAAAGTTCTCGAGCGCATTATATCTGCTGCTATTAATGATCAGTTGAGCACATTCGGCCTCCTCAACTCCAATCAGCATGGCTTTGTGAAGCACAGAAGTTGTGTCACCCAACTGGTCAACATTATGCATTCCTGGTCATCTACCCTGGATAAACGCCGTCCCCCAAGAGTAGATGCCGTTTTCCTAGACATGTCAAAGGCCTTTGACATGATGCCGCATCACACCTTGCTTGAAAAACTGGCAACATCGTTCAACGTGCAGGGTGAGTTGTGGCATTGGGTTAAGTTGTTTTTGACTGGTCGCAGACAACGTGTCCTCTTCCGGGGCGGGGTTTCTTCATGGGTTGGTGTTACTTCTGGCGTGCCACAGGGAAGCGTACTCGGACCGCTATTGTTCAATCTTTTTGTAAATGATATATCTTATTCAATCTCCTCCAACTGTGTCTTGTTTGCAGACGATGTTCTCTTATACCGTTCCATACAAAACCCAAATGATGAAAACACACTTCAACTTGACATAGACAGACTTAAATACTGGTGTGATAACAATGACATGAACTTTAATGCTGGTAAAACCAAAGTCATGCATATCACTAGAAGCAGACACATCCACCCTCCAATCTATAAATTAGGCAACAATCCACTTGAAGCAGTCAAATCCTTTCAATACTTGGGTCTCACAATAGACTCCAACCTATCCTGGGCAACACACACCTCATCCACAGTAGCTAGAGCAAATCGCCTTTTAGGTTTCATCCGATCAGTTGCCAGGGGTTCCTCACCGAAAGCCATTTTTTCTCTGTATAGATCTTTAGTTCTTCCAATCCTAGAGTATGGTTTACCAGCATGGCACCCTTACACCTCATCTCAACAACATTTACTTGAAAGAGTTCAAAGAACAGCCACCCGTCTTGCTCTTGGCCAAAGGCGAGGAGAAATGTCGTACGAGGACAGATTGCAGCGGCTCCATTGGCACCCCTTGATACACAGGCGAAATTACTTACTTAGCTCCTTTGTCTTTAAGGTCTTGCACGGCATTTCATACTGCAAATCTCTCAGTGAAAATACTGTCATCAATCCACGTCATCCTCACACTCTAAAATTCTGCCATCTCTTCGCTCACACAGATTCTTTGTTCAATTCACCTTCCCATCGATTTCCAAGGTTGTGGGATACTTTCCCCTCACACATTCGGGATGCTGCTGTTATCTCTTCTCTGCCGACATTTCTCCGCCAACTTAAAGACGTCTGTTTGAACCCCACCTCTTAACTAGTTTTAACTTGCTGGTGCTTGCAGGCGTGGTGAACTTAATCACTATTGTTGTATAGTCAGTTCATGTCCATTGTGTTTCGTTTAATCCTCTGGATTAGTGCTACTTATGCGTGGGACAACCTGCTTCCGAGCAACAGTAATCAAGTTTACTTTTGTTGTTCCTGACCCACATAAGTTGTTCTTTGTTGGTTTGTCCAGTTGTTTCCCCTCAGTTGATTTACTCCCCATGCCTGCATGCTCCTCTTCTATTCATTCATTTTTTTGCTCATCTAGTTGCCCTCCTGTCATGTTCTGTTCTGTTTTTTTATAATTATTGTGTGCTTTTTGCTTGAATTATTTTTGCTTTTTTTTTTTTGCTTTTTTTTTTAATGGTTCGTTGTGTTATCGTTTCACTTTTGTTGTGCTTTTTGATGTACTTGTATTTGTTGAGGTCAAATAAATAATAATAATAATAATAATAAAAGGTCCTTTGAAGTTGTATTTTTTCACATTACATTTTATGGGCTAAATGTATGGTTTGAGATTAAAGCTAAACAGTTTTATGAGTTTGTTATGAGTTTTTTACCTTTTGTATGACACTTGTCATTTGATTGGTGAAACACGCGTGACATGTCATTCTTTACTTTGCCATGTATTTATTGCCGCGACGTTGTACCGCTGTAACCGTCGTATATTAAATAAACATAGGATGGTGAATATTGATTTTCGAGGCTTAATTCTCAGCGTTGTTCACAAAACAACCGATCTCGATGTCATTGCAGACAAGGATGGTGTCTGCACGGATTCATCCACACTATTTAGAAGGGGTTTTAAGAAATTTTGGAGTGTGGGGTGAGCAGGTTTCCGTCTCGATTTTGTTTTTATTGTTAAAAAAAATTCAAATGACAAGGACTTATGTGTTAGTTATACAAAACAAATATTGAATGCGTTTTGTTTGTGCATTGTCGGGAGAATATACTCACCCGTTTAAATCTGGCTTTTCCATTTCACTCGAATGGAATAGTCCAGATTTCACCTTGTGACTATATTCTACGGCAATGCACTCACAGGCATTCAATATTTATATTGTTTTATTTAGGGCGCGGATTTCACCCCCATTTTTTTTGGGGGGGGGGCAACATCAACCTTGGTTAATTGGTTAAGTGTGAGATGACCTTGACTGCACCTTCATGAAAATGTACTCCTTAATTTCTCCAAGCTTTTAAAATTGTTTTACCCCTTTCTTAGGACTTCAGTCTGCCATGGTTTCTGCCCCACTGCTTTGGCATCCCAGCGCCAGAGGACACCATAGTTTTCAGATGTTCTGACCTCAACGCAGAGACAGTGAACGAGCTGATTGTGCACAATGACATTCCATATGCGCATGTTAAACAGTTCAAGGCAAACCTCACCCCAGAGTCAAAGAAACGTATCGCTGTGTCGGAGAAAAGTCTAGATGCATTGCTGTGGTGAGTTTTAAAAAAAACCACTTTGCCATAAAACTCACCCTAAAACAACCATTTCTCTTCTGCTGTTGCTGATTGTTTATGATTCCGAGTGTGCTTAAATAATTGAAATATTTAGTACATGTACATCAAGGTTTGCCCTTAACTTATTTCAGTGAAAAGCTAGGAGGACCAGTTAGCTTGTCATTTCGCTAGGCTGTCAGCTTTTTCACTAGCCCATACTGTATATTATAATTAGGGCTTATGCTTTTCTGAACTAGCCAGCCGGACTGCTTAGAGTGAAGTTTGACTGTCCTCAGGTGTTTTCAACTGGCAGTTGGCCAGCGGACCAGTGTTAAGGGAGAACGCTGTTAACATAAAAGCTTCCCTGAACCAAGTATTATGCATACCTTCTCAGCCCTCACAGGTTCCAATTTCATAGAGCTGCTTAAGCACAAAAAGTAGCTAAGCACAATACAATTTTGCTTACCAGAAAAAGGTTACCAGCCAAACTACCATGTCACATGTACAATTATTGACTGGTATCCTGCTCATTTCTGCTTAGCAGAAAATTGTTATGCAATATTTTCTGCTTAAGCAGCTCTATGAAATTGGGCCTTGGGCTAAGAGAAGCAGTTATGGTGAGGTGCTGTGCTCAAGGACATGAGTGTCATGATTGGGAATCAAACCCATACTCTGATAATTCAGCCATCAGAACTGGAGTCCAATGCAGTAGACTGCTCGGCCACGAAACGCCACCTACAGCGATCTTGGCTCCTTCCAAAATATAACCCCATGAAAATTTCAGACAGTCGATTTTTCAAAAGTGCTCTTGATAGTACCCATATTGCAATTTTCCTTTATGAAGTGTTTGTAATTTTGTCTTGATCTCCAGGAACTACGAAGATCTGCACTGTCCTGAGGTGGATGTTGTGATCGAGGAGAGATTACAAGGTGGGGAATCCATCAGCCTTTCTTACGGCAAGGTCATGGAGAGGCTTCTCCTCATCAAAGGAATGAGACACGACGATTCTGCCAAGACGGAACAGACTAATCACCTCTATGAGAAACTCATCGCAATAGCTGACGAAAAACTGGAGCAGACAAGGTATAAACATCATGAAGATAACAAGTTTTTAAAAATATCAAGGGAAAACTGATTTTGTTCAACCTAAAATAGTTTTTAAAGATTTAGGCCTACCCAGTCAGTTTCCCTTGTGGTTTTAATTACTTGATATTTGAAATAAAAAGTTGAATCCCCTCAAGTTTATCCCTCTGTTGCCGCTTCCCAGGTTGTATCATAAACTTGGGTGTGATCCCTGGCTATACGGCAGTTACAGGTTGAATGGCTTCTGACTGGCACCCCCGACCAAAGATATCGACAAAATAGGGAGACCGCCAACATAGGGCTAGATAGCTCAGTTGGAAGAGCGCCGGCACGTTAAACCGGAGGTCGCAGGTTCAAGTCCCACTCTGTCAATGTTTCTTTGTTTAACCCAAAAGCTCAAAAACATTCTGTCTGTCGACTCTCTTTAATTTGAGTTCTGTTGGACTGGCAGTTTTTCTTGTGTCATCCAAATCTTGTCTACAATTGTGTTTTTTATCGCCTCCGTGGCCTTCGTGTAATTTCAGGCCTGAATTAAACGGAAAAGGTGAGTTGTAAATGCACCATTTTTACCTTTTAGGCTTACCATGTGTCCGTCATGCGTTGCGCGTAATGCGTTGTGCGCAGTGCTTAAAAATGAAAATACACGCCAGGTAATGCACATTATTTTAGCGGAGTATGCAATATGCATACATGGAATAATGTGCATTGCTTGGCATGTATTTTCATTTTTGCACACTACGCATTACGCACAATGCATGGATTTCCGGCCTAACACGTCCTTATACATTTCCTTATTTTTATTCATAATTTGTTTGTTTTTCTTCAGATTGAACATTGACTCTCCTGTTGCGGTGATAGGTGACCGATCTCCCTCCATGGGCACAGCCATTAAGACCAGTACCATCATTGCCAGTTTGCTGTGTGCCATCGCCAAGGCCGAGCTGTCATTCTTCAGTCATCGCAACTTTATTCCCCCGGATATACCCAAGTCTATTGTTGAGGTAATAACCACCCACCAATTAAAATATCTACCCATTCAGTTTCCCTTGGGGTTTATAACTTGACTTTGAAATAAAAAAGTCGCATCCCCTTAAGGTGATCCCCTTGGCTGCCGCTTCCCTGGTGGTATCGTAAACTTTCGTGTGATCCCTGGCTACACGGCAGCCAACGGTTGTATGGCTTATGATTGGCACCCCCGAACATAGTTATTAACAAAATAGGGAGACCACCAACATTAGGGATCATGTTGGGTTTCTCAACTGTGTCATTTGAAATACAAATTTTTAAAAAAGAACAAAGTCATTCTTTGCTTGGTACTTTTCTCTTTTGTAGTTGTTGTTGTTGTTGATGTTGTTGACAAACTGCAGTTCCATGCCTGTCTTTAAAAACACCTACATTGTCATTTCTTTGAAGATTCTTGATCTAGCGACGTCAATCCAAACAGAGAGCTCGACCATACCAGCAGCTAGCCTTCTGCCGTACTATGAATACAAGAAAGTCATCAAGACGTTCATCATCGTTACTGACGAGGAAGAGAATGGTCAGGTGGTCTTTGACGGTGTCCGCTACAAGTAGGTTTACTATTTCCCCTCCTTTCTCTTTGTATTTCATACGTGGTGGTTCATTACAAAAAGTTTGTACGCTGCAAGTCTCACTTTCAGTCATGTTAGACTTTTTGTATTATTGACAATGTGCATGTAAAGTTTGGAGCCTGTCTATTTTGTGCGCGCATCCATCACGTGAAACCACACATTGGAATCCGGACCGTGATTTGCTTTCAAAATGCTTTTTGTTCATAGAGTAAAGGCGGGTGTATTAGTTTAACCAAACAACAATATAAATACCTTAAAACTTTCTTAAGGATCTAAAGAACCACGAACTTGTGTGATATTTTTTATATTCGGATCGTTTGTAACTTCAAAGGCACTCTATTAAAGCAGTATCAACTTTCAGCATACCATGCCAGCTAACCGTCCATTGGAAAAGCGTTAGAGGTCATGATACCTTGCATAACTGTATCAGATTTATAAAGGCAGTTGTTTTTTCAATAAACATTGATACAAAAGTATTACATATAGTAAGATGAAGGTTTTCTTCTAATGTTTCTGACATGATATTTTGTATACACTGTCACAGAAACAAGCAGTCAACAACAAACCATTGACCTATGTATGCTTTATACAGTATCTCTGTGGAGCGTGTGCACGTGTAATGTTCGCACTTCGTGCAAAATGAGACCAGATTATTTGTAATGTCTGCACTATGCCATTATTCTGTCCATATACAAGCTGAAGACGTTAATGCTCTAAAAGGAATGTTGATGCATACCTCCTGCAAATGGTTCGATCAGTATTTGGCACTAACCCCAAACCCGATTTCTTTTCATCTTTTAGCTTTGACACACTCTTCGAGAAGTACTTCAAGGAAGTGTACCCAGCCAAGCTAGTGTTTGTCTCATTCCTGCACAACCAGCACACAAAAGGCCAAATGGTGAAGGCTTTGATGAAAAAGGACATCGAGCCTCTGCAGTTCAAGCTGGATAACCAACGGCCAGACCTGGTCAAGCTGGGCAACTTGCTGGGACTGTTGTCCAGCGAGGCGGTTGGCTTCAGCGAGGAGGTCAGCGCTCTGGAGATGGACATCTTGGATGTTGGCTTGCAGAAAGCCATTGAGAATATGAAACTTAAATAAAGGGGTTGGGGTTCAATGCACTGTTTGTTATGAAGATAAAAATGTTTAACAGCAAGACATTTGCAGGGCTCAAATTTGGGATAAAATACCACAAGACCACAGGGGTTGTAGCTCAAATTTTTCACCGGACCAGAATATATTTTACAACACCAGAGTCTAAATGAGAAAGAACTTTCTGCACAGTTTATAAAACTGTTTTTATTTGAACAAGCACTGAGAGAAGATTGATCTCATTTGGATTATAGGTAAAGTATACTTCCGTACTCGACAGAATTGAAAGATCAGACTCAAATTCAACATTTGAACATAATCCTTTCTTTTGATTAAAGATATTATAACACCGTTGGATTTGTCCAGTCATGAGTTTACTGGCCCGATGCTAAAATCACTGGCCTCGAGCTGCGATCCTGTGTAAAAATCGAGCCCTGATTGGATAGTGTAGCACTCTTTTAGTATAAATGCAATAAGGTCGTAACTTCTCATTTAGAAACAGCAAATTGGCCCTATTTTGGTTAAACGATGTAAGTTATTTTTTTAAAAGATTTTGAGATAAAGCCATTTCTCGTAGAGTGAGGCCGCTGTTTTTGATTTGAAAACTCTCAACATCAGGCAGTGCTCCGTTTCAGAGATACATTCTGTATGTCAGCCTCAACATTACCAAGATTGTGAAATACCTTTTATTATAAGGGATGTGAAATTTCAGATTTTTATCTGAATTCAGACCTTTTCATGTCTGTCTGGTGAAAAAAATAGCTGTTATTTCCATCGAACGTTACAATAAAATGATGCTTTGGGATCTACTTCTCTAGCACTAGGTATGCTATTTCCATAAGCATCTAGCCTTTCGTCAAGGCTTTGTGGCTTTAGACAGCTCTTTAGACAGCTGTTTAGCCGCACAGCGACCAGAGACCACGGGCGCAAGTGGCGAGGCCACGAGGGCCTTTTCCAACTTGTCAGGAATTTCAATTTTTGTTTTCTTTATTTCGTGATTTTTGCTAGCCTCCCGGGGGTAGCAAACTTCTAAACCAATCATAAGCAATGTGGTCGGCATACATAACCCTACTATGCATTGTGATTGGTTAACCTTTCAGCACTTTACTTATTTGCATACAAATTATGAGTACTTTATGTTTGAATCTTTATGAATAATGTAACAACAACAAAACGCAAAATCAAGTTGGAAAAGGCCTCGTGGTTTTGCCACTCGCACTGGAGTGGTCTCCCTTTCCCGACGCTTCGTGCCTGCACAGCTTTGTCTAAGCCACGGAGACCTTGACGAAAGGCTGAGAAGCGTCATGAATTCTAGCAGTTAACAAAAGGTGAAAATGCCATAATCCAACATGCCTAACATTTTTATCCTAGTTTCAGACCTTTTTGTCAGCAATGACTCTTACCCCTGTATTCTTCACTAAGTATTTTTTTAGGTCATAGCAGATAAGACCTTTAGGGCCAATCAAGAACGTGACATCAGACCTTATCAGTCAGTAGTGCAAGATGAGTTTCTCTTGCGACAAATATTAAAAATATATACTATTCTTCTTGTTAACTAAGAATTTTGAGTGTGTTCTGAAGCCATGAGGTAAATTTGTTGCATATCTGACAAATTGGCAATTAAGCACTCACACTGCTTTAGCCTATTTGTCAGTTTGTCAGGTATGCAACAAATTATTCTCTTAAAAAAGCAGGAACTTTTTAAATAATGCTCAGGCGCAAATTTCATGAAATCTTTTAAGCAGACAAATTTGCTTAGTACCAACAATCTTGCTTTATAGCAACATCCCATTTCCAGAAACTTTGCCATGTAAAGAATGTATTTTTTGTCGGAGTTTCCATCATAGAGCTATATATACATATATTGACCAGAGTGCTTACTTGCCCTGTGTTTTGAAGCCGCATCCATGTTAGTCTTGGTCCAAGACGTTACTATCTCATACTAGTAACGCGATAATCCGACAGAGGGCCCGCTTTTTAATTTGAATTCATCGCGGCTGACGACTGTCTGAAGCTAGAGATTGAACCAATGATAGTGATGCCCTCTGTTGCTGGAATTGATCCGTTTCAGTGCGAACCAAGGATAGTGACGTATTTTGTTGTTGAAATGATCCATTTTCGGTGCAAAAGTCTCGGAACCAAGACTACATCCATGTTTGTGTACCAAAAAAAAAAAATTCTTGAAAAGTTGTAGGCCTTTTGTACAGCTGTTTGCATATTACTTTTCTCTTTGTTATAGAATCTAATTGCGAAAATTACTAAATATGCATACTTTTGCACGCATAACACACACACTCATAATGTGCGTGTGTCAGTTTTATAGCGAACTTAAGCTGTATGAAAAATCATTTTGATCCTCAGTCATTCACACGTCTTACTCTAGGAGGCTTCCAAATTTTGTGCATGTGGAAACAAGAGTTAAGCCCGGTTCATACTTCCTGCCAATGCGAATGCGAAGCGAATTTGACATGAATTTGACGTCACGACTCTGTTTTCGCTGCGAATATTCGCAAAAGTTGAGCACAGTCCAACTCTTGCGAATTATTCGTTTCGAATTTGTGACATCAACATTTGTATCGCATTCGCATTCGCAGGAACCGGGCTTTAGCGCTTTATTTGTCAATGAATAAAGTTTCATGCCTCCACTAACAAGAAGCTTTTCTGCTCAAAGCAAGTTTTGTCTCAATAAAAGTTTTATGCAGTTTGTCCCAGATATTTTTCTAAATTTTAGAAAATGTTTACTTCTTACATTATATATAACAAACTGGTATATATTATTTATATATTTTTTTTCTAACAATTTTTAAGTTATTTAAAAGTACAATTATTGTTGTAGTGAAAAGAATTTCTATGGAACTATTGAAGATATGATAGTATTTCTATAAACATTTGTAATTTGTGTATTAATTCTTGATAACTGACAAAAAACACAGTATAGGGTGCCACTTTGCATCCGTCACGTTACCAGTTTTTGTCAATGTTTGAAATTAAGTACCTGAAAACCAACCAAAAGCGATTCAACACAAGAATGGACATGCAGTAAGTATTTTTAGTTGTTTCAGGTACTTACAAGAACTGCTAACCTGACAGTAGATAAGTGGCACACTTTTTGTGTTTCTTGTCAAATATTTTTAATGACAATTGTTTCATTGGCCATTTCTGTGCATTATATTGCATGAAATATTGCTATGTGCATTGCCAGGGGCCAGTTGTGTGGAAGAAATGAATTGATATAAATAAACATTTAGCATGCTCAGAGATTACATTTGAATTTATTTCTTCTCCTTTTTGAGTTTTAGACGAATTTTGTGTGGGTGTTACTTCAATTTATTTGAAACCTTTTGTACCGTAACGCACAATATTGAAATAATTGTGTTGTTAAAAGTCATTAAAAAATATAAGATACACAGTCGGTTTTTCAGATTGGTCAGTTTACTCAAATGATTGGAAAGTTTCTGTGAATGTCACTTTACATGTTTGTCAAATCTTTAACGAGAAATTAAATTTTGGGACATTGTTCTCACAGCAAATGACTTCGTTAAAGACACTGGACACTACTGGTAATTGTCAAAGACCAGTCTTCTCACTTGGTGTATCTCAACATATTCATAAAATAACAAACTTTTGAAAATTTGAGC
This sequence comes from Plazaster borealis, assembly GCA_021014325.1. Classification (NCBI taxonomy): domain Eukaryota; kingdom Metazoa; phylum Echinodermata; class Asteroidea; order Forcipulatida; family Labidiasteridae; genus Plazaster; species Plazaster borealis. Next base: position 10,446,361 of record CM037476.1, on the reverse strand, counting down.
TCAATTGGTCGTCGAAGTTGCGAGATAATAATGCAAGAAAAAACACCCTTGTCACACGAAGTTGTGTGCTTTCAGATGCTTGATTTCGAGACCTCAAAATCTAATTCCGAGGTCTCGAAATCAAATTCGTGGAAAATTACTTCTTTCTCGAAAACTACGTTACTTCAGAGGGAGCCGTTCGGTTTCTCACAATGTTTTATACTATCAACAGCTCCCCATTACTCGTTACCAAGTAAGGTTTTATGCCAATGATTATTTTGAGTAATTACCAATAGTGTCCACTGCCTTTAAAGGCACTGAACACGTTTGGAAATTGTCAAAGACCAGTGTTCTCACTTGGTGTATCCCAACATATGCATAAAATAACAAGCCTGTGAAAATTTGGGCTCAATTGGTCAACGAAGTTGCAAGAAAATGATGAAAGAAAAAACACCCTTGTTGTACAAATGTGTGTGCTTTCAGATAGGAATAAAAACTTCTTGCAAGAAGTTTTTATTGAAGTTTTTATTATTTTAGTGAGAAATTACCTCTTTCTCAAAAACTACGTTACTTCAGAGGGAGTCGTTTCCTATAATGTTTTATACCATCAACAGCTCTCCGTTGCTTGTTACCAAGTAAGTTTTTATGCTAATATTTGTTTTGAGTCATTACCAAACGTGTACGATACCTGTAAGACATCCAAGTTTATAAAAAGTTGGATTTGGGAATTATAAAACGATAGATAGTATCAAGTTTACAATTGAAATTAAAAATATTATGCGAGCAGACGAAAAATGTATGAAGTATTTACAAAGTGTCGTTGGCTATTAAGATTTTCGGTTTTCATGATATTGTAGAAAAGGACGGCTTATAATTATGCAAATGAACATAATTCGAATGCAGCATGTGACAACATGATGTGCGTGCTGTGCACTGCGCACCTCTACCTTGGAAAGAAAATGGCGACTGTTCACTTCTGCCGCTGAGACGGGAGTGAGAGGTAGGAACATTTCGGACTTTTCTCCATTTTTTTTTAAAACTTAGAGCACAGAAACACGAAGAAAATAGCCACATTTACTTCGTGCCTTTATTTAGGTTAAAAAAGAGACAAATTGTTTTATTTTGGGTTGCCTTTTTGGTGTTATTCCCCGTGTAACACGGTGAGCGCTCTGGTTCCCCAGAGAACCAGAGCGCTCACCGTGTTACGTGTAGTATTTACCTACCTGGGTTTACCTGGATGTAGAGACTTAAAGCTTACGCTTATTTGCCCCTCTTGACCGGGAAATTGTGACATTGGTGATATGGATGGGCTGTATTACAAAGGATGGTCGGACCAGTGCTTCTCAGGTCAATTGATTTACAGACTAGGGCCTAGGAGGACAGGAGCTAACGACTGAATCGGGAATAGGGAGTTCCAGCTATTGATACTTCGAACTGAGAAGGTATTTTCCTCAGTATTTTATCATATGTTTATTGTTATTTCTTCCTCTGTGGTGTATTTAAAAAACCTTGATAACCATTAGGGTCAGGGGTAGGGGTAGGGGTAAGGGTATTTATTATTCTATCTTTTGATTTATTGGGTGGCTTTCTGTGGAACAGAGCCTGGATGGGGAAAAGCAGTAAGATTGTCGTAATTGTCGGGGGGGAAGGTCGAGTTCAAAATCGTTGTGGTGGTTTCAATATAACAGCAAGATGCATGTCACTGAGGATTTGCTCAAACTTATCCGTGGCTGAATTTCGGCGGCGCCACATGTATTCGGCTAGCCGGAAACCAAAGCCGTCAGTAGAGCTGGTAGCGTGGGTGCTTGGCAAACTCCGATCCTTTTGATCTGCCACCACTGGTTCTCAATGTTTTGAGTGTGAGCGCCAGTGGTGGGATCAACAAAGTTTAAGGAGTGATTTACCGTGAGATGTGTGAAGTTTTCCTGACTGAGGCAATCATAGGCCTTCCAGCAGTCTGATATGATTGTGGATAGGACCCAGCGACAACATACTCCTTAATTAAAGGAATAAATGTCGCTGAATCCCGCTTAGCCACCTCAATCATGAAAACTTCTTTCGTCTCACGGCAAATGCCGCCTAACACCCACTTACCCCCAACCAGACGACCTGGGCATGTACTTCCGGCGGCCGAATTTGGATTCGTCAATCTCCACGGATCCCTTTGCTGCACTTCTCCTTGACGGCACGAAGACAATCTTTCCGGCAAAAGGTAAACCACACCCAGGAAATGATTGGCTTTTGAAGCTGCTACATCACATTGCTTGCTGAGACTTAAGTTATTAATTTATGAATCACTACCCCTAGGTCCTTTTCTAGTGTCGAAGACTGGATGAGATCATTCCCCCATAAAATAGTCGTTAGAAATAAAAACAAAGAAAACCCCCCCCCCCAAAAACAACCATTTTCTTTTGTCCCGGAAACAGTGAGCAATAAGAGGAAACTGTTGATTCATTTCTAACTACAGCTTCTTCTGTTTGGGTGATGGGATGCAAGACTCTCTCTTGGTAGGCCCTTTATTCATCATTTCGGGATGAACTGCTTAAATAATAGTTTAGGCCCCCCTATATCCTTTCTGTGTCTATATCCCCTGGAATAATTTTTTTCTCTTGAAGTGTGTTTCTTCTGTTAAGGTAGATTTCATTTTGCAAAGTGCACTTCCATTGGAAAATATTATGTCTATGTAAACTTTTGAAGGGGCACCAAGGCCAAGACCAGGGGATACGGAGGCCATGGCCTCCGTGTCCTCCGTGTAATATCTGGTATCTGCATCCTCTATGATGCGCAATCACACACTAATACTAACCTGATGGTGTTAGATGTCAACAAATATTATAAAATTGTCTTTGGTCCCAGAAACAGTGAGCAATATATTCTCTCAGAGGAAACAGTTTATTCATTTCTGACTATATGTTCCTTCTATTTGGGTGTCAGGATGCAAGACTATGTTTGTTGCCCCTTTCTTCCTCATTTCAGGATGAATTGATCCTTTCTTCTTTATTTCAGGATGAATTGATACATAATAGTTTATATCCTCTCTGTTTCTATTCTCGCTATCCCTTGAAATTATGAGCTATTAACTTCAAGAAAAAAACTGCTGTGTTTTTCTATTTAGGTGTTAGGGTTCAAGACTCTGTTTGCATCCTCTGCAGACATCATTACATCTCAGCCGTTTCAAACTTTGTAAATAGTTTATCTTCTTACTAACAGCTGTTTTCCTTCAAACTCTGTGATCTTTATTCTCTTAGAGGGTTGCTTGAATTCTTTCTCCTGTACAATGTCAGCCTATTTCTCTAATTGTTGTTTAGTGCCATTTTGTCAATTGCCTTATTTTCTATTGATCATCTTACCATTAATGAAGTTATTTCAAACACTTTGGACTAAAGTCCACCCTAAACATTTCTGCAGTTATAATCTGGAATTGTTAGGTTTTAAAAACATTTAAACACACTGCAAAAAAACCTTCAAAAAAACATAATTTGACCGTTCAATTATTTAAGCCTTTCATGGGCTTGACTTCTCACCATTAAACACATACCATCAAATCTCCCCACAGATTTCAATTGTTCTACTTCTTCCTCCAGGACTCCATTGACAAAGCACTAACATTCATTTTGTGTCGCGGCTGAGCACCTTGTAAGCACCTTGTAAACCCTTAATAAGGTGCTACACATGTGGGTCTCATAATTCACAAAAACTTCAAAACCTGTCTTTTAAAAAGTGTTTCTCTTTGTTTAAGCGCCTTAGCGCCTTATTGGTGGATACATGCGCTGTATAAGATTCCAATATTGTTATTATCTTAAGATGAGTTGTCAGTATTCCCTTGTGATTTGTGACATCAACATTTGTTTAGAAGTTAAGATTGATTCGCACCTAAGATTAACCCTAGCTCTTTGTGACAAAGCACTAAGGTTCATCTCAAGATGAATTGTCAAAGTGATTTGTACTGTATTATAACAGCACACTTTGCTTAACAATTAAAAGGGCTGTGTCGCCATGATCAAAGCAGGCCTGTGGCTGAACATGGAATTATGAACTCTCACCCAGTTACAGCACATGCATGCGCACTCTCCATAGATATGGAAAAGAGGAAGGGCGAGCGCATGCAGTAACTGGGTGAGAGTTCATATTTCCATATACAACCACAGGACTGCTTTGATCATGACGACACAGCCCCTTTAAGATTGATTCGAAGTTAAGATCAATCTTAGCTCTTTTTGAAATTGAGCCCTGATCAATTTAATCATAAACTAAAACATTTCACCATGTGACTTATTTACCTTTCATTCTTCCATACTATGTATAGTTAGGTGATTATTCAGTCTGCTATTGAGTTTAAACCCTGATAATGTTATGTCAAAAAAGGTGCAATATTGGAACCACATGTTTCAATAAAACTCCTACAATACACAGTGGCTTATTTGTACTAATATTGTGAAAAAGATGTTTAAACGTGTGATATAAACACGGCTAGAAGTGTTTAAACACAGTTTGCACAATGCAGAACGCACGTTCGGACATGATACGCGCCCTTCCAGAGTTGACTCCCTTATGTCCCAAACTGGAAGGGCGCACATCTTATTCGAACGTGCTTTCCGCATTGTGCAATGTGTCTAGAAATTTAACGCAAAATAGAAGTGAGCTGCAAACGACCAAAGGGGCAAAACTGTCCTATATTTGTTCTCAACTTTGTACAGGTTTTTGTCTAAATTTTCAAGGGGGAGATATTTATGAATGGGAATCAAAGTGTTTTAAATCGGTTTTAAACAAGTGGTTTAAACCTGCCGAGGCCTGGTTCTTGATACTCGGTAAAATTATCAAGAACCAGGCCTCGGCGGGTTTAAACCACTAGTTTAAAACCTCTTCACCACACATTGATTCCCTTGTTATATATAAGGAGAATTGTTATTGAATTGTTGGTTCTTGATACTCGGTAAAATTATCAAGAACCAGGCCTCGACGGGTTTAAACCACTAGTTTAAAACCTCTTCACCACACATTGATTCCCTTGTTATATATAAGGAGAATTGTTATTAAAGTCCCATTTTGTTAATAATAATAATAATAATAACAAGTTCTTATATAGCGCATTTTACAATAAACGTCTCAATGCGCTTTACATTATACATGTTATACATTCCATTATAATATTGCTATTGCTTAACCCTGGCCTCCCAAATTATCCAATTTCCAGAGCTTTGGATGGCCTAATAATAAAATGATAAACTTGTTTGATATTGGAAGATTGAGGACAGGCCTTGAACATAATTTTAATTTTGCATGACTATTGAAGAATGAGGCTATCTGGCTCAGTAAAATGCTGTACAGCATGGAAGGATAGTGGGCATAGTTTGATTCAAGTCTGTGTAGATCATAGAGGATTAAAGGCATCATGCCACTGGAGGATAAAGGATTGGGTTCATCAATATTATGAACATCATTCATAAACTGCAATATTATTTCTGTCAAGTTCTCTCTTCAATATTTTCTTGCACACCAGGTTGGGGAATGGCCTCCCTGCGCTGTGGTACTATGCCGCCTGCGAACCAAGGGTTGGCGGGGTCCAGAACCCTTAAATTGCTGACTCGACGGCGGGGTACGCACAGTGTTTGGTCGAACCACAATTTGATGTGTGGGTCCTTATGAGGAGATAATCATATCAAAACGTAAAAAGAATTCAGAGTAAAAGAAATTAAAAGAAATTAAAATAGGCCTAAGAAAAAATATAGTTGTAAACTTGCGGGTACAACCATATATAAAACTCTTTTGGAAGAAGTGTACTCTGCTCGTCTTCAGGAGAATGATGATGTTGAGGTTTAAGTAGGGCTGGAGGGATACTCATTTGGGCGGGAAGGGTTGGCTTGAGTAGTGGTTACCAGATGTCGTTGATGAAGAAACCAATGTCTTATGGAACTGTGTTGTGACTTGATTTCGATGACTTCCCTCTATCTGCATTGGTGCCAGGACTTGACAGGGGCAATGAGCTTTGTATTGTTCCAGTTGATGTGGTGTTCTTGTTCGTAAGAATGTTTGATGATGGCTGATTTATCCAGTTGTCCTTGTCTGCTGTTTGCTTGGTGTTCCTTGATTCATATAGATATGTTGCGACTGGTCTTCCTGATGTATGCTTTATTGCACTCACAGGGAATACAGTACAGCCTTGTCTTGCGTGTCTTACTTGTCCTTGTGTGTTTGTAGGGATGTGTGTTTGTGTGATGGTGGACTTGAACTGTGGTCGTTCTTCGATGGGAGGCTTGGTCAGGCTGATTGAAGTTGAAGTTTTTGTATTTGTTGAGTTGCAGTGATGTCTTGTTCATGTTTCAAGCTGTGTTGATCAGAGGTGTTGAAGCCACGGCAGACCAATGTGATGTGGACTTGAAGCGTGGATGATGGAATGAAGAGCTGTGTAGATAGCGATCTGTGTGTGTAGGCTTCTGGTGTACTGTGTGGGCGGGGTGCCATCTGCTCTGCGTGTGACTTGCACATCCAGGAAGGAGATGATGTTAGTCTCCTCCTGCTCAATGGTGAATTTGATGAGTAGATGCTGGTTGTTTAGGTGGATGAGGAATTCTTGAAGTGCTGTCTTGCCGTGGGGCCAAAGGTGTCATGAACATAGCAGAGCCAGAGGTTGGGGCAAAGATCTGCATTCTTGATGGTGTCCAGTTCGAATAACCCTTCCATGAACAAATCCGAAAGGACCGACCGGGCATAGAGGAGATCCCATGGCAGCCCCAGAGGTTTGTTCAAAATAATTGTCTCTTCACCTGAAACAGGATGACTAGACACAAGTCAGGAGTCGGTTGTGGGAGTGAGGCTTGTGTGCTCACAGACGGCAGGGTCATCTTGGAGATGTTATTTGGCAATATGAGGTATGTTTCTTTGGTTGGTATGTTCGTGAAGAGGGAAGACTACGCCAACAACGTACAAGAATGTTAGATTGACTAAGACGGATGTCCTTGATGATGCTGACAAACTGGCTGGAGTTGGTGATGTGGTGTGGTGTTTGGCCTACCAGTGGGTGAAGGATCTTGATGAGGTGTGTGGCTGTTTTGTAGGTTGTGGAATCCCTGGCAGCCACGATGGGGCAGAGAGGAACATCTGGCTTGTGTCAAGACTACACCAGTTATTCTCAGAACCAACACTTCTCCCCAAAAGAGTTTTATACATGGTTGTATAAGTTTACTACAATTGCAGAAGTGAGAGCAATATTTGCCTCAATCTTCCAAAGTCCCCCAGTTATACTTTGTAGTTACACGCATGTCACAAGGCTCTAAAAGTTTGAATATATCCAGCAATGTGTACAAAACAAACTTAACAATATAATAAAAATACCTGTATAGTGTATCGGGAAATAAAATATTAATTTCATTTTGTTATTTAATGTTGTAAAATTATGTACATTATGTCGATTGTTATGTCCAAAAGTGCCAAGGCTGCAAGCTTGATTGCCTTTGTATTTTTGTGAACATAACTCAAAATTGTTGAACTTATTAGCTGTAATGGTGGCAGTTTTCAGCATCTGAAATGATCTTATTTGAAAACTTTCTAAGGCCCTAAATATTTGTAGAAATAATTATGTATCTTTTATTTAATTTGTATTTAATGTAAAGCCTTGTGGTACCATTATGCCTGACTGTTACTTGTGTTATTTAATTCAGTAGTTTATGCTGATGGATTCAGGGTTGGCAGAGACTTATTTGCAGAAGTTTGGGTAAATTTTCTTGTGGGGGGGGGGGGGGCTCATCAGCAACTGATTTCTGATCCATGAAGTGTCAAATCAGATTGGCAGATGTTTGTTAAATTTAACTCTTTAAAGACCAATCATTTCTGTATAATCATCACAAAACGCCCAGACATCAATGCTAATATTGTTCATTTCTTTTATCACATTTTGCCAGGAAAAATGTCAACAGAAATAACATGAAACAGAAAATTAAATTTTGTGTTTAGAAATTGGGATACTACATTGGAAAATTTCACATCCGGACATGATCTTTACTTTGACCTCTTTATGTGAATGGAAGTAGGTCAAACCTTGCGGCCGCTTTTGGCCGCTATGGTCTCTAAAGGGTTAAACAGTGTTAGGGGATAGGGTTGCCTCTCTGGATCTGCCATTGTGATTTTACCGGTATTTTGTATTTTAAAATGATGTTAGAATTAGGAACAAAATTTGTCACCTCAACGTCATAAATTATTAAGTTTTTATTCAAATTGCACTTTTTTTTGCCACGATGATGGTTAATATCTTGAAATGATTGTTTTACTCTTGAAATAAATGACCATATATAATATGAGGTCCGAAGATTTGTCACCCCTTGCATGGTGTGCCATTTGGAGGTAGAGCCTCGAATTGGGGACAGCAGTGATTAGAAACATATATATAACTCCGTATTGTCACAGTAATGTAATAACACTTTCATCCAAACAGATACATAAAATAAACAATACAAATGAAGCATGAAGTCGAGGCTCGACACGCACGTATGGCAGATCCGTGCAAAGAGCGAATAATTCATAACAGAAGAAAATGGAATATGTTTTATAGACCCCTTGAAAATTACATCCAAACTTAGAACTTAGTGTTTTGCATCATTTGCTCATGTTTTTGTCAAGATTAATTCAAGAGGTTCTAGGGGCAGTTTTGCCATATATTACACATTTTGTTCCTTGCTCTTTTCTTTTGGTGGGGCGGGGGGGGGGGGATTGTCTATTTGTATGTTGCTTCTTATTGGAAGCATCATGTTTGAGTTTAGTCAGCAGCTTGACTTGGTTTCATGTGACGATGGCCTCTAGAAATTTTAGAAGAACAGGTCCCAATAAGTACTGACTTCCATTAAGTTTGACCAACCTGTGTGTTGGTGTATCGTACTTTGTGCATGTTATATTATTTTGTTTCTTGTCTGGAGCACTATGCTCAAGTTGAGTCAGCAGCTGGATTCAGATTCTTGTGGCGGTGGTCATCAGAATAATGAGTCCAAGTCCTGACTCCATAAACTTAGTTTGACCAACCTGTGTGTTGGTGGATACTCTGTGTTTATTATATTATTTTGCTTCTTGTCTGGAGCACTATGTTCAAGTTGAGTCAGCAGCTGGATTCAAATTCTTGTGGCGGTGGTCATCAGAATAATGAGTCCATGTCCTGACTGCCATAATCTTAGTTTGACCAGCCTGTGTGTTTGTGTATCATATTCTGTGTTTAATATATTATTTTGCTTCTTGTCTGGAGCATCATGATCAAGTTGAGTCAGCAGCTGGATTCAAATTCTTGTGGCGATGGTCGTCAGAATAATGAGTCTAAGTCCTGACTCTTTTAACCACTTCAAGTCGGTATTTAAAAAAACTTCTGTGCCCACCCTCAGTATTATTTTTAAGAACTTTTTTGAGCTTTTGGAATGATCGTTTTCCTTTGAAAAACGATGCCACAATGAAACCCTGACTTGACAAAGGAAAGATGACAAAAGTTCACATAATTACTTCAGGATTTGATATTGTCGTGTGAGGAAAATGAATAGGCACTCACTGTGATTCGCAGAATCTCGGCCAAGAGCCACAGCCGAAAATCTGTCATGGTATGCTGGAATCTTGGAATGCTCAAACTTATCTCCCATTTAGCCAAATATAATGACGAACAATGGTGGCAGCCTGTCCATTCTTGTTTGCCACATTTATATAACAACAGGCCAAAGTTCTGGAGTCGGGGGTAACACCGTAACCCCCGGAAAGGGATTTCACAAAGCATGTTTTCCAGAACCTTTTGTTGCTCTTTTTACGGTTGAAACAAAGCGTATCACAGTACAGGCCTGCCTCAACACGCTACACACTGGAAATTCAGGGTGGATAAAAATGTCAGCCGTCCGACTGTCGGCAATAAAAATGAGGACAATTTGAACTTGTTCTGGATTAAAAAACGTCCGCCGTAAGTCTGTCCAAAAACAATTGGCAGATAAAGATTTCATCCGATGGAAAGTGGTTAAACTAATTAGCTTGATCAACCTGTGTGTTGGTGTATTGTACCAAGTGTTTTATATTTTGCTTCTTATTATGGAGCATCATGTTCAAGTTGAGTCAGCAGCTGGGTTCAGATTCTTGTGGCGATGGTCATCAGAATAATGAGTCAGAGTCCTGACTGCCATAATATGAAGTTTGACAAACTTATGTATTGATGTAAAGACATAAATCTTCATCATAATTTTTGTGACCTCTACATTTAAGTCTAATAGATCAACACTGTTATCTTACAACCTTTGGAGTGTGGTTTAATTTGCTTCTTAGCATGAACATCCAGCTTAAGATCACAGTCTGACTGAACTTAAACATGATTCAGATTCCTATGGCGATGGTTTAAAGATTGTTTAGTCCAATAATTGACTTTCATCAGTGTCTCCCTTAACAGTGGTCCACTGGCCAATATCCGAGAACAAATCAGAACTCTCTCCAAGTGGTCCGGGTGGTTAGTTCAGTGTTGAAAAGCATCCATACTTTATTTGAAATATGGACAAGTGAAAAAGCAGACGGACAAGTGAAATGCCAAGCTAACTGGTCCTGCTGGCCAGTCACTAAAACAATTAAGGGCAAACCCTGTTCATAAACTTCCCTTTGACAAACTTGGGTGATGGTGAATCGTACCTGTGGATGTGATTTTCTTCTTGTTGGTAGCATCACGGTTGAATTTGTCAGCAGGCTGGATTCGGATTCTTGTGGCGGGTAGAATACATACAAGCTGTCTTCAGGAGTATCTCCATGACACATATGAGACAGGAAAGCTATGGAAACACAATGAAGAAACTTGGGTGTGGGACCGTGTTTGTTAAATTGATTCTCTCGGTATAATGTGACAGCACCGAAACGGTGTTAGTTATCCCAGATACAATATCAGTGATGTAATTAACACCATCAGTGTTTACACAGTGTTAGCTATCCCAGGTACATTGTCCTTGGTTTAATTAACACCAACAGTGTTTACACAGTGTTAGCTATCCCAGATACATTATCGCTGGTTTAATTAACACCATCAGTGTTTACACAGTGTTAGCTATCCCAGGTACAATATCGCTGGGTTAATTAACACCAACAGTGTTTACACAGTGTTAGCTATCCCAGATACATTTTCGCTGGTTTAATTAACACCATCAGTGTTTACACAGTGTTAGCTATCCCAGACACATTATCGTTTGTTTAATTAACACCAACAGTGTTTACACAGTGTTAGCTATCCCAGATACAATATCGTTGGTTTAATTAACACCAACAGTGTTTACAAAGTGTTAGCTATCCCAGATACAATATCGTTGGTTTAATTAACACCAACAGTGTTTACACAGTGTTACTATCCCAGATACATTCTCATTTGTTTAATTAACACCAACAGTGTTTACATAGTGTTAGCTACCCCAGATACATTATCATTGGTTTAATTAACACCAACAGTGTTTACATAGTGTTAGCTACCCCAGATACATTATCATTGGTTTAATTAACACCAACAGTGTTTACACAGTGTTTTTAAATTAATTTAACACCCCAGTTTTTGCAGTGCATGAGAAGCATGTCATAATTGCTGTGCTTGGGAGAATTTAAGTGGGAGGGGGTGCTGGCACCTCAATTAATTTCTAAAGCAATGCCTCTGGAAGGAAAATAGTGGAAGTGATGGTACAACATTGGTCACAATACATTTTGTAAATTTGTTATCATCAAATTTTAGAACTAGAGCATTTCTCTAAATATGAGACAAAATTTCCATTCTAGATGGTTGTGCTTGAGGATCATCAAGCTAATACTGACAGTGTTAGATTATGCATCCCCCCTAAAAAAAAATGTTTATAAACTGTTGTGCTAAAATGATTTTCCTTCAAAACATAGAGCACTTACTTTAAAACATTCTCAAAACTGGAAGTGAATCTACTCTTAAACTAATGTTGGACCATCCCTAGAGTCTCTTAGTCCTCTTCATTAAAGTATTAGACATGGTTCTTAACAAAGCCATATTGAGTATAAATTGATTGAGCGCAGAGCCATGTCCAAATCAAGTAGTCACTACCGAAATCTCTAATTCGGACAGTCTAATTAAATTAGTTATTAATTTTGTGATGGCGGTTTTTTTTCTGATTCAAGGGTTGAATATAAAGTGGACCTGGAGATGACATTTCATATACAAACTGAAACATTTGTGATGTTTGGAGAATGGTGTACAAATATTTAATGTTTATGAGTGCAATGATTGAAACATTTTCATGAGTTGAAATATGGAATGTTCCATTTAATGAGGTGGATTCAAGTTGAATGGAATGTTCCATCTTTCAATAAATGAGTATGCTCTCCGATAATGCGCAAATGCCAAACATTCATTGGTTGTTTTATGTAACACCCATGTAGATACTTGTCATTTGATTGGAGGATAAAACTCTAAAAATAAACAAACTGTGCAAGATTGGATTTTGGCATCCACTAGGAGGGTGGTTTGCACTGATGTGGTGTAGTGTACAATAGTTTTAAAAAGGGTCAGAAAATGCACAGTGAATAGTTAAAAATTCAGGGTGTATAACATAGGCCATGTAAAGGTTTGAACTATTGAATGTCACGTGGCCTACAATTCTCCAATCAAAATGACAAAGATCTACTTCATTCATAAAAGTATTCATAACTGAATAAGGTAAAACTGTTGATATTGCTTCTTCTGTAAAACATTTAAATTTCTGACAAGTTTGATGTAGCCCTTGCATCTTGACATAAACCAAGTATTACATTTTGAATTTGAGAGAGTTTACTTTGAACTATTCCAATCACTGTATCATAAATATGCTCAGGTTCTTTGTGACCATTTATAATATGCTACCTAATTTTTATATAAATAATTAATGCATTTCAGTGCATTGTTGAAGAATAAAATCATGGGGTGACATCTTGACTACTATTCCATTTAACGAGGCGAAGCCAAGTGAAATGGAGAAGCCAGATTTCGCCGAACAAGTATTATTCTGCGACAATTCATGAACGAAATGTATTTTGTTTCATATAGTTAAAGGGTGTGTACAACATTGGTAATTGTCAAAGACCTGTATCCGAACTCGATGTGACCCAACATATACATGAAATATCAAACCTGTTAAAGTTTAAGCTAAATTGGTCTTCGGAGTATTGAGAAAACAGTGAAAAAAACCTTATGTGTTTTAACTTTTTTTCAAACATCAGAATTTATCCTGCAGGATAAATACTAATATTTTACTCATTTCGTAAAAACTAGGGCATTTCAAGCAAAACTATTTCAAGGGAAGTTTTCTACTATGACCATCTTTATACCATGTGAGTTATGTGAAAATCTGTGAGCATTTATATTTTCATTCTTACCAATGTTGTACACACCCTTTAACACATAGATCCTTGTGTGTAAGTTATGTATAATAGTTATAATGTGATCTGGAGAAACATGGTGAAGTTGTTCATTTTGTGTTTATACACCAAACTATTATTGAATCATTAGTAATTATGTAATCTGGGAAACCCCCACATGGTGAAGTTGTTCATTTTGTGTTTATACACCAAACTCTTATTGACACTCAACTCTTTACCAAACTGCTTTATTCACTAGAGTGTCTGTAGATGGAGGAAATCTCTGAGAAACTTGGGAAAACTGCACTGAGCTAAACTCTATGCATTTAGATTTGATATTTACACAAAATGAACAGTTTTACTATGTGAAGGATTTTTGAGGATCACATCACACAGCTGTATTTTCCCTCTAAAAGTAAAGTTAATATTATTCTGAAGACTCTGGGTAAACTGAATAATTACAACCTCATTACTCATGGTTAGAAAGATCACTAATAACATTTACCCTTTTGTCTCAATGATTTATTCGTGAAGTTTCTCATTTATACATTAATTAGATGCAGCAGGAAAATTGTCTTCCTTCTTGATTCTGTGATTTAAAAACTAACGGTATAAGTTGCTTAAAATGAAAGTTGATTGTGTGTTCCTTTACAGTGAAATATTACCAACAGTCTTCCCTCCCCCCGAAAACCCCCCAAAACCTTAACAACAACAAACAAACAAACACAGAAACAAAACAAAGCAAAACAAAATAAAAAACAATACTGTTGTACAAGATGCATCTAATTCTCAATTTCTCATTTATAGCTGGACTCAAAATCTGACTTTATTCTTGAAAGCAAACTGATTGTTTGTTTCTTGATTCAATAGTATTTTTCCTAATTTGAATTCTCAGGGAGTTGTATTCCTCATATCTCTAGATCTTTAATATATGTTTTTACTATCTCTGATTGAACCTCAATCTAATTGTTCACACACTACATTGACACTGTTTCATACCTGTTTATCTGCGCTATCTTTCCCTGTCATTCTCTGCATGACAGAAACTATTTTTCTGTGTTACTATACACTCAAAGTTTATCATTCAACAATGATATGAACATTTATATGATATATGTGTTCATTTGTGTACATGCTACACTGTGCTCTAACTCCGATGTGCTTGTTCTTCATCAGTTAGGAATTTAACCCAAATGTAACTTTTACCCAGGCCAACTATGAGTTGTTTTATGTTTAGTCATGATGAGGTTCTCCCATAGTAGACATATTTGGAGTTGATTCCTAATCATGTTTGTAAATCTTTAATAATTATTTGCCTTCTCATCACTAGGCACTAGTCCTACAATGTTCCGACAACCCTATATTCCGAAAGCTTTCTCTTAATTTACATGCTAGGGTTAGGGTTAGGGTTAGGAATAGGAAAATACAGTAGGTGTGTCGGAACATAGGGGTGTCGGAACATAGGTGTGTAACCGTCTCTTCTTTAAGAGTTCAAATTTACAAAGGCTTTGCAAATGGGACTTCTTGCTTTTCAACTCTGGAGTTTATTCCTGTCATGTTTGTAAATCTTGTATATTTTACTGCCTACTCCTCACTAGGCAGATAGTCCTGCATTATCTTCCAATTTAATTTTCACACATGAGGGCTAAATTGTCTCTTTTTCTGTAAGAGTTGAAATTTAAAAAGGGGTATGAAATTGGGACTTTCACCTGCTGTTCAACTCTTTGTACCCAGGCGTGCTGTACACTGTGGGAAGAAACTGTGGGTTCAGTGTCTTCCTCCTCTTCATTTTATTCACAACATTTATCTTCCGTCTCTTCATCTCATATAATTCAAGACCTCCCCCCCCCACTTCATCTTTTTAAAGACAACTTGTCTTTCTGCTCTTCGGTTTCTTCAAGAGCTTTGTCTCCCGCTACTGCATCTTATTGAAGATATTATCTTCCTCCTCTTCACACTGTATTTAGGTTCTTCATGTTCCTCTTTGTTTCTCTAAAAACCTTTATCTTCCTGCTATTCAGCGTCTCAAGACTGTTGGTTTCCTCCACTGCATCATATTGAGGACATTTATTTTCTTTATATTTCTCTCCAAACCTTATTCTTCCTGCTGTTCATCTTAATCAAGACCTGCCCTTATGGTGAGCAGTGTATTACTCTGAGTATGCTACCCAGGACAAATAAAACATTGCAATGACATGAACCCCTCTAGATAGGGTTATTAACTGGGATCCTTCCTGACACTAACAAAACCACACACCATTATGGGAACTCAACAACCAAACTGCTCGACTCTGATTATGGTGGTATGCCTGATCCCATTAATCCTTTAGAATTTGGCGTGTGGTGGGCTAAAGTAGCAGCTAGCAGCGTAAGGCTCAAATGTGGGTTAAAATAGACCATGTATAGGCCAAGTTGCATAGTTAGGATGCGGACTTTTTTCTTTTTTGGGGGGGGAGGGGCGTTTTATTTTTGGGGGGCCAACTTTTTTTTTTTTTTGGGGGGTGGGGAGGGACTTTTTTTTTTTTTTTTTTTGGGGGGGCGTCCGCCCCCTGCCCACCCCCCTTGTAGCCTAAAGTAGTTGGGCAACTTAATTTTTCAACCTTCTCTTTTTTTTTCACAAACCAGCCAAGAAATTCCTTGAATAAGAAAAAATACACAAATTAAATTATAAGGGTTAAATCAGATTGTTTAAGAACAAGTGACCTTATTGAGAATTGTCTACATTGCAATTTATGTTTGCTCTCATATTTTTTAAAATAGTTAATTCATAGTTGCACCAGGGCCCAACATAGAGCAGCTTAAGCTGAACAATTGTTTTTGCTAAGCAAAAATGTATGATTGTGGTAAGCAAAACTCTTTTTGACTTAGTTACTTGCTGTGCTTAAGCAGCTTTATGAAATTGTGCCCAGGTATTTGGGATCTTTGCTTTACTTTGGCTCGCAACCTTTCCCAAACTGCATTGTCCCATACCCTGCCCTTCAAATAAGGCATATTGGAAAGTAACATCAATTTTTTGTCCTCCAAGTCAGTTTTTGATACAGGTGAGACTGATCAGCTGTAGGGAGTGTACAACTTGGCTTTGTCATTCTGCTGATTCTTCAACATCCTTCAATACCATGCAACAAAACAGGAACCTTAACAAACTTCTCATTCATCATCAACCTCAGTTCCAGTTTGACCAAGCAATCAGATTCCCTTATGCAGATGACTTATTCATTGCATCAACTGGGTATCTATGAATCGACTTCAATCAGCCAAGGCAGGGTACATGTATAAAAACAGTACAGGCTGAAAAGTAACTTTATTTGAAAGAATGTTATCACAACGTTGTGATTAAAATAAAATTTAAATAAAAAATAGGTATTAAGTTGAAAAATGCCAAAAATTAAAACAAATAATATTCATCATTTTAAAGAAAATAATAATATTGTTTAAATCATTACCAGGTGATCTCACTAAAAAAATTCAAATTTAAGCAAATTAATATTCCTCTCATCACCGTAAATGAATATCAAGGTAAAAAGATAATCTGTATTTTGTATCTTGGTGAAAATGCATTCCTTGAAATGGAAAGCACCTTTTGGAAATCATTTTCTGGCTGCATCATGCACCCTGCCTTTCAAAAATGTACTCAACAATAAAGAATTATATGTGTTTGTTTCATTTTTAGCCTAAACTGGTCTGGAAGTGACTGATGAGCTGAAGGGACAGATCAACCTGATAACTGGTGTTTCAGTTCACCAAGGAAGCAATATTCAAGATATTGGTCAACTCAGATAGCTCTGTCCCTCATTCAACTCGGTGTAACACAACAGAAGGCCGGGACAACAAAAATAGTCTGATCCCATTTTGGTATGAAGAGATTCATTGTTTGTTATTGCTATTGCACACAGGGAACTTGACAAATTAGATGTCAGCACAGTAAGGTCCATAGTCAGAACAGGTTATAGGGCAAACCAGAGCCGTTTATTGAGAGAGTTGTGACAACTTCCCAATTAGAGGCCATTTTCGGTCTCAAGAAATGCATGTGCGTACTCAGGGTGCCAGACTATACAACACACGGGGTTGTTTTACATTTGAACCGAAATGTCGTTCAGCAATCACATGACCAACAAAACTGTGACCATGTTGCAACTCTCTTAATACATCCTGTGGTAAAACTAAATACATTCATTTCAACTCTCAAAACTGGTTACAAAAGTTTGTGGAAAAAACCCATCTTCATTTAGTGCACAAAAAATGATTTCTATTTCAATTTGAAATTATTGGTTTTATAGTGTTTTCACAAAATTGATACTGATGTCTTCCTCATTCAAATATGCAAAGATATGATCAGTAAAATACTTTGGCTTTGAATTGATTTCAAACAAGCTCTTTTGAATGGTCTATTTAGAATGTTAAATGATTTTGAGGTCGTATTGTAGAATTCTTTCAGTAGTTTTGCTTGACCTGGTTGATTTTTGTAAAACAGTTTGATATTTTAGTACACTGGCACATCAGTAGACTATGCTTCAAGTTACAAGACTAGTAGTGTCTGTTGTGAAGTCTTCTTCTACATCATGAACAAAAAGTTAACAAAAGAAAGATAGGTTAACACTACAGAATTGCACTAAAATTCAAGTCTATTTTCGGAAAACAAATAATGAAATCACCAACGTAGTTATTTGGTTGTATCTTTGCATCACCAACTGCAGGGGTTTGGGGACAAGCCAGATTGTAACAAAATAGCTTAATTTGGTGTTTGTACCTGTATTATTTCATTTTAATTTTACAAAGTGCCAGTGGACATTTTTGTAAAATAAAAACTGTTTTCAAGAGGCTGTTATCTGTATTGAAATAAAAGAAAAGAAACTTGTGTCCTTATGTCTTTTTCTGTATTTAAATAAAAGAAGGAAACATGTGTCTCTGTGTCTTTTTTCTGTAGGTAAGATCTGCTTTCTATAAATGTGTTTGCAGCACAGACCTTAATCACACAGCATCCATCTTGTCTTTTCAGAGGTATGTGACATAACTGAGATGGGAAGCAAAGTTTAACGCACAGTTTGTGAAAAAGATTCAATCATTTAATGAAACCTTATTTAACACTGTCTTCACAAAGGGCTAAAAATCGAACAGTTTATTGTGAATAAATGTGCAGTCAATTCACTTTAAAAGTAGTAAAGGCACAGTAAACAAAAGATTGTGTTGACTGAATAAGTATACCATTGAGAACAAGGTTGAATTGTGATGAAGGTCTGGTCATTAGGAATAAAACAAAGGGAAGGTACCTTGCAGTAAAGCAACATTTAAAACATTTAAATCAAGCTCATAACAGGTTTTTGCAAAACTTTTATATTAAACCAAGTCGCCCTCAAGCAATTATTTAATTTTTTTACAAGCAATTTCTGTGGAATAACAAATATCTCTTGACAAAATTTCCAATAATGTGACAACAATTCCTGAATCAATGATTTTACCTTCCCTGTTTTACATGCTACACAAGTACTGCACTCTGCAGCAAGGTAGAGGAGCAAAATATTGGGGAAGGGGATTGAGGTGGGGGTTGACAGTTTGGAGGGGATAGTGGGTGTGTTTGAGTTTGAGGAGGGCCAAAGTGTGATAGGAGAAAGGGTAGGTCCTTAGTGTGGGAATTATATTTTATGTTGTGCATTATTTATTTTCAAAATTGTATTCTTTTTGGACCTAAAAGTAGGCCTACCGTACCCCCAGCGTATGCAAGCGCCTCCACTCCCCAGGAATGACAGACACAAGGAGCAAACTGCCAACCAACTACCTGAAGCTGTGATATGTAACAGAGCCAACAAACATGTAAGTCTGTAGGGCGCCCTCTTTTGACTGCAGCCATCTTAGTTTTGTACCATTTCAAGTAATGTTGCCAAAATGAGACTAAAGGGGAAACGTGTATGACTGCATAAAGAATAATAGGTAATTTGGGGAATTGCAGCTTAGTAAAGTAGTAATCTATATATAATTTTAAACAAGGGGCCTATATTGCAATAAAATTAACAACTTCTATGTCTAAAATAAAAAAATAGAATTAATAAAGTTTGAGATCCCCGTTATTTTGTTTCGGCATCAGCCCCGCAAAACTTAATTTGCCTTTTATTAAAGGGTCCATGAAATGCAATTTTTGTTAAAGCAATCCTTAGAGATGTACTTTGTGTCCCATTTCACACGTATTTTCAATTCTCATTTTGGGGGGTATTTTGGTGCCTTTTTGTATTTTATGCTAATGAAAATGTCCACATTCATGAGCAAAAGTGTCATGTCAAGCAGAAAACTCAATGTTGCAATTAGTTTATGCACAAAAAGTCAACAGAATTTAGGCTATTTCACTGTCGTAAACTTCCTTTTCTTTAGTGATTTGTTGGTGTGTAAGTTCTTGGCAGTATGCAAAAGTGCAAACTTTTCTCTCAAATTCTTTTAATAAGCAAATTTTGGGGTTCACACTTTCATTTTTTCAATATAAAGAAAACAAGGGTCTTCCTGAAATGACATCACTGTGACAGCGCCCTCAGTTGTCCGGATAAGAGAGGAATTTAAAAAAAAAATGTTTACAGAAAGTAACTTTTCAATGAAATTAACTATTAATATGGATGTCAATTAGTTTTCATACACATAAGGGGATTAGGAAGTAGCTCAAAATATATTCCAAAGAAATGTTTACTTCAGGGGCCCTTTAATAAAATGGCATTGTAATAGCATGTTACTGGTGTCAACATTGGGGGTGCTTTAATTGTTAGTTTATTGCATTTGGGAAAAATTTGACTATTGATTTGAGGTTTTTCAACTTAAAACTCGGTAATTGTCGTGTTTTCTTTTAGATTGGTAAAATGCCGGATATGGCGGCCATTTTTAATACCCACAATGTATTTAACACTATTGCACGACACATCACTACCACTTTTCTTCCTTTGGGGAGGGGGGAAGAATAAAAAACAAGTGGAAATTCTGGTGAAAAGAAATTAAAAATCCCTTAAAAAAATTGTGACCCAAAGTCAAAGAAACGGCTGCCATGGAAACAGCTGACTATTTCACAATACGACTAGGTCTTTTGATAAATCTTGGGAAACGTCAAGTTTGTTTGGCGACCGTTAACAAGTTACGGGTAAATTGGGGGGAGCATTGTCCCCCCCGCTCATGACAGGGTTAACCCACAAGAGGGCGCTAATTTTGGCACTAGTGCTTTATCATGCAGCTAAAAAAATCACAGCACACAGACTTTGGAACCAAGTTTAAGTGAAATGTATTTCGATAAAATTAAATTTCCTTTTAGTCTTACACTGAAGCATTAAAGACATTGAGAAAAATAAAATAGTTATGACTTAATATCTCAGAACTGACTTAGTTGGTAAAAAGTAATTTGTTTTTACTTATATCTCATAATTATGACTTAATAGTACAAGTCATAGCTATAATTTATACCTCATATATGAATTAGAATAGGTCATAATTATGACTTTTACCAATTGAGTTTTATTTATGAGATATTCATATAATTATGAGATGTACATTCTCAATGTCCCTTTAGAGCTTCAGCTTCCGTATTACCCTCAGTCCACGATGTTCAAACAACAGGGGAGGAACCCAGATTTTCAGGAAAGGGGGATGCAAACTATTTCCAAGTTTAAAATGTTCACTAATCCTGTTGTTTTAAAATGGTGATGACTGCTCTATATTCTGACACCCCTATGTCCCGACAACGTTCCTAAAAGTTACCCCTCGTGATTTACACGTTAGGATTGGGGTTAGGGTTAGGAATAGATTAGGATAATACACTCAGGGTGTCGGAACATAGGGGGGAGGGGGTAATCTTTAAAAACAGGTTGAACACGGCTTGATTTCCGGGGACTGCTGTAAGGCTCCGATGAAAGTTTTAATTCTCTCGCTCTCGTGCAGTATATGACATGTTAAGAAGCACTTTACCAAATAGTTTTTACCAATTTTATTCTTGGGAATTTGTTTTTCCCCGCTAAATTCATAGTTTTGTTTTTTTCAGTCGGTGCCCGCTGCGCCCTTCCCTAAATGTGCCACCTATCAGAGATAAATTGTGAACTGTTTTGACTAATTGGTTATTTGCTGACAATAAACAGTAATTCCTTTAGTTTTCAAGGACCATAAGTGGAAATAGGAATGTGGCTGAGGAAAACTATTATGATGCGCCAACGCACCGTCTTCAGATTGCAGCAAATTCAATATGTAGGCTTATAGAATTTTTCAGTTTTTCAATAATTATTTTTTTAGGAAAGGTTTTTGACAGTGATGGTCCACTAATAGTAAATACCGCCCTCTTTTGACTAACAATTGTTAGTACCGTTATTAGGCCACGTAAAAAAACAATTGTTGATCGTCCCCGCCCAACCCATAAGAAACCCCCGACTGAATTTTTTTCTCATGAAAACGGCCTTTTCACTGTCAAATGTTGCTCCGTTTAGCGCCGCACGCACAGTTAGGTTGGGAATAGATGTTTGAAGAAAGGTTATTCAAGTTGCCAAAAACAAGAACAATTCTTCAAATATTACTTGGGCTACACTGCGTTTCAGCTTTTTGAAAATGTTAACAGAAAATATCATCTAGTCATTAAATGGGTCTTACAAAACAATTCAAAACATCAAAATCACACAGACCGTCTGTTTTATAGTGATTGTGATGATTTATTTGTAGTTTATTTCATATTATTTTTGCCTTGTGAACAAAACTCAATATATATAAAGAAATTGCCCTCCAACAACCACCCCCCCCCCAAAAAAAGGACGCTCAACAATTATTTTATGTGGCCTTTTTATGAGATCTATACTTTTTAGAAATCCGAACTCCTCCATGCATATTACAGCTTTGTGTGTAGTCAAATATTGTACTTTAAGAGCAAACTTATATCGATGAATTATTTGTGTATGGGATCTTGTTCTAGCAGGACTACTTGATTGCAAATCATTATCATTGTAAAGACAATACGTGATGACAATTTTTGGTTAAATGATTGTTTTTAGATCTCGGCACATTGGACCAACTTGTAATGATTGTTGTGTACTTCTTTATGACTTTATTGATTGAAGTAGAGTTCGGTATAAATGCTGTACAATGATTATAACTTGAACAGATGATTAAAGGTATCGTACACGTTTGGTAATGACTCTGGAAATTAATGGCAATACAAACCTACTCAGTTAGAAGTACAGCAGCTTTGGACAGTAAAATGAATTTTGAGAAACTTTTCACTTCGAAGTACTGCGGTTAGTGAAAAAGATATCACTTTTTTGTCCTCCAAAATTTGAATCTGAGAAGCGTTACGACCGTAAAGCTTCTCAGAGTGTGTATTCCAATGCAGATTATTCCTCCTGCATGGACATAACCGCTCCAAATTTTTCCTTTCCCAGATTCAAATTTGTGGGTGAAAATTACCTCTTTCTCTAAAACTGCATTACTTCAAAGGGGTCGTTTTTAGCTCTCCAGTGCTCTTTACTAAGAAAGTTGTTATGGGCATACTAGCTTGTGGAGTAATTACCAAAAGTATAACCTGTCTTTAATATTTGCAAAACTTAACAATAAAAACTTGTCCCAATTTATCATATTATTAATATGAACAAGCACTGTAACCCTTAATTACAATCATTAAAACTGTTTAAAACACTCTAAAGTGTCCATTTCAGTTTGGATCCCTGTTTATGTAATGATAATTATTACAGCAAGACCGAGGGGGCAGGCTATTTTTGCTCCTAGCCTCGATTTGATGGTATAGCTATTGATGGAATTAAAACGTAAATCTGTTCAACGATTCTAACTCTCTCCAAGTGTTTATTTGTATATGTATTTTTATTTTGTTATTAATTAATATTCTTCTCTTCGATGAAAGAGGAGGTTTTGTATTTAAGATGATGGCAAGTAATAAAACTACAGGCCTACTCAGTAAGACGTGGGGAAATGAGTAATGTAGACTCGGGGTATGTGCCTATTGTTTTGATTTTGAATGTTTGCTTCTTTTTAAAGATGGTTGTTAAAATAAAAACTCTTGAAGTAAATTTCGTGAAAGAAAGAGCATTGTTTCAGGTGTGTTTATGTATGTGTTTTATTGTTAGGGTTAGTGTTTTTCAGGTGTTGCTCTAAAACTCGACGGTTACACGCAGTAGGCATGGTCACGTTGAGGAAAGTGTTAAAGAAAGTAAGAGACACGCTGTGGTTCGGGGTGTGGGGCGTATTGTTACTTATAATTGGTTTCGAAAACGGTTGGGTATAAAACTCAACGGGTAAACATACTCCGCAGTTAGTATATATAGATTTGGTTAATGTTTGAGGGATTACTATGGGTTTTAATGTGATGAGAAAAAGCAAATTGAAAAACCTAAAAGCAAATTGAAAAATTGAGTGGGGACGACTCCTAATGGGACTTCAACGGTTACCGCTAGTTCTCATTCCATTTATTGACCCATATAATACATTAATAAGATAGAATAATACACCGAGGGGGGGGGGGGATCACCAACGATGGGGAATCATTGGCTAATTAGCGGTGGAATGTTGTTTATTTTAACGTTTCCAAATCCAACATCCCCTGTGGAAATACTGGGACTTGATGGGGTTTTGTGGAGGTGGTTACAAGGTGGGTTTAGTGAAGGGAGTTATAAGGGGACAAGTTACTTTTTGTCTTCAAATTATTTTCGAGAACAACAATTTGCGGTGGAATGTTGGCGTTTAGGGCTTATGTAACTTTTAGTGTAACAGTTGGGATCGGTGTGGTTTGTGAAGGGGGTTACGGGTACAGAGTTATTTTTTTTTCTAAGATAGTTTTCAAGTTTCAACTGTCCCAATTAACTGAAATTAGGGATATAATACAAAGATTAAGCCGGTTAGCGGCCCACTGTTACTTATTAATCATTTCTAAATCGCATAGCTCCTGTAGAAAAACAGGCGTTCAGGGCCTACTTTGAAAGAACCAGTTAAGTTTGTGTGTTTTGTGGAGAGGGTTACTGGTACAAAGTTACTTTCTTCTTCATTCGCGTGTCATTTATCCCAACGAGCTAAAATTAGGGATTAAATAAAGATTCAGCCTGTTTGTGGTCGATTGTTTATAAAGTACCAATTGGGATTGATGTGTTTTGTGGAGGGGGTTACGGGGAAAAGTTACTTTCTTCTCCATTTCCGTTTCATTTCTGCCGTTGAACTAAGATTAGTGATTGAATATAAAAGTTTAGCGGTCAGTGGTAGGATATTTTTGCCTATAGGCCTGTACTTTTAAAATGCCAGTTGGAATTGGTGTTTTTTGTGGAGGGGGTTACGGAGAAAGTTACCTTCTTCTCCATTTCAGTTTCATTTCTGTCATTATAGTAAGATTAGTGATTGAATATCAAAGTTCAGCCGGTCAGCGGTGGAATAGTTTGGCCTGTACTTTTAAAATACCAGTTGGAAATGGTGTTTTTTTGTGGAGGGGGTTACGGGGAAAGTTACTTTCTTCTCCATTTCAGTTTCATTTCTGTCATTGTAGTAAGATTAGTGATTGAATATCAAAGTTCAGCCGGTCAGCGGTGGAATAGTTTGGCCTGTAGCCTACTTTTAAAATACCAGTTGGAATTGGTGTTTTTTTGTGGAGGGGGTTACGGGGAAAGTTACTTTCTTCTCCATTTCCGTTTCATTTCTGTCATTGTAGTAAGATTAGTGATTGAATATCAAAGTTCAGCCGGTCAGCGGTGGAATAGTTTGGCCTGTAGCCTACTTTTAAAATACCAGTTAGGATTGGTGTTTTTTGTGGAGGGGGTTACGGGGAAAGTTACTTTCTTCTCCATTTCCGTTTCATTTCTGTCATTGTAGTAAGATTAGTGATTGAATATCAAAGTTCAGCCGGTCAGCGGTGGAATAGTTTGGCCTGTAGCCTACTTTTAAAATACCAGTTGGAATTGGTGTTTTTTTTGTGGAGGGGGTTACGGGGAAAGTTACTTTCTTCTCCATTTCAGTTTCATTTCTGTCATTGTAGTAAGATTAGTGATTGAATATCAAAGTTCAGCCAGTCAGCGGTGGAATGGTTTGGCCTGTAGCCTACTTTTAAAATACCAGTTGGAATTGGTGTTTTTTTTGTGGAGGGGGTTACGGGGAAAGTTACTTTCTTCTCCATTTCAGTTTCATTTCTGTCATTGTAGTAAGATTAGTGATTGAATATCAAAGTTTAGCCAGTCAGCGGTGGAATAGTTTGGCCTGTACTTTTAAAATACCAGTTGGGATTGGTGTTTTTTTGTGGAGGGGGTTACGGGGAAAGTTACTTTCTTCTCCATTTCAGTTTCATTTCTGCCATTGTAGTAAGATTAATGATTGAATATCAAAGTTCAGCCGGTCAGCGGTGGAATAGTTTGGCCTGTAGCCTACTTTTAAAATACCAGTTGGGATTGGTGTTTTTTTTGTGGAGGGGGTTACGGGGAAAGTTACTTTCTTCTCCATTTCAGTTTCATTTCTGTCATTGGAGTAAGATTAGTGATTGAATATCAAAGTTTAGCCAGTCAGCGGTGGAATAGTTTGGCCTGTACTTTTAAAATACCAGTTGGGATTGGTGTTTTTTGTGGAGGGGGTTACGGGGAAAGTTACTTTCTTCTCCATTTCAGTTTCATTTCTGCCATTGTAGTAAGATTAGTGATTGAATATCAAAGTTCAGCCGGTCAGCGGTGGAATGGTTTGGCCTGTAGCCTACTTTTAAAATACCAGTTGGAATTGGTGTTTTTTTTGTGGAGGGGGTTACGGGGAAAGTTACTTTCTTCTCCATTTCAGTTTCATTTCTGTCATTGTAGTAAGATTAGTGATTGAATATCAAAGTTCAGTCGGTCAGCGGTGGAATAGTTTGGCCTGTACTTTTAAAATACCAGTTGGGATTGGTGTTTTTTTTGTGGAGGGGGTTACGGGGAAAGTTACTTTCTTCTCCATTTCAGTTTCATTTCTGTCATTGTAGTAAGATTAGTGATTGAATATAAAAGTTTAGCCAGTCAGCGGTGGAATAGTTTGGCCTGTACTTTTAAAATACCAGTTGGGATTGGTGTTTTTGTGGAGGGGGTTACGGGGAAAGTTACTTTCTTCTCCATTTCAGTTTCATTTCTGCCATTGTAGTAAGATTAGTGATTGAATATCAAAGTTCAGCCGGTCAGCGGTGGAATAGTTTGGCCTGTAGCCTACTTTTAAAATACCAGTTTGGATTGGTGTTTTTTTTGTGGAGGGGGTTACGGGGAAAGTTACTTTATTCTCCATTTCAGTTTCATTTGTGTCATTGTAGTAAGATTAGTGATTGAATATCAAAGTTTAGCCAGTCAGCGGTGGAATAGTTTGGCCTGTACTTTTAAAATACCAGTTGGGATTGGTGTTTTTGTGGAGGGGGTTACGGGGAAAGTTACCTTCTTCTCCATTTCAGTTTCATTTCTGCCATTGTAGTAAGATTAGTGATTGAATATCAAAGTTTAGCCAGTCAGCGGTGGAATAGTTTGGCCTGTACTTTTAAAATACCAGTTGGGATTGGTGTTTTTTGTGGAGGGGGTTACGGAGATAGTTACCTTCTTCTCCATTTCAGGTTCATTTCCGTCATTATAGTAAGATTAGTGATTGAATATCAAAGTTTAGCCAGTCAGCGGTGGAATAGTTTGGCCTGTACTTTTAAAATACCAGTTGGGATTGGTGTTTTTTGTGGAGGGGGTTACGGGGAAAGTTACTTTCTTCTCCATTTCAGTTTCATTTCTGCCATTGTAGTAAGATTAGTGATTGAATATCAAAGTTCAGCCGGTCAGCGGTGGAATAGTTAGGCCTGTAGCCTACTTTTAAAATACCAGTTGGGATTGGTGTTTTTTGTGGAGGGGGTTACGGGGAAAGTTACTTTCTTCTCCATTTCAGTTTCATTTCTGTCATTGTAGTAAGATTAGTGATTGAATATCAAAGTTTAGCCAGTCAGCGGTGGAATAGTTTGGCCTGTACTTTTAAAATACCAGTTGGGATTGGTGTTTTTTGTGGAGGGGGTTACGGGGAAGTTACTTTCTTCTCCATTTCAGTTTCATTTCTGTCATTG
The DNA here is from genome assembly GCA_021014325.1 of Plazaster borealis. Classification (NCBI taxonomy): domain Eukaryota; kingdom Metazoa; phylum Echinodermata; class Asteroidea; order Forcipulatida; family Labidiasteridae; genus Plazaster; species Plazaster borealis. Next base: position 10,419,033 of record CM037476.1, on the reverse strand, counting down.
TAGTAAGATTAGTGATTGAATATCAAAGTTCAGCCAGTCAGCGGTGGAATAGTTTGGCCTGTAGCCTACTTTTAAAATACCAGTTGGGATTGGTGTTTTTTTGTGGAGGGGGTTACGGGGAAAGTTACTTTCTTCTCCATTTCAGTTTCATTTCTGTCATTGTAGTAAGATTAATGATTGAATATCAAAGTTTAGCCAGTCAGCGGTGGAATAGTTTGGCCTGTACTTTTAAAATACCAGTTGGGATTGGTGTTTTTTGTGGAGGGGGTTACGGGGAAAGTTACTTTCTTCTCCATTTCAGTTTCATTTCTGCCATTGTAGTAAGATTAGTGATTGAATATCAAAGTTCAGCCAGTCAGCGGTGGAATAGTTTGGCCTGTAGCCTACTTTTAAAATACCAGTTGGGATTGGTGTTTTTTTTGTGGAGGGGGTTACGGGGAAAGTTACTTTATTCTCCATTTCAGTTTCATTTCTGTCATTGTAGTAAGATTAGTGATTGAATATCAAAGTTTAGCCAGTCAGCGGTAGAATAGTTTGGCCTGTACTTTTAAAATACCAGTTGGGATTGGTGTTTTTGTGGAGGGGGTTACGGGGAAAGTTACTTTCTTCTCCATTTCAGTTTCATTTCTGCCATTGTAGTAAGATTAGTGATTGAATATCAAAGTTTAGCCGGTCAGCGGTGGAATAGTTTGGCCTGTACTTTTAAAATACCAGTTGGGATTGGTGTTTTTTGTGGAGGGGGTTACGGAGAAAGTTACTTTCTTCTCCATTTCAGGTTCATTTCTGTCATTGTAGTAAGATTAGTGATTGAATATCAAAGTTTAGCCAGTCAGCGGTGGAATAGTTTGGCCTGTACTTTTAAAATACCAGTTGGGATTGGTGTTTTTTGTGGAGGGGGTTACGGGGAAAGTTATTTTCTTCTCCATTTCAGTTTCATTTCTGCCATTGTAGTAAGATTAGTGATTGAATATCAAAGTTCAACCGGTCAGCGGTGGAATAGTTTGGCCTGTAGCCTACTTTTAAAATACCAGTTGGGATTGGTGTTTTTTGTGGAGGGGGTTACGGGGAAAGTTACTTTCTTCTCCATTTCAGTTTCATTTCTGTCATTGTAGTAAGATTAGTGATTGAATATCAAAGTTCAGCCGGTCAGCGGTGGAATAGTTTGGCCTGTAGCCTACTTTTAAAATACCAGTTTGGATTGGTGTTTTTTGTGGAGGGGGTTACGGGGAAAGTTACTTTCTTCTCCATTTCAGTTTCATTTCTGTCATTGTAGTAAGATTAGTGATTGAATATCAAAGTTTAGCCAGTCAGCGGTGGAATAGTTTGGCCTGTACTTTTAAAATACCAGTTGGGATTGGTGTTTTTTGTGGAGGGGGTTACGGGGAAAGTTACTTTCTTCTCCATTTCAGTTTCATTTTTGTCATTATAGTAAGATTAGTGATTGAATATCAAAGTTCAGCCGGTCAGCGGTGGAATAGTTTGGCCTGTAGCCTACTTTTAAAATACCAGTTGGGATTGGTGTTTTTTGTGGAGGGGGTTACGGGGAAAGTTACTTTCTTCTCCATTTCAGTTTCATTTCTGTCATTGTAGTAAGATTAGTGATTGAATATCAAAGTTTAACCAGTCAGCGGTGGAATAGTTTGGCCTGTACTTTTAAAATACCAGTTGGGATTGGTGTTTTTTGTGGAGGGGGTTACGGGAAAAGTTACTTTCTTCTCCATTTCAGTTTCATTTCTGCCATTGTAGTAAGATTAGTGATTGAATATCAAAGTTCAGCCGGTCAGCGGTGGAATAGTTTGGCCTGTAGCCTACTTTTCAAATACCAGTTGGGATTGGTGTTTTTTTGTGGAGGGGGTTACGGGGAAAGTTACTTTATTCTCCATTTCAGTTTCATTTCTGTCATTGTAGTAAGATTAGTGATTGAATATCAAAGTTTAGCCAGTCAGCGGTGGAATAGTTTGGCCTGTAGCCTACTTTTAAAATACCAGTTGGGATTGGTGTTTTTTGTGGAGGGGGTTACGGGGAAAGTTACTTTCTTCTCCATTTCAGTTTCATTTCTGCCATTGTAGTAAGATTAGTAGCTGAATAGGGCCTATCAAAGTTCAGCCGGTCAGCGGTGGAATAGTTTGGCCTGTAGCCTACTTTTAAAATACCAGTTTGGGATTGGTGTTTTTTGTGGAGGGGGTTACGGGGAAAGTTACTTTCTTCTCCATTTCCGTTTCATTTCTGTCATTGTAGTAAGATTAGTGATTGAATGTCAAAGTTCAGCCGGTCAGCGGTGGAATGGTTTGGCCTGTAGCCTACTTTTAAAATACCAGTTGGAATTGGTGTTTTTTTTGTGGAGGGGGTTACGGGGAAAGTTACTTTCTTCTCCATTTCCGTTTCATTTCTGTCATTGTAGTAAGATTAGTGATTGAATATCAAAGTTCAGCCGGTCAGCGGTGGAATGGTTTGGCCTGTAGCCTACTTTTAAAATACCAGTTGGAATTGGTGTTTTTTTGTGAAGGGGGTTACGGGGAAAGTTACTTTCTTCTCCATTTCAGTTTCATTTCTGTCATTGTAGTAAGATTAGTGATTGAATATCAAAGTTTAGCCGGTCAGCGGTGGATTAGTTTGGCCTGTACTTTTAAAATACCAGTTGGAATTGGTGTTTTTTTTGTGGAGGGGGTTACGGAGAAAGTTACTTTCTTCTCCATTTCAGTTTCATTTCTGTCATTATAGTAAGATTAGTAGCTGAATAGGGCCTATCAAAGTTTAGCCAGTCAGCGGTGGAATGGTTTGGCCTGTACTTTTAAAATACCAGTTTGGGATTGGTGTTTTTTGTGGAGGGGGTTACGGGGAAAGTTACTTTCTTCTCCATTTCAGTTTCATTTCTGTCATTGTAGTAAGATTAGTGATTGAATATCAAAGTTCAGCCGGTCAGCGGTGGAATAGTTTGGCCTGTAGCCTACTTTTAAAATACCAGTTGGAATTGGTGTTTTTTGTGGAGGGGGTTACGGGGAAAGTTACTTTCTTCTCCATTTCAGTTTCATTTCTGTCATTGTAGTAAGATTAGTGATTGAATATCAAAGTTTAGCCAGTCAGCGGTGGAATGGTTTGGCCTGTACTTTTAAAATACCAGTTGGGATTGGTGTTTTTTGTGGAGGGGGTTACGGGGAAAGTTACTTTCTTCTCCATTTCAGTTTCATTTCTGTCATTGTAGTAAGATTAGTAACTGAATAGGGGCTATCAAAGTTTAGCCGGTCAGCGGTGGAATAGTTTGGCCTGTACTTTTAAAATACCAGTTGGAATTGGTGTTTTTTTTGTGGAGGGGGTTACGGAGAAAGTTACTTTCTTCTCCATTTCAGTTTCATTTCTGTCATTGTAGTAAGATTAGTGATTGAATATCAAAGTTTAGCCGGTCAGCGGTGGATTAGTTTGGCCTGTACTTTTAAAATACCAGTTGGAATTGGTGTTTTTTTTTGTGGAGGGGGTTACGGAGAAAGTTACTTTCTTCTCCATTTCAGTTTCATTTCTGTCATTATTGTAAGATTAGTAGCTGAATAGGGCCTATCAAAGTTCAGCCGGTCAGCGGTGGAAAGGTTTGGCCTGTAGCCTACTTTTAAAATACCAGTTTGGATTGGTGTTTTTTTTTGTGGAGGGGGTTAAGGGGAAAGTTACTTTCTTCTCCATTTCAGTTTCATTTCTGTCATTGTAGTAAGATTAGTGATTGAATATCAAAGTTTAGCCGGTCAGCGGTGGATTAGTTTGGCCTGTACTTTTAAAATACCAGTTGGAATTGGTGTTTTTTTTGTGGAGGGGGTTACGGAGAAAGTTACTTTCTTCTCCATTTCAGTTTCATTTCTGTCATTATTGTAAGATTAGAAGCTGAATAGGGCCTATCAAAGTTCAGCCGGTCAGCGGTGGAAAAGTTTGGCCTGTAGCCTACTTTTAAAATACCAGTTTGGATTGGTGTTTTTTTTGTGGAGGGGGTTACGGGGAAAGTTACTTTCTTCTCCATTTCAGTTTCATTTCTGCCATTGTAGTAAGATTAGTGATTGAATATCAAAGTTTAGCCGGTCAGCGGTGGAATAGTTTGGCCTGTAGCCTACTTTTAAAATACCAGTTGGGATTGGTGTTTTTTTTTGTGGAGGGGGTTACGGGGAAAGTTACTTTCTTCTCCATTTCAGTTTCATTTCTGCCATTGTAGTAAGATTAGTAGCTGAATAGGGCCTATCAAAGTTTAGCCAGTCAGCGGTGGAATGGTTTGGCCTGTAGCCTACTTTTAAAATACCAGTTGGAATTGGTGTTTTTTTTGTGGAGGGGGTTACGGAGAAAGTTACTTTCTTCTCCATTTCAGTTTCATTTCTGTCATTGTAGTAAGATTAGTGATTGAATATCAAAGTTTAGCCAGTCAGCGGTGGAATGGTTTGGCCTGTACTTTTAAAATACCAGTTGGGATTGGTGTTTTTTGTGGAGGGGGTTACGGGGAAAGTTACTTTCTTCTCCATTTCAGTTTCATTTCTGTCATTGTAGTAAGATTAGTAACTGAATAGGGGCTATCAAAGTTTAGCCGGTCAGCGGTGGAATAGTTTGGCCTGTACTTTTAAAATACCAGTTGGAATTGGTGTTTTTTGTGGAGGGGGTTACGGAGAAAGTTACTTTCTTCTCCATTTCAGTTTCATTTCTGTCATTGTAGTAAGATTAGTAACTGAATAGGGCCTATCAAAGTTCAACCGGTCAGCGGTGGAATAGTTTGGCCTGTAGCCTACTTTTAAAATACCAGTTGGGATTGGTGTTTTTTGTGGAGGGGGTTACGGGGAAAGTTACTTTCTTCTCCATTTCCGTTTCATTTCTGTCATTGTAGTAAGATTAGTGATTGAATATCAAAGTTTAGCCAGTCAGCGGTGGAATAGTTTGGCCTGTACTTTTAAAATACCAGTTGGGATTGGTGTTTTTTGTGGAGGGGGTTACGGGGAAAGTTACTTTCTTCTCCATTTCAGTTTCATTTCTGTCATTATAGTAAGATTAGTAGCTGAATAGTTAGCCTGTAGCCTACTTTTAAAATACCAGTTGGAATTGGTGTTTTTTTGTGGAGGGGGTTACGGGGAAAGTTACTTTCTTCTCCATTTCAGTTTCATTTCTGTCATTGTAGTAAGATTAGTGATTGAATATCAAAGTTCAGCCGGTCAGCTTGGGAATGGTTTAGCCTGTACTTTTAAAACACCAGTTGGGATGGTGTGTTTTGTGGAGGGGGTTATGGGAAAAAAGTTGTTTTCTTCTCCATTCCCGTTTCATCTATGATACAAATGAACTAAGTGATTGAATAGCCCTTATAACAGTTTTTTGGGGCCTGTGTACTTTTAAAGTACCAGGTGGGATTCGTTGGTTTTGTGGAGGGGGTTACGGGGGAAATGTTACTTTCCTTCTACTTTAAAACTTTGAGCATCAATTATCATAATTAAGTCAAATTAGTGTTTTAATGAAAAAAAATTCCCATTAAAGGGAAATTAATGTGAACTTTATGATTGGAGTAATTGAAAAGCTCATGAGTATAACCATTAGCTACCGAGAGAGGGCGCTTGCATAACTGTGTGGGTCCCAAAGTCATAATGGAAACATGTACAGATATGATATTTGTCTCTGAGAAAATGTTGAAAGGTAGCCAGTCTATATCAAAAAGAAAGTGTGGCTTTAAACATTTTCCAGGCAGGAACTTTGATTTGTCAATTTCTTCGGGTTTTCGATGATGAATGACATTTTAGAATCGTGTAATGAAAACATAAACAGGTAAGGGTCACATCTGTGAATTCAAAATCAGTAAATTTGGTGAAATTGGTGGCCTTTTAATTTAGATCAACCCAGCCATGCTCACGAATGCAGTACTTGTGTGTACATCCATGCAACGTATAGTGCAAGTGCAGTACGTGTCCATACAGATGTACAGCACAGTGCACACTGGGGCTGTAGTGTTGGTCTTCACAATTTTTCAGCACCTGCACAAACTTGATATTAATGGAAATTGTCCAATCAGTTCTGAATAGGTTGAAATAACTTATCACTGTCCAATTTTCATTAAATCATAATTTGTTTGTTATTAATATATATAAACAATTATTATTCAAATTCTATTGTTTTATTTTCAATGTTATTATTATTTGTATTATTTTTTAATTTTTAAAAAATATTCATTAATTTTTTTATTTTGGGGCGTGGGTAGCTTTGGAAGAGAACTGTCAGACACATTCAATAAACAAATAAGTCATTGATTTAGTTGTCAATCATTATTTTTATTACTCATTATTACGACAGATACAAATAACACACACTGATCATAGATCTATGCACTGATTGAGTAGAGACTTAAACATTGAAAAAAATACAAAGGTGCAGGATGAGCAAATATTTAAAAATATTGATTAATAGTTTCAAAACAAAACCTCAATAATTGAAACATATCACCAAAACAAATACTACAGAGAGCACACATGCTGTCATAGTCAACAAAAAAGCATTTACCACCCCCCCCCCCTCAAAGAACTGTTTCTGTCTTTGTTAATAGATTGCAGTAAAAAGTTAACAATATCGCCTTTTGTGGCCAAAACATTGCGGCTACGGACAAGGTTAAAAAACATTAACAGTTGATATTATCAGATCAAAAGTAGAAAAAGAATTGGAAAACATAATTTTGTACATGTATAGTTAGCACTACATAAAAGCTACATGTCCTGAGCTAAGAACGCAGCCCAATTTCATAAAGCATGAAACACAAAAACTAGCTAAGCACAGAAAACTTGCTAAGCACAGAAAACTCTTGCTTAGAAAAAACAGGTTACCAGCCAAAATACCAGACAGTTACTATTGATGTGGCTGGTACCACACTCATTTCTTGCTTAGCAAAGCAAATTTGCTTAGAAGAATTTTCTGCTAAACAGCTTTATAAAATTGGGCCCAGATAGTTTACAATGGCTAAAATGAATTTCATACTTGAACAATTTAAGTTTGACGGAATAACGGTAAATAAACCATAACAATTAGAGTCAAGGATTTGAGTCTGGGCCACTTCTAAAAATAATCAACTTGGGACATAGATTACTTTTAAAGGATTAATTGAGAAGACTCTAGGATAAAGCTTTATCCCTTTTGGATTTTAAATTCTAAATAATCCCTCATACCTTTTTATGAAATATAAAGCCCTATTCAAACTAGCAAGCCAATTCCCAGGTCTGAGAAGGGCATGAACAAATGAAAGTAATGTGTCAACATCCCGAGATAAATTATCTCGGGATGTGGACATCCTGAATGTAGGATGTCGACTTCCCGAGATAATTCATCATTGGATGATGACATCCTGAAAATGTCGAGAACCCAAGATAAATTATCTTGGGAAGACAACATTCTACCTTCAGGATGTCGTCATCCCGAGATAAAATATATCTGGAAGACGACATTCTACTTCCAAGATGTCATCATCCCGAGATAAAACATCTCAGGATGGCGTCATCTTACGTTTATGATGACATTATCCTGCATTCAATTATCTCAGGATCTCAAAATGTTGGATGGAACTTCCAGAGCTCCGTAAAAAGCAACACAATCTTATCTTTAACTTTAAACAAACTGTTCATTAAAGGGAAGGTATACGTTTGGTAATCACTCTTAACATTAACAGCAATAAAAACCTACTTGGTTAGAAGTACAGCTCAGCTTTTGATAAAATCATTTTGGGAATCGTTTTACTTCGAAGTAGGGTGGTTATGGAAAAAGATATCAGTTTTATCCCCCAAAATTTGAATCTGAGAAGCGTTACTGTCAGAAACGTTTCTCAGATTGTGTATTCCAATTGCGGATTATTCTTCCTTCGTGGACATAACCGCTCCAGATTTTTGGCGATATCTCAAAAACGCGACCACCTTTTGAAATGAAATGTTCACAGGTTAGTTTGATTGTATATTTACATTTATATATAGGATTAAAACAATCTACTTTCTACAGATATACTTTCCCTTTAAACTAAGAAAGTGTTTGAACAACTCATGAGGAACAGTTACAAGAAAGATCCATCATAACATTAAAATAATTCAGCAGCTACAATATGCCTGTAGTGAAGAAGCTTGCTAGTTGATGGTTCGCTGATTTTTCTGAAGTGAAATTCCTCGTTTACATGAAATTAAACATACTAATTGTGTATAAAAACAATCTCTGGTGCTTTTAAGAAAGATTCGCGAAAAAGCCCTGTAAGCCATCACTCATGTTACGTCATATGTGGGAGCTCCGTTTTGTGTAGCCGCTACGTTGCAGCATGGAGGTATAACAAAGCAACATCACACATGGCGTCAAAGTATTGCCATTGACGCAGGCCGTCAACAGCAGAAGTGTTTCTAGTTTTTGAAAACCTTGAGGCAGGTTGGGGCCTAATTTTTTGGATTGATAATTACAAAAATATTCAGAAGTTTACCAATGTCCAAGTAATAAAAAATGGTAAACAAACACCTTATAAACAAGTTTCAATAGCATTCCAATTAAAAAATTTTGCTCTATGTGAATTGACATTGGCACCAGTTTCCTTCACACACACATTTTGTATTTGAAGAGGGTCTCCGAGGTCATAATCAGTTTTGTGATCCACTCATTTTCCAATAGTAGAGTCCTTAAACAAAAAAGTCTCTAACCTTACGTTAAATTGGTGTAAAATGCCACTGTGGTTGATACCCTTTAAGTGCAATTTTTGTCAAAATCCCAAAGCATTCGATGACGTCACATTTCTAATAATGGTCCGTGTAAATTTAAGTACAGAGAATTTTCAGTTCATTTCTGAAGTCGGATGATATTCATTTAAAACGGCATTGAATTTGAGCTTATATGAGCTTACATAATTTTAGTAATCAGTAAATTGATAGTTTACACCATTTTAACGGGAGGTAGAGACTTGTACCTTTCATGAGGACTCTATCTATTGGAAACTGAGTGCACCACAAAACTCAATTTGACCTTGGAGCCCCTCTTTAACAATTTAACACACAATTACATGCATGTAGAAAAGGGCCACTTTCATGGCTCCACAGAAAAAATCATGCTTTAATTACACCTAAAGTACATCACAGGTTAGCAAGGAGCTTTTGCTTAGTGCACATGTGTACTTCACATGACAAGCATTTTTCAGTTACACAGCGAGCATAGACAAAAGACCCCTTGAGGTTAAACAATGGATATGTATACGCGCCACGCACAAGTCTGAGGGAGCTGTTTGGGCTTGTGCCGTCATAATGCAAATGGTCTATATTGGCACTAACCCTGTGAGCAGAAAATGGTGACTGAAAATTGGAAGCAGAGCCAGGAAACTTGGCCCCGATGTTCAAAATTAATAATGTTTGACTTTCAAAATGCAGCATAAACAAAGGAATATGTTAAAAAATAAAAGGTGGTTAATTTTTTTCTTCAAAATGGCTGCACTAAACCAGAGTGCGTTGTGATAAAAAAGGTTTCTACGGTGGCTGATTTCCGCCAACAACAAACACTATTTCAGTCTAGTGTTATAACGCCCTATTAGGGTGTTATAACCTCCTATAACAGTGTCATAACGCACTCAAATAACAGTTATTATGCCTAGTAGGGCTTTATTTTTTGGTGATATAACACCCCAATATGGCTTTATTTTATCAAATAATAAACCAAAAGGGAACCTGACTGGGTAAATTTTAAATGATTTGGGGTTGAATAAAGAAGACCAGAGCGGGATTTGAACCATCGACCGCTGGATTAACCTGCCGGTACTCAACCAACTGAGCTATCTATTCTAGCCCTATATTGGCGGTCTCCCTCTTTTGTCAATCTTTGTTCCGTGGTGCCAGTCAGAAGCCTTACAACAGTTAGTGATCGTGTAGCCAGCGATCACACCCAATTGTACGATACAACCTGAGAAGGGGCAGCCAGGGGATCACCTTAAGGGGATGCAACTTTTTATTTCAGATATCGAATAATAAACCACAGGGGAAACTGACTGGGTAAAATGTTAATGATTTGGGGGTTGAGCAAAGAAAAAATGAGTAGGGCAGGATTTGAACCAATGACCTCCAGATTAACGTGCCAGGTTGTCTCGTCAACTTGGGTGTGATCCCTGAACACGGCAGTTAACGTTTGAATGGCTTGTGACTGGCACCCCCGAACAAAGATATTGACAAAATAGGGAGACCGCCAACATAAGGCTAGATAGCTCAGTTGGTAGAGCGCCGGTACACTAAACCGGAGGTCGCTGGTTAAAATCCTGCTCCAGTCAATTTGTCTTTGTTCAACCCCAAAGGCTTTATTTTATGGTGGTATAACGCCTTAATTTTATAGCATTATAATGCCCTATTACGCCATTATAACACCCTAGTACAGCGTTATAACGCCCTAAAAAGTGGGGCAGAGACATAATTTGGGAGTGGGTCTTTTTAATGTATCAAACCAATTATTTTTGTGCATTTTGTCAAACTCATTATGAGGTGAGGGGCAAGGACTCCGCCCATGCTGGTTACACCACTCTGAAGGGGTGTTGATGGGGGCTTGGTTTAGGGATGGAAGTAGGAAGGGTGATTGATGGGGTGGGGCTTGTTGCTAGGGCGGAGGTGAGATTGAGATGAAAGAGAGCCATATCTGGCAGCCATCTTGGAATTTTTGGATTTTTTTAGCCTGTATTCTTAACATGCTAATTTCCAACTTTTTCAGGCCAAGAAATACTGAAGAATTGTCGATCAAGCCTGATCATTGCACCCTTGGCACCAATTATCACCAACCGTGACCCCGGTAAGTAGTCTCATGTTATCGAGTATGTCAAATTAAACAGGTTTTCAAATTTGTATAGCATTTGGACCAAAAAGTACGCAAATAATGGAAACAATACATTTTAGACTGATGTCAAAAAACAACCAACAATTCCCTCCATCAGCAAATTTGTGAAAAATATTCTTGTCATCATTTTCTATTGTTGTAAATGAACATTCTAAGTTTCATAAAAATCCGTCAAGAACTTTGGAAAATACAGGAGGGGGGTACTAAACTGCGCCAATAAAGTATCTAAACACTTACAAGTAGTCAGATATATCGGAACCTGAAATAGTATGCAAAAAATTTACTAATTAATCCGATGCACAGTTATCTTCTGCGCATTTTGATACCTCTTTTGTTGTGCTACGATTCCAGAAGGGAATAAAAGGCGGGCAAAAATAATGCTGATCTTATTCGTCACAGTACAACGCTCTTGCTTGAATAGGGGCTTTTGCAACTTTTGAAATTCGACCTTAAGCCACTCAAGTACCCATAAATCCGCCAAACAACATCGTAGCGCAACAAAAGAGGTATCAAAATGCGCAGAAGATAACTGTGCATCGGATTAATTAGTTAATTTTTTGCATACTATTTCAGGTTCCGATATATCTGACCATTTGTAAGTGTTTAGATACTTTATTGGCGCAGTTTATATGCAGAAAATATGAAGGGGGTGTTATAATGCCCTAATGCTGTATTGAAATAGTCTTTTGTTGATGGCAGATATCAGCCACTGTAGGCTTCACATGTACATTATATAAATCCTACATGACAACCTACAAAACCACTATTTAATTCTAAACTGATATGCTTCTCTGGGCTTGCCAGACAGAAAGTTGAAAAGACAGCCATGTGGTGCCATCAATTAACAGTCGTCTGCTGCCTGAGAGCAGGGCCCCACTTTCATAGAGCTGCTTTTAAAGCAAAATATATTTTTATAAACATTTTCTGCTCATTAAAAGATGAGTGAGACACTGGTATCAAATGGTACATGTGACGTGGTGCTTTGGCTGGTCAAGTTATTCTGGTAAACATAATTTGTTGGTTCTACGCTACTTTTTGTGCTTAAGCAGCTCTATGAACTTGGGCAGATGAATCAATTTCATTTTAGCTGCTTAAGCACAAAAAGTAGCTAAGCTGTCAGAATAAGGTTACCAGCCAAGATACCATGTCATGTGTACTGTTTGTGACTGGTTTTCATGTTTAGTTTTGCTTAAAGCATAAAACTGTTGATCAACCTGTTATGCAGTTCTATGAAATTGGCCCCTAATTGAAATTCTCTCCAATAGACCATTATCATGCTGCCACCATGCTTGTCATGTTCCCTGTCTGCATTAGCAATCATAAATACACATTCTCATTATCCCTAAAAGCACCAAACTATTCTGCCTCCCAGCCTCGTTTTGATTAAAAAAGCCTCATTACATACATGTGTAAACCACTGCGTGCATAGACTGTTCATATCCATGGTTGACATCATATTGTCCAGAACATCAGCTGTGCTTGGTTAGACTTCTGTCTCTGAAGATGGCTGTAAATAAAAGAGGAAAGAAAAACAATTTTATCGACGACCAAAATGTAGACAACAGTTTGCGCTGTTTTAAAATACAAACATATATCAAAAGTTATTTGAAATTTGTCACATTGGTTTTAGAAATTCCTTTAACATAAATCATAATGAAATCCTGTGGATTGCTATATTAGTTTTGATTTAGTGGAGTTTAGGCTATTGTGCAAATGGATTAAAACCAATTGACGCACGCTCGTCAAACAAGCTTGACAAATTCGTGCCACGAAAAGTCACCTTTGAACCCATGAACATCTGGCCTTCCCTGCTCTTACAATGCCGAAGGGTGCGAGGATTCAGCTTTTCGACAGCCAGCTGAGTCTAAAAATAGCAAAGGTCGCGCGGTATTTGAAAAGCCGTTTGCAGCTAGTTCTAAGCGCAGAGCGCAGCACACACCGAGTATAAGGGATGCTGGCGCACAGTATTTGAAACGCTCATTATATATGCAGCTACTTACTGTTGAAAGTGGGCCTGAGTAGGCCTAGTCTATAATAGCATGCAGCGCAGCGCTGGAGTGATATGGCCATACAAACAGTAAACACTGATCCAAACACAGTCTTGAGTTCACCTCTTATTAGTGAACACCAATCGGTGAATTAGGCCTAATTAGTCAATTATTTCCTACAGAAAATGAATATTATATTGCTACAAAAGTCATCATAATTCGTGTAGTTCTAGGTGTAGGCCAAGGGTAAAAGTAAACAAATGCATAGTAGAATTGTTTCATTGCCAAATGTGTATTTTCAGGGAATGGATGATAATTATGGTCGCTTGTTTTAAACATTTGGACATAAATGAACAAAGTAATTCAGATGCAAAGCAAAGACATGCACAACTGCTCAGTGGAAACAGTGGGTTAAAAACAATTGTTTATGAGACAGATAATCTTTAAAAAAATGTTTGACAATGTACAAGACTAAAACATCCACTAACAATGATGATCTGCGATGGCACTTTCGAGTCTGCACTCATACATTTTGATACGAGTAAAGTTCAAGGTCTTGTTTTCCCTATTTTTTTCACAATATATTGTGCAACTGTACAGAGCCAACTACTACAGTCTATATGGCGACCAAAATGGAAAACTAACCAAAATTGGCCAATGCGGTGACGCAGGAATTAGGCCTATGTAACTTTTAAATGTTTGTTTATATTAGCCCCTCAACCCAATTAAAAACCTTCAAAGCCTACAAAGAATACTTTTCAAACAGGGCAGCATCCATCATGGATTTGTGAGGACAAACCAGGCATGTTGTAGAATGAAAAACAAAGACTGGGATTAGACCGAGACCAATTCAAATACAAACAACTCTGAAACTAATTAGAACAACATGTCTGCGTTTATAGGTTACAAAAAATACCACAACTGGATGTCAACAATCCCATGGCACTTTTTTGGATTAAACAAGTTTAAGGAGGAAGCAATTTGCTTGTTGTCATGTTACAACGTCCACGCAGAGGGTGTTGTTGTTATTACCAGAACAGCAATAACAAACAACGAAAACCACCTTTCATAGGACGAATGGCAGAGGGCGCAATAACAAAAAACGCTCTTTGTTTTGGCAAGCGTGCGTCTTTAAAGTTCAAGATTTAACACATAGCAGCAAAAATGCACAAATTAAAAAAACAAAACAAAAACCTAAAACATTGTTTGTATGCACCAGGACATCAATAACACTACTGGAACCCTTTGTATGTAAAAACTGTATATACTTACTTTATCATAAGGCCACAAAAAAATAACAAAATGTTGGGTGTCCTTTTTTGGGGGGGGGGGGTGGAAGTTGGTTTACAAAAAATAAGAATAAAAATTCTTTTGTTGACATGGCAAAAAACAGAGGGTTTGTGTGATTTTGATGTTTTTAATTGTTTTGTTAAACCCATTTAACTCCTAGATGACATTTTCTGTGGACAATTAAAAAAAAATAAATCACAGTGTAGCCTAAGTAAATATTTGAAGAATTGTTCTTGTTTTTGCCAACATGACTAATCTTTCTTCAACCATTATATTGCAAACTTTAGATTTTGAAAAAATATCAGCTGAAAAATCTGGAAGCCAAATTTGACTGAAAAGATAAATAAAAAAAGAGATTTTTATGATTTAAAAAAAGGGGGGGGGGGTCGGGGGGTTTCGTAGGATCGGGCAGGGACGATCAACAATTGGGTTTTTTATGTGGCCTAATATTTCATTAGGGAATTTTAAGTCAACTTATAAAAAAAATTGGACTATTCTTTATGACCTGAAAGTAAATATGTAACAGCTCCACTTAATTTTTGGCAGTGATTCTCAAAAATTTAATTATGAATGTTTTTGTTTTATTATTTTGTTTAGAGAATGTTGTTTCAGCCAGCTTCAATACTTTGTGCACTTACTCATAAATGCATGATTTTTTGTAAACATGTTTGGTATACCAAAACATAAAATATTTTATCTGAAATTGCCTTGGTGGCCATTATTCAAAATGGCTGTATTTTTGCTTAATTTCATAATTAAAGGAACATCTCTAGAATACTTATCTAAATGTAGGTTTGCAGAGTCTAAGAGTTTAAAAAGGGATTGTTTAAAGTATCAAAATCTTAGGTCTTAATTTTCAAAAAAAGTGCCCATTTTGCAGAATAATTAGACATAACTTGTGAAGAAGTCTAGAACCGTCAATATATTGCTTCCGAGGGTCTTACATTTAACACAAAGTTGAAAGTGTCAAACTTGCAGGTCTCCCATTTTTATAATGGCCACAATATTTTTATCAAAATGGTGGCCATAATTGGATCTAAAGGAAGGTTTGAGTGATGTTGATGTTTTTAATTGTTTTGTTGAACCCATTTAATTCCTAGATGACATTTTCTGTAAACATTTTCCAAAAAAAGTAAAAATCTCAGTGAGGTCATTTACTTCAAAATAAAATGTTTAAAAAAACTTGTCAAAAGTGTCAAACTTGTAGTTCTGCCATTTTTTTTAATGACTGCCGTATTTTATTTTATTTTCAAAATGGTTGCCATATATTTTTTTATTGGCAGCCATATTTTTATCAAGAAATCCTTTTTTCTGTCAAAATGCAGCCAATTAATGATAAAACATAATTTGATTTCCCAATTTGGTAAAAAACGGGTCTAGAACTTACATTTTTGTGTTTTTAATGAAGGTTTGCAGGGTGTAAGAGTCTAAAAAAGCATTGTTAAAAGTTTTAAACTCTTAGGTCTCCCATTTTCAAAATGGTGGCCATAGTTTTCAACAATTTTGTAGAATCATCATTTCGGTAACAATACATTGGTTTAAAGGGTCTCACACTTAAAAATAAAATATTTCAAAAAATTGTGTCAAACTTGTTGGTCTTTCATTTTTAAAATGGCTGCCATATTTTTATTAAAGTGGCGGCCATGTTTTTATAAAAATGGCCGCCCTTTTAAAAATAAAATGGCGACTACAATTCCAACAATAAGATTTGCCAAAAGTGCAAACTAATTTTCCCTCAATTTTAAAATTGTTACTTGTTTAACTGGTACTACAATGGCAAGTTTATTGTTTAAACAAAGATTTTGGGGTTCAGTTGACACTGTGTACATTCAAAACTACATTCCAATTTAAAACATTTAAGAAAACTACAATTTAACAAACAGTTTTGTTTCATGCATTATTTGTTAAAATTATATTCTTTGTAGTTTAGTTTTACTCCATCATGACTAAAACTGTAAAGGAACAATTAAAAAACAAACTTGTAATCAAAGGCCAAATTATAATTAGTTGACTTCAAAAATAATGATAATTTCCACCAATTTTGAAACAAGATTAAATCATAAAATTAAATATAACTGTTTATATTAACTCTAAAAAAATGTAATATTAAATATCCATTGAAGTCGAATTAATATTTTGTAAACATATTTTAAAAGGCCCCCCCCCCAGCTGTAAAATATAAATAACTTTAAAAATAAATAAATATCAACAACAAATCAGAATTTCCATTTCCCCAAATCTGAAAACTGACATTCATGTTTCACCTTAGTTTTAACCAATACTCTAGAATAAAACCAATATTTACCCTGAAAGACTGGATTGTTGTTGAGCTCAGCTTACTCACTTCCAGTCATAACATAAACCATGTGCTCCTTCCAATGTGTGGCAATGTTTACTTGAATAGGTACCCTGACTTCTCACTGACTATGCCATAGCATACACTGTAGCTAAATGGAACCAGGATATCAATAATTATTAAATATTATAAATTGGTAAAACATCACAAT
Organism: Plazaster borealis; assembly: GCA_021014325.1. Classification (NCBI taxonomy): domain Eukaryota; kingdom Metazoa; phylum Echinodermata; class Asteroidea; order Forcipulatida; family Labidiasteridae; genus Plazaster; species Plazaster borealis. The sequence goes on along the minus strand of CM037476.1, from coordinate 10,402,439 downwards.
GTTTGTTAAACATTGTTTGTTTGTATAAATTAAATTTTCTCTGAATTAGTCATTATTTTTGTGCTGATAAAAAATAAAACAATCCTTTGATTTGTATAAAAAAATAAAAATAAACAGCGCCCCCAATGTTCATGGTTTCCTCAATTTAACTGCATTGTTGCAGCATGTGGCCATTTTGTATATGCATTGCATGCAGTAAAATAAAACAAATTTACTGTATTTTCGAAAGTACCCTTAAGCTTCTTCTGATGGAAAGCAAATTTGTGGAGGTAAGGTAAAATTAGGTTTTCCATCTGGCTATAATGATGAAGTTACTTTCCCTTATTTGACTGTAGGCCTACTGGTCCCATTGCTATTGCAGTGTATGATATTTTAATATTTAACTTTAATCACACCATTTTGAACATACAAGTACATGCATTATTAAGATTTTGCATTAACCTTGGTGTACACTGTCCTGTTACATTATCAGAACTAGCTGTGTTGTGGCTTCCTTTGATGACAGTTCATCAGAGGACCAAGCAGGCCCCAGCACAACATTTTCTTTTGTGTTATTAATTTTCATAAAAATTTCCAAATATCAATCTAGACCCAATAAATAGGGCGTTGTACTCCTTGTTAACAATTTTGATTTAGACACCCCTTGCAAAAGTATGTGTAGCCTATAGACCGCGTTTGGGCAATTGGCTATGATTTTTTGCACACCCAGTTCCAAAAATTACCAAATGACAAAAAATGATCACCTGCTGACCACTCAATATGTCAAAGATAAAACGAGACATGTAATTGTGCTCACCATCATTTTCTGTGCTCCAAATCAATGTTTTTAGGACTAAAATCATGCATTGGTATGAGCTGGAATTTTTCTCACTCGTAGGCAATTTTCAAGCTAATTTGTCTTGTCTTTTTTGTCATTTGCGCAATTTTGGGAACAGGGTGTGTGAAAAATCATACATATATTTTTGCCGGGGGCACTAGTACAACCTTCAAAGATTAAAGATGAGGCGGGGTATTATTTTTCAAAACACAAGATTGCCAGAATTGTCCGGTCGTAAGTTTACTGGCCTCGGGCTTGTGGTCAGTGTAAAGTTTGAGCCCTAGGCCCCAATGTATTATTTTTACCAACACAATAGACTATGGATTCTTATGGTCCTTTATTGTTTGTTAATATGAAAATATGATTATATGAAAAATCAAAATGGGCAATTGTTTACACAAGGTTGTTTTTTCAAGTAAAATTATCAAATAACTATTCCAACTGAATGGTCCAGCAGCATAAATTCCTTGGCCAAAATATGGTGTTTTTTTTTAGGTGTTCGGGCATCAGCCGAACACCAATTTTTATTGTGTTTTTTTTCTTCAGTTTTACGTCTTCATCTCAGAGTCGTTTGTCTGCAAGGAAACACATAGTTGCTAAGCTTGCATCATCTTAAAACTTTGCATGTAGCTAGACTATATCGTGTAAATGATCAAGCAGTCTTGACGTCATGATGACATCATCAAGTGTTGAAATACATTCAGTCAAATGTTATTATTCAAAAAATCATAACTTCTGAACTAGAGAAACTATTAACAATCTATATGCAGCGTTGTCACTACGCCGGTCGGTGCCGGTCGGGCCTGCCGGCACTCGGAGATTCCCGACCGGCACTTTTCCTTGCTAACAGCTTTACCGACCGGCACTATTTTGACCGGCAATGCTGAATATTTCATTACTTTGTCATCAGAAGCCAACAATAAATTCCAGTATTTATGACAAAATACATCGCGTTTCGTTTTAATATCCATTCCTGACAGTCCCTGACAATTTCTGACAAATACTCACTGATAACTTCTCATTTTCGTGCATCTTAATTTATTTTGTCCCGGTCTGGTTGTACCGTATCAACTACCGTGCGAATATGCAGCAATGTGCTACGTAAAAACGTCTACCTTATTCGCGGGACTGCAACTTTTCACGTGTAGTAGTTCCGCCCCAACTTGACAATCGCCCAACTATAGTTGGGATCGCAGTATCTCATTGCAGTGAGGTTACCGTCAGAGCTCTATGGGCAATCCCAACTATAGTTGCGGCTCCCCAACTGTATCACTCAAGGTGCTATAGTTTGGGCGATTGCCAAGTTTGGCAGTGACGGATCTTTTCAGCAATCACAGTCGCTCAGACATTTTACTTGTAAAATATAACAATAAGTACCGTAGTAGAGGTCAAACATTTTAAGAAATTCAGGAATCAGGTTATTCAATTTAGTTGATTAAGAAAACATTTATAAAATATTATGAGACAAGTTTAGAATCTTCAATAAATCGGACAAACTTGGCAGCATGGGGTAAACTTACCTATTGAATAATAGAATAATCCTGTACAATGAATGAACGAAGCTTGGCAGGCTCAACACGCTATCGCCGTGTTGCCTCGATCTTGTTGTATTTTCTGTATCTCCATGGTTCGTTCATCCATGGTTCGTTTGGCGCCTTAAGTTTTAAGGCATAAGGTAGGGGTGATGGTGGTGCCATTTCGTTAAGTAAATATTTTGTTAAAAATTTGATAGAAATTATAGCAATTGTCATTGTCTGCTATGATGTATTGTTTCATCAAAAGAGATGCTTACTGCAATGGCGTCCATTGCAACGCTCACTTCACATTTTTAGCGTGAATTTTACCATCTTGAAAAAAAATTCCGACCGGCACTAAACATTGCTATATGTATTATGAAAGGTTTTCAAAGCTTAGCAAAAGTCACACATAATTTGACCTTGTCTTCCGGTTGAAACCGGACGTTGAAGCGAAAATAGTCCCCAATCTTATTTAGAGCTCTCGAGCCAAAGTGGTAAGAAATTTGAAGATGGTTTCAGTGTATGGAATATTTTTTTGAAATGTAAGCTTGAAACTAAGATTGTTGACGTCATCACTACGTCACTGTTTTATTAGCTATTTATGCTACGTAATCAATACACAAAAAAGTTGCTTCGGTAAATGGCATCCTTGATATGTTGTTATAGTTTTCTACTTGCAATTGTTTTACAAATCATTATTATAAACACAACAGGTGATGTGTTCCCAAACACCTACATGTAGTGTTGTCAGGTGACAATCACTCAAGCTCTAGTTTGTTTTGGGTTTTTTCATTTGCAGGAATCAGCAATGCATGTACGTGTGAGTGTAGGCTACATGTAGAGCTCACATGCATAAATAACTAAAATTTTTGTCTCATTTTCCTTTCTTTCAGATTGATTTTTTAACATTCCTCATGACACATTGGCCAACATGAGGTGGACACAAGGTACAAGCAACATGTGACAGCAAGTTGATGATAATGTAGAGGCATCACAGAAAGACAATGTAGGCCTTGGCACTATTGGACCCAGACAGATTCTTAACATATACTGCTATTTGAACTGATCAAACCATGGAGGATTACATCAAGTAGTAGATTCTAATGATGGCACAAATGAACTGCTCATATTCACAAACCCAGAAGGTAACTTCAGATTAAACTTATGTACAGCCCAGAGTGAGGTTTACTGCTCTAATCGCTAACAGTCAATTGCAAACCCACCAAACTTGGATCGGTGCTTACCATGTAAACCTGTACAGTACTGCAACAACATGTGTTTAACTTTGAGTCACAAGACAATATGCTTCAACAAGGAGAGCCCCAAACTCTGTCCTGAGCTCTACAAGACCCTTAAGGAGTTTTACAATTTATGCTTAACTTCAAATTCACATTGCTGGCAGAAAATATGAGTAGACAATACATCAACAGAAAGCCCAATAAACTTAGTTCAGCTTGTAGCAAAGTATGCTGTATCTACATGTTCATGAGAGACTGAATAGAGTACTTTTATAGAGTTGTGTTCCAGTACCAGAAATGCCTTGCAAGAATTGTTCAGTGATGTACAACAGGAGAGAGTGTAGCACCTTAACTCAGATGTTATTTCTATCAAGAAGAATAAATGAAGATGCAGTGACAATCGCGCTCTAAACTCAACTCTAACTGCATGAACCAAGAGCGTGTTGCCCTAATGTACCTTTATAACTCACAGTGCTTGCTCCAGAGACTAGTGTACATTTACAGAGTGGTGTTCCAGTACTGAAAAGCTTTGCAAAAGTGCTCAATGCTAGACCATAGGAATTAAAGAGGATTGCCCTAAAACTCAATTTGATCTCAATGAAGAAGAAAATGAAGAAACCGTAAGTGACAATCTTCCAGTGTTCACCACAGGAACCAAGAGAGTTGTAGTAAAGAAGAGTATGATAGATGTTAAAACAATGATATATAGCCCAACAGACTGCAAAATAAACGATAAAACAACTGCTCAAGGGTGACTGTAATCGCTTGTGTGGACGTTTTCATTCAAATATTTGTTAGTGCCAACTATGCAAGGAATCACTTCAGATATAAAGAAGACTACACGTTTGTGCCGAGCAATTGAATTTAAAAACCCTTTGAGGAAACTCAACGAAATCATCATCAAGAGGAATGTGTTGAAAGCTTAGATTTCTCCGAGTGCAACATTTGGAATGACATTGATTTGGAGTGTGAACAGACATATGAGAAATGTACTTTTCTTGTTACAAACCAAGCCAACAACGTCTACCATTATTGGACTCAACAGACAGTATTAGCCACATCTTTACCTGCTTTGAAATTTGCCTGAAAAATATCGGTTGCCTCTGATTGATTGTCTACATATTCAGCATTGTATGATCAGTACTGACTAAGTTGTGTGTGGTGTTCAGGGTTCCTGCACAGTTCTGCTGGATGATCACCCATGATGTTGGTCTGAAGGTTTCTCATTCGGATCATTTTCAACAGCTTTAAACACACTCACAAACTCTTATTCAACTTTGAAACACTTACCTGTACATGCAGTGTGGAGTTCATCTACACGTTGTATGCTCTACTTCTTCTCCCATGTCCATCTGCTTCCTGGTCCCTGAAGTTAACTTAAAAGGATTCCCACTTGTGATGTTACACCAAAGTCAGCATTGTTCTACCAGCAGCTGCATGTGGAGTACCGTGTTCCTCCTTGACTGGTTGCTTCCATCTGAGATTTGACTAAAAACTTTCTCAAGGGACTCTTCAGCTCTCAAAATGTTCAGCAACGTTCTCAATCAGCAGTGATCCACCACTTGTGCAGAGTACAATGTTTCCCTCTCATGACATCTACTGGATGTTCCTCCAGTCAAGTTTGCCTGAAACTCTCCTATGACTCTACCCGGCCTATTGTACTCCAGCTTGCACTAGAGTTTCCCTCCACTATGGTTGAGCATCCAGCAGGACTGAATACATGCAGTTGCTCAACAACCAGGATATACTTCTGCTGTAATGAAATAAGGTATGTTTTTGACAAAATACATTTAAAATGTGTTTTGCTTGCAAAGAGTTTCATTTAAATTCTGTAACATCTGTACATGTTGCTGAAAATTGCAAAGATCTGTGGATTGACACACAAGTATGTAAAGTGCACAATGCTGATGGGCCAGCTATTATTGCATGGTGTCCAGTTTGGAAACATCTCCATCAACACGATGGGTATCCGTTTTTGCAAAAGGGCATCAAGTCCAAGAGTAGGGCAGTGAAAAACCATTGCCTCTAAGGTTGCCATGAATTAGAGATATGGAGAACTTTGCTTTGTTTCTTTAACATAAATTATTCCTACAAATATTGAGCTGCATTATTAATTACTGATTAGACGAAGTGTTCTAAATATCAAACACATTTTTACTAGTCTTTCTATGCAACCATCAGAAGCAAGATGCAGTGCATGTTCATACATTTATTACTTTTGTAACACACTTCCATTCAAGCTGTCTATTAAACACTAAATATCAACTGAAAATAAAAGTTCACTTTCTCAGAAAGCAGCTTATATTTCAACACTTTTCTGATGTTTAGGACAGATGTATACAATCCATCAACTAAACTACAGACCGACAGCCAGCAACATGAAAAAGCTATATCATACATTGGATGATCTCAACTACTGTATTCAGCTGCTTTTTTTGTCTCCAACACAACCTGATGTGAGGATGATTTCACTGGTAAGTTATTGTATAATTAGAATGAACGGATGTCATGGTATCATTTTCTTTCATGGCGTGTCGTGGCCGAGCGAATAAGAACACCGGACTCAAGCTCTGGTGTTTTTGATCAGCAAAGTGTGGGTTCGAGTTTCCCGTCGTGACTCTTGTGGCCTTAAGCAACACACTTAACCATTATTGCTGCGTCCTTCAGATTGGATGTAAAGCTGTAAGTCCTGTGTCTTGTGTAATGCACGTAAAAGAACCCAGTGCACTTATCATGAAGAGAAAGGGTTCGCCCCGGTGTTCCTGGTTTGATCGGCAGCATATTGCGCGGCAGCACCTTGTAAACCATTACATGGTGCTATTAATGAATAGGTCTCATACTTCAAAACGTAGCTCCATATACCTCGCAGGAAAAAATACTGAGCGCTTTGATACGCACATTGGGTGTGATAAAGCACTTTATCTTTAAGAAGGCCTGAATATTCGATTCTGATTGGTCGATCCATAGCAACAAGGAGTGTGATATAAACTTATATTGCACGGCCATATCACACCCTACGTATTGTGTGTTCTAACTGCGCATCAAGTTGGATATGGGACGCAGAAGCGCTATATTTGGATATGGGGCCAGAAGCGCTATATTTTTCCGTATACCACTCGCGCTTGTGTGATAACTTATAATATACGAACTCAGTATTATTATTATTATTTCCCCTCAGGACAGTCACTGACATAACAGCCAAAGATCAGACCTACATGTAGCTGCTATGCTAAAATGTCCATTGACTTCATGTATTTGATGATCTTTTTGCTTTATCTTCCTTCGATAGACTTTACATGAGGGTTTCAAGTCTAAACATTGGCTGATTGGCACAACCCTCCCTGATGTTGTTCACCGTCTCTATGATGCAGACACTCTCAGCACAAGAATGGTGAGTGGCAAACATATTAATCTCATACTCTTAAGAAGAAGTTTTCATACTACACAATCAAGATATGACGTTGCACTGATGCGATTATATGCACTCTTCCAAAATGGGATGATGTACCATACATGTGGCTTTACAAACTGTGTACTTGATCCAACCAGGACAGTTTGACAAAGAAGTATTTCACAAATAGACTGTGCAAGTCTCTGCGTATCGGAACGAGAAAACACGTCAAACAAAGAACATTTTTTCTCTGAAATCAAATCTTTGTTTTAAATTATATCTAATGACAAAATCTGAACAACAAAAATACTTGTTACATGTTTATAAAGTCAGCTTTAGTTTTTATAATAAATAAACAATTAATGTGTTCATTATTATTGAAGCAAAATTGAAACTCTGGGACAAGGATGCTTATTTGATCGTAACTTTTCAGAAACCACTTACGATGATTCGCGATGGTCACACGGGCGTAAAATTAATGCTTGATGCAGTTTATAGAGGACACTTACGCCTCTACAACCATAGACTGCAATGAAATGCTTCGCGCTGCAATTACAGCATCTGGCGATTATCATCGCGCATCAAAAACAAGCGTTTACATAAGTTTTGTGATCGCAACCGGAAGCTGAGGTCAAGTTTAATTCTCTGGTTTTCTTTGTTATATTGTTGAATTGATTTTACTTTTATGTTTTTTATCACTAAGTATTACATTCCCAACAACATATATATTTTTCATGCTCATAAACCACGTTAAACTAAAATAATTGACGAAACAAAATCTTGCCCGCGTAAATCTCCATATGGTTGGGACCGCAATGGTCCCGGAAGTTCAAATATGCGCGAGACTTGCACAGTCTTATTGGTTTGCAAAATAAAGAACAACTAAGATAGTGGTGCAGCTCGCAGTTCTTTTCTTATCTTCAAAACAATATTAGTTAAACATGCTAATGAAATCTTGTTTACCTTGTCTTTAATCTCAGATTCTCTACATGGTTTTACTCCCTTCAAGTTTGTCTTCAGGTCCTGGGCTCCTGATTCAAATGCACCTGTCAATAATGGTAGGAAAGGTTACATGCACATTTAAGAAAACATACATTTCAAGTAAATGTACCAATCAAAGTGAAGAAACTTTCCTTGATTTATCTTTGGAAAAATCAATGAGATTTATATAAATGTAAAAGACAAAAATCTGAAATTTGAGAGAAATCCAGAAATCAATTGTAACTGTTGATTAATGAACTACATGTACCTTCTTCCGGCTCAAAAACCAAAGCTACGTTTAACCCAGATTCCATAAAGCACACACACAATAAACAAGTAAATCAAATAGGGTTTTAATAAAACGAACTATTCATTCAAATAGAAATCATCCCAGTTATAAATCTGGCCCTGGCAAATGCCTTGAAAATGAACTTTTGCAAAAATACATTCTTAACTATTTAGAATAACAGAAAACAAACATGCCTGAAATTACATGAAAACCACAAACGACCATTGATTTTATTGCTCTTGGTGGCTCTTTGAATGTTTTGATTTTCCAAAATGAAACTGCCCTTTTCTTCACAGACATTGGCCCTTCAAAACAAAATTTCAGACTTGAATGAACTCGTTCTGATGCTGATACAGTTATAGATTAAAGGTACATTCTTGTATATTATTCCTAAGGTTCACACCACTTGTCAAATCTGTTAATAGTGAATGTGTTTCCTTGTGTATTATTTGCAGAATCAAGTATTCAAGTGGGAAGGAAGATTCTCAAGATGCACTGCTTGAGGAGATTGACATCAATTCTGCAAGGATTTTCTAAACATTGAACTGTCATCAACCCATGGTGGAAGATTCTACACCAAGCTGGAGGAGACCGACATTGCAGCAATCTAAAATCATTGAAGCAATGTCAATGTTTAAAAATAAATAGACTTAGAATAGACATGGGAACACTTCCATCAATCAGTTTTTCTATCGTCACCGTTTTCAAGAACAGACAGTTATAACAAGAATTTTAAAAACTGCAAACAAAGTATTTTTCAGCTCATTAAATCTCATAGTTTTGTACAAAAATTAGCACACAGATAAAAACACCATTTAGTTTTGACTTTTGTTTTACGAAACAGGCAATTTTCAATTTGCTTATTTTCTATATTGAAGTACATAGTGCTTGCACCATGCCAAACACCGAGAGCTCTGAATTTTGAGTTTTTAGAAAGTACAAATCTGTGTAACAAGTGTGAAAAATTTATAGTTTTCTAAAACAGCCATGTTTGTTCAGTTTTCTTGGAGAAACAATCTTGTTAAACAATTATTTTCTCATTATTCAGATATGCTCTGATAAAAATAACATCATAAAAAATTTCAACATTTAAAATCTCAACTTTCATGTTTTGTCAAAATATCAAAGGTAAAGTGACTAACAGTCTCCAAACCAATGGTTTCGGAAACTTCAAGTTTGTTTTTTTCCAACATGAAAGCTTTGCTGCAGAGGCTAAATTTTCTCTTTGTGAAAACGGTGACGATATCTTTGCCAACTAAGTATTAAAGTAAAACTGTAGCATTGAGGTATAGTCATCTGTTCATGCATGAACATATACAGGATTAGTGTAGTAAAAGGGCTTGAATCAGGAGAAATGGTCTTAAAATTAATTTGTAAACAATTTATTCCTAAAAACAACCAGTGTACAAAAACAGATGGTTGACAACAGTTTCTCCTTAAACCACCAAGAGTGCTAAATGAGACTAAAACTAAAGGTATTACTTAATAGGTTGTCAACAGCTTCTCCCATAAACCATCAATAGTACAAAATGGGATAGGACTAAAACAAAATTTATTCTAAATAGGCTGTCAACCGTTTTTCCTTAAGCCACCAAAAGTGCTAAATGAAATAGGACTAAAACAAAAGGTATTTCTAGTTAAGTTGTCAACAGCTTCTCCCACAAACCATCAGGTACTACTAAGCCTAGCACTAAAACCAACTAGTGAACTAAATGTGTGGAATTTGTCAAATCTCTTAGCATCAATTTTAAAAAAAAACACACACAAGAAACAATAAGTGACACTAAGTCAATGTTTATTGACATGTACAGTTTTCAAATTGTCTAAATTTATGACTACGAACAATGAGAGGAAGATGAGCAGAGTATTCTTTTAGAAATGTCAAGACTCTACTATATCTCAACCCTGGTTCTTCTCACAACCAACACTTCTCCTGAAAGAGATTGAATTCATATGAGTGATATCCATAAATCTACTCGGTTCTTATTCATGTAGCATGCAAAGACTTAAATATTACTTAATTGGAAGAAAGTTCATGTTAAAATTACGTTTGTTCAAGTTCAGTGTAGTATTTCACAAGAATTCAA